>OY728151.1:999312249-1000562249 GCA_963277665.1 Viscum album | reverse complement strand
TAATATAGCACTAATAAATATGGAAATTTATCAAATGGATGTACAGAGTTAATTCCTAAATGGTTATATTCTTGATGATTTTTTCACTAAATAACTACTTGGTTTTTAAAATATATAGTTTCTAAATCATTATTTTAAACTAACCAATGAAATTTATGGATTACAAAAAGTACATAAAAAATAGCCTGATAGCCTCAACACATTTATTATATCAATAGATTATACAAAATTTTCTATTGATCCAATATTACATCAGAAAATTATATTTAACGGTTGTTTGGATGTAAAAATATAGCCTTGGGATATTATTTTATGTCCATAAAAATAGAATTGGATTAATTAATTTTCTAAATTAATGAAAAATGATTTTCTAAAGGGCTTTTTGGGAAAACAGAAGGACATTCTTCGATTTAAATTCTTTCAAAATAATGTGTAAAATTTTTCAATATTTTTTATAAATCGAATATCATTTTAATCCTCACACATAAATGGAAGAAATTATATTATAATCGAATGAGTACCTTATGAAAACTAGATTTGAAAGAAAAAATAAACCAATTGACCAAACTAGATATAGTGGTATTATAGGGAGATTAATTCACTTGATTTCTAGTAGACATAACAACTTGTTTTATGTATATATGTGTGAGTGATTTCATGAAAACCTGATGGAGTCTAATTTGAATCCTTTTAAAAGAAAAATAATTTAATTTAAAATTATGACCAACATTGGAATGTTATACTATAAAAAATATATATTTGATTTAATTAATTATATAGATGTATGTTTTTGTAGTATTATATTAGATAAAAACTCACTACTAAATCAATTTTATTTTTTATTATTTCTATAGTATCTTGGTATTGTAAGATGTAGAACATTATGTTCAATCAAATATAAAATTTTAATATATAGAATCAGGTGGTATCTATTTAGGGGTTTTCTAGATGAAACCCACCATGATATATTATGATCATAAATAATGGAATTTTTCTATAAATTATGATAACCCATGTTCCCTAAATATTTCCAAAAGTCAGGAAACACATTCTAGGGTCAAATAAATTGATATTAGAATACCAATTTTGGGAGATAGTTTTCAAAAGGCTAATATAACCATTCAATTCATAGGCACTGAACAATAGCAAGATGATGTTTTCAATACTATTTGGATTATTGAGATATAAAGATATTCTATACATAAATATTGTATGATTGATTATTATTTAGATTTTAATATTTCAACATAGAGAATTTTTTATATTTTTATCATTGATTTATTTATTTAAAATTATATTTCTTTTATATTATATGTACACAAATATCATGACCTGCCTTATCCAATAATATGGAAGGGAAAACAAATTTGCAAACCCTTCCTATTTTAAGTTGAAGGAGAGATAATGACCCCAATGTCCCACCTTTAATAGGATTTAGGGTGGCTATAAGTATCAATGGTAGAGAATCTAAAATAATATTTAAGTAATTACACATTTTATAGAACAAGATCAGGAGATAAGCTATTAAATCCCAAACAACTCCAATTATTGAAATAAATGTAATGCCCAAAATCCATTCCCATATGCATGTGTGAAATATAATGATACTACGTACAAGAAATACACTAAAGAAAAGTACCAAAAAATCGAAAATCATCAACGAAAACTGTTCTGACCTTGAGCTAGTAAGGTCTGGCATGGTCCTCAATGTCCTCCTAGAAACCAAATTTTTTTTAATATATGTAGGGTCAGTATATAGGGATAATCAGTAGGGAAACCAAAAATACTCCTGCACAAGTGGGGAGACATTCTATTGCATTGTGAGAAAAAGAGAGATAACAAAAACACCTAGAAATGAAAACTATCCATCCAGTCTCACCATGTATGACTACATAAATAACACAATCCATATAAAATAATATCAAGAACACATCAATATTTTGGCACCATACAACGCTTCTCAATGGTTTTTTAGAACATCATATTCATCAATCCTTACCCAAAACACCCATTGATGTCCCACTACCTCCCTAAAAACCAATCCCATTGGCAATCCCAAACACATGTTTTTTCCCACAAATACATGGGCCACCACAACCACACATATCAATACACGCAAATAACTGTGCCACAAAAACCTCTTCCACGCCTGAAGACACCTTGTCCAAAACATCCACTGCCAAACCCAAGGACACCTAGGCCTCATTCAGAAGACAGAAGGGAAAAAAATCATGCCTGCACACACCTAAAACAACTCACCACAATACACCATGCCTAAAAATTCTTGGGCCATATTGAACCTCATTCCATCATAGCCAACCCGAAGAGTCATTGGATACCTGGTAGAGGGAGCATAAACGAGCTTATAATAATACATTAATAAGAATTTTGGGACAAACACCCACCCCCATTAAATGTTGGGTTTGGAATGAAGTTCTAAACATGGGTGGGGTGAGCATAAGAAACACAAGAACAAAATTTTATACATATAGGTAATAAATCATTAATTCCAAAATAATGGTCTTGAAACCAACAATCAGCCTGCACATAACTAGTCTTGTTGATATCCCGACTTTCACATGTACACAACAGCCACAACCAGAGCACAAAAAATTTCTAGAAAACTATTCGACATTGTACTCATCCTCATTATCAGGTTCATGTGATTTAATTCAAGTATTTCTTCAATGTCTAGAAACTAATAGGAAAATCCAAAAGCCAAAACAACAACTGGAACAAAACATTTAAGTAAGCATTTCAGAATTCACTGTTGGTTCTCTTATAAGTACCAACATCAAAATGGGATCTGTGGGATCCATCAAAGTACTAGGTCTAAAAAATTCCCCAAAATACCAGGTTTAGAAAATTTACATCTATCTCCACACAACCATTAATTCACAAACCAACAACCTTTAAACCATAGATTCCATTACCCCCTACATCACACCACAAACATTAAACAGAACAACCATTCATACCATTAAAACTTAACAAGGATGTTTTTTTCATATTTTTTCAGCACATTTTATCAATATCCATCGTTATATTTTGTTAAAAAGGGAGATCACACAAGTATTCATATTCATTGGTCATCAATTTAATTAACCATTTTTATGTGTTTAATCAGTTTCCATGTTACTATTATTCAATTATAATATTATCTTGAAAAAATAGATTCATTAGTGCGCAAGAAAAGGCCACCAATGACCACAATTTTTAATGGACATGATTCCATATGATTTAGATCATAATAAAGAAAGTAAAATACAACAACATCATCATCATTACCACCCATTCACTCTTTGAAATACTATTTATTACCTTCATTGAAGTTAGTATCATCTACTTCCCAAGGGAACATAATAATACCAACCCTTCGTGATGCAAAAAAATGATGAAGGAAGAAACCTTACATGGATGTCCAAGGGTAAATGTTTTCTCACTGCACCAAGAACATGGGATGGTGTGAATTGAAGGAAAAAAACACCAAGGGTGAGTGGGAAGGTCTCTATTATGGGTGCATGATCCCTCTTTAGAAGAATTCTATGAGAAAAATGAAAGGAATAAGGAAGAGATGATCTTGGCATAAGAAAAGGCTAGATCCAAAAATAAGGGAGTCCATTTCAAGGAAATAATTTTCAGATCGTAGACTGACTAGAATGTTGGAAGGTTTCACACATTTTAATTAATTTAGAATTAAAAATTCCACTCAGAAACGGTTTAGATTGACCCACAGATGGTTGTGAGTTGATTTATTTCCATTAAATGGAGAAAAAATACGTAATAGGGGAAAATTGAAAACACAAGAGATTGGAAAAAACGTAAAAGGGGGTTTCACCAATAAAAGGGCCACACATTTTGGTAATTTAAGGGTCTCCTGAACAATTGGGTGTTTAAAACATCTTTTACAGGCCCTAAAATGGCCTTAGATCACTTAAATGTGCTATTAAAACACTTTTACATTAAAAAAAGAATTACCGGAGCGAAACTACAAATTATAGGAGAGACTGCAAATGACTCACTAATGTGTGAGTCACTAACTCCCTGTCACCATCACCATAGAATCGATACCCCAACCCCTTTTCCCATTTGTTCCTCTGATGTCGATCAGTGTCAATGAAGCTGATCAGTGCCACTATTCGTTCAACCTGAAATCTGGAAAACTTTTTAATGAGTCACTGATAGTCCCCAGGATTCCTCCAAAACTAGGATTTGGAAATGTCATGGACCATGACGGTTTGGTTCATTACAACTGTAATTCCCCGACCCCAGAAGCCCAGAGTCGATGCATTATTACGTATAATTGGCATGATCACAAAAGATCATATATTGAAAGACTAATTAGTTTAGTAGCCTTGGAAGTACTAGATACATTCATAAGGTTTACATTTCATCATAAAATAGAAAACTACAAAAAAATGGTTTCCATAGACAACAATGAGATCCCGTAGAATATCCTTGTAGTTCAATCATAATATACTTCGTTGCATCCTTGGAAAAATAATACATAAAAATGGGTGATCTCAAATTCTTATTAAGGATAACAGTATAGTGGAAACATCCATAAATAAGCATATGAAATGTATAAAACTAAAAAATCCTTTCAACATAAACATCATCATAATATGGAAAATATAAATCAAAACAGTTCTATTTACTTATTCACATGGATATTCTACTAGTTGAATAATCACATGAAATATCAATGTCCACATTTATATTGATGGAATGCATAATTCCAAACTTCATAACCACATAGTCAAGGCCTTGTGGAAAGACTAAAAATAAATTTTTTTCAAGGCCTTTATCCAAGACACTAGTTTTTCCTATGAGACCTACTGATGCATCGAGGAGCTATAGCGGGATCCACCCATTACATACTAAGTCCAATTCATTCCTCATATGAAATTTTTTAAACATAACATAAACATTTGTATTAAAACTAGCATATTTAATGTCAATAATTTATCTATAAACCTTGACTGGTATAAAAAACACATCCAAAGTCAAACATATTACAAAACCTTAAATACAAAATGTATGATTTTTATCATAACAAATCCACATCAAACAATATTAAAATCCATTAAAGGATGTAGAAATAAATGAAATCAAAACTGTTTGAGAGAAATATATCAATTTTGTTTGAAATCATATAAAGTTACATAATTATAAAAGAAAAAAATTATTTTAAAATTATTTTTATAAGCTTGTAATGGATGTTTTGATGATTTTATAGCAGAAGAATATAGTTGCACCCTCTGTATAAGTTAAAAAACATTCTTACCTATATTTTGTCAAAAAGGTCATAAAGTAACATGTTTGGAAAACAATGGAATGATTCCTTCCAAAACGAATAATTTCAAATAAGGTTATAAATGAATTTAACCCATAGTCTAGTAAGTAGTTAAAAAAATTGAATAAATTTTTAGGAAGACACGGATGTGAATGATAAAGAGGTCCCTGTAGATAATTACATATAAAAAACATTGAATAATGAAGAAGTTATAGAATTAACCCTAACCTTGTACTTATTCTTGGTCAAGGGTAGGTTAAGCTCTTGTATATTGGCGATATAATTGTTACTAAATTATACAAGATTCATATACATTAATATTATATCATATATGATCTTTTAATATAGTTTTATTAATAATATTTTAGTATTATCATTGTTTCATGTGTAAACTGATTCCTTTTCCTTTATATGATTTGATACATAAGTAATGTTTGTTAAGGATATGATGTATCTAATTAATACTAATAATGATATTAAGTAATTAAAAAAATTATTCATCTAATGAATATTATTCTTGAATAGATACGATGGGGAATGAATCTCATCATGTTCGTGGAGACGGTGATCCGTACGTACAAACGAGCAACAATATCATACTTTTGATATTGAAATCATATATAATTGGATAGTATATCATATATACAGAATCATTATCATATTATATTGATTATTTAAATAATTTATACTCATTATTATACCCATCCAAATGATTGAGTGTTTGAATAACAAACTACACCATGATGTGGAGACAGTAATCATTACGTACGCAAGTATGGTGACATTGTCATTTATAGGATCGATATAATAATGAATACGGTTGAAATATTTTTATAATAACATCACAGTATATAGAATATCCTTGAGTTATTATTTTTATAATGGAAACAACAAAGAAAGAGGAAGTTGAAGAAGAAAAGAACATGAAAGAGGTGATTAAATATTTAACTCTTCTTCGGGTTCTTCCTGTTGATTTGATCAAACAAGATCCTTATAATGGATTTCTGACTAAAGGAAGGCCTATAGAAATAAGGTAGGATATTTGGTTGGATATATGTTCTGGTTTTAGCCTAGTCAATTGGATTTGAAGGTGTGAATTTGAACGAAGGGGAAGTGACCTTTTATAAGAGGGGTGAGAGGATCCTTAGGAAAAGATTGAAATATTAATTTATAATAAACTGATTTTCGGATTCTAATAGCTCTAAAATGAATTATTTAAAACATAAGGTGGTGGTGTATCTATAACCTCTCAAACAATAGGTTTTAGATATATTTGGGTTACTATATTAACATTATCTTTTAGATTTAACTCTTAGTTGAATAGTTTGACATTTACCATGTCTCATTGAATTTTTTATATTATTTGGTTAATATTCTTATTATAAACTTCCAAAAGGAACCCAATTGGTTCATTAATGATACAAATATAATTATATAAGTCTTTTGGATGAACCATTGATATTTAGGATTATTACATCAACCAATAATATTGTATTTGTTTTAAAAACTCATTTATGTCAATTTTAACCTTATTTAATAATGGATTTTTTATGTCCTAAAAACATTATTACTTCAAAATAAATACATTTCATAAACCCTAAAATGTCATAGTCACATAGAAATATTTGTATGGCAGCAAATTTTTGAAATTATATTTATTTTAGTAATTATAATATATTTTATTTTATTGTTTCTTTAATAAGAAAAATAGAGCATCATTAATGTGTCATATATAAATATATTTATTTTATGTATAAAAATTATAAATAAAATATCACATGGTACAAAATTTTTTATCTTTATAATGAATATTTATTGTCAAATAGATCTATTATATAACCACATATAAAAATTGTTTTACTAAAAGATATTTACTTTTGTTATTTTCGTCTTTACTTTAGATTATTTCATATAAAATTTCATTATCACGCCCATGTGGCTCCATGTGGTCTCAAAATCAACCCAAGGATGACCAGGGTCGGACAAGTATCATCAAATAGTGCTAGGACATGTGTTAGGGTAATTTAGTATTATTATAATATTATTTTTTAACCTTATTTACTGGATTTATCCCTTTATCCACATAAAATAAAATATTTACTAAAATAAATATTCCAAATTACTAAAAATAATAGTTACCTATTTACACAATTTGGACCTCCTGATTAAAAATTTTGAATCCATTTTTCCAAATTCAAAACACATAAGTAGATGAAATTAAATTAATATTAATTTCTCGTTGTCAAAACAAAAAACATGTTTTTATGAAATAATAATTATCAAAATATTGACACTTGATTATGCCTAGTTTAATCCTGAGATTACATCCGATAAATTAAATTATGTTAAATAATAAAAAATTATCAAATGATACATATAAAACATTCAAATTTATAATTTAACACTATAAATTATTTCGATTAAAAAAAAATTATTAAAATTTAGTATTTTAACTATTTATAAAAAATTTGACATTTTTAGAAAAATACGAACAATTCATCCTAATGTATTTTTGATATTCATGATCTTTAAATAAAGTCCATTTTGAAAGACATAATTTATAAAATTCCAAAAGTGGGTATTACTATTCATAACGACTAGTTTGAATAGTTGTGGTGTGTTAGAACTCAATGTTGCATACAACACAAGCTATTGTATTATTCAATCGAAGTGTACTATGGAAGCTTGGGGTGTTACATTATCCCCTCCATCAAATAAATTTGTCCTCCAAATTTCTATAATGTTAATGTATAAAAAGGCTTGGTTGGTTCTTCATCATATGTTCCTCGGGTTCACGCGTTGCCTCTTCCATCTTATGGTTTCTCCATAGAACTTTTACCAAAGGATTCATTTGGTTTCTCAGCACTTGTTCTCTTATATCATGAACATTGACATGTTCTTCACAATAGGAATGACCAGGTTCCAGTTCTAATTCCACATAGGTGGGTACATAGTTTGGGTCAGGCATGTATTTTCTAAAAAGTGATATGTGGAACACATCATGAACATTGGAGAGACTTGGTGGCATTTCTAAATGGTAATCTATAACCCTAATTCGTTCTAGAATTTCAAAACGTACGATGCACATAGGACCTAATTTTCCCTTCTTAGAAAAGCATATAACACGCTTCAATGGAGATACCTTCAAGAAAACATGATCTCCTACATAAAATTCCAAATCCTTCATTCGGTTATCGGTATAGCTCTTCTGCCTACTTTGAGCTGCTTTTATGTGGGTTTGGATTACCTTCACCTTTTCCATCATTTCCACCCCATGTTCTGGGGCTACGAGTATTCTTTCACCAATATCATCCCCACATGATGGTGTGCAACATCTCTTTCCGTATAATGCTTTATATGGAGCCATCTGAATACTTGAATGGAAGATATTGTTATATTAAAATTCTAACGTAGGTAAATAATGATCCCACATACCTTGATAGTCTAGTGATCAAGATCTCAACATTTCTTCTAAGGTTTGTATAGTCTATTCTGATTGTTCATCAGTTTGGGGGTGGTAGGCAGTGCTCAAATGAAGTTGAGTATCCTAGGTTTTCTAAATAATTTTCTAGAATCTTGATGTAAAATGTGGATCACTATCAGAAACAATCGATAAGGGTACTCCATGAAGCCTCACAACTTCAATTATATATAATCTTGCTAGACGTTCAAGTTGTAAATCTTCTCTTATAGCAAAAAATGTGATGACTTGGTAAGTTGACCAATAATGACTCATATTGCATTGTTCTTTCTAAGATTCATTGGAAGTCCCATAACAAAGTCTATCATAATATTATCCCATTTCCAATCAGGTATAGGAAGAGGTTTCATGACTCTTCTAGGTTGTTGCCTTCCAGCTTTCACTTGTTGACAAACCATAAATCTTGACAAAAAAATCAACAATCTTCCCCTTCTCATTTTCCAACCAAAAATGTTCCTTCACATCAATATACATATTAATGCTACTAGGGTGTATAGGGAAATTGGAACTATGATCATCATCCAACAATTCCCTTTTTAGATCAGGTATATCAGGGACACAAATTCTCTTCCCAAATATCAAATTTACATCTTCATACCCGAACTCACTCAATCTCCCATCCTTCACATCTTTAATATATTTTTTTAAACTCTTCATCAACGGTCTGATAACTCTTTATCCGTTTTAGTAATGATGGTTTGGCGACCATTTGAAAAATTTCTGATGTTTCACCTTCCATGGTTATCTCCATATCCAGCTTTACTACATCCTTGTATATAAGATCCTTTTCAACATTCATCTTGTTCAGAACACCATGATCCTTTCTACTCAAAGAATCATATAGCTTATTTTCCCTCCCTTGGTGGTAGTGTATAGTGCAATCATAATCTTTGAGTAGTTAAGACATAATCTTTGCCACATGTTGAGCAAAAAATGACAAAATATATTACAAACTCATGTGATCAGTATATATCTCACATTTTTCACTATAGAGATGGTGTCTCCAAATCATTAATGCAAAGATTACAGCTCCTAACAGAAGATCATCAGTGTTATAGTTTTGTTTATGAATTTTTAGCTATCATGATACATAAGAAATAACTCTATCATTCTGCATAAGTACACAACCAAGTCCTTTCATTGAAGCGTCATTGTAAATAACAAACTCATCATTCCCTGGTGGTAGAGTCAATATTGAAGCATTCACTAATCTTCTATTCAGTTCATCAAAAAAATTCTTCACACTATTTTTTCCATGAATATTTAACCCCTTTATGTGTGATATTTTTCAATGGGTTATCCTACAAGAATAAATTCTAGACGAAACATCAATAATACCCTGCTAAACCAATAAAACTGCATACCTCGGTCATACTTGTTGGTGCTGACCATTCATGAATTTCCTTGTTCATAGAAGGATCAACAAATATTCAATCCTTAGAGACAATATGGCCACAAAAAGAAATATATTGATTCCAAAATTCACACTTTCTAAAAATCCCATATAATTGATGTCTTCTATGTGTCTTTAATATAATGCGAAAGTTATTTTCATGATCTACATATCTTTTGTAGTGTACCAAGATATCATCAATAAATACCACTACATTAGAAATATTTACATCAAAATAAATACATTTAATCAACCCTAACATTTCATAGTCACCTTTAAAAATTGTGGATGGAATCAAAACATTCAAATTATATTTATTTTAGTATGTATAATATCATTTATTTGATTGCTTCATTAATAATGAAAATACTACAACATTATTGTGTCATATCTAAATATATTTATTTTATGTCTAAAAATTATAAATAGAATATCTTGAGCTAGGGAATCTTTATATATTTCTAACGACTATTTATAGTCGAATAGATCAATTATATAACCTCATACAAAAATTACTCTACTAAGAGATATTTGCTTTTTTTATTTTTGTATTTAATTCGGATTATTTAATATAAAATGTCATTATCACTCTAAAATAGCTCTATGGGGTCCCAAAATCAACCCAAGGATGCCCATTGTTAGAAATGTATCATCCAATAGGTTTGGGAAACTTGTTAGGGGAATTTAATATTATTATAATATTATTTTTTTAACCATATTTTATTTATTTACCCCTTTAACCACGATAAAGAAAATATTTACTGAAGTAAATATTCCAAATGTTTAAAAATAAAAGATAAATATTTACTCAATTTGGACCTCTTGATTCTAAATATGGAATCCATTTTTCCAAATTCAAAACACAGAAGTTGCAGAAATTAATTTAAAATTAAATTCCCATTGTAAAAAAACGTGTTTTTAGAAAAAATATCTATCAAAATGTTGACACTTTTTTATGTCCAGTTTAATCAATAGATTACATCCAATGACTTAAATTATATTAAATGATAAAAATATAATCTTATGATACATAAAAAGTATTCAAATTTATAATTTATCACTATAAATTATTTTGATTAAAAAAATGTTTTTAATTAATATTTAGTATTTTCACTATGCATCAAAAAATGAATGTTTTCAGAAAAATAGAAAAAATTCACCCTAAGAAAATTTAAATATTCCAAATGTAAAAATGAGGTTCATTTTGGAATATAGAATTTTTTAAATTCCAAAAAGTGGGTATTACTTTCAAAATGGCTAGTTTGATTAGTTGTGGTGTGTTAGAACTCGAAGTTGTGTACAATACACTCTATTTTATTATTCAAAGAGAAGCGTACCGTGGAAGCTTGGCGTATTAAAAAATCAGATACCTATAAAACTAATATATACATTGAGAATTCAAGAATAAAGTTGAAGAATAAAGAAGGGTCTTGAAACCCACCTCATAAGATATCTCTCAAGGACAAACCACCCTTGAGTTGTTTGATAGCCGGAATAAAACCTTGACATCTTGGGACATATCTCTCACATAAATATCCTGAATAATTTTGGAAACACTATAGCTCCACTCTAACATGTAACCACCCAAACACAAAAATTTCACACTTTCCAAACACATAGGTTAGGGAGCTCTATCCTCCTTGTCAAGATACGATCAACATTAGGTGGCACTTACTCATACGAACGGGTTTAATTGAATCCACATTAATGTTTATTGATTAGGGATCAGGTCCTACCATGCCCATTGTTAGGAAAATTCACTGAAAATGGAATATAGGGAAACAACATATCATACAGTAAGGAGGTTTAATAGTTTATCATAAGCAGGGAATAATTCAAACACATGATCAAAACTCAAAACAACGCTGGGTACTGGGCACTCTTCTGTTCCTACCATTCTCAATTACTCTCATTGATGCCCCCATTCCTCAAAACACCTTATCCATGGGAATTGTCCATCCATGAAGCACCTTCTCCTTAGGATCCTCAATTCTCACCGATTTCTCCATAAATGTTGTATCATCCTCTTTATCCAACTCTCCCCAGTTGTGGAGGTGGGGGTCAATAGGTACATACTGAAGGAGATGATATAAATGAAATAATCTGTGGATCATATCCAACCACAGTGGTAGTTCTTACTGATATACCACCTCACAGACTCGTCCCAACACCTCGAATGGTCCGATGAAACTAGAAGTAATCTTACTCCCCCTTCCAAACATCATCTATCCACGTTAAGGGGAGTTATTTATGAAATTGTTTCCCCAACCTGAAACACCATGGGTCTACTCCAATAACTGATATATATCCTATTCTAGTCATAAGACGTATTCATCCTTCCACGCACTTGTTGAACCTTCTCTATCGTGCTCTGCACCACCTCTAGGCCTAGAACACATACCTCTCAAACCTCTGTCTGGCACATGGGTGAACAACATGGTATCCCGTACACGGATTCAAATGGTTCCATGAAAATGGTTGAGTGATAAGTATTGTTGTAGGAAAACTCAACCTGAGGCATTGTCCATACCCATGATCCTCTAAAGACCAAAACAAACACTAGAAGCATACCCTCTAATGTCAAGATGGTCTTCTCCATATACACATCAGTCTGGGGGTGGAAAGTAGTGCTAAGGCATACCTGGTTGTTGAAAGAACACTATAATTCCTTCCATATTCATGAAGTAAAGTGTGTATCCCAATCAAAATTATGGTTCTGGGAACTATTTGAACCTGTAAAACCTCAATCATGTACTTTTGTGCTAAGGCATCCACTACGATCGACTCCTTAAATTCTATGAAGTGATAATATTTTTTCAATTTGTCCACCACTACCTAGATGACATCAAAACCTCACTTATCTCTAGGAATTACTAAGATAAAATCATCCAAGACCTCATTAGACTTCTAATTGGGAACATATAAGGGATGAAACAGGCTTCTGAGAACACAATGTTCACCCTTCACTTACTGACACATGATGCACTTTTCCTCAAACTCTTATACATTCCTCTTTACTTCGGGCCACCAAAATTTACCTCTCATGCCCTGGTACATCTTTGAGACTCTTGGGTGTACCTCTAGGGCTGGGAATTGGAACTCATAGAAAACTCACTCAACCATTACCAACGAGACAAACAATATCTCATGGAACAACATCTGATTCTTAGCATCCTCTGACCATCCTTTCATAGTGTCTCCCTAGTCAATGCGATCATGCATCACTTAGGTCCCAGAGTCTCCCTTGTAAGACTCCTACACCAATTGTACCAAAGAAGACTGCACTGTCATAAAAAACAGACAGCCTCTAACATCCTCCATTCTCGTTCCCAGATTTAATGAATCTAGCTCCTCTATTTCATTCCAAGCATCTTTTGACCCCTGAACCACATCGTTTTGTGACTTCCTGATCGTGAAATTAGCCACCACATTTTAATATCATTATGTGTAGGAGATATAAATGTCCTAATCTGGGAGAAACTCCATCCGCCTACAATTCCAAAAGTTCGGGTCTCACTAAGATAAGACATACCTCCGGATCATATGATCAATGAAGACAAAAAAATTACCCGAGAAGGTAATTTCGCCACAACAACAGTGAAAAAAATCACTACACATTCCATATCATGGGTGGAATAGTTATACTCATGAGAATGTAACTACCTAGACCCATAAAAAATCACTCCCCA
Organism: Viscum album; assembly: GCA_963277665.1. Lineage (NCBI taxonomy): Eukaryota > Viridiplantae > Streptophyta > Magnoliopsida > Santalales > Viscaceae > Viscum > Viscum album. The sequence continues at coordinate 1,000,548,390 of OY728151.1, read as the reverse complement.
CAGTTGTATCAGCACACAACCCAAGGCTAGAAAGAAATCATCACATAACACCTTATACATTACCCCTTCCAATGGAATCATTAGCATTGTGACACTAACCAACATCCCTTTCAAATAATTCAATGTATTCTGACATTGCTAACTCTATGAAAAAGCCTAGTCTTTTTTGGTCAACTTTGTCAAAGGTGCTACAACTGAATAAAAGTTAGGTATAATCCTTCTGTAGTAACCTACAATTTTTAGGAAACTATGAACCTCTTCCATGTTCTTGGTTACATCCCATGAAACAACATCTTTGAACTTCGATGGGTCAACTCCTATTCCCTATTGGGACACATCATGTCCAATTATGTGCACCTCTTATGTCTAGAACATTCTCTTGAACTATTTCCCAGAGAGATTGTGGTGTTGGAAAACCTCCAAAACCATCCTTAGATGCTCAGAATGATCCACCTATGACCTTGAGTATATTTGGATTTAATTGATGATCACAACCACAAAACAATCCAGATACACATGTAAAATAGTATTCATGAGCCCCATATACACAACTGGTGCATTTTTAATGCAAAACATGCATGAACATATACTCAATGTTACCATATACTCACATGAAGGTAGTATTTGAGATGTAACCCACATTCACCATCAACTGGTGATATTCATACCATAGGTTGGTCTTAGACAACCAACACAATCCCTTCAATTGGTCGAAATGGTCTTCGATCCTCTTTAGGGGGTTACTGTTATTGACCATCACCGGATTCGGTATTCAGTAGTATTTGCACACCCTGAGACCACCTTCTACCTTCCTTGAGAAAAAGGATTGGGAATCCCATGGAGACGTGCTTGGTATGATAAAACCCTACATTGTTATGTCATCAACCTGAATTTGAAACTCCCACTACTCCGAAGGCGCCATCCAATAGGGAGACATTGAAATCAATTGGGAACTAGGATTTAAGTCTATCCCGAACATAACATGAATTCATGGGGGGTATAGTCACAACCTCTTCAAGGAGGTCATCCAGAAACTCACTAAAAATCCAAAGAACTCACACCATCCTTGAGACTACTAATTCCACCAACTCCTCAGTTAACAAGGAATTATTGGGTTCCTCACACCAACTGCCCACCTGGAAACCTTGATCATCAATGAAAGCTACACGTTGGCTTCCCATATTTGAGAAAACAACCTTTATCTAGATGCAGTCAATAATAGTGTGCACAAGAAATAGTCAATCAATGCCTAGGATGACATTCTATGGCTGCATTTGTAGTAGAAAGAGATCACTACTAGACTGATGTGGCCCCAACATCAGTCTGCATTACCGACAAACATCAAACAGGTTGGTATGACCTCCAACTCAAGAACTCAATTCTAGGGGCATAGAAATTATATCTTTTTATAGACCCAAGGCATGACATAATATGGGTGCAACAAGGAGTGTGAAACTCCTAAATCAAATAAGGCACATGAATGCGTACTAAACAAACTAATCATACCTTGAAGGACCTTCAACCATATTCAAACTTATACCTTTGTGGCATGAAACTACCCACACCCAAATCCTCTTCTCCAGGGATTTTAGCCACCTCCCCGACCATTCCCTAGTTGATGTCCCTCAGTAGCGCCCTACGGTCGGCCTCCTTCGGTACCATCCGCCCTCAACGGAGTGGGATCTCACTGCCCCGAATGCTAGAAGGGCCTGGCTGGAATCTATTGCTGTTGAGGTGGGCATTGAACAATCCCACACCCACCATATTTCAATCAAATAAGTCACTGATTCTAAATATTCCCACAACTTCCATAGGTAAAGAACCTCATTTCTAGGCTTTTAGGGAAATAGAAAGGACAAGGATATCATAACTAAATTTTTGAGTCCTACTCTTTGTCAGATGAAAACTGGAAGGCCAAGAGGTTGGAGGCCTTCTTGCTAATGACCTTCCCCTTTGACGACCATAACTATCTAACCTATCTCGGTATATCTCCAAGCATGTACATCATCTCCACTACATCTTCCTTCTTCTGAAAGTCTAGGAATGTCGGTTGAGTTAAGGGAGTAACAACATTTTGAGGAGAATGTCGAAGTGCCTCCTCAAAGATTCAATCCCACAACTCCTCATCTGGAAAGAGATATGGTGGAAAATGATGGAGATAATTAAACATGATCCCCAAATCCCTTGCTGAAATTTTCCCTTTCTGGAGGGAGAGAAGATTTGGCATCTTTTTGGATATCACAATGGATGAAAGGAATTACACTTGGAACTCCTTCTCATTATCAGTCCATAAAACAATACCTTTCATTTTCAATATAAGATAGATCATCCCCCAATGATGTGACACAACACATATTTTTATTATAGCCAAAAAAAACCCAATACTATGTTGATGCCCAGATCAAGCTGAATGTTATCAGCATCTTCTTAATCCATCTATCTATTTCCATGTCTAAGACACTTCCCTTGTAAATTCATAGAGTCATCCATTGGAAGGAAGAAATTTTCTAATACCACTGTTCATCCTCCTCATGTCGATCAACACTCTTCTAATCACCCAGATCAACCTTCTAGGCCATGATTTCCAGCACTTCTCATGGGCGTAGTGCGGGTGTCATAGCTGAAAAAGCAACAAGAAACTCCAAAGCCCATGTAGTGTAGAAAATCCCTTTCACACATTTGCTTAATTTTTTTATTTATTCTAAATTTCCAAAGCACCAAAGATGCACAATAACCCAATTAATTATGATTCATATACCTTTCCTAGGTTCTCTACCCTACAATCATCAAAGCCTCACATGGTCTTTCTAGTAGGTTTATAGTCTTTTCATCCGTTCATGGGGGGGGGTTCTAAAATCTTGTTTCATAGTCGATATTCCATAGACTAAATCACACACCGTGATTGCCTAAAATTGTTCCTCTACCATCCCATGGAATCCTTACTATGATAAACCCCTAACACCATATTATCTTGAATTATCATCCTTTGATACCATTCTTTCACAACCCGGCTTCTCCTAGATGTGATAAAAGACAACAATATTCTAGACCATTCCTTCATCAAGATGAAGGAGAGATAAGGATCCTGATGTCCCACCTTAAATAAGCCCTGGTATTACAACTTGCACCAAGAGTGTATAATATAACTTAATATGGAAGGCATTACCCATTTTATAAAACAAGATTAGGTTATAAGATGGTAAGTCCCAAACAACTCCAAAGACTAAAATAAAATTAAAGCCCAAAATCCATTCCTATATTCATGTCCAAAATAAACTGATACAAAGTACAAGAAAAAACTAAAGGAAAGTACCAAAAGATAAAAAAAATAAGCAACAAAAACTATGTTGATGTTATGCTAGTAATGTTCAAGAAAGTTCTTCAAATTCCTCCTGGTATCATGAAATAAATTTTATTTACATAGAGTAAGTATAAATGTATACATAGTAGGGAAACAAAAATATCTCATGTATAAGTGGTGAGAGATTATATTTCCCCATGAAAATATATAGATAACCAAAACACAAGGAAAATAAATCAATCTAGACATCCTCACCATGACACACTGCCAAAATTTGCACACCAGGTATAATAATATTAATAGCAGATCAACATTTTGGGACCCCGCCGCAATTCCCACTAGTTATTTAGAACATCCATCCTATCATAATTCCTACAAAATTTCCCACTACAGGCCCACTACAGGCCCAACAACAACTCCATGGGCCCTTTCAACCACCCGTTTATCAATCCCACAACACCTAGGACACCACAACAACATATAACCATGACCGTTGAAACATGGTCCACAAAAACCCCCACCACATCCAAATAAATCTATTTCTGGACCACCACTTCCACACCCCGCGACACCTGGGCCTCATCTTGATGACACATGGGAAAAAAAACTTCCCACACACACATGTGCCAACTCACCACAACATACCCTACCTGATGATTCTTGTGACATAATGAATGTCATGTTTTCACAGCCTAGACAAACTGTCTTGGGATACCTGGGAGAGGTAGAATATTGTGGATAATAACCAACCACTCATACGAATGTTGGGAAAAACACCATCACACATTAAATGGGGATGTTCATCATGAAGTTCTCAACATGGTTGTGGTGCATATAAGAAACAAAACAACTAAATTTTTTACATATAGGTAATCAAGAACTCATTCCATCCTATGGGTTGAAAAATCAACAACCATCCTGCACATAATCACTCATGATGATATACCTACATGCACAAGTAAACAAAAACCATGACCATTACAAAACAAAATTGGAAAATATTTACCAAATTTACCTGTTCTCGTTATCCTATTCCACTGATTTCATACTTGTATTCCATCAATACCGTTAAAATACGAGGCACACACATAATATAAAAAAACAAGTGGAATAAAACATCCAACTAAGAATTTAAGGATTCAATCACAATTCTTCTATGAGTAACAACATCAAAATTGGATATGTGACATCCCTCGAAGTACTGGAAAAAAAATCCCCAAAATACCGGGTCTAGAACATTTAACTCTAGCTCCACACAACCTCATATTTACAAACCATAACCCTCTCAACAAGATATTTCATTACCCTCTATGTCACTCCACATCCATTAAATAGAATAACCATGCATATCACTATAATAGAGCAAGGATGTTTTTTTCTTTATATTTATCCAACACCATTCATTATGTTCCCTTTTTCCATTTAGTTAATCGTAGAGATCAAATAAGGGTTATTATCAATTAAGATTCCATTTAATCAACCATGTTTATGTGATTAATCAGTTTCCATGTTACAGTTATTTAATTATAAGATTATCAAGAATAAATTGCTTCATTAGTGCTAAATAAAAGAACACCAACAAACATGATTTTTAGTGGACATTATCCCTTATGATTCAAAACATAAAAAATGTAAAATATCACGTCATCCTCATAATTTCCACCCATACATTCTTTAAAAGTACACTTATTATCTTCATTAAATTTGGAATCATCTACACCTCAAGGGAACGTCATCATACCCACCATGCATGATGCACGGTAAAGGGAGATGAAGGAAGAACTCATACATGGAATATCAAGTATAAAATTTTTCTCATTGCAGAATGAACTAGGGATTGAACAAATTGAAAAAAATGAATACTCCATGACTAAATTGGAAGGTCTCTCACACAGGTCCATGATTTTTCATTAGAGAAATTCTAAGAGAAAAATGAACGGAAGAAGGAAATGAGGATCTCGACATAAGAAGAGGATTGATCCTAAAATCAGGGATACAATTTTTATGGTTATAAAAGTTAGATCCTCGCATGACCATGTGGATTGGTGGTTTCACATGTTGGGATTAATTGAGATTTAATAATTCCCCCCGAAAATAGTAGATATAGATGATTGGATGACTATTAGTTGAAAGATTTATTTTAAATAGAGAGAAAACATGTAACAATGGGGGAACTAAAAAACACGGGAGACTAGAAAACATAGTAAAGGGTGTAACCCGTAATAAAGGGATACACCTTTTGGTAATCCACGGGTTGCCTGACTCTCAGGGTTTTTCAAAATATTTTATGGGACATAAAAAGATCATCAATTTCATAAAAGCTGTATTCAAACACTTTTATGGTAAAATTGTTGTTACTGGAGGGAAACAGAAAATATGGAAGAAACATGAAATAAGTCACTGATAGGTGAGTAACAAACACCCTGGCAACATCGCCCTTGAAATGATGCACTTGCACTATTTCCCACAAGCTCCACTAATGGATGATCAGTGTCACATATCCCATTGGTGCGACTTATGTCGATCAGTGCCCCCATTCCTTCAACCTGAAATTCAGAAAACTCATCAATGATTCATAGATGGACCATAAGATTCCCTGAACACCTGGATTTTTCAAAGTAATATACTAAGATATCTGGTTCAGTACAATAACATTTTACCTCACAAATATATTTTTTATGATTATAACATGTAATTTAATGTTATAAGTTATATGTTAGCCAGAATATTAAACTATGTATATGATATTGTGGATTTGTTACTAGGTTCATGATTCCTTGAACATTCTACCATGAGTATTTGTGATTTTGAGAACTATTTTAGCATTTTTAATATTCTATTCTTATAATTCATTTTAAATTAAATTTTATAATGTTTTTAGTAAATTTAGTACCTAAATTATTTAAAATATAAAACTTGGAATTTTAATAGCAACCTTATAAACGACAAATTCATGTGAAAATTATAAAAACCATCCATTCATCTCTCAGAAACATATGTATATTTAGAACCGTCATGATATCTATCACACCAAATCGGATGAATAGAATGATTATTTATATATGTCCTGATTAGTCATGTCCTCAATTGAAATTGAGATTCAACCATGCGTTTCTATTGGATTTTGAAATACATTTTTGTGGACTCATGGAGTTATCAATAATAACAAATTAGTTGATTATTGATTAAATACCAGTTGATATACGGTGTTTAAGGTCATTAATTATCATGTATGGGAGGAATAGTCTACCAAAATGATAGATATTTTTCACATAGGATGGATTACTATTTCTATCATAATGGTTAATATAATTTTAGTGATAGGAATGATTTTATGGTAATTTCATTAAATGGATATCTTCATACATTTTTATATTAGAAATGATAATTCTAGAATGTACCCTATGAGGGTGAGTAATAGGATTTCTAGAGATATTACACTATCATTCATTAATTTTTTAAAATAAAAAACTCTATTATTGTTCTTATAAGTGGTAGGAATCCCAGGAGATGTAGAATTGTATGTTTATTGAGGGATATTATTAATGTATATAAATAATTATTATTCCCTTAAAAAGTGGACAGCAGTCTAATGAGACAAAAAAATGTATTTTTCAATTATCTTCTAATATGTGGAAAAAATTTAATTCTTAGTAGATATGTTATGAGACATATTCATGGGTTGTGAATATAGTCTTTTATAAATAATCCACTTCAATATCCTATGATTATTTAATCACTTTTGGAATATTGAAATCTATTTCATAAAATAGATGATAAAGAATCCAATATAGTGTTTTTTATGTCAGGATACATAGATAAAGAAGAATTTTCATAAGAACTCATTGATGAATTTATCAGTTACATACAATAAAAAGGATTATAAGTCTTTTATCCATGTTATGATCCTTCCAGGGCATGTGATTTAATTAAAACTAGTTTATAACAACATGATATTATAGATTATTCTTCTTTTGAAAATAATATTATGATAGTAATTAAAATCAGTTTTTGAATGATGATATTGATTAAGGATATGTAGATACCAATGGGTTTGGAGAAATATTGTGTTAAATTTATGATATATTAGAAGTTCGGAATAAATATTATATATCTCAATAATCGACATTACACATACATTTTGATGGAAGGGAATTAGTTTATAAATTGATATCTCATACTGAATTAACCCTAATTTAATATTATTGTAAATAATATATCATAATATTGTGGAGGTGAAATAATGGTTACGAGATGTTTAGAAAAATTATATCACATACTGAAATAGTTGAGCATACTAGTTTTAGGGATCCTATAATTTTATTCATTTGAACTATTATTCCTAATATTGGAATCACTTCTAAGATAAATTTTAATGAATAATAATATAATGGAGAAAATCCCTATGATCTTCTCTACTAGGAATTTATTGATCACTTGATAATTCATAAGTGGATTCTAATCAAATCTATCCACCTAAACATGGTTTATATACCATTAAAAATAATCAAATGTTTCTTATTGTATATTAGTGATCTATTGTTTTCATAATTGATTTATAAGAAATGATTGAACTTATTATATAAATTGTTTTACAAATATTTGAGACTTATATAAATGTAGTTGGGACTCTATATTCTGGTAATGATATATTTGTAACATTATATGTATTTGAATATGATGATTACTTTTTTTAGATAGAGGATATTGAGAATGAAAATAATAATTTATCAAGAAACTCGTAGAAAAATAGGATGTAGATATTTAAGATACTAGAAGATAGTTTCCAACATGATTGAAAAAAAAATTCATTATAGGTTGGAAGGGTCTACATCTTCTCCACCTACTCCTCACACATCCTATCTAACCAAATGTTATTTGGATTCATTAAGAGTTTATTTTTTATTTTCTATAAAATATATTTCACAAAGATCTCCTATGAAAGAAAATCATGTTGAACATGATGAAATTTTATTGATTGTGTATATTTTAGGGGAGAACCTACAACCTATGTTGTTTTGATATTTATAATTTCATAAAAAGAAATTTAGTGTCTAGTTAAACACATTTGGGTTATTCAAAAAGACTCAAAAGACCTAATAAATCATCTATCTCAATGGGACCTAACAAAATATGATTAACTAGTTTATCATTGAATTATATATACTACCTCCTCTGACCACACTCTTCCTGTTCTAGCCCCTACTACTTCTATTTCTTCTCCTCCTATAAAATTTTATATAGAACGAAATACTCTAAATATGAGGGTGGATTTAAAAAATGTAATGGGAAAATACATTTCATTTTATGAGGATGATATCAGGTATATAAAAACTCATGGTGACTGACATATAATCATGTTTGATGATATATTAAAGAAGACGGAAAATATAGAGAATGTTTATATATGCAATGCGGTATTATCTCCACAATATATTTCGAAAAAATTATCTCTCATCTCACATAAATTTTACTATGAGAGATTTTAAAGCCACATATTATATATATAAATTAAAATGAACTAGTTGATCAAATAATGTTTGGGTCGCCTTTCATGAAACTATATTTATAAAAGAATAAAAAAAGTCAAGTGCTTGAACATGGAAGAAAATTAATTCAACCATTTATTGATTTAATGATGGTTTTTATTGACTATACCAGGATATCTATAATTTCTACTTCACATTTACCAATTCTATTTTATGATTCAACTTCATAATCTTCAGTTTCAACATTCATAACATCTATAGTTGTCAGTCCTTTTTTTACTCCTGTTTGGGATATGTGTTGTATTTGGATATTTGATTTAAGAATTAATTTTTGGAATCTATCCCCTCACCATAAAACATAATAATCAATCTCTAATAGTAAGACACATTATGATATTTCAACCCATAAATACAATACATACAAAAATTCATATTCATATTTGGGATTTCAAATGTATGTTATCCAAATTAAAAAAAAATTATAATCTATTTAATTTATTATTATAGAATCTATGTTTTATTCTGTTTCATTAAAAATTGATTATGTATTTTTATAATCATTAAATATTTTTGATAATCCTATGAATGAGACAAAAAAGTTGATTATTAACAATGACATGATAAAATTCCTAGATTATAAGCTAAAAATATCATTGGAAATTGAATGTTTTATATTCATTAACATTTTTATTCCAAGATCTGGGATTCTTAAAATGGGTGAGATTTTTGTTTTCTTCACGATCTTCTTAATTTTAATTGTACAAAACACAAGTTATTTTATTAAAAAATCTTTTTCTAGTGTATTTCTTAAAAAAATATTTTTTTATTTTAATTTTTCTTAAATTAAATTAAGTATGGTTTGTGAAATTATAAAGAAATACAAAATCTCATGAATAATGGTTTGATAAAATTAATACAAGTGAGATTGTATAATGAAATATGAAACTATTCATGAGATCATGTTACTGTTTCAATGAGGTTGTGTGGTCGTGCCTTATGTATGATTATTTGATTTTTCATCTATCTCACCTATGTAAAACTGTTCTGATATTGGAATAAAATATTATTTTATTCAAATGGGTAATTATTGAGTAATTAAATGTATGATAGATAATTTAAGTAAGATACATTTTCTCGCTCGGTAAAATGAATTAAGAATCATCATTCCTAAATGGATATATTAAATAAAAGTGTTATATACATTCAAATGATCCTCACAAGTGAATGTGATGCATGAACTAGATAATAAAATACAAATTTTCACTTAGAATTTGTAAAAATTTATTTCTTAATCTATATTTTAACATCTTTATGATAATAAATGAATGATAATTTTATTTATCTTTATAGGAATATTTTATGAGAAATTTTTAACTAGTGATGATAAATGATTATGAAGCAATAAATAATCTATCTATATTTTCACTCACATTTCATTAATTTTCATGTATTTCTAGTTTTTATTATATATTTAAAATGTAATTAAAATATAGTGTAATTATAAGCACTCAAATAATTTTTCATTCATATTTTTAGACCTTTTATCCCATGTATCACTATAAAATACATGGTTTAGTTTTGATAAACATGTCTAATGTTATATTTTTTGAAACATTATTTATATTTTGTCTACATAAAAAAATTATTAAAAATTAATGTTGGGGAGATTTATATCTTGTACATAAGATAATGTTCCCCAAAAAATTGAATATCTTTATTTTTAAAACATTACATATTTGATGTTTTCCTTTTATCAAAATTAGTTTACATTATAAATTATATGGTTCAATTATTAATTCAATAAATATTATCAAATAAAATTTCCAAATCAATAATACAACAATTATATTTTATCAGTGTAATATATATATGGTGTTTATTGTGAGAAAATTTGGTTCAATGGACAAAATGTTCTGAAACAATATTAACTAGGTTATGATTGATCCCCTAAAAAACCTATATAAAAGTATCAAATTTTATATATCTATAATTTTAGTTAACATGGTGATTTTGAAATTAAATGATTTTGTTTCAAAATTATTTTAAATATATGTTATTATTTGATATTGAATTTACCAACTTTTTTAGAACTCAACTCAAATAAATATTTGTTATACTATTTTTAGTTTTTTATAAATAACGTTAAAGATGATATCAAGAAACATATCATTATTTTTTCATTTGGATATTATAATATTGATCATTCTTATTATAGTATATTTTAATTTTATAAAATTAGCTAAATCTCATGGTATAATCCTAAAAAACACATCCAAAAATTTCAGTAATGTGGAGACTATATGGTTTCATATAATTACATATCAATATAGACATAAGAATGTGTCTATAGTTGTGGATTAGAGTCATATAGGCACAAACATCCTTAAAAATGATGGATGATTATCAGCTCAATATTCACTTGGTCATGATAAGTAGGTTTATAATTGTAATAATGACTACACAATATTTTAGTATATTCTTTTGGTAATCCTTATACTCATTAAAAAACATTTTGAAGGATTTCATATTAATCATATGTTCAAAAAATAAATAGTATATAAACAAAATATAACCAATATTAATTCCTTGAAATTTATTAGAAATGATATATATTGCAGATATGAGTTATCTTTTCTAATTTCATATTATTACATAGGTAAAATTATTATTTTATTTGTTATAAACCAAAATTATTTCAATGTAACTTCTAATGCGAGGAGGTTCCATGTTTTCAATGTGATCTAAATACAATGTGTTGATTATCAGAATAAAAAATAAATCATGATAATAAATGGATTAATTAATATAATAATTCAAAATAGTAACATTGTTGAGATCCTAAACACATAAAATAATTGAACGATGTGTCTCATGGAAGATCTAGTGAAAACAATGCTAAAGGTAAGTAGTTATTATTTCTAATGTCTAATGAATATGGGTAGAATAACTCATGGAATCATCTTGATGGTATTTTAAATAGTTTATTCTTTCATAAACCTATTCATTATGAATAGAATTTCCAAAATTAATTAATGAGTTCGGTTAACATGTGTTTAGAGCCCAAAGGGATCTTGTAGGGACATCGTGTGGGGGTAGTGAATTTGAATAACCAAATTATTTCTAAATTTTAATTTCTATTACTTATCCCCTCATTCTCATTAATTGATTCCTTGGTTAGAATCAATGTATATTTTTTTAATATTAAAAATTATATCCTAGATAAAAATAGAGGAAAAACACAGAAGAAAATTTTACAATTCTTATGTCTTATTACATGTAATGTTCATCTTGTTATTATTTCGAGGATTCAGTTATAAATTTTAATTTGAATGATTAAAAATATGTTAAACTAGTTCCCAACAATTATGAATGAATTGGTTGTACTTCTTGGATTAGAGGAGTTATTTAAACTAATTCCTCCATTTTATAATGAAATTTTTTCAACTAGCACCACTTGTTCTTAAAGATATATTCATTTTCTATAAGAAATTTTTTAACTCATATCTAGTGAAACACATCTAAAAATTAATAAATTATGGTTCTGTGACATCTCTTTAAATTCAAACGTTCATGTGATAACCACTATAAAAAAATTACCCTATTTAAATTAAACACATTTATTATTAATAATTGAGTATAGTGAAATATTTTAAAAATTATTATATAGTAGTTATCTTTTATACACCATAATTTTCATACGTATTCATTATCATTATATAAGCTTGTTGTGTAAATATGAATACCTTAAGATCTCTCATTTGAAATCCCCTATTGGGTAATCCATCTTTATGCAATGTACACCCAAGGGTTCAAGTGTCTTAATATCTCACATGGAATATGAAACTTATGTGGATTCCGCTTATTTTATACATACACATGAATTATTAATCATGAAAATAAATTATTCTACATGATTTATATTCATATTTATAAGGACTGTAAATACCATAGGGGTATACTGTCTACTTTCACAACATTTACCCAATTCTCTATATGATTCTTAACATGAATGATTTTTCACATATCCATGTACACATGCCTAAAAACACATATTTTAAAATGTAATTCAACATTTAATCATGTGAATTATTATGAATCCTCATTTTTCCACTTGGTGTATTCATTGGAATAATTCCATGTATAATAAAATATTTGTGGGTTTGTATCACCGTTGGAATTTTTAGCATCATTGTTCTTCATATAGAATATTCAAAATTCAAATGACGTAGGGAATTATCCATATTATATCATTCATCACATATGTACCACCCCATCATTAATGCATTCATTCATTAAAACTCTTTTAATTTTTGAAGAAAATAAGGAAGTCTATTTCAACCCCATCTATATGAGGATAAAAAATAAAATAATAAGTACAGGAGAAATGTGCTTGTAATTGGCATAGATGTATCTTAAAATACATTAGATAATTGTTTCCATATTAATAATTTATGATATAATCAGGTAAATCTCCAATATCAAAGATAGTGAAAAAATGGACAGAAAAATGCAACATTGTTTTTATTCAATTAAAGAACATTTTTCCTTTTTTATATTTTCATGAAAGTAATTGAATGTATATATGATATTAGATGAATATCGAAGCCCCATAAAACCTACATCATCATCAATGATGGTTAGTTTCATTTTTCATGATAGCTTATGGAAACCTAATTTCATGAAGTAGCCTCTGATAGATTACAGTTTAAGATGGGAACATTAAAAGATTGGATAGATCATATTTAGAGGATCACATAGTCATCAATTTTTTTATTTTTACATTGGATGAATAGCATGTGATTCTCACTATATCCAACATAGATACTCCATAAATGTCCTACACTTTGACTTTAATCTATCCATGAGGCTTCAACAATAGTAATCTAAAACACAATATTGAACCACCCCATATCATATCTCTCTAACACAATTCCATGGAGAAACCACCCCCAATATTTTCTCATAGAATCTGATTTATAGTCCATACACAAGGTCCCTCGCTTACCGCACATGTCCTTCTTTTTCCATTAAAATTTCTGGAGGGGGTGACTCTAATTCCCACCTCATTAGTTCTTTTAATTGTGTCCATATATCGGCTTGGAAATTGTACATATTTTTTGTAATGTACCAAAAGATAAAAATATTTCTACAATAATAGACATTGTCTAATTTCTTATAAAATTCCCATCCTTTGTCAAGTATTTGTAATTACTCATTCAAGGAATCAATGTATGAATTATTATATTTCATGTAAACCTTGGAAACCTTCAAATAGTCATAAAATAAATGATATTTCTTAAAATTATTCTAAATTATTTTCTATAAAATAATGTTTCAACAATAATAGAGTTATTAAAACTTATTATCACATAAAAAATAATCAGATTTACAAGTTAAATTTTCCAAGCCTTAAATTGAATTCCATTAGATGAATCCATTATAATTATCCAGGAATCATCAATGATCCTGGATGAATTTCTAACCAAAAGGCATAAAATGTGTCCATAATAATTCTTCAGACATCATGAATTCCTTTTTGGGTATTTCTGAATGTCATTTAATCATTATCCTACCTTTATTAGTCACCAATCATCAATGAATTCATTATATATTGACTTTTAATTACTTATATATATTGAAAAAAACAACAATTCCCTTCAACCATCCTCTTGGGTTTTTCAATGCTTGAGAGAAAATAAGTAATTCATAGTCATACGATATATATTTAATTAGAACCACATTTGAAATTGGTTTTCACGTTATTTTATTTATTTATGATACCGTTAAATAATTGTAATGAAATATTATTATAAAAAAATTAATGATGAAATTTACATAAGGGGAAGAATGTAGACCCAAAATATATTAAATATATAGTGTTAAAAAAATATAATATGTATAATAGCATGTCATACATTTATGAACAAATAAATCTGCAATCATTATATAAACAAAATAAATTAACACTTTAATTAATGTGTATATATCGTAGCAAAAACACTATGAAATATCTATAGAAATGAAAATAAATTTTTTATTTATTTTATGTACACAATATTTTAATTACAATAGATAAATACCTAATAAGAATTTTCCTGATAAAGATGTATTTTTTCAGGAGAATCGATTTCCTATTCATTATAATAAGAAACTAAATATATAAGATAAAATATATATTTAACATTAATAATATATTGACCAAAATAGAATTATTAATTTATATGAAATAATAATATGAATAGTTAAAAAACATATTTTCTATTCTAAATAACATTCATTATATTTTTAATTAAATGTAAAAATGTAAAAAATTTAATTTTTAATTATTCAATATGAAATTAATTTTTGGTTTTATAATAATTCTATTTTTATAGGCTTGATTTCTAACATTTTTCTAATATTTTGTGATTTTTAGGCGAACATGAATAAATATATTTTGTACCTATATAGTATCATTTATGAAATTATCAAAAAAATTATTATTTCATTATAAAACATAATATGTATTCATTACATAATGGAATTTAAGCGTAATTATTTTTCATTATATTTACTATATTGAATTTATAAAAGTAGTGTTTTTCTTTTTAGAACATAAGTTGTATTTATATTAAAAATTTTATTATTTTGTTAATTCCTTTTAACTAATTATACAGAAGGTAGAATTTGGATATTGTTTTTTTTAATTCTCAAAACCATTTTTTGTTAATAATTAAAAGAATAATTTCATAGAAAACAGAAAAGTATTAATTTCATCTTAATCATTATTTCTAGTCAAAAAATAAAATATTTCTTAATAAGGGGTTGTGGTGTTACACACCCTACTATTAATCATAATTTCTCAAAAACATAAAAATTTGATTTATTGAAATTGGTTTAAAATTTTTTATCAGTACATAACCATTAGATAATATGGAATATTTAATTTTTAGTCATTAAAATTAAATTACATAGGAACAAATTGGTTACCATAATTAAAAAAATGTAATAGTTAAAAATATAATGGTAAAACACATAAAAAAAAGTTTTAAACATAGTTGAAAATGAATTATCCATTTATTATCAACCATACCTAATAAACACTCAATTACATTCCACATTGGCTACACACATCATGTGGAACATGTTATCTATTTATATAACATTTTATTTTTAGAAAATAATAATTTCATTAATAAATAAAAGGATCTCAACTACACCAAATATAACCTAAAATTCAAACAATTATATTAACAATAAATCTACCATAGTTTCCCTAACTCTCTCCCCTCAAATCCTATACATCTTGATATTTCCAATAGACCAAGATAAAGATCATGGATATTCCACCCAAGGAAGAGCATATTATGAGAGTGGTATTGTTCTCAACTAGCCTTCTGTAATTATCTTATTCTTTTACCCGATCAAACCTATTAATTCAATGTAAGAAATAAAAAATAAAAAATAAAGGCATTTTTAAATGTAAGTATTCTACATAAATATTTATTTCCTACCATCCTAAAATATTATTCAAAAATGAATATTGAGGCATGTGTACATGAGGACTATGTAATCCATGAATCACGTGCATACATTTTCACCACCCTTATACACATATTATTCGTAATGTATATTTATTGAATTAATATTATATTTATAACTTTATAATTTTTCTTAAATTATAATCCATTCCCTATCTTCCACCATATTAACGAAAAATGATTGTGTCACATGTGATTCTGTGAAAGGTGATGTATTTAATTTATCATATTTTAATTTATTCATTCTAAAATTATATTAAAATATTATTAACCATCTCAAAATATTCTACATAATATATTTATTTTTATTTAATGAGGAAATTATTCTATAAGAATCATATTCATTACAATAGTCACCCAAATATTATGGTTTTTCTTAAGTGGGTAAGTTTAACCAACTTCATAATGAATTTTATGAATTTATTTCATGTATGTATATAAAACATTACCTAATGGTTTTAAATTAAATTAATCTGAGAATTATTTTTGATTTATTGAACTAAAAAGGATATAATGATATTTACCTTAATTTTAATTTACCCCCCTTTTATTGGATTAACATGATCAAAGAATGATTTTCACCAACATCTTCATCATGATCCAAAACTAATATACATTTAAAATAAAATTACAACACTAAAAATCCTAAAAAATCATATAATGCAGTACCTAAAATGACATAATAATGATTAAAATGTAATATATACACTATAATCAATTCCACCATTATGAAACTAGTGTCCTAAAAACAATCATTGATAATAACATCCCATGATGAAAATATGATTTCAATAATTAATATATTTTTAATAACTACCTATATATTATTTTAATAAAACATTATATTTAAGAAAAATGTTTGAAATAGGTTTTTAATATATTTATTTTTTTATACGGGTGTTGGAGAACTCCAAGCTAAGAAATATTAAAGGTATGAGTTTTTGTTAGCATAATTTTCATTCATTGAGATTTAATTGTTATTTCATACTATATTCATATATGTTTTGATTATTCTTCCCTATTTGAATATTATGATTTATTTCTTCTTTTTATTAAAAAAATTACATTTTGTTATTATAAAACCAATTTAAAATGATTCAAACTTCAAAATATATTGTTTGTATGGGTTTTTTATTTGTCAAATCTTTTACCTTGAGTGATATTCTTTCCACTCTATATTATTACTTCAATGATATGTATATTCGTCCCTATGATATAATATTGTAATATAAATTTATCTATATATAAAATGATACTTTTTATTTATTTATTTAGCCTTGCTAAATTTAATCCCTATAAAATAATTTGACTGTTTAGACTAATTTTCATTTTTTATAATGCATATTTTTCATCAATTCACAAATTTTCCCAACTCTCTATTTTTATTCATTATATTTTGAAACCTAGTTATGTTTTATCTCTTATGATAATAAAATTTTCCTTATTTCCCATTCAAAAAGAATTTTTATGATCATTTTTTAAAAAAATTTCTTTCTACAATGGTATTTAAAAATATTATAAGGGTTATAATACCATGATAAATTGATTAATCTTACACGCCACCTTTTATTTAAAATGAAAACTTCATATAAATGGTAATATTATTTGGATATTTTTAAATTATATTTTTAATTGTTTTCATGCTACCTCTTCAAAATGATATATAAATGTGAAACTTAGTATTTTATTTTTACATAATTTCCAAAATTGTTTTATAAATAACAATTATTGTATTTAGTTCTATTCATAATTTTCATTAAATAGATTTTACCTCATTATGAATTATGATTCATTTGTTAAATTAAAAATTATCTAATTTTATTAAATTTGGGGGGGATAAACTCATGATATCAAAAAAAATTATTTATCACTTATAATGTGATGATATTTGATTTGTTATTGATATAGTGGTGTTAAAATATATGTGAATATCTTTAAATTATGATATATTACATAATGATTCTTCCATTGAAAAAAATCACATTCTTTCTCTTGATGGATTATGAAAAGGTAGTTTATTTTGTTGACTGATGATATAATATACATAACCAAATAACCATCATTCAAAAAAATGATAGATTTAGGGATTATTACATAGAATGGTCTTATAATCATTAATCAAGTGAAATATTGATAATATATATACATATTTATTTTTAATATATATTTCATAATTATTAAGTAATTTTGGTTTTTTATTCTATAGACTGTTCACTCATTCATATGTATACTACATTGGGCTTAATTAGTGATGGGAGGGTATTGTAACATCCTCTTGATAAATCATTAGTTATCATCATAAAATCTATAATGTCTATTTTTTGTATGCATTCCCATTTACCAATATGATTTGGCTATGATATAGACTAAGAGAAGATGAATTTTTTCAAGGCCTTAATAGTTTTGTAACTCCATAGCACAAGTACTTAAAAGGATAAAAATTACTAATTAAATCACCGTGAAATTAGTTATTGATGTATATATGTTTACTTATGTTTTCAACCATATATTTTAATCAATACCATATGATCATTTATTTTCTATTATTTGACTATAATATCATGCACTATACTATTCGTGTATTTTCTATTATAAGATATATTATTCTATATACTTTCAATTATAGTCATCTATAAATAAAACATCAAAAGATTATACTTCCCTATGTAATGAAAAAACACATTACAAGTTATATTCCTCGAATAATAAAACATTGGGATAATTTATAATAGATATTTGAGTCTTATAATTGATTAAGAAGGTTTTTATAAAGAGGAATCTATAACTATTTGAAAAAAATGCATGATATTTATTAGTAAGTGTTTTTTATTAAATAACTAAAAAATAAACCAAAATAATCTTGGGAGTCTATACAATGAAATATTTATTTTTAAATATTTAATTATGGGATAGTTATGTATGGGAAATTATAATTTTAATTATGATTTTGACATAATAAGAAAGGTTTTCATGTTTCATTTTCATAAGATATATTTGGATATATATGTATATATATAGTGTTGAAATTGAATTTTTTTAATAAGGAAATAATTGAGTTTTATAATAGTGTTTCACATCAATATGATTTGATCATTCAGATTTGGTGCAATTGAATAGGATTCCAAAAGGCTACATCTTAAATGTGTCCATATATGTAATGTGAATTACAGTAGATATTATTGTTAGATTAATTTCCTATTAAAATATTAAATGTTAATTTCCATCCCAACAGACACTTATCATGATCTTTTTTGTCAATTTGTTTTGGCCTTGTAGTAAATGGGTTCCCATATATTACCAATATTAGGGAATGAATTTTGTAAGGTGATCTTAACCCTGTAGTTTATTTTTAAGGGAGTATTATATGTATGAACCTTTTCTATAATACCTTAAGCAACATGATACTTGATAAATCAAGTTTTGATAATATATACAATTTAATGAACATAGATTTTCCTACAAAACTATCCATGTTTCAGATATTATATGATTAATATGATCGTATTCTATATATAATTATTGATTATTTATGTGGTCAATGATTAAAGTAATGGTGGAATATTTTTCTTTGAAAACTAATGGATATTATATGTCCAAATTGGATCAATATTTTAGTGATATGACATTTAATAAAATTATATATTAAATGAAAATAATCTTTTAATACTCATCTAATATAATATTCTATTGTAGATGATAATATCATAATCCATAAATTTTCATTTTATATTAATCCTTGAAAATTCGATAATTAATAATATAATAGAATATTATTTTTAAATTCAGATTAGTTATCATATAATAGAATTTTTATGTGTTAGAGATGTACCTTCTTGAATAAAAAATTTATTAATGTTAGCCATCATATGAATCTAGATTCTTACAAACATATAAGATGATTCATCCAACATTAAAAAATAATATGATAAATATTAAATAATGGTATTTTTAACCTGTAATGTATTAAATATGATTGTATATGTTATTAACATATTGAATTTAGTGGTTTCCTAAAGAAAGTTTCTAGTTGAGTAATTCATTCTATGATCATAATTGGATGAGTAATGAAAAATTGAATGTGGTTGAAAAATTTTAAATATAATATCAAAATGAATTTAGGATATATAATCTAATACATATAATATTTTTTCTAGAACTATGTTGATATTTCATTGTGGATAAGAGTTAAAATGGAAAAATGATAAGTTAGTTTAAACGTACAAAAACAATTGTTCTAGTATCCAATTAATGTCATTGAAACTAATAGTTATCATGAAGGAAGAGTAAATAATCAATATGATGTAATTTTAAACTATACATTATGGAGTTTAAGAAACTCCTCTAAATATATATTTAAGCTATCAATTATATAAAAATAAATTCTTCATTTTTTAAGGTGATATTATTCAAAATTTATACTTTAAAAATAATTTTTTTGTGTATATGAAATTGAAATAAATGGAATAATTAATGGATCATGTAGTGTTCATAAATACTATGATAAAAATACTTTTAACATAAAATATTTTAATATATAATATTACACAAAGAAAAATATATCTATCCCAATTATTTAAAGACTTCTCTCATTTGTCTTATATGATAAGAAATGTTTTTTGACAAGGAGTTGTTTTTAATTATAAATGATGGTGTATTTGATACACATTATTTATGATTCTAAAAAATTTATTTGATATTTTATTAGAATTTACAGATATTCTTTTTTACTATATAAAATTATTTATTATTATCTTGGGTAAATTATAAGGAATTGTGATTACACCAAACATAAAGGGAATATTTAAAATAAAAATATTCATTTCATAAAAAATATCCAAAAACATAGGATACAAAATATGTTATTAATAAGAAATTATTATAGTTAAATATTATAATTAAATCGATATATTTATATTAGATAGAATATTTGAGTTTTTGAATCTTAAGATGAGATTCCTAAGAGAATATAGAGTACGTTATGCTAGTGTCAATATGTTAGGATTTAGAAAGTTCAATGTAAATAAATAAATTATAATAAATATAAAAACATAAATTGAAATGTCTAATTCATTTAATAGTTCTATAACCAAGAGTTTAAATTTTTTTCCAAATTTTGTTAATATATATATATTTATTAAAGACAAAAATATGAGTGAATGTTGAAGGAAAGATGATGGTGCGTAGCAATAACATATGAAAAAATAAAATTTTATTTACTAATATATATATATGAAAAATATATTCCTTATGTAATGAAGATTTATTTCTAGAAAATATCTTGATTTGTTGATATAGAGAGCTGATTCAGTGAAAACATAATTTTTATTACTAGGTTTTTTAATGACAATAATTAGGATGAAATAGAAACTAAATTTCTGGATTATAAAAAAAATTCTAGTTGATATGAAAATGTAGTTGTGTGTATTTGGTTTTTTGAAGGATATTTTTTATTAGAAGGAATAGTATAATGGTTTTACTAATGAATATAAAAAATATGTGAAGACTCCAACTCCATATGATTGTTTCACACAACTAGGTTTAGTTCAAGAAAACAAAATACTAATCCAGGGGTGGATGATCATATCATAGAAATAATTTTTGGATTGATAATGTAAATATGCAGTAGTAGAATCACCTGAATACATGTGAAGTGAACTATATTTAGTGGTTAGGAGAAAATTATAGGTAGACCATTTAACCATGATAAATAACACTACAATTTGAATGGAGATAGTGGCATCGATTTATCATGAAATGAGGTTACATGAATGATAGATAGTGAAGGTACCACACTAACTGATTGTGACATAGGAACATCATCAGAATGTTTTGATGTCGTGTAAACCACATGATTCAGTGTGAAATTCTTATAAGGGAGTGTATTTGAATGAAAATTTTATATATTTACATGGATATTTTTTTATATTTATAATACAATAATATTTAGAATTCAAATTTCACTCATGGGGTCTTAGACTTTAAATTCTCTATTATTCACATAATTTGGGGAATAATGGATATTAAGATAATCTATGGATGACCTAGTTTTAGAATAATTCTTGATGAAGGTCAAACGATGCAGTCACTTATTGGATTAAAATTGAAATATTTTTTTTGTAAGGAGTGGTTTCATGGAGTTTAGTGGGAATATATTCATGAGGAAGTTATCACATGGATAATGTACAAAAAATGATTCATATAGGTGGTGAACATTGAGTTGTCATGTAGAATGAATAAAATGGGTTAGTTAGTAAGAATTAATCACATGATTGAGGTCATATAGAAGAGGCCCCCCATATTGTGTGAGGTACAGGTTGGTCACAGGGGATATTATGTAATCAATTTTCACAGATATGAATTATGATTTTTGGTAAAAATATTATGTGTTTAATAGTGTTCAACATAAGAGATATGTGGTAGGTAGTTTGGTGTGAGATAATTTTTTTAAAATTTTCTATTCATTATTTTGGTGATCACGGTGCATGGGAAATCGTATGGATAAAATCCATTTTAGAATTAAATGATAGAGGGTCACAAAAAGTGTTGAAGTTTCACATCTAGTATTTGAAGAAGATGAATGTAATGGAATAATTTCAATATGATATTATTCTAATATAGAGAGATTATTCATCTAAAAGAGATATTATGTGACACATAGACTGAAAAAAATCATTAAGGTATTGATCACATCAATAATAGATGAATGAGATAAAATTATAAATAATAAAAATAGAGCATTGAATCATGAGTTATTATGCAACAAGAGTATCATGTTCTTATAGACAACCCATAATGTTTCTTATATGTTGAATATGGCTACATGATTATAAATGATGATAAACCCCTGATCGAATTAGTGTTATAAATCTTGGAAAAAGAAGTTCATATTGGTTAAATAGTGCATGGGACAATAATCCTATAATGGATATTATCCTAGAACAATGTGAGTAAGATAAAAACATGTTATCAATACATCTAGAAAATACTTCCTAAATTTCACACACCAACATAGCATTCTGTCTAAACTATCTACTATATCAGACAGTTTTAAACTATTTAATAACATTATTTTATATTAATTCATTAAATATATATATAATTGAGTTTGTTATGTTAAAGTATACATTATAAGTGATAGTTTGAACAAAATACCAATCAAAATTGTGTTAATATCGTTGCGAAAGATAAATTTATTAAATATAAATCATTAATTTTACCACACCCTAATATTGGAACCCTGTAAGGGTTTCCATGTGTGGAAAATTTGGTATCAGATCCTAAGTGTTTAATTATGGTTTCCATCATCAAAATCATATTTTGGATTTTATTTCTTATGGATTCATTGATGAAGCATCCACATTACTGATAACCAAAATGCTTTGGATAAAATAACAAAATAACAATTTATACATTCCTTCTGAATTGATATTATATAATAAATTCTTCAAGATGCATATTTTACTAAAAATATTTAAATAATTAGAAATAAATATGTAAAAAAAGCGTGACATGGTCATTATCCAATTAGGTTTAAATGATAAAAGTTCAGTGCTAAACATAAATTGAGATAAAGAAGAACATAAAATCTGTATACGGAAAAGGAAAATCCAAAAAAGGGGATTCTAATATCTACCACACATGAAGGTTAAAAACTAGTAAAAATAAGAATCCAGTGAATTTTTTTATGAATAATATATTTCGGATATAAGAAATTGATGTTGAAAAATAATATGATAAACTCATATACAAAACTTCCTACCATGATAACTATGATGAATATCCATTTTAAATTAGACACTAATATTTTTTATAAATCATGTTCGTCCCTAAATAGTTATTTCTCATAAGGTATGAAAATAACTAATGATTTAATAGATAATGGTAAAATGACATCTTGTCTTCAATTCCAATAAATTTATTTTAAATAAAAAAATATTGAATCCTGTCAAAAAATTATAGATTATGAGGTGATCATATTTAATGTATTATATAAAATCACATTGGACATGTTCTTTGATAAAAAGTGGGAATGAAGGGTAGAGGTATCCTTAAATAATGATATAAATATGATCCGTGATATAATTACTAGAAAAAGTGTTTTACATGATGATATTCCCATGATATAAGTAGGTAAATAACCCGTTATAATGAATTTAGAGAAAATATTCATACTCTCAAAACAAATGTAAATGTGGGAGGACTATCATGAATGGGTTTTGCATCGACAATGAATTAAATTTTATCCTTGTTAATTACATATGATGTAAATACCATGGAATTTTAGACATAAATCATTTCTTCAAAGGGAAAATAAAAATGATGATTCCCACAATATAATCCAATAGAGTTGACAGGAATGTAATATAAAATAAAAAATTATTATGTAAACATATGCCTCTTTTTAAATCAAGAATATAATTCATTAGAATAATGTATCAGAAAAAATTACCTTCTAAATAGTGGTACACATCATGATTATTTTATTTTCAGTTAAACGGATCACTTATAAAAGATAACTATATAGATTCTAAACTGTATATAAAGAGTAGTCACTTGATGAATTATTTTTTTGTAAATGTCTTATATTTCTTAGCCATATTTATATTGATATATCTTCTAGTGGGAAGAAATAAATAATGGGTAAATATTATATATGGAATTCCTAAAGTCACTTAACATATATGAAAATACCTTATCCTTGAAAGTTTCCTGTTAATATTGACAAAAGCTTCACATATTTGGATGAAAAACATATAGTAAAACAAAACATCAATCAATAGACCAGTATGTTATGCTTAAAAAACCACTAGGGAAATAAAAAATATAATATAAGGGTGGGTACTAGAGGATACACCATTTACGAGTAAGAATCATATAGACATAAGGAAATAACTTACTTCAAGAAAAATAAAAATTCATGTTGAAATATCCCTTCAATTGAGGTAGAATTATGAACAAAAAATGGTTTCATATCAATGAAAGTGACCTACACATGTGTGAATAAACCCATAACTGTTTAAATAATAGTACAATATATATGAAAGATTTTTCATGTATGTATATAAAATATAATAATATGAATATAATAGTTAAAATTTCTTAGTGAATTATAAAAAGACAAAAATATAAAAGTTTAATTCTTAATAAAGATGAAATAAATGTGTTGGTAAATAATAACCAATAACAAAACTATAATAATACCAATATATTATAAAGATACCACAAAGAATTCTCAGCACATAGAAGTAAAGGTGGATGAATCCATGTTAAAATTCAATAATTTTTCATTCTTTTAATATTGACATATATTTATCAGTTATGATATGATACTCTATTATGATTACTCATCCTTACCGGAATAGAGTAAAAATACTTATAAATGGAACTATATATTTATTACAAAGTTCTATCACAATGTGATCCAACCCCTTGATGAGATTGGTTAAACACACCAATACATGATTTTCCCCTAAAATCAAATGATTTTATACCATATAATCTTCAATGGATTATATTGACACAATTCACTCAATGTATTAATGGTAAAATAATATCACATTTCTTGAATAAAATATATTAAAAATAATAATAATAATTTTAAATTATTAATGATGGTTTATCCTCCAATTTTGGATAAATACGTTTCATTAAATTTTTCAATATAATCTGTATAATATAATCTCACCTATTCAAGATTAATGATAAGTAAATAATCAAAATCATTCATTTTATTCACTCATAATATCTAAATAACATCATTGGACTATTTCTCCTTCAATGTTACAAAAGATTTTAGTTATTTACTATAAAATTCTAATTTAATTACTAACCTACCATACGTCTTGTAGAGTATTGTTTCTTCAATTATATGATTTTTCATGAACTCTTTTATTATAAATATATTTATTGAACTGTATTCTTATTAATAAAACATATCACAAAATTCCCCTCCCATATCATAGTTATGAAGAATTTATGTTGTATAATAAAAATCTATTATGAAGTAATATGGTTTCTAAAATAAAATTATTCATGTAGAATGGAACTCGATCTCCAAAACACAACTAGGGACAATAATATCAGAATACTTAAAAAAGAAACAAAACATATGATTAACAAATTATAATCCCATAAAATATTTTTAAATAATTATAGGAATGGATTTATGAAAATAACATCACCTAACACAAATGGAATACGATTCCTAGAAAATGTTTCACAATATATTTTCATCATGAATTGAATACTAGAACCACATTTTTTATAAGAGGCATCACATAATACATAGAGAAAACACAATATAAAAATTATCCTAAATTTCACTATAGATGAGAAATATTACTTTATTGGTTTTTGACATTGAGGAATATGTTATCATAGACCAAATATAATGTCACCACCTGGCATAAAAAATAAACATATTATTCATCAAAAAATGTATTTATAAAACAATTTATACTGGTATTTAGTATTCTATACATTAGTATATTATTTAATGTGTGAAATACTAATTATCTAATATAGTAGCTCATTTATAAAGCATATATGACTGTAAAGTGTATCTATCATCACATATGGTAACAATTTTTATAATATAGAACACTCATTCATAAAAGAACTATGAAAAAATGACTCATGGTTTTTAGAAATCCAATCATATTTGATTTATAATGTTATAACATGATTCTATTAATCTCTTTTAGAATTTGAGATCATACATGACCATGTTTCATGATAACCCTCGACCTTGAGGTATCTTTTAACATTAGGGGTTAAATATGGTTGTTGTTTTGATTATATGGTATAGAATAAATTGATATAAAAACACAATTATATGTGTGATTATTTAATTCAAGAATATTTTAATTCATAAATGGTATCCTTTATCGAAAAAATAGCGCATGACCTCAAAAATTAGCAAATATCTTTTTTTAATACATTATTTATGAATATATGAGTATAATTTAGTATTATACTTCCACCATTGAGTACTAAATCCTCATTAAAATTTAAAATATACATCATATATATATGAACTTGAACTCCATCTCAGATTACCATTGTCCTCATAACACCATGAATTCCAAGATTGGGTTAGCTCCGATGTGGTCAGCCTTTCTAACAAATGCAGTTGAGAAACCATTATTTGGGTGGATGTGGTTGGTTATATTTTTTAGTAAACCCACATATATAATAAATAATATAATATTCAAATAATATTAATCAATTAAATAATAAATCATATAAAAAAATATAAAACCCAAATACTTAGGTTTTTTCAATTAATAAATCAATAATCATCTGAAACGATGAAATTATTTTGGATAGCCTTTTTGGAAGATCCCCTTGAATTAATAATTTTAAAACTATGAATTAAAAATATGTAAAAAATATTATAAATCAAATCATAAATATTAAATATTATATTCATTAATAATTACTCTGAAATCATCAAAAATAATTCAACAACTTTCATCTAAAAATAAAAATTGATACACAATTAGAAAAAAAACAATTTTAATTCATTATTAAATAAAAATTTTCATGAATATTCCCTATTTGAATCCTTTTCGATTGATTCTTTAATTTCATAGAAATGCATAATTATTCAACAATGAAAAATAGTTCCCATTGCGATGTTTTTTGAAAACACACTACCAAATAAATTAATTTAATTAATTACGTTTTCCTCTATGGGATATGGAATTTATGTCAACATGAAATAAAATCATTCCCTCAATTAATATCCACTATAAACACCCTTTTATTGTAACCATAACATTATATTCGTAAAAATAGGAGAAACAACCCACTAAGATAAATAAGGGTATACTTTCCCCACCTTTCACAAAATAATATGAATCATATTTTGGGATTTATATATGAAACATCATGTTAAGTGAATAGACTGAAAATGATGTTTAATAAATATTATGAAAACATATCTCTTAGATTACCATTGGTGAAAATATTCACAACATATTTCAAGGTAATAGTGTATTATGACATTATATCTCAATTATCCACATTATCCTTAAGGAGATCATTTCCACTATTAATATGATTAAGTAATTTTTGTTTGACCATGTTTTCAGATAACCCAATAAAATTTTTATTATCTTAGAAATTTATTATTTGTCTCTTGATATAGAAATTTAAATTTTCTACCTCTACTTGCATCTACATCATCTATGTAAATTATTTTATTCTATTAAATATTACTCTTTTTATTTAATTAGTGTCACTGAGTTAGATTATTTTTTGTAACAACACGTATAACCTTATCCATTAATTAATTGTACACTCTAATTTTGTCATCAATCAGAGAGATCACCTTCACCTTTTATAATTTTAATGCCCAAAGAATTTGAATCTATACTATGTCAATATATTATTTTGTAGGTTATAGCTCCTATAATTTATCATAAAAGGATCATTAAATCAAAAAATTAATACTGTTTAAGATAAATTAAATAAATTGTACAAAATGTAACTACATTTGTTATATATGGATTTCATGTTTTTTAAAAATTAGGATAACAATGACTATTTTAAATAATTTCTAGTCAACATTTCCTATAGATTTATACCTATACAATTTCATTCCAACTAAAATGGGAATTGAAGATTATTTTGAATTTTTAATTAAGTACATTTAAAAAAACTATATCATAAATTTCATGAGTTAGAAACATGGAATTCACCATTAAGAAATTCTATAACAATGTATATTTTGTCATTCTCATAGAATTGATATAAAATAACCTCGTCTTCTCAGAAAAACTTCATAGTAGTTTTAATTATCACTAGTAAATATGTTGTCATCCAAATAGATAATTACAGTTAGTATACCTTTAGATATCTTTCACACATAAATATTCTTATACATTATAGGTTTTAAAACGTCAAATATCCTAAATAACTCTCCTGTAAATAATATCTGGCTCTTAGAGTCATTTTCAAACCATAAAAATCATTTTTAGTTTGTATAAATTTATTTTATCATTGTATAGGCTGATATCATCAGTTTTTTTTAAAAAAATCGACACAAATATCCTTATTTAGAATGGTATATTTCACATTCATCTAATCAACATTTTAATGCTTATATATGGATGCATCTATAAAAATTATGATATTTTATAGTGATGTTACATTTTTATTTATCTATTTAATTTCAATACATTTAATTTGATAATAAAAATTACTCCCCTATCACATTTTTCACATTGAAATATCTCATTTCTCATATAGTATATTTCATTAAACTAATTGGTGACAATTATATTTTTATTTTTACGGAAGGGAACAAGATCGAAGGTGCATTACATCTAATTTTGATCATGCTCATGTAAAATTATTTTAACCAATATATATGATTAGACACTTTTTCAACTATATGAGGTCAAATTTAGAAAATTATTGGAGTTGGATATTAAAATATTGATATCATTATTGTTTAAATTGTATAAAATTTATTAACAATGATATTATTACCTTCAAAATATTTATTCAACCAATTTTATTATTTTCAATCGTACTTATAAGATTCTTCCTCATCCTTGGTTTGTTCAAAATAAATATTAATCATGATTGGATCCTTATTTGTAGCTTTATAATTCTTATATTCTATCATATCAAAGTAATTTTCAGTAGAATCATCAAAATCTAGTTCAACTATAATATATTATTATTTTTTGTTTTAAATAATTTTTACATCATCATAGTCAAATAACACATTAAACCATTTTATAAATTTTTTTTATCAACATTCACTAAATATTTATCCCATGAAAATACCTTCAAAAATATTATCTTAAAATTTCAATGGAATTTCATGATTGTTTTTTAAAATTAGTGGACTTTTACGAACTCTAAAATATTTAGTAGTTTGATTTCACCTATAGTAAAATTGAATATTTTATTTCTCATATGTTTTCCAAAATATAAACCATGTTATTATATATATTTTACTGTATAATTTTTCTCTCCATAGATAGGTTGATATGTTTTTTTCAACTAAAACAATCATTTCCATCCCAACTGAGGTATTGTTCTTCCATTCTGATTAAAAAATTTATGGTTCTGAATATGTAGTTTTATAATGATTCTTAATTTTATATTTATAAATATATCTTACAAAATAATCACAAGTAACCCCATTTCAATTATCTAATAACAATATCATAATTTAGAGACGCAACTAATAATCCTACTTCTTTCTCAATATTTTGATGATATTAATTTCACATTACATTTTTTTATATAGACATGAAATTAGTATTACAATTATAATAATCAATAAATTTATTAAAATAAAGATCACCCTTTAAATAGTATTATCTAATTTGTGCACATATGTTAGTGTGAATGAGCACAATTATATTTGTAGAAAAATGTTCACTCCTTTATGGAAACCTTAAGCCATTTCCCCTTTTTATTGGTTTCACTACATACATATATTTTACTCATTATCTATGTATTATCTCTCTAAATATCATCATTAACAAATATACTAATACATCTTTGTTGAAAATCTCTAGAACTTATATTCCATAATTTTTTCATCATTAGAACTGAACTGTCAAAAATCAGTTCGATCATCGATTTGGAATAGATTATCACATGATATTCTCCCTGGAGTTATGAACATTCTATCATTTATCAATTAACTAATACATGTATGTTTTGATAATACCACCACATATAAATCATCAAAAATTTTAAACACACCATATATATTGTTCTTCATCCCTTAAATAAACATTAAATCATTTGACTTTATATTTTTCTATTTAATCTCTATAGATGTTACTCCTTTTATTTTCCGGAATCTAATATGTGAAAACGTTTCTATATATACTTCAAGATTCTCAATGATTATCTAAATTTTTTGTGTCACTATTATAGTTTGGGGAACATCCTATATCAAGTATATGATATATGGTTCCTATTCTATACATGAAATTAATTTCTACAAAAAAAATAATTTTCGCCCACAAATTTTCAAATTCAATTTATATTTTTTAAATTGATTCTTTATCATTTAGTCTATTTTGTAATGTTATAGAGATATGTCACAATTATTCACATTTAAAATTTTTTTATTCTAAATATTAATATTAATTAGGTTTCAAGAGATAATATGAATTCATGTAAAAAACATTCATTGAAATCCTATTTGCGTTTTCTTAGTATATCTCTCCATTGATTCATGTATCAGCTCTATTAATGAGATATTATTCTCTTATGAGTAATATTTGTTCACAAAC
The DNA here is from genome assembly GCA_963277665.1 of Viscum album. Classification (NCBI taxonomy): domain Eukaryota; kingdom Viridiplantae; phylum Streptophyta; class Magnoliopsida; order Santalales; family Viscaceae; genus Viscum; species Viscum album. The sequence goes on along the minus strand of OY728151.1, from coordinate 1,000,516,808 downwards.
GGTCAAAAACAAATGAAATATCCTTTTAATCATTACCATGAATGTTTTTAATATTTATAACATGATGGTATTCTTTTCAATAATATATATGTTGGAAAAAAAAACCCTCAAGGAAACTTATTGTTATTTTGGGATTTATTGTGTTTCTTGAAAAACCATTTTGAAAAAGAACCATAATATATAAATGTATTCCATGGAATTGGTTTAGAAAACTACAAACACAAGATGACGTTTTCTGAAAGTGTTTGTAAAACTTTTGGGAACCAAAATTGGGAGTTTGGTGAGAATTGTGATATGTGGAATTCCATGAAGATATAATCAAAACCTGAAAAAGTCATAAGCTTCATGAATATGGGATTTACAAGTTATTTTTCATGAAGAAGAAAATAATTATGATGGTTATCTCTACAACTACGATGAGCATCACTAACGGCGAAGGTGGGGTGCTTTGAGAGTGGATCATCGCTACCCTATAATGGTTTGATTGAAGCCACTTCCATTAAAGTGAGAATTGATTGAGTATCTTTGTGGAGGTGAAATGAATATCAGATAACTCTCTGGTATTATGTCAAGCATTTTAAATGAGAAATGTCTATAGATCATTGCGAAAAAATGATGAATCATAGTGAAAAAGTGGGAGCTCCGCAAAATGGTGATGACCTGGCCCAAATGGTTCAGGTGTATATGGAAAGGCCAATAAAAAGTACACTACCCCCATAATAATAAATTTATAGACTTGACATGAATTACGAGTCTCCATGTTCATGAAGGTGGTTCATGAGGGTTCTTTGAGAGGAGATTTGTGAAGTCGTTAGAAGCCAACCGAATGTTTTAAGCTTCATTAAAGTAAGTTAATTTTCAAAGGCTAGATTGATATTTTCCAAATAGGTGTGATTCATAATAGTTATGATATCCTAATGAAAATTTCGGATCTTCAAAAAGGTTATTTTTAGCTTATCAAAATAAGGATCTTCCCGGAGTTAATAAGCATTGTGAAATTTTTTGAAAAGGTATTACCCAGTGTACTAGGGTAAAGTGGTATTCATCAGAGGATGAAAATGTGACATCAATAAATAATCTAAAAAAAGTTTTTTATTCATTAATTTGTGATAATAATGGGAATTTATGTCTATAATAATTGATTGGATATTCTGTAGAAGCAGGGAGCACACATCCCTTGATAGAGCAGTAACATTTTACATACTGATTGGATGTAAACCTGAAGTCTATAATATTTTTTGGGATCATCGTATTCTCCATGGATGTATCCATGTTAGGGTGAAACAATTGAAATTGTTTTGGAATGTGCATGATTTAATTTATGTTCACATTGTGTTATGGGAAAGAGTGATAATATAGTTTTGTTTAATTACAAAATAATATCAAAAGGGGAAACTATTTTAATAAAACCTGCCCTAATTCACCATACATTGTTAATGTATTTGACCATGTTAATCTAACAATATACTATTGTTGTATAAACATTAAAATAAATATACTTCTTCAAAAATCATTCAATTCCCCTTATTTAGAAGTGCTTTTTCACTAGTCAACATGGTCTATACTGGAAAAACAATTATTTTAAAACCTATATTTTTAGATTTAATGTGTTTATTAAGAAATTTATTTGTAGATTAATTAACATCATCTTTTAAACCATTAATTTAACGAAAATTCTATGATTCTTAGTATACCTCAAAATCCCTGACCAAATCATCTATAATATTCTTCATATCCTTTTAACATCATTAAATTATTACTATATAATAATATTTTATTTTTTCTTTAAGACAAATATTTTCATTATGGTCAACAAAAATATTCTCCAATTGAGAAAACCCCGATTTTTATCCATTGATATCATCAATTAAATAACCTATTATTTATTCATTCATCCGTTACCTCACTTTTTATCTCTTTTTAAAAAAATATCAACCACTTCTTTGTCATTATCTTTTTGTTATTATAATTATATTATCAAATTAATTTGTCAACATGTTCGAAAACCCATTTCATTCACTCCCATTTTATTCACTACTAATGGAATCAAACAACTTTTCCATATGAACCTTAAATTTAGATTAATATTTTTATTGGCTACTTAATGTAAACATAACGTCTTATTTTCTCATTAAAAATAATATTTTTCTTTTAATGAACCTCATTTTTTTCTTCTATAAAACATTTTTTTAATATTTTTTCCTTTTATACTATGTATTCTCAAATGGGTTTTCATCGTATTTATCAGGTTTAGCAGGATTATTTTTAAAATAATTTGATGAGAATTGTAAAATGTGATAATAATTGTAACACCATGGTTTTAGTTTTCACTTACTAAAACTTCTTCCCAAATAAATATCATTTATATAATATAAATGCTTTTTTTATAATCATCACCTTCATCTTCATTATCAGATTCACTTTTATCTGGAATGTCATCATCACTAATTTTATTGGTTCTCATGGCCTAAAAATCCATCTTATATTTGATAATTTTTTGAAAATTTCAACATTTCAAATTTCTTAAGTAATGAGTATTTTGTTATTAAATGAGTGTAATATCATTTTCATATTCTACTAATTAACTAATAGTATTAAACCCATCATAAATAGGTCACATAAATATTTTGACAATAGTCGAATCATATATATTTTTTTCAATATATAAAACATTACATACTATTTTATTAACTGTTACGAATTAATCATATATTTTTATATTTACTTATATATTAATATCTTATAGCTTTCTCATATACATTTTAAATTTATCCTCCATTAATTTCATATTATATTTTTCAATTAGCCCAATTTTTTCTAATTTTTTTTGGGAATTTTCAATTCCAAATCTTTATTATAATTCTTTTAAAAAATAGGCATCAATATGTAATTATAAGACTTTACATAAAAATCATTACTTATTTTATCAAAAAACATCCTAAAAGTATCCTTTTAAATTTGTATTAATCATTCTATTTCAATGTCTATAATGTAAACTCTATATTATTAGTGATAAGGTAATATCATATTCTCTATACAATGGTTTTTCTTACCACCTAATATAAATACTTACCTCATATTATAGGAATTTGGATTACATATCATTAGTATAATGAGAATCATAAAATACGGAACCTATTCTATGATACCAATTAAGGATCTAAAAATCATTTTCACTATTTAATGGGGGGTTAGATAATAAGTGATTTTTAAAAATTTCTACATACATTGAAATTGTTATTTGTCAATCTTTTAGGATTAGATCTACTCATTTGAATACCCAACATTACCAGTATGTATAAAAATATAATAGCCTATGGACATAATATATATACAAGGATCAATATAAAATTGATTCTTCCCTATTTTCTGATTTTTTTTCTCCCAAATTATATTTTACCCAATATAATCCCAGGCAGTTTCACTATAAAATATTTATTATAATTTTGTCACAATATTCATTCCATATTCCAACTATAACACCAACATCAAATACTATAATAAAATAATGATTTAAATTTAAATAATAAATCTAAAACCTAGATTTTGGTTTCTCTTGAAACTGATGATGATGATATTACATATGATCCTACAATATAATCTATAAATAACGATATAAATTCTTGAATTATAATAAAAATAGTCAATCATAATCAGTAATTTTGATCTTAATCATTATCAATAATAATAAATTATTTGGTGTCCTCCTAAATTCATAGAAATTATTGACTTCTAAAAAATATCCTTATTATATTGTACATGAATTTATTATCATGAAGATCATATGATCATTAAATAAAATGTTTTTCTAATTAGGTCATTTTTTATTAATTAATTGTTTCTTTGAATATTGATTCTTCACAAACAATATCAATGAATTTTATTCATCTGAATAAAACATCACACTACAATTACCTCTCCTATCATCATTTGGAATCACAAATTTATCTTATGAATAATTCATTTTATTGTAATATAGATCCTCAAACTAAACTTATATTATTTTATATTTTCATTTCTAAATCCCTCTATGATTTTTTCATTGTACCATAGCGGTCATGTCATTTTAAATTATTTAGATCCCATTTATGGGAAAATGAGCTAATGTTTAAGGGTATATTCTTTTTTGAATTAATGGATTCCATGTAAAAAAAATATAAATTGGATTATGAAGGATTCACATGAGTTTGTATAGATTCTAAGATAGTTCATTCACATTCATAAAAACAAGGATGAAAAATATCTATTGAACAATTTCATGTGGTCTATATATTACACAACATGTAACTATCTCCAAACACATGTCATGAACTGGATCATGATGTAAAGTTTTTCACTTTGTGTAACTAGTTCACCTCATGTAATGATTGATTGGGATAAATATTTACACAATGAGACCCAATTTTTATTTTATATCTTTAATTGAGAATTACATGAAATAAAATTGTAACACACCATGTAGTCCCCAACCCAAGTTTTTTAATTTCTACCAAGAATACTAATATCTAAATTTTTTTAAATGCAAACCTTCTTCCAATTGAACCTATAAAATTTCTAGGAAAATTTTGGAGTCAACTATGTTGTTACAATGATACAGATTGAAAATATGATACAGTGTGTGTGTTTCTTCTTAGGTTTAACATGTATTCCATCATTCCATATTTCGATGGTGGAAATATTGTAACCAATATTTATTTTTGGGTTGTTGATCTAGAACAATACTAGTATATTTTATTCTTGTTTTATTCTATACCTTCATCATTGTTATAATTTTTCATTGGATGTGTTGCATTAATCACCAGATAATGGAAAGTGTTTTAATCCTAATCCCATTGTCTATTTAATTTTTAAGTGAATAAAATTATTTGGTTTCAACATTTTAATTTTATATCTAATAAATCGATTGATTTATAGTTGATCATTTTTTAGAATTATTGTGTGTTGAATTTGATTCAATGGAATATGTGACATAGCTTATAGAAAATCATTAGGTGAGAAAAAAATTCAGAAATAAGAACATTGTTAACTATTTAATGTGTGTTTATAAATACATATTACTTTATGTAATTTACCAATAGAGAATTCCTCAGTAATTGATTATTTATTATTGATATAATAGATTATCATTAAGGATATAAATGAATGTGTAATTGAATGAAAATGGGGATATTTATAATTAACCATTGAGTTTTATGAAGTGATATTATGATATCCATACTATCATAACCTACATTATTGATATTGAAATGCATATATATTGGTCTATTCCCAGTTTTTAAAATTCCTCTATAGTATGCATGGCCCTATGATACAATTTAAAATGCATATATATTGGTTTTAGACATGTTATTCTTTCTAAAAAGAACATATAATGATATTATCCCCGTGATAAATGTCTAAATGATTATATACCATGCTCTACCAAGTGTCAGAGAATGAAATTAATATATAGTCGGCTATTTCTAGGGACACATGTTGATATTCTTATATATTTGGCTATTCTCAAAAGATTATATTACTATACAAAGGTCCCTTTTCTGTTGTGTGATTATTCAAGGGTATATAGATATGTGTGGAATGGTTTTGTTAAATTTTAAGAGACATTCCAGCATTGTGCCAAAGCATTTTTATTCATGTAGGATATTAATTGATCAATTAATTAATATACATGTCATAATATATAATAAAATTGTTATTAGAGTAGTTTCGAGTAGAAATTCTGTATTTAACCTATATAGTTTCAATTACATCATATTTGGGCCTCTATTTAGTACCCAATAAGATGACAAATAATCAGTTTTTGACATGGTAATGGATGATTGTTGCTGATTTTATTGGTTCTTGGATGGGAAGCAGTTTAAATAAAAGAAATATATAGGGTTTGAGAAATGTGTATTTTCAGTTTATTTACTATTATCTAATTCATTCATTTATATTGTTTTCAATGTGACATTAAGTTATTTGTCAACTTTTCATTACACGTTTTTTTATTTTAATTGGATCCTTTTTTTCTCTATTATATGATATATGGTACTAGTGTTCTTCTTTATTTTAATATTATCATTATTATTTGTATATTTAAAATTTTTTACTCGATACCATGTGGTATAATCTCCCAACTACACATATAACAACCCCAATATTAGTTGTCATCCTCTGGATAACATGGTGGCAAACATGAGTTCTCGTAACCAACCCATTTTGTCCATGTGACTGACTACTAGATTAATGTATTATACAAAGTAATATCAAAGTAGTAGTTTATTTTTTTGGGAAAGTATAAAGGAGACTATGATGATTCATGACATGGTAATGAGCTTAAGATGTTGATTATCTAACCAATTAATGGTGAAAAAATGACAGCATAGGGATGAGATTGTTGTTCACGATGTTCAGATGTTACAATTGATGTTATTTAAACTTGGGTGATTCAAATTTCATGTAATGTTGTATTTTAATGATGATATTTATTATTTATATATCAAGTTATGTATTTATATGGATAGATAATTGTATACATGCATTATTATAGGCACATTAAGAGATATATTTACATGAATTATTCATGATAGAGACATATTTATAGAAGGTATTATTTAAATGACTATATGAACAAGGGTAGGAGATACCTGATATATCTGATGAATGTAATTTAATGAACACTTATATCATGCCGAAAGACAAGTAATCCTTTTTTTAGAGAGAATTAAAGTAGTGGTTATTTTTTGTTGATTCTTGTTGAGGTTGACATTGTTTTTATATAATAATCAAAAGTGTGTGTTTTTGTGGTTGAGAAAATTCCTTCTTTCCTTCTTTGAGTTGAGAAATGGGAGATTGGAAATAAGCATGTACCAACACTTATATGTTGTAAAATCATGTGGATATTGTGAATTAGAAGGATTTCATATTGTTGGAAGCTTCTTATAGTTCAGGTGATCCAAGGAAATGGATACTATCTGCCATTTTCATTTCATGTATGAGATAACACAACTGTTTCAGATGAAAAATATGCGTACTTTCCGTAGTGAAGGATGCCCCTAGGTAAACGAGATCTACATTGGTTCATTCCAAATGATCTTTAATTAGTTGGAGACACCCATAAGGGTAATATTGAATCTTACAATGTATATGATTCATGGAAATTCCAAGAATTGGTTGAATATTCATAATTAGGGTGGGTACCATGAGGATTTATCTTGGAAGGACATTGTAGGTATGTTCATGTGACACCCCTCTCTAGAGATGTTGATGGATGTGAAAGAGCATGAGTTCATGAATCTAATAAATGAGGTAACTCCAATGATAGACTACATTGGATGCTTCATTGACCTAAAGTTATTTAGTCTATATTTATCTACTCATAAGGTCTGAATAGATTGATGTTTTCAAAATGGGCTTCTAAATGATGTTATATCACATGTGAATTCTTTGTGAGTAAAATTTTTTCCATGACGATTCAAACACTCATCATGGAATGGAATATGAGATATGCGTCGAGATATGGAGATGATTTTTCAATAGGGAAAACATGGATCCCTTCAACTGGTAGTATAAATCACTTCTATGATAGCATTTCCACAGAAACTACATGAAAAGTAGTTAAGGAATTGAGTAGTTATCTTTAGATTGTGTTCCATTTTAGTGACACCATTATATAATTTGTGGCCAAAAATGGACTCATATTCAATAACCCATTTTTTATTTTAATGATTTTGGTAGTATGTTCCATATTCATATGTTTTTTCTGAACAAATCACAATATATATGTGACAGGGGATCAGAATAGATTCCATAGAATGTGATGTACATAGATACTCTGCAAAAGATGGTTATGTGGTGTTCTATATGCTGTTTAATTTGAGATAATGGGTGTGGTACACTAGTGTATGAATGACAGTACAATGTATATGGTATATCTAAGTGGATTCAAGCTTGAGCTCAAGGAACAGTGTCATGTTAGCATCGTTTTGTTACTACTCTGGCTATTATTGAATCATTATTTTCTACCTTCATAGGTACCATTATTATATCATCTTCTCTTATAAGCATTTTTTCATAAGAGTTAATAACATTCATATTTATCATAGTTTTTATTAAAATTCATTGGTATTTTTTATATAAATATATGATGTTTACTTATCATATGATACACCATTGTGAGTGTTGTCAGTAAATATCAACAATTAAAATGTTGGTTCTCTAGAGATTGACGAATACTATTTCGTGAGATAAATTCTTGTACTCGAAATAAATGGATTCAATTGGAATATTAATATGGAATGTTTAGAACTATACAAGGATAATTTTTACTGAAACTATATAAATTTTACATTTATATATGTAGAAGGATGCAACTCCTTTCACCAAGGTGCATGGGGTCTTTGTACTTGTTTTTATGGGACAATTTAGTACCAATTTGTTTGTATTGTGAATCCTATATCATGTTTTATTTTTTAATATTGTGTAATACTAATGGATTTCATTCCGGTTGTGGTTAACTATTTTTAGGATATATTTTTGGACGAGTTCTACATATTACCACTCAATATGGAGATTGCATTCATATTCTAGTTGGTGTTTGAAGAAGATCTAGTTTATATCCCACGTTATATTGTTGAAGTAGTAGATAATTAAGAGTTAATGTTTAGTTAGAAAATTTTGAAGCCCAAGGATTCATATCACACAGTATATATACATGGGGTTCTACAAATATTTCCTCCAAGAAGGATGATGGTAACATTCTATTATGTGTGGATTATTAGAGATTAAACCAGATGTTGTTTATGAAATTGTATCATCTTTATTACAGTGATGATCTGTATGATTAGTTGAGAGAAGATATGATCTTCTAGAATAATGTTTCAGATAACGATACCATCAATTTAGGGTGACACTTTCATAAATATATCAATCTATTTTTTTGATTATGTATTTCTTGTATGAGTACTTATTTTTGTTTTTAGGTTTAAAAACACACCTATGGTGTTCATAGAATTGATAAATTGGATCATTAATCATTTTAAAGACGGATTTTTGGTGGTTTTTATCTATGATTTCTTAGTGTTCACCTAGTCAGTAGAGGATCATTCTATAGACATTGAAATAATCTATGATAAATTTAGAGAGAATTGGCCTTAATCTATGTTAAACAACCATATTTTTTGAGATTGAAAAAGTAAACACCATGAAATATTTCATCGTATAGGTAGGAGTGTTTGTGGACCAGAGAATATTGTCGTTTTGGTATCACTGTAATGACCTAAGAATGTCTCCGATATTCTGGGTTTTAGATTTTATCATGTAATTATCAGTGTTTTATCAAGGGATTATCCAGCCTAGAAGAACCATTGATAAGGTTAAAATATAATGGAGTGATTCTAGCTTGGTTAGATGATTTCAAGGGATATTCATAGTAGCTAAAGAGAGGGATGAACATAGCACCTATCCTTTCATTATTTATGATAGGTAAACCATAAACTGTGTTTTTTAATTTTTCTTGAGTTGGACTTGTATATGTTTTGATGAAAGGGTATTGATGGGTTTCTTATGGATCCAGATAGCTTAGACTACATGGGAATAAATTACTATAATGACCCAGGCAATTTACTTATAACATTGCATGTTTTTCAGCATAATTATTCATCAGAGTACAAGACAAGGATCATTAAGTATAATGACTTGGAAGACTATGTACATTAAACATAAAAGTTATGGATAAATAACATTTATTTATTTAAACTTCATTAAGAGCTACTAACTTTCTTTTATCCCTTATATTTGCATAGGGTACCCTGGGGAACACATGAACAAAGGGATGAGATGAAAAGCCTAGTAAGGGAATAATCATTAGGATATGTCTTAAGAAAATGAGTTAGGAGGCATAAAATAATGATATTCAAAACATGGAATCATATAATCATGGAATCATATAAATGTGGCAGAATCATAAAACATTTTTTAAGTACGGGTCAAGGAAAACCGCCAATCTCGTTTCCCATTTTAGTACATGTCAGGGCTAATGGGCAATCTCATTTAACATTGCATCTCATGTGACATACCATTACCTAATGCATTAGATATCTATATGGTCACACCCATATCTTCATTTTCATGAATATTTATGCCACAAAAATTATCATTCTTAATCAACCATACATAAACATAAGGGTACACAAGGAATTAATTGGGTAACACAATCATGACATAAGGTGTAACCAATGGGAATATCATTAATGTTTCCATGAAAGAAAGTCATTAGAACATACATGGACGTTCATAAGGTAAAATAGGAATATAAAATGGTAATTTGTGTCAAACAGAAGTGAAAAAAATATAAGAAATGTATTTGAGAATCCTTATTATTAAAACATGTTTGTACGGTTTCAAGGAAAATACTATAATTTAATTAAAATAGAAAAGTGGAAAATATTTTATATAAAACCATAATTGAACCGAGATGGTTTTAATAATAAAAATATTTATTTTATAAATACAATGGTGGCTTAAAATAAGGGATAGAGTGAACATGTCATGGTTAAAAATTCAAGAAGTTCCCTTAAAACTGGATTGCTTGACGGATAGTTCTAAGGATGGAATCATTTAAAAACAAGAATATTCACAAAAGAGAGTGATGAATGGGTCTTCATATAACAATTTTTTAAATATAAACAACATTTATTATATGTATATATATTCTATAAGATAATTATATTTTGATATAATTAAATATAAGGAAACTCGAATGGACAATGATGGTTTGGGTAGAATTCGTTTCAGTTTATTGGCATGGTGTCGGGTGTACCTAAGAGGTATTTATGAGAGAAAAAATGGGTTCCTCATAATTTATACATCATAAGGAATGTATGGGGGAGGGGGAAAAACATACCCCATCATTTGGTATTACACATAAAATGGCCTAGCATAGGGGACAATCTTGATTAAGAGTGAAATGGATAGGATCCCTTACCTTAAATCTGTTGGTGTTCTCACTTGTTATAAAAGACATGAAAAAACAAATTAGGTTTATTAATTAATAATTCCATAACCTATTATATGTTTAATTGGATTATTATAATAATTTTAATTTCTTTTTATTACCATTTTTATTGGTTCTGTGGTTTAATTTCAACGTTCGAGCTTGTTTTTTTACATGGTTTTAATGAACGGTTCGCATAAATTCAAGTTTGGATAAAAATGTAATATGGAATAGGTTGTACATAATTGAAGATATATGCAATTAGTAAAAATAAAGGAGATTACAAGGTTTTAATTTTAATTTGGTTAATTATAGTGATGTTTAATTATTGTATAAAACCATAGTGGTAATTGTTTTTGTTAATCGGTGGGTTGGATTACAAAGAACATGTTTTCTTTATAACATAGTACCATTTGTAAAAAAAGATTAAAAAACAATATTGGATAAATTACATGTAATATTCTGGTTCAACCCTAACACAAATGGTTTCATGACCAGAATTAATGACGATGATAGAAATTGATAAACGATAGTCCTTGAATGTGCTAAATTAGTACATCTGAAATGGTCCTTTCATTTCATTCAAATAATTTCCAGGGAAATGAGAGAAGATAATTAAATATCTCATTACTATAAAAAAATTATACTACATTTATGTTACTGGAGTTATCATACTATTTTGGTGAAGGGGGTGAGGAAATAAAAAATTAACTTAAAAGAATTGAATGAATTGGAAAGAGGAATTTACCTCTTGAGATGTATTCCTTTGAGAACATCATAAGGGGAGAGGTTTTGATATCTTAAAAGGTCTAAGGGAATTTATAAGTGGGGTGGCTCTTGGGGATAAAATTGGAAATATTATTTTCAAGGAAAAATGCTTGAGTGTAGTGAAGATAAGAGGGAGGGATGGGGGTTTTATAAAGGATGAGAGGAAGGATTTCGTGATTTTATAATCATTAATATATTATTTCTACACATGAAATGGAATAGTAAGCATTCCATGACCAAGAATGGTAATAAATTCATGTGAGTTTGAGATTTGGGTGCTTACATCACTTGTGATGTATGGAATAGTCGATTCGAAATATAATGCATTTATACGGTAAATTAATGTGTTTTACTATTCACTAAAAATTAATGTATTTTAGAAAAATCACAAAAATTCACCGTATCTATTTTTCAACATGTATAATCCAAAAATGAAATCAATTTTTCAAAAATAATATTCTATATATGATTATTTGAATATTTAATTAAAATCAAAATTTATTATCAAAAACATGTTTTAAAATATTCATATACATATTCTAAAATACATGTATATCATACATTCAACTTGAATATTTTTTATATAATATCATAGGTAAAGTTACTATTCATTACAGTATGTCACTTTTCATAAGGGTTTGTTACTGTTCCTATGGGCAGGTTTCTATTCAACAAAAATCATGTTTTTGTTATCAGACTCAAAATAACATATTGAGTGTAACCGTGTATGTTAGATTTTCAAAATTCCAAACACAGAAGTGAAAACTTATTTTTAAATGTCACATATCATTTAGTAGTTCATTATATTTTGTTTTCATATTATTTTATAACCTATTTATATAAAGGATATTTCTATTGAAAAACATTGGGTCGTTACATTCCTCCCCCCTTATGAAATTTCACCCTCAAAATATCAATTTTACATTCTTAGCCAAAACAGGCGGGGGTACTTTTCATTCATTTCATCCTTTTGTTCCCATGTTGCCTCTTTGTAATTATGGTTTCTCCATATTACCTTGAGCTGAAAAGTAGTCTTGTTGGATATAATTTTTTCTTTAAGATCCATGATCTTTATTGGATGCTCCTCATAGGAAAGATCATCCTTCAACATTATAACTTATGAATAGAGTACATGTGAAGGGTCTGGGATGTACATCCATAATAGTGATACATGGAAGACATCATGTACTTTTTACATGATAGGTGGAAATTCCAGTTAATATGCCACACCTTCGACTCGATCAAGGATCATGAAGGGGCTGATGTACCAGGGACATAACATCCCTTTCATTTCAAACCTCATGAGCTTATTCTATAATGATATGAATAAAAATATCATGTCTCTAACTTTGAACTCACGGTCTTGTAGATAGCTATCTGCATAACACTTCTATCGACTTTGGGATGCCATGGTATGCTACTGAATGGTTCTCTCCTTCTCCACCATTTCATCGACCATTTCATAGCCTATAAGCTTATTCTAACCGACTTCATCCCAACATGCTAGTGTTCTGCACCTTTTCCCATAAAGGGATTCATATTTTTCCATTTGGATGCTTGAGTAGAAATAGTTATTGTATGAGAATTCAACCGGTGGAATATGTTGGTCATATCCTTTTTTGAAGTACATAGAACATGATCTCAATGTATCATCTATTTTCTAAATAGTTTTCACATATTGGCCATCATTTTGAGGATGACAGGCCATAATAATGTTCATTTCAGTTCTTTGAGCATGTTGGAGACTTTTCTAGAATGTCAAGGTGAATCACAGATCATGATTGGATATAATAGAAAATGGAACACCATGCATCCATACCTCCTCTTTGATATATATTTGTGCCAGTTGATCCAATGTGAAGTCCTCTTGAATCCCGATAAAGGGAGATGTCTTTGAAAGATGATACATAATGACCCATATAGTATTTTTCCTCTGGATTTCCTTGGAAGTCCAGTGACAAAGTCCATAGTAATGTTCTCCCTCTTCCAAGCTAGTATGGGTAGTGGTTGCATCATCCCCTAAGACTTTTCCCCCTCATCCTTCACTTGCCTACATACTAGGCACTTTGATGTATATAAATCTATCTCTCATTTCTTATTGTCCCATCAAAAGTTTTCGCAGAGATCTTGATAGATCTTTGTGATCTCTAGGTGGATAGAGACGGTCGAGCTATGTGCATCATTCAATAGATCCTTCATTATCTCTAGATCGGAAATTAAACATTATTGTTTCCCAAATATTACAACTCCTTCCTCATCAATTTTAAAATTAGTGTATTTACCATTTTTGATAGCATCCACCATTTTCTTAATTTATATATCTTTTCATAGAGAATCAATTAGTTTTTCAAAGAGGTGTTGCTGAGAAATCCTTTGAGAAAGTAATGATGATGGACATCCCTTAATGATTCCCATGTCCAAACTTTTCGAATCTAAGAAGATCAAATCATTTTCAATACCCATCATTGATAATGATGCATTATCCTTTATTCTTAGAGAATATGCTGCCTTTTTTCCATACTCGGATGGTAGTATATTAAGTAGTCATAATCCTTGATGAGCTATATCCGTCATTTCTAGCACATATTATGTTATTTCCTTGTGAAAATATCTTTGAGACTCTTGTGGTTAGTATATATCTCACACTTCTCCCCATTTTGATAATCCCTCCTTATTTTCAATGCAATGATCATAGCTTCCAACACTAGATCATGTGTGGGATTGTTTTGATCAACTATTTTCAGCTTCCTGGAGGAATAGGCTATCACATTATTATTTTTAATTATCACACATCCTAAGACTTTACTAGAAGAATCACTATACAATACACAGAGTTCTTTTCTTGATGGGAGTGTGAGTAACGGCGTAGTGATAAGCCTCTTTTTCAACTCTTTGAAACAATCTTCACATTCCAATGTCAAAAAAAAAATTACTCCCTCATATGTTACCATGGTCATTGGGTTTGAAAATCATGAAATTCTCTTCAAAAATTGTCTATAATACTTTTATAGACCAAAAACGTTGTGGATCCCGTTTACGTAAGTTGGCCTGGATTACTCTAAAATTTCCATCATCTTAGCAGGGTCCATAGACATCCCTTTACTGGTGTTAACATTCCCCAGAAATTTCCCCATCCAGAACTCACATATATGGTAATTTGCATTCAACTTCTACCGTCTCAATATCTATAACATAGTATTCAAATGCTCCCCATGTTCCTCCTTTCTGTTTGAGTATATTAGAATATAATAAAACAAATATTACCAAATTTTTTAGAGGTAATATCTAAATACTCTATTCATTCAATAAATGACAATCTCAATGGAATTAGTGAGTCTGACAAGCATCACTATGAACACATAGTGTCTATAACTCGTTCAAAAGGCATTATTTGTAATAGCTTCTTTTCTCACCTTAAATTAGTGATATCTCGACCGAAGGTTGGTCTTATAGAGAAAACTCGATCCACGAAGCTGATTGAATAAGTCATCTATTCGTGGAAAGGGATGTTGGGTCTTTATAATGACATTATTGAGCTCACTATAATCAATGCATATGCACGTTGATCTATCATTATTCTTGAAGAAGAGGATTGGTGCACCCCATGGTGAAGCACTCAGGTGTATAAAACCCTTCTACATAGTCTCTTGTAACTACTAATTCAATTATTCTAGCTATATGGTTGACATTCTAATATGTGTCACTGATATCGGCAGAGATCTTGCGATGTGTTTAATTGAGGACTCAACCACTCGGTCATGATGAAGACTCGAAAATAATCCCTAGAATACATCAGTTAAATATCTCACGATGGGAATGAATTCAAGCATGATTCCCTCCTTTGTCTCAATCATTTGTGATAAATACTCCTTCTCACTAGGGAAAAATATCTACAATTGAGATAAAGAGTCTAAAAAAGATTCATATTCCTCCTTACACATTTAAATAATTTGAGGATGCTTTGGGATGTCAAGAGTGATTTCCCTCTCCCAATAGTTGATGTTGGAATTATATAAATATAGTGAATACATGACCAAGATATCATCAAAATCCACTAAAGAATGTATGATGAGATTTTATGTGATGTTCATGCCACAAACATTAACTATGGATGATTTATAAACCAAGGACACAATAAGTTTCCCATTTTATGTTCTCATAGAAATCATTTCCTCCAAATTTTGAGCTGGGGTTTGAATAGTTATACTAATATTTCAACCTATGAATTAATATGTGGAACTGGAAACAAATATTAAATTAACTATTCTTGAATGAATAACTACTGTACCTATCACCAGATTTTTCTACGGGTCCAACTTAATAGTTGTGATAACATAATCCCTTCATTGATTCCTTGGAGGTTGTTGCTGATTTCCTCTGATAGCCCTTGTCTTAGAGAAATTTCATTCATTATTCCCAGGCAGCTTGCAGTTATAACACTGAACTGTTGGCGGAGTGTGAGTATGAACCATTATTTATTCTTCACCATTAGTATGATTTTTTTATCTCTTCAGCAGTTCTTGGAAAGGTGATAAACATTCCACATTTTATGTAATTTTTGGTTCCCTTGATACAGTTACCATGATGCTTCATCCCACAACATATACAAGGGGAAAAGTAGGGCTTCTTTCCATAATGGGATTTTTTTGATGAACCACCCATGTTTTTCTCCATTTTTCTCTTCTTGTCACTGGGCTGACAAAACCAATGATACTCTCTAATCTCCAATTCGACCTTGAGAGAAAAACAAACAATTTCTTTATAATTTTCAAAGTCTCGAATCACCAATTATTTTCATAGACTAAGCTTTAGTCTTCTAAAGAAGATATCCACCATGTCTTCGGTGTTCATGAAAAATCCAGACGCATACCTTGAACCCTAGTAATATTTTCTTCATTTTCCTTGAAGTACTCTTTATCCTTCTTCTTGAGTCCAAGGAACACCCTTTCCATCTTCAGATGGAGGGATCGAGGAAAATATTTGTTCAGAAACATCCTCTTGATTTCTTTCCAATCTATGGAATCAATTTCGTCTTGGGAAATCGTATTCGTTATCTATGTCCACCACAAATCAACTTCCCCATCAAAACGATAGACCTATAGTACAACCTTATCATCATCTGAACACTGGAGGATGGAGAATATAATTTAAATTGAGTTAATCAATTGTTCCATGATGTGTGGATCATAATATCTGTTAAACAAGGGAGGACTTTTCCTCATTAAGGATTAAATAGATTCATTTTCTTTCCTAGGAGGAGGAGGGTGTTCACTATGATTCAAGTTATTATTCATAACTCGAGCAATCTGACCATGTACTGTCATGATGTTTTGAGAACCCTCTCTTATTATATCAATAATATCATTTTGGAAATCATTGCATTTCCAATCCCATTGGTTTTCGGAATGTGTTGTTTTATTTCCCTACATTAACTAAGAAAAATAACATATAATTAGAGGTCTAAAATAATTTTCTATTAAGTATAAAAAGGAAACATTGAACATAAAATGATATTATTATAATGAATAATTATATCCAAATTTGTTCTTCCATAGGTTTATATCTCGGTTATGCTCGACCTATTTCATATCTTATATTCTTATTGGATTTTTTGTCCCTTAATAATGGATTGTATTAAGTTCATGAATCTACCAAAGAATATCCCTTGTGAGTTTCATTACCAAGAGTGCAGCAAGGACCTTTTTCGTGCATCAGTTCCCATTTGAGTCTAGAACAATGCGGTGTTTTCGGGTTTTACCTCTAGATACATCTATTCGAGAGCTTCCTATACCTATCGTATCATGGTATGTATCTATTATTCTGATATACCAATTTCTCTATACTCACCAATTTTTAGGAATTTTTTCTTATACATAGTCTCATCCTTAAGGTTCTCACTAAGGTTCTGTATTCCTAATCACTAAAAATAACTATACCATTCTCTGATAACAACTATAGAAAACCAAGCCTTTTACATATAACATTACATGATTTTATGAACAATTATTCATCAGATTAGAATCCTATTATCGTTAAGTCTACTGACATGGAAGACTAAGAACATAAAACATAAAACATGGGAATAAAAAATTCTCTTCATTTATTATCCATAAAGAGCTCTTAACTTACTTTTACCCCTTACGTCTTCATAAGATACCCTGGGGAACACATGGACAAAGGGATGAGCTGGAATGCCTAATAAGGGAATGAACATAATGATACATCTTGAGCACATGAATTAGGAAGCATGACATAATGATATCCAAAGCATGAAACATATAAAATTTATCATATATGAAAAGAATCATATAAACATAGAATCATGTAAATGTTGAATAATCATAAAACATGTCTTTAGTATAGGTCAAGGATAATCGTCAATCTTGTTTCCCAATTTAGTACGGGTTAAGGATTACCACCAATCCCATTTCCTATTTTAGTACAGGTCAAGGCTAACCACCAATCCCGTTTCACATCACATCCCTTGAGACTTAACTTTACCCAATGAATTGGAGCACTATCTGGGCACACCCATATCAACATAATCATTAATATTAATTACACATAAAAAATAATACATAATCAACCATACATAAACATAAGGGTACCCCAAGAAAGAATTGGGCACCATAATATTGACATAAAGCATTACCAATGGGCGTATCATGAATGTGTCCATGAAATAATGGATTTAGAAAAAACATGGACGTTCATAAGGTAAAATAGGAATATAAAATGGTATGTGTTTTCAAAAACACGTGAACACATATAATAAATTTATTTGAGACACATTATCATTAAATTATTTTTGTACAATTTTAAGGAAATACTATAGATCCTTTAACATAGAAAGGAGGAAAATCTTTTATATAAAATTATAATTGAACCAAGATGTTTTTCATAACAAATATACTAATTTTATAATGAAAATGGTTGCTTAAATAATTGGATAGAGTGCATTTTAAATTGGGAAAAAATTCTGGAAGTTCCATTAAAATAGGTTTTCTTATCATAATTTTTTATGGAGGGAATCTTTTAAAAACATGTATATCTATAAAAAAGGGTGATGAAAGGGTATTCATAAATGAATTTTTTAAAACAAAATAGAATTCACATATATAAATAAATTTGATAAGATGACTACATTTTGATATAATGAACGATAAAGATACCCAAAAGAACAAAAAAGGTTCTGTTAGAATTCGTTAAGATTTATTAGGATGGTGTTAGGAGTACCTAAGAGGGATTAGTGGGAGATAAAATGGGTTTCCAATCATTTAGACATCATGGGGGCAAAATGGGAGATGTTTTAAAACAAACGCCATCCTTTGGTATTACCCATAAAAAGGCATGGCATAAAGGATAATCATGATTAACAGTGAAATGGAGAGGATATCTTACCTTAAATCTATTGGAGTTCTCCACTTATTATTAAAGACATGAATAAAAATTAGATTTATTAATTAATAATTATGTAATTTCATATATATTTAATTTTGTTTATTATAATCATTTTATGTTCAATTACAAATTTTTTTATTGGTTATGAAGTTCAATTTCATTGTTCGGGCTCGTTTATTTACTTGGTTTTAGTGACAGGTTCACTTATAATCATGTTTGGATAAACATGTAAGATGAACGTGGTAGTCCAGAATTGAATTTATATGATATTAGTGAACACTCAGTATATTATGTGGTTTTAAATTTAATTTTGAAACTTATACTGAAGTAGAATTATTGTCTGAAACCAAAGTGACAATCGTTTTTGTCAATTGGTGGGATTGATTACAACGGACATGTTTTGATTTATAACATAATAAAATTTGTAAAAAAATATTACAGAACAAAAATTGGATATATAAAATGTAATAATCTGGTTCAACAATAACATTAATGGTTTCATGACCAGAATTAATGATGATAATAGAAATTGATAAATTGTTTTACTTGAATGAGCTAAATAACCACATCTGAAATAGTGCTTTCATTTTTTTCCAAATAAACGTTGGGAAAATGAGAGAAGATAATGAAATATCCCATTATCATCAAAACATTCCATTAAATGTAGTTTACTATTGTTATCATACTATTTGGGTGAAGGGAGGTGAGTAGTGAAACAAAAAAATAAATGAACATTAAAGAAATTAAGGAATTAGAAAGAGGAATTTACTTTTTGAGAAGTTCTCCTTTGAGGACCTCTTAAGGGGAGAGGTTTTGCAATTTTGAATAGGGTAGAGGAGTTTAGACATGGCGAAGGATCTTGGAGAGATATTTGGGAATAATATTGTCAAGGAACAAGGCTTGAGAGTAGTGAAGTGAAGTGGGAGTGAGGGGGGGTATATAGTGGATGAGAGGAGGGATTTTATAATATTATAATTAATAATTAATTATTTCATTTCAAGACACAAAATAGTAAGTATTCTATGACCAAAATTAGTAATAAATGCACTTGACTTCATGATTTTTTAGCTTACATCACTTGTGTTGTCAGGAATAGTGTATTTGAAATATAATGTATTTATACTGTAAATTAATGTTTTTACTATTCAGTAAAAATTAATTTATTTCTGAAGTCCCCCAAAATTAACCCTTGAAATTTTTAGACGTGTATAATTCAAAAATATAATCCATTTTAAAAAAATAATTTCTATTAATAGGATTATTTTAATATTTAATTAAAATAATAATTTATTATCAAAACCCAATTTTAAATCATTCATTTACTTATTCTAAAATATATTTATATCCTAATTTCAACATGAATATTATTAATATACTATCATATGTAATGTCTCTATGAATTATGGTATATAACTATTCATAATGGTATGTTAATATTTATAAGGGTAGATTATTATTCCCAAAAAAATAGGTTTTTCCTATGAGACTCCAAATAACATACTGATTGCAACCTTGTATATCATATTTTTAAAATACCAAACAATGAAGTGACTAACTTATTTTAAAGGTCAGTAAGCACTTTTTAGTTCATTATGTTGTGTTTTCATGTGATTTAATAATATATTTATAAGAATATAATTCCCATTTAAAAACGTTGGGTCGTTACAATTACGCTACTCACAATATAAGGATAGCTATAGTGGTTGATGGACTGATATATTGGTAACAATATCATTTGGGAAATGGGTTATCAGTATACATAGGCCATAAGAGCCTTAGGTTCATATTTTATTATAGGGTCCTAATCCTTGGATAAATGAGGATGGTCAAGTATTCATATAATTTCATCTTTGAATGGTCTTATACACTTGGAATGGGAAATTTCAGTGCCAATCCTTTGAGATTGAATATGTAAATAGAGGCATTGTTGGAGTCTTGGGTTTATTTAATAAAGAAAGAAATATTTTCAAACAATAATATATATTTTCAGGAGACTCAGGGATGAGTAGCTCAAGCACTAACATCTTTTATATGATTTATTTTGGATTTGATCATGACAGAGAGTATATCATATGAAGAGGGTAAGTTAAGAGAGACAAATTTATAATGAGGATAAAAAATTAGTATTGTCTCTTAGAAGAAACAATATTGTTATTTTCTAGGGATAGTGCAAGTTCATATGGGCTTACACAATGAGATGATAATATAATTTCTTGATTCGAGTTTGGCAGTGCATCCTAGTATGATGAAGATGTATCTTGATCACTATTGACAATAATAAAGGTTATGAATGAATAAAGAGGTCATGTGATTTAAGGATATTTGTTTTGTAAAAAACCAAATTGCAATCAATGATATATTCCTTAATATTATTATATAATATAGTATATATCACTTGAATTGACATATAAACAACTATAAAAATATTATAAATGGAGAATTAATGAAATAAAAGGAATTTATAAAAGTTAATGAACCTATACAGATCAAATAAAAACATGATCCTATGAATAGTATTGGGACCCTTATGAATTGTAAAATAGCCAATAGAATATTAACACAACCAATGGAGGTATAAATAAAATTTATCCATCCAATTAGTAAAAATATGATATAAATATATCACATTATAAGGAAATAAATATTTGAAGAATTACTAATTAAGTCTTGGTGTTTTTGTGAGTCATAAAAATTTATTTACAATTTTATAATTAACATAATTATTAAAAATAAAACTAATATTCCTAAAATTTATTCTCAAATCATTATTTTTTTCATACAATATTAGGATATTTTAATGAGACCATAATTAAATTTATTAGAGTTTAATAAAACTAGTTAAAATTTTAAAGGCCATATTTTTTGGGTAAATAATTATTTCTATAAAAAATAATTTTTCACATATATGGAATATAATTTTCATAAAATGGATTTCATTTTTTAATTCTACAAGTTAATAAATATTTATGGTAATTTTTCTTCCAAAATACCTAAATTTTTTGTGAATAATAAATTATTATAATCTATGATATATGAAAATACATGATTTATTGAGTCATAGAAAAATTATAGGATGATATAATCTCCCTTTGTTAGAAATATCATGCAATTATTACTTTATTTTGTCAAAATAATCCACACTATTTATTTTCTTGAGTAGAATAAATAAAATAATGATAGATCACCCATATCCTCAACTGTAAATACCACCCTACCCCCCCCCCATTCTCCTCACACAATGCAAGCTATGAGACCTGTAAAATTTCAAACAAATACTCTTCCCATTCCCCCCCCCCAAATTTTAGTGATATTGGTATCAACTAAAGAATAAAACCATTCACATAAGGAGGATCTCAAAGAGGATAATTCCATTTGAAATATCCTCTCTGTTTTCCTTTTAATTTAATCCCATGTTCTTTTCATTTATTTTTTTCACTTCAACTCCCATGAAACAAATAGATTTATAAATCATGTAACATATATATTCTATAATTTTTTTATTTTAATGGAATATTACAGTAAATAAATTCATTCTAACTCGCTTTTATTTTAAAAGTGATATCATCATCCTAGAGGTGCTGAATTATAACTTTCGTAGATGATGAATTTTTTTCTTAAATTTATCCTTCATGGATGGTAATGAAACTGTTTTTATGGATAAAACGTACTATAATATATCTATTACAACCTTTCATAAGTTATTTATGTAATGTATTTACATAATATTAAATTATTAAACAAAATGAGTTCGTTATGATCAATAATTGGCTGAATCCTGTAATTCGTTATCACTAAATGTATTATCTAATGATTCATCCACATACCATAAAATCATATATAATGTAGAACCATTTATAGTTATTAATTTCAATATATTCATGAAAATTAAATTATGGGGAATTATACGCATTCCATAAGAACATCCACACACATATACAAGAATATCGTTTTTGAAAATCAACTAAACGAATGCTCTCGAGAAATTATATTTTATCTGGTAACTCATCAAAAAGACCCTATATGAACGTAATAAAAACATATAAAATAATATCAATGTATATATGGTTTGGAAATAATTAATTAATTTATTAAATTTTACTATCTAGGATGTCGAGGATAAATTCATAACACATTTGTGCATAATGTAACAGATTTCTTCCCGAACCTCTGTTTTCATTTGGGTTATTCATTATTCCAATAGTAACCAATGAAAATTCTCATTATTTTTAAATAATTTTCATAAATTCTATTTATTTAATTTAGACTCATATTTAATGATTATTCATCCTTTTTTTATATAAAATACATGCTTTTCATGTATTTCTTTTAATTTTCCACATATAGAAGTCTGATTAAAGGGAACATCTCTATTTTTTAACAATTTTTTAGTACGATTTGTTATATATTTTAAGACACAATAATTTCTTAAAAAATTACTAATTTTCTTCCTGAATACATATATTTTTAATTAAAGGTTTTAAACAAACAATTATGATAAATAAAAATTATTTTTTCCAATAGAACTTTTTTAACCATGTAAAAGGCATGTTTCTCTCAAGAATACATGAATGATTATATTAGATTATTTTCATCCATTTCAACACATTTTATGAATTTTATACATTAGTGATATTGATATCTTATTATTTTCATCTAAAATATTTTATTAAATCATCTATGACTTATTTAACTCTGGATGTGTTGTCTTTATAGCATTCATCATGCTACCCAGATTAGTTAGTGATTGTGGTAATGATTGGGAACAATTATTAAAATTTTATATACTCATGTTGATTATGATTATCATCATTCTTATTAAAAATGAATTAGTCTTAGTAAATAATGGGTGGTGTCTACTGTAGCTTCTCGAAGCATCAGTTGGTCTAATGAGAGAAAATAATATTCGGTTTTGGCGGAGGCCTTGCAATTGTATTTTCAGACATCATGGATGAGGCCATAACAATATGTTTTAGATGCCCAAAATTATGAATTATCCCATTTTGATATTATTAACTAATATACCATGTGATATTTATAATTTATAATATCCATGATGAAGGATCACTAACTTATGACCAATTACATGCCTTTATTTACTCAGATTTCATTCCTTATTATGCTCAAGTCCATTTTATAGGACATGATATTTAACTAATTCACCATCCCTGATTTTCATGTTCATGATAAGTGTAATTGTATTAGTTATAATTTCTATGAATATGATCTCACTCAATTATTATCATTTACTTTTTCATCATGATTCGATGATGAATATTATGAATGAATTGAATGGATAATCATGGAGTTATGGATGTTTCCAATTTAATTTATATTTTAAATTTTATTCCATGATATAATGAAAATCATATGTTTTTATGATTTTCAAAAACTACTAAACTATTTGGTCCTTTGATATTTTATTTCCATTTCTTTTATAACAATGTATTAATTTAGTGCACCGACTCTAGGAAACTAGGGTTGCATGATTTAGAGTTTGTATCAGAGGAAGTTTTCTAGAAAGCATGGAAACAAGATTTAAAATACATAGATTTGGTAACATATCCATAAGATATACATTGAGGATATTAATTAAAGAACAAATATAACTTTTTTTCACGAAAAGATTTTATGGATCTTGGTAAAAATATATTCTTATACGGATAGTACAAGGGGACATGTTTCTATCATGGTCATAACTATGAGTAACAACTCCTGCATGGTTTATTAGGCTTGAATATGGGTAACCCTATATATGATAATGGCCCTCACTATGAACCTAGTTTGACACTCTCAAGGGGATATTATTAGGATAAGACAAATTTCATTTAAAAAGCATTTTGATGGATTTAAATGATAATATGTCCTCAATGAAACAATGTTTATGATTACTATATTTACTTTAAATAAAACATAAATTAATGTTATGTTTTTTAATAATTTGATATTGTATATCACAATTCATAACCTAATATCGTGAATGAAATTATTTCTATATTTTTCCTAGTTGAAGGAAAGAAAATTATATTAACACATGTATCCCATGTAGGGATTTCTCAATTTTGAAAGATTATGATATCGGTACTAGAGCTGCGATTGGGGCCGAGAAACATAAAACTAAACTGGGACAACTAACTAATGTTATGAACATTAACATTACAGGTATAGATCATACTAATCCACAACATGGAGAACAAATGTTTGACAACATTATGTGAAAAAAAACAGATATCATTCAATGGGAATAAAAACCAATTTGTATTTCAGAAGTGGATATGTTTTTTAGAGAACACATTACTTACTATGTGAAGTAAAAAGAGAGAGAAGATTTTCAGGATAATTTATCATCTATTGGGTAATTTCGATCAATTATAATGACCCAAACATTTATCAATGGAATTTAACCCTACCAACAATAATTTCATATAGTTTAAGTCACATATAATCATTTATGAATTATAATTGAAACATTATAAATGTATAATTACTGAAATATATGGTATTTAAATATGTTAATGAACAAATACTGATGAAATAGTAACTTGGTCTTAAGAATAGAAATATGACCCTATGAATAGTAAACTGACCAAATGAATAGTAACATCACACATTAATGTATATATCAAATTTTGGAATATTTTATATGTTAATATGGTATAATTATATCATAGTTTATTTGAATTAATGTTTTAAAAATTATATATTATGTGTTGGTATTTTTGAACGTCAGAAATATTTCTTGTCCATTTTTTTATTGTATAATATTGTATAAAATTTATTTTCATAATATGTATTTATAAAATAATATTTTGATGTGTTATGATTTTAGGGTAATTTTATGAGACCTTATATAATTTTTCAACATGTTATAAAATAAGTTATATTTTAAAAATATGTATTTTCCATGTAAATGATGATTTGAATTGAAAATTAAATAACTCTTATTTATAAAACTATTTCTAGAAAGTTGAATTTATCTTTGAATTATACAAATCTGAAAATGGTATGGGTTCATTTTTGAGTTTTTTTAATACATAAATTTTTGGTGAATAGTAAAATACATTTATTCACTATATGTATGCATTATAAGCTAAATTAACTATTCACTGAGTTGTTACTGATGTTAGAACACAAATATTGATCCCTCCATTTTTATTTTAATATATTTTATGATAATGATCAAAATATTAATATTCATGAGCAGAAATGATAAACTTTGGATAAAAATATAGAGAAATCACTCCTCTCATCCTCTATAAATAAAACCTCTCACCCCCTCTTAACCTCACACGTCTCAAGCTTTAAGTCTTGAACAAATTATGCCAAATACATTTACATAGACCCTTACCCATGATAATTAGCTCTTGTTATCATCAATATAAAATGTCTAGAAACCTTAAAAAGGATCTCAAGAGGGGAATTCAAGAGTTAAATCATGTCTCTATTTCATTTAATTACCTTCAAATTTTATTTATTTTCGTCTATTGTCCTAAATTTATCTTATCAAAATGGAATGATGACTACAATATTTTTTTGTAGAATTTAATTATATCATCTTAATGTAATATCCATCATTGGAATCCTCCCTCTCTGTCTTTTATTTTAAAAATGAAATCTTTGGCTGCAATGATTGAATTTACCGATATCATATTTGATCCACATTCATTTACCTTGAACACCATTATATATAATAATTTGACAATTAAATGTTTTAAAATATTTTGTAAAATATATGTCATAATAATTTATTTGATATGTAAATATCGTATACTCATAATAAAATATGGTAAAAAACAATTTCATCGTGACTGAAATACCACCAAAATTAACATAAAGTAATCATCATTAACCGTTATATATTGATTTATCCTCATTCTATATAAAAAAATTATTTAGGAGATCATTTAATATTAGTTAATATAATTAATAACATTTAATAACAATTCTATATATTTATCCCCATTTTACATGAACATCCATTCATTATACATGCGAACTGATCATGATATGGACCAGTATGTCCTTGCATGGGAAGCCTAGCCAAACAATCCATGTGACAGTGGAGAGATGATATCATGATGAAGATTCTGGGGAGGAGTAGTTCCATGTATAGTCTATATATTTTCTAAGACTTGTTGGTCATGTAATCTCTGATCTTATTAGCCTTGTAAGGATTACCCCTTATCCCTTGAAAGGAGGGTTATCAAAAATAAACAAATAGAATGCCTTCGGGCCATTCAATCATGAATATGAATGTCCCCAAACGATATAATTAAATTGTATAACTTATCCAAAATCCAATAAATGAATATCATAAAATAACTATGAATCATATTAATGTATAAGAGGTTATTTAATTGTTAAATAATTTGTCTATTGTGATTAAAAATTATATTAATGTGATAAAACTATTCGGACTCATTGTAAGGGGATATCTCAAACCCAACTCTCTTTCATTGGGTTTTCACAATTTGACACCATTTTCATTATGGATAATTCTATAGAAATCATTTATTCATAATTAACTTATATTTCATGGTATATACATGTTTTTTACTTGAGTAAATGGAGAAAACATTTTTTCTATTGAACTCTCCTTTCAAAATAACTAACATTTTACTTCTAGATATTGATTCTTCTCCAATCAAGGCGTATGATTAAAGTATGTTTTTATGTATTGAATTTTGGAACAAAAAATTTTATAATTGTTGATTATGAAATAAAATAAATTCATTTCCATGGGTTTTTTTTACTATCAAGAATCATATATTTTCAATGTGTCATGCATGATAATATAATTGTAATGATGTGTTGGGTGTTCTAGGAATTATATAGAGAAATGTAAATGTTATGATGTGATAGATGTTCCAAAAATTATATATCACTCCAATGATTTGGGTAATGTGATGATTCTCACCATTAAAGTGAAACACATTTCTATGGATTACAACATTTCAACTATGTGTGGTAGTTTACCACTATGACATAATGTTTCATTTCTATACTTTAAAACATTTCACTCCTTTTAATAAAGCTTACTCTCATTATTATAATCCCATTACTATGTTATGATGATGATGATGATGATGATAACCTCATGTTATAATGTTTAATGTTATTATGAATCATTTTACTGGGCTTCTCGCTCATACCTTCTTTTGTTGTGCTTCCTCAGATGACTTCTTTTAATAAGGATAATTTAAGGGACAATAAGATGATAGAGAAGAAGATATTAAAAAATTATTTACTTTATATGTTTTAAATGTTATGTACAGTCCTAGTTTTAAAGATAAAATCAATATTTTTTTCCTGGTCATGTAATTGATTTTATGATTATCATTAAAATTTTGTAATAGTAATGTTAGAAAAATAAGGGTCGTTATAGTTGGTGTTAAGGGATGGTTTATTAAATTTGATATTTTGGATTATAGAACAATAGTGAAAATCCTTAATATAATACTATATATAAGTAAGGACCCAAGAATCATTGTTTCAGAAAATGAGAAACAATTGGATCCCAGAAGGTACTCTTTTATTGTCAATTGAACAATGGAAGAAATTATATATTGATGAGTTTTTGACTTATGATTTGTTCTAACCCTTTTTTATAAATTGGTTGGATCCAAGAGAAATGAGGTGAACAACTTGTGAGAGGGGAAATGCAGTTATTTCTAAAATGACATCCCCAATGATTTGGGAGGTGGAGTTCAAAATTTATTGGTGATGCTTACCCAGTAGTCTTAAGTTATGAATAATAACATGATTAATGTCAAACAATAAACTCCACTTAAGAGAGATAAATTGGATACTGAGTGTTTTATGCATCAATGACCATTGAAATTATGTGGATCTTCAAATCCACTAGTTTTAGAATAGTGGGTCCACACAATAGATAATACCATTTCTATTATTCCATATTATAAGTTGGAGAATGTGACTCTCTCTATTTATCATCCAGATGGAGAGGTCGATTAAGGACGTGATTTTAGTAAGAACACCATGTCGGGTGATACAATTGAAGAGATAGACTAGGAAGACATTAAGATAACGTTTCCTAATATTTATTTCCTTAAAAATCATCGAACAAATATAGAGTGAGAATTTATATAGATGATGAAAAAGGATGGAGAATCTGTCACGGCATGTGATGAAAATTTCTTAATTCTTTGAAGGTATGCTTTTGGTTTTGTTTATCAACAATGTTAGATAATTGGATAGATTCATTAGGGGTTCAAAAACCCACCTTAAAAAGACTCTTGTAATTCAAGAAATTGGGAATTTCATATAAGTTGTATGATGTTCTACCAAAGTGGAGATGGAGTTGGGTGAATGGTCACATGGATACAACGATAAGAAACGAATTATTGAGTATCAATTTGGATGTTATAATGAAAATTTTGTTAACAATACTCAACCAAACACATGTCAAAAATTTGTGAAAAATAATCCTTGGAACTATATCAAAGGTATGAGTAAATGATTCAAATGGGGAAGAGAAGGAAACTAATCTCATGAATTTTGAAAAGATATATGGAAGAATGAAAATTTTGTGGTGACAAGGATGACAAAACCCATGGTCCAATGTCACAACTACAGGTATCAAGGGAACTATGAACGATAGTGCACTAAACTATGAGTCATTGAGGGTAATATGGATCAAAAACCACCAATGAAAAACAAGAAAGTAAAGGATTATTCCATCACTACCGAGGACGTAGATTTAGAAAACAAAGTCACACAAGGTACACTTCCTATTAACTCAATAATGCAAATGACTTATTTGATTTTGGATCAATAAACTCCTTTATATAATTCATGTTTACTAGAAATATTTAATCAGATACCTGAATCTTTAATTTAGTGATATCTATAAAACCACCAAGTAGTGCATTCATTTCAACCCCATGTGCTCTAATATTCTCTTATTGGGTTATATAGGATTATTATTCCAAAAAATCATGTAATATATCCATTGGTTTAATTTTACACTATACTAGGGAAGGATTGGATCCCTTTATATAGGGAACACATAAAATGTTGGGAAAAGGAAATATCTTCCATATTCTGAACAATTTCCTACTCATCTAATAATGTAAGAAAGATGATGAACCACCATTGAAAAATCCCTCAATGTTGTGGGTGTTGATTCCTTATAAAGAAGCATGCCTTGTACAAATGGTTTAGTAAAACGATGGTATCAATCTAGGAGAAATTCCCATCATGAGGGAATATAATGATGATTTCTTCTGAAGTGATTCCTTGAATTCCCCCATATCATGAGTTAGATTAATCAATAAAACTCATACCCAAATATAATATTATTTCAATGTGTCCTTATAGGATGGCTCTTATCAAACTTCTGGAGATAAAAAAAACTACAAGATAATTTGGCAACAGTTTCATACACCTTGGTGAATCACCTTTCGGTGAGACAGATTTATTTTACAAGAACAAGGATGGATAAATGTATATGAGTATTGATTATCAGGAACTCAAAAATATCAACATAAAAGAACAAGTATCCTCTTACAAAAGATTGATTAATTCTTCGATCGGTTATGAAAATATCAGTAATTCTCAAATGTGGATATTCTTTTTGGATATCATCAGGTGAAGGTGATGATGAAATATATTCAGAAGACATCCTTTTAAAAAAGTTATGGGAAATATTTGTTTTTTATGATTCCCTTTGTAATGACCATTAAATTTCAAGGAAATTGTTTTCGTAATTTCTTTGGGATTTTACGAGTACGCGGTTTCTAATGGAACCTGATTCTGAGGCCCAGTGTTCCCGAAATCAACTTCTGATGTTTAGATTGGGTACGTTCAGTTAACGAATGAGCGGGATTTTACAACTATTGAACAGTTGCTCAGAATTGAAATCTGAGGGCACCGATGAAACCATAGCGCCAGTATTTTATTAATATGACCTTTATTGGACTTGCAATCGCTCGGGAAGAGTTGTTAAATTTTGTGGATTAAGAATAAATAGAAATAAAATTATGCTACAAATATTATTTCACTTAAGTGGTTAAACCACATGTGTGGGATTTGGGGTGGGACCCACTAAAATTATAACACCTCTTGATAGGATTCAGTGAGCTGGAGCCCACACTAGCCCCACCCCTTCAAATTCTCTAACCCCCTCCACATGAGTTATGTAACTCTTCCACATTTAGGATGACAACATAACACTCCTTTTAATTTTGTCAACTCTAGTTTTAAATATGGAAATCAATTCAACTTTTGAATTTTGAAAGGTTTGGAAAAGTAAAAATAAAATAACCGTAGCTTATTTTATTTTAGGAGTTGTTGTGTTGTGTGGAGACTTGGGAGAGAATACTCAAAGTCTTGACAATTTTCATCTTCCTCTTTGAAGAACGCAAAGAACACCGACTCGCCATTCCATCTTCACTCCACGTCAAAGAAAGGGAGATACCGCTTCCTCCTCCTGCGATCTCCACCAACGTACGGAGCCACACCCTGTGACGCCATTCTCCACGATGCTATATTTCGTGAACTACTTTGAGGTAGGGGTTGTTCATCATTCAAGAATTATTATTTGACGTTCTTCGTTATTTCTTGGACGCATGTTATCATTATAAAGGGAGGAGGTCAGACCGCACGAACACGGCGGACCCTCCTCCCCATTTGTTGTTGTACTTCGTTGTGGATTGGAACGGAGGCGACATGGTGTCGTCGCACAGTGCATGACTGAGGGAACCACTACCGGTGCGGGCTGCGGCGGAGGAGCGCAGCGCCGGCGCGCCCCGCAGGAGTACAATGGAGGACTGCGGCCGGGGCAGGCCATGACGGAAGGGCGTGGCGCCATCGCTCCACGCCGGTCGGAAAAGGGCCATAGCCTTAGTCCGCGGCAGTGCAGAGGAGGGAGGCCGGATCCGCCGGCTGCCGGTGCTTCGGAAGGCGGGACCCACGGGGGTCCCGTGGCGGCACATCGGCCGGCCAACATGGCCGGCCGTTCCGGAAGTCCGGGGGTTGTAACCTCTGATGGAAGAAAAGTGTGGGCCCCTCCACGTGGGGGCCATCATTTCAAAACGAATGGGGCTGCGTCCCCCCTTCCGTATCCGCTCAGCGTGCGGGCGGCCGCACCGGGCCGAACCAGCCGCATGGTTCCGGACCGCCCGTGCTGGCCCGGACCCCTGTGTCTGGTCAGGCCGCACTGGCGGGGCCAAGCCGTGCCAGCTGCTCCGCGCCGCGCCCCAATGGGCCAGACCCAGACCCGGGTCAGGTCGCCCCAGTTCGGGCCGACCCAGGGGTATTGGGCCGGTCGGACCGGGCCCAAACCCCCTGTTTCCGGACAGATTCGTTCAAACGCCCATAACTTGGGCTACAGACCTCTGATCAATGCACCGTCAGTTGTGTAACTATTCATTGATCGAGAAGGTCGTTTTGGTTTATTACAATCAAGGTTTCGAAGAATATTGTGTATGGCCGGGTTGGTTCAAACACGAAACCAACCGGTCCCTTGGAGCGGAAATGCTTATAACTTGAGCTCCGGACGTCTGATTGACATGTCGTCAACTTTGTTTGATTCCACATAGTGTGATGGTTCTTTTGGAATACTCCGCTCGAGCTTTGGACACAGTTGGTGTATGGTCGGGTCTGTTTTAGCTTAAAAACCATCCCATCCCCTGGGGTGAAAAGCCCAATAACTCTCAGACCAGGTGTCCAATTAACACGCCGTCTGTCGCGTTGAGTTCCTATTGACCAGACGGAACACTGGGATACATCAACTCCGGAATTAGTGTCAGTTGATGTATCGATCCCCTTGGCTCGTGGAGAGGACTCTCCCGGAATCGAGCATGCTGTGTGCAGGAACCCTAGAGTTGGTTGTGACTGCGACGATGATGACGACTGTACTGAGATCCTCCGTGGGTTCGGCAGCCACGAAGACCATACTGGAATCCTCTGTGGGTTTAATGTTGATGACTACTATTCTTTTATCCTATTTGAGTCTGGACCTACTTGACCTCTATTCTTGTATCCTATGGGGGTCTAACAGTATTTGACTATGTACTTGTATCCTATGTGGGTCCGACAGAGTAGTTGGTATTGAATCTTTTGTTGGTCTGACAGCTTACCTGGTCTTGTATCCTTTGTGGGTATTACAGCATAGATGAATCAGTGGCTACGTCTGATCATCTCTATCATCTTACGAAGAAGTATACTTGTGTGAGCTGAGACTTGACTTTCAATCATTATCTTCGATATGATTGACTTGCTTTCCTATGTGGATTGGGTTGTACTTTCATGTGTGGACTAGATCAATCTTGGGCTTAGATGTTGGAGCCGAACTAAAACAGATGACTTAGGTATATGTATGGGAATATACCTAAGTAGATTTGATTGTTAATTTTTGATTGAGTATTTCCTTTGTGGTTTATCCTTTCTTGATTCTGGGAGACCTTCGGGGGTCATGGAGTCCCTACTGAGTAGCGTATAATCACCCCTGCATGGGCTATTCCAGCACTATATTCTTTTGGATTTAAATGACAGACATCGTTGATCGAGGTGGGAGCTTGTGGAGTTGGACGGTACCTGGAGGTGGATCACTGGACTTGATGTTCTTAGAGTGGACGGCTAGAGACAAGGAGAAAAGGGGACTATTTGTACCCACGCTTCAGGTGGGATTTACAGAGGACGGCTCGGTGTTGCTGCTTTACTTTTCTGATGATATACTCTCTTTTCAGTTGTACATTACTTTTAGTTGGGTGTGTATTCTAGCCCATTTACTTTCCAGCACTTACTTTTGTACTCAGTTTACTTAGTGTTTACTCAGATTGCATACTATGTGGTGTTTGTTTACATTATAATGGCAATGCCTGCCCTTTTTATCGGGATTTATGCCTTTGGTGCTAGTCACCAGCCTCTGGCCTATGGAAGGCGGGCTTGGGGTTGTCACGACACATGCCCCGAGGATGGGTCATGATAAATTGGTATCAGAGGAGTTCTTTTCTACCGCAGAACTCAGGACACTGATCTTTCTTCTATGTGAATTGCTAGTGTTAAGGGTATTGAGTGTGGTTATCAGCCTAGGGAGTCTAGTGTTGGTGCGGCGGCCGACATATCCATATAGCCGGACCCTGACTTCTAATTTCCGACTCAGTGCACAAAAACATTGTTTGCATGTCTGTTTCAAAAAATTTCTTTGTGATTACTTTGTGTTAGCTAACTAGGTATACTGTAATGACCGTGGCGCACCTGTCTCTTTTCAGGATGGCCCCACGATGGCAGCCAGCTAGGGTTCGGAGCTTTATGCTAGACGACATCCCACTGAGCGACGAGGCCTCGGTACATGGCCCTATGACAGTGGAGGCACTAGTGATACATCTACCCGTTGAGCCACCAATGCCACCAGCCCTAGCTGTTGAGAGTGCACGGCGCCTTAGTGCACTGCAAGAGTTTCAACGTCAGATACCGCCCAACTTCTGCGGGGAGACAGACCCTCAGGCAGTAGAGGATTGGCTGGAGGCTGTTGTACAAGTTTTCAGGTTAGTAGGGGCACCAGCAAACCTCATGGTGATCCGTGTAGCGAGTCTCCGGCACGCGGAAACATGTAGATGGTGGATCTTTATGCTCTAGATGCATGATGAGACATCTCTTCTTTGGTCAGCCTTCAAGAGCCTCTTCCGCTCGGAGTTCATTCTAGCTACCCTCTGTGGGGTACACATTCAGGAGTAACTATAGTTGTGGCAGGGCTGCATGACAGTAGCCCAGTAATAGAGTAGATTTAAATATATCTCACGCTACTTCATGGACATGGCACAAGACCCATTCTTCTGGGCCCGGACCTTCGAGCAGGGACTGAGGCATGAGATCAGGGTATTGATGATCTCCCTCATCATTCCGACGCAGGCAGGAGTAATGGAACAATCCCTTCTTGTGGAGAGCATTCTTGCTGAGCCTACACCAGCAGTGAGACCTACCGCATGGTGTCACGTAGTAGAGTCTTATACAGCTGGCACTCGACAGATTTCACAAGGGTCCAAGTAGTCCAGACCAGCAGGAAGATGACCTCAGGATACTGGCTCAGAGGTGTGGGGAACACGGAACAAATCCAGCCTTACGGGGACCAAATAGTTCTATGCATGCAGCGAGTAGGGACACATGGCTCATGATGGCCCGACCCTCCATGGAGAGGAGTAGTAGATAGTTGAGGGACCACCCAGGAAGAGGTATAGGTTCGACTATGGTGGTCCACATGGTGTAGACGGACGAGGCAGAGGAGATGGCCGAGCAGTAGGTGGCGGGAGACGCTTTGGGGCTCTACCACCACCACCACCAGGAGGTCCACCTCGACCAAAGGGATCTGGCAGATAGAGGTAGGCTCAGCTTCAGGAAGTGGTGGCCTACGACCACAGCGCAACAGATATGATTCGAGTTACTGTCTGTGTCTACTCTACCCTTGCTGCAGTTATTATAGACATCGGAGCGAGTCATTCTTTCTTTGTCACTGCCCTTGTTTGGAGCATGGAGATTCCGACAGAGCTGTTGGCTCGATCCTTAAGGATAGAGACTCCTACAGGAGAAAACTCGATGATTACAAACGGGTGCCAGTAGTGTGAGCTTACTCTAGGAGGCGAGGGCTTCGGCTGGGATCTTCTTGTAGCGGCGTAAAGGCCTTACAACATCATCTCAGGCGTGGATTGGTTATCTACAGTCCATGCTCAGATCGACTGTATTAGGCGCAAGGTGCGGTGTGTCTGCACTGATGGGAGCAAGTTCACCTTCACTGGCGAGAAGGAAGCCTTTGCAGTGCAGGATGGACTCACGCAGAGTAGAGGAAATCATATCACTCATCAGTTGGCTAGCTTCATCCTAGGAGCAGTCGACATGCAGAGTCTGAGGTTTCCTGTAGTGGTGGATTAGAATGCAGAAATTTTTCCTGACGACGTTCCAGGACTACCTCCACGCAGAGAGGTAGACTTATATATTGACCTTTACCCCGGGAAAACCCTAATATCCAATCCATCATATCAGATGTATCCCTCTGAGATTTGAGAGCTACGGGTACTGCTGGAGTATTTTTAGGGCAAGAGATTCATTCAACCCAGTGTTTCACCTTGGGCTTCTACAATTTGGTTTGCCAAGAAGGTGGACATGAGCTTGCAACTATGTTTCGATTACCGTCTCCTGAACCAGGTGACCATGAAGAACAAGTATCTGCTTCCGAGGATTGATGACCTCTTTGATCAGCTCAAGGGAGAACGATGGTTCTGGAAGATAGATCTCAAGTCAGGCTATCATCAGCTCAGAGTTCGAGATGAAGATGTGTAGAAGACAACTTTCAGATGTCGGTATGGCCACTATGAGTTCATGGTTATGCCTTTCGGCATAACCAACGCTCCAGCAATGTTCACGAGTCTCATTAATAGGTTCTTCCAGCCTTACCTCAATCGATTTGTCGTAGTCTTCATCAACTATATATTTATATACTCAAACACTGAGGAGGAGCATGCCTACCACTTACAAGTTGTACTGGACACACTTCGAGAGCACCAGCTTTATGGTAAGTTTTTGAAGATTCATTTCTGGATACATGAGGTCTACTTCTTGGGACATGTCATCTCGGAGGCGAGAGTTGAGGTGGATCCTATGAAGATCGAGGCAGTGCTAGCTTGGGAGAAACCCTGGAGCGTGATTGAGGTGCGGAGTTTCCTAGGTTTGGATGGGTACTAATGAAGATTTGTGCCAGACATCTCCAGAGTTGCAGCACCACATTCAGATTTGGTGATGAAGGGGAGACCCTTCGTGTGGTCAGATAGATGTCAGCATAGCTTCCAGGAGCTGAGACAGAGATTGACCAGTGCACCCATATTTAGGCTACCGGAGGAGGGAGTAGGGTACATAGTCTACTGCGATGCATCAAGTACCAGAATCGGGTGTGTCCTAAGGAAGGAGTGGGTAGTGATCGACTATGGATCACGATAGTTGAGGTAGCACGAGCAGAACTATACGACCCGGGGCCTAGAATTAGCAGTAGTGGTCTTTGCTCTGAAGATGTGGTGACACTATCTGATGGGCAAGTGCTTTACAGTCTATTCCCACCACCAGAGCCTCAGATAAATCTTCTCATAGAATGACCTGGACCTAAGACAATGACGATAGCTCTAGTTCCTCTAGGACTATGACTTTGAGATAGTCTATAATCCTGGAAAGTGGAACGTAGTAGTTGATGCTCTTAGAAGGAGGACGGGCATTCAGCTACTTGGAGAGGCGACAGAGCAGCTAGCCGCTTTGTAGATATCCTTCATGGATGTAGATGGAGCAACCATTCTTCAGTCACTCACAGTCACTCCTCCACTTATTCAGTGGGTCAGAGAGGCAAAACGTGGGGACGTTGACTGTGAGACACGGCATGCACAGACTTCCATAGGACAGGAACCTGATGGATTCTCTATAAGAGGAGAGCACGTTGTCCTTTTCAGAAGACGTACCATGGTACCAGCTACATTACAGGAGGAGGTAATGAGAGAGTTTCACACTTCCCCTTTAGCGGTAAATCTTGGAGTGGCGAACATATACCAGGATCTCATATGATAGCACTGGTGGCCGGGTATGAAGAAGTTTGTGGTAGAGTTCATTTCTTGATGCCTCACCTGCCATTAGGTGAAGGCAGTGCACCAGGTACCAGCAGGCTTGGTACAACCCTTGGAGGTCCCGGAGTGGAAGTGGGATGTGATATCTATGGATATCGTGACTAGGTATCCACGTACTTCCAGAGGACACAACTCCATTTTGGTGATCATTGACCGACTCAACACGTCGACCCACTTCCTACCCTTCAGAGAGCAGGGCTTAGTGGAGAGATTGGGACGCCTCTACGTTCAGGAGATCGTACGACATCATGGTTTTCCATCATCTATCGTCTCAAATTGAGATGCTCGCTTTACTTCACGGCTATGGAAGGGGTTACAAGAGGCATTTGGGACACACCTACGCTTGAGCACTGCTTTTCACCCTCAGACGGATGGTCAGACGGAGAGGACCATTCAGACCTTTGAGGACATGCTCTGTGCATGTGTCCTCAACATTGGTTTCAGTTGGGAGGATCACCTACCCTTGGTGGAGTTTTCATACAAAAACAGATACCACTCCACCATCGGGATGGCACCATATGAGGCATTGTGCGGCCGACCTTGCAGATCACCTATGTGCTGGACAGACCCTGGGGAGTCAGCACTTGTGGGACCAGAGATGGTCCAAGCCACAACAGAGAAGGTCCATGTCATACTAGAGGGGATGAGGACAAGTCAGTGCTGAAAGAATCCTTATGCTGATAGGAGGTGGAGACCACTTGAGTTAGAGGATGGAGACCACGTTTTCTTACAGGTCTCACCTCGGTGTGGATTACAGAGATTTGGTCGGGGCGGAAAGTTATCACCGCACTTCATCAGACCATTCCAGGTTCTCAGGAGGATAGGCGAGGTTTCCTATCACCTGGCTCTACCACCTCAGTTGCACTGGGTGCACGACGTCTTCCACGTATCTCAGTTGAGGTGATACGTGCATCACCTGATACCTATCATCAACCATGGGGAGCTGGACATCGATGACAGGGCGACAGTTGTGGAGGTCCCGGTGGAGATCAAGGATCGACAGGAGCGGGTCCTACTTGGGTGGTCAATTCCTCTAGTGTCCATTAGGTGGTAGCATGGGAACCTCCAGGAGAGAACTTGGGAGTGGGAGGCTCAGATGCATGCACAGTACCCTCATTTGTTCCCCTAGTTCGTTATGTATCTTTATGGGGACGTAAAGACCTGAGGTGGGAGTAATGTAAAGACCCGTACATTTCATGTAAATATTTTTTTTAATTTATTTTGGATATTTCAAGTACTTAGTTTCTGATGGAACCTGATTCCGTGGCCCGGTTTGCTCGGAATAAAATTCCGAAGATTTGCTCATGTAAGTTCAGTGAACGAAGGAGCGGGTTTTTCTAACTTTTGAACCGGTGCTCAGAATCAAAATCTGAGGGCACCGATGAAACCGCAGCACCGATATTTTCTTAAGATGACCTTTAATGGAGTTGTGTTTTCTCAGGAAGAGTTGTTAAATTTTTTGGATTAATAATAAAGAGAAATAAAATTGTGCAACAAATTTTATTTCACTTAAGTGGTTAAACCCCATGTGTGGGAGTTGGGGTGGGACCCACTAAAATTCTAACTCCTCTTGATAGGATTCAGTGAGCTAGAGCCCACAAGAGCCCCAACCCTTGAAATTCTATAACCCCCTCCACATGAGTTATGTAACTCTTCCACATTTATGATGACAACTTCACACTCCTTTTAATTTTGTCAACTCTAGTTTTAAATATGGAAATCAATTCAACTTTTGAATTTTGAACGGTTTGTAAAAGTAAAAATAAAATAAGGGTAGCTTATTTTATTTTAGGAGTGGTTGTGTTGTGGGGAGACTTGGGAGAGAATACTCGAAGTCTTGATGATTTTCATCTTCCTCCTTGAAGAACACAAGGAACACCGACTCGCCATTCCATCTTCACTCCACGTCAATGAAAGGGAGATGACGCTTCCTCCTCCCGCGATCTCCACCAACGTACGGAGCCACACCCTATGACGCCGTTCTCCATGATGCTATATTTCGTGAACTACTTTGAGGTAGGGGTTGTTCATCATTGAAGAAATATAATTTGACATTCTTCGTTATTTCTTGGACGCATGTTATCATTATAACAGGAGGAGGTCAGACCGCACGAACACGGCCGACCCTCCTCCCCCTTTGTTGTTGTACTTTGTTTTGGATTGGAATGGAGGCGACATGGTGTCGTCTCACAGTGTGGGAAGGATGGAACCACTACCGGTGCGGGCCGTAGAGGAGGAGCGTGGTGCCGTCGCGCCACGATGTTGGGGATGAAAGGGGCCGCGGCGGTGTAGAGGAGGGCGGCCGGATCCGCCAACCGCCGGCGCATCAGAAGGCGGGACCCACGGGAGTCACGTGGCGGTACACCGGCCGGCCGACATGGTCGGCCATTCGAAGATTATAGGGGTTGTAATCCCTGGCGGCTGGCACGGTCATGCCCCTCCATGTGGGGGGAGCCATTTCAAAATGAAGGGGGCAGTGCCCCCCCCCCCCTTCTTCGTCCGCTCAGTGCACGGGCGCCCGCATAGGGCCGAACCAGCCGTGCAGGGCTGGACCGCCCACACCGGGTCGGACCGCCCACGCTGGGCCGAGCTGCCCGCACTGGACCGGACCCCCCCCCCCCCCACCCCCCACAGGGTTGGGCCGACCCAGGGGGTATTGGGCTGGTCGAACCAGGCCCAAACCCCCTATTTCAGGACAGATCCGTTCAAACACCCATAACATGGGCTACAGACCTCCAATCGACGCACCGTTAGTTGCGTAGAGATCCTTGGATCGATTCAGTAATTTTTATATATTAAACCCAATGTCTCGAAGAACTTTGGATATGGCCCGGTTGGTTTGAACACGAAACCAGTCGGGCCCTCGGAGCGGAAACACTTATAACTTGAGCTCCGGACGTCTGATTGATGTGCTTCCATCTTTGTTGGATTTCTCTTTGTGAGATGGTACTTTTGGATTACTCCGCTTGAGGTTTGGACGCAGTTGGAGTACGTTCAGGGTGGTTTTAGATTAAAAACCAACCGACCCCCTAGGACGAAAAATCCAATAACTCTCAGACCGGGCGTCCGATTGACGCGTGGTCTGTCGCGTTCAGTTCCTATTGACATGATGGAACTTTGGGATACATCAACTATGGGCATTGTGTTAGTTAATGTATCGACCCCCTTGGATCATGGAGAGGACACTCCTGGAATCAAGCATGCTGTGTGCGGGAACCCTAGAGCTGGCTGCAACAGCGACAACGATGAGGACTGTACTGGGATACTCCGTGGGTTTGGTAGTGACGACGACCATACTGGAATCCTATGTGGGTTTGAAGGCGATGAATACTATTCTTGTATCCTATGTGGGTCTATCAGTACTTGACTATTGTTCTTGTATCCTATGTGGGTATGACAGTATTTGACTCTGTACTTGTATCCTATGTGGGTCTGACAGAGTAGCTGGTCTTGTATCCTTTGTGGGTCCGACTGATTAGCTGGTCTTGTATCCATTGTGGGTCTGACAACTTAGATGAATATGTGGCTACATATGATCATCTCTATCGTCTTATGAAAAAGTATACATGTGTGAGCTGAGTCTTGACATTCAATCATTTTCTTCGATATGATTGACTTGAATTCCTGTGTAGATTGGATTGTACATTCCTGTGTGGACTAGATCGAACATGGGAATAGATGTTGGAGCCAAAATGAAACAGATGACTTAGGTATATGTATGGGAATATACCTAAGTAGATTTGGTTGTCAATTTGTGATTGAGTCTTTCCATTATGGTTTATCTTTCTTGGATTCTGGGAGACCTTTGGGGGTCTCGGGGTCCCTACAGAGTAGCTTATACTCACCCCTGCACGGGTTATGCCCGCACTATGTTGTGTTGGAGGCAGACGACAGAAAGTTCTGATTGAGGTGGGAGCTCGTAGAGCTGGATGGTACATGGAGGTGGATAACTGGACAACAAGTGCTCAGAGTGGACGGTTGGATCCGAGGAGTAGAGGAGACTATATGTACCCACCCTTCAGGTGGAATTTCTAGAGGACGGCTCGGTGTTGCTGGATTACTTTTCTGCTGTTGTACTCTCTTTTCAGTTGTACTTTTCTTTCAGTTGGTTTTGTATTCTATCCCAATTACTTTCTAGAACTTACTTTTGTACTCAGTTTACATAGTGTTTACTTAGCTTGCATACTCTGTGGTGTTTGTTTACTTTATAAAGGCAATGCCTTCCCTTTTTATCGGTATTTATGCCTTTGGTGGGATTTATGCCTTTGGTGCTAGTCACCAGCCCCTGTCCTATGGAAGGCGGGCTTCAGGTAGTCACAGCATGGGCCCCGAGGACGAGTCGTGACAGCCTTCATACATACTAATCATCGAAATATAATTAGGGATTTCATTAGTAGAGTCTTAAAAATTACATTGAAAAAATTGTTGTAGTATTTATATGTGATATTCTCATATACTCTAACGTCAAGGATGAACAAGATGAATATATAAGGCCGAATTTAGTGACATTAAGAAAAAATAAGTTGTAAGCCATGTTATGTAAGTGTTACAATAGGATACAAAAATTTACATTCATGAGACATGTGATCACAAGTGAGGCAATATTTATAGAACAATGAAAAAACGAATTTGAAGCATTTACCAGAGCCACTATTGTTAGGTAAATGGATAGTTTTTATTGATTAACTGTGTACTTCATGTGTTTTGTGAGAAATTTTATATGATTTCCAAGACGGCTATCTATGTTAATATAGAAAGGGGTAATGTTTTTCTGGATGGAAGAATTTGAGGAGAGAATCATGGAGCTAAATATAATTTTGATTAGTGTACATGAACTGACTTTAACAAAGAGTGGAGAATGTTTTGTTATATAAATTAATTATTAAAAGAATTTAATGGGGTTTGTACTCATGAATAATGATTATGTGATATCATATGCCTCACAAATGTTGTTGATCCATGAGAAAAACTACCTTGTGCATGATCTATAGGTAGCAGCTGTGATTTTTTCCTTCAAAATATTTTGGCAGTAAATCTATTTTAAAAAGTGTGACATATATACCGATAAAAAGATCCTAAATTATATATTCACACAAAAGGATTCCAATAGTCATCAAAGGATATGGTTAGAGCTAATCAAATACTACAATTTCTCTATTCACTATCATCTAGGAAATTAAAACATGGTAACCGATTCTCTAATCAGAAAAGAATATTCTACTTTATCCATGATGCAGATTGAGAAAGACCATCTCTTCATGGATTTGATAATAATGTATTTGGAAATCATAATGGCAGTGAATACATCCTACCCTACCCAAATGATTACCAAACCATTTATCCAAGAGAAGATTAAGGTGGCACAAAGGGACAATCTGGGGTTAGAAAATATTATGAATGTAGTAATAGAGGGGAAACTGAATGAGCTCTATATCTATGATGATGGTGTGATCCAGTTTGGAAGAAGGATTATTGTTCATTAATCTCTTGAGATAAAGAAGGAGCTATTGAACAATGCACATATCTCAACATTCTACATCATTCCTCAGAGTACCATGATTTTATTTGATCACTGAGAACACTTTTGGTGGGAAACATGAGGAAGAATATTTCATAGTATATCTCAAGGTTCTTAATATGTCAAAAAGTTAATGTGGTGTTACATATGTACAACCATCGAGGATGATGAATTTTTTTTCTTCAATTTATCCTTCAAGGATGGTAATGAAAACATTTTTATGGAAAGAACATACTATAATATATATATATAACAACATTTCATAAGTTATGTATGTAACATATTTACATAATATTAAATTATTAAACAAAATGAGTTCATTATGATCAATAATTGGATGAATCATGTAAACTATTATCACTAAATGTATTATCTAATGACTCATACTCATACCATAAAATCAAATGACATATATAACCATTTATAGTTATTAATTTCAATATAAATCACGGGGAATAAATTATGGGTAATTATACCCATTCCACAAGAACATCCATACTCATATACAAGAATACTGATTGTGAAAATCAAGTAAACGAGGGCTCTCTAGAAATTACATTTTATCAAATAACTCATCAAAAAGACCCTTAATGAACATAATAATAACATATAAAATAAAGTAAATCTATATAAATTTCGAAAATAATTAATTAATGTATTAAATTTGATTATTCAGGATGTTAAGGAAAAATTCATAACACATCTGGGCATTATGTAATGGGTTTCTTCCCAAACATTCTTTTTCATTTAGGTTATTCATTCTTCCTATTTTAAAAAATTAATATTGTAATTATGTTTATAAAATTATTATAAATACTATATATTCAATATTGACTCACTTTTCCAAATTATTTCATCCTTTTTTTATATGGAATACATGTTTTTCCATGCATTTACTTTCAATTTTCCCCATATAGATGCCTAATTAAATGGAACGTCTTGATTTTTTATCAATTTTGATGTAATATTTGTAATAAATACTATGACACAATTATTTTTATAAAATTGCTAATTTTCATCCTGAAATATATATTTTTATAATTCAGGTTTTAGACAAACAATAATGATAAATAAATAATATTCTTTCTAATATAACTTTTTGTTGCAAAGTAAAAGGCATGTTTCTCTCAAGAATACATCGATGACTATATTATATTATTTTCATATATTTAAACATTTATGTGGAATTTTATACATTAATGATATTGATATTTTATTATTTGCATCTAAAATATGTTATTAAATCTTCTATGACATATTTGTCTATGGATGTGCTATCTTTATACGATTCATCATGCTACCTAGATTATTTAGTGATTATGGTTAATGATTGGGAACAATTATTAAAATTTTATATATTAATG
Source organism: Viscum album (assembly GCA_963277665.1). NCBI lineage: Eukaryota > Viridiplantae > Streptophyta > Magnoliopsida > Santalales > Viscaceae > Viscum > Viscum album. The sequence continues at coordinate 1,000,472,165 of OY728151.1, read as the reverse complement.
TTGATTGTGATTAGCCTCATTCTTATCAAAAATGAATTAGACGTAGTAAATAATGGGTGGGGCATACTATAGTTGTTTGATGCATTAGTAGGTATAATGATAGATAACAATATTTTGTTTTGGCAGAGGCCTTATACTTTTATTTTCAGAAATCCTAGATGATGGAATAAAAATATTTTTTAGATGCACAACATTATGAATTCTCACATAATGATATTATTTACTAATAAACCATTTTAAATTTTTACTTTATAATATCTACGATTAATCTTCACTCACTTATGATCAATTACATGCCGTTATTTACTCAACATTCATTACTTATTATACTCAAGTCCATTTTAAAAGACATGAGCTTTTACTTATTCACCATACCTAATTTTCATGTTCGTGATTACTTCCATTTATTTAGTTGAAATTTCTAAGAATATTATCTCACTACATTATTATCTTCAACTTTTTCATCAATATTAAAAGATGAATATGATGAATGAATTGAATAAATAATCACGGAGTTATGGATGTTTTCAATAGAAGTTATATTTTTTATTTCCTTCCAATATATAATGTAAATCATATGTTTGTGTACGATTTTCAAAAACTGGTAAACTATTCAGTATTTTGAGATTTTATTTCCATTTCTTTTATACCAATGTATAAATATAAGGCACCGACTCTAGGAAACCGAGGTTGTATACATTAAAGGTTGTATCCTAGGATGTTTTCTAGAAATCATGGAAACAAGATTTATAAATCATAGATTTCGTAACATTTCCCTAAGATATACATTGGGATATTAATTAAAGAACAACATTTAATTGTTTTAAGGATGTGATTTTATAGATATTTTTAAAAATACATTCATATAATTATAGTACAAGTGGACGTGGTTCTGTCATGGTCAAAACTATGAGTAACAACTCACACAAGGTTTATTAGGCTTGACTATGGGTAACCCTGTACATGACAGTGGCCCTTACTATGCACTTGTTTTGACACTCTTGGGGAGAAATTATTAGGATAAGTCAAATTTCATTTAAAAACCATTATGATTGATTTAATTTATAATATTTCCTAAAAGAAACCATGTTTATGATTACGAGATTTATTATAAATAAAACATCAATTTGTGTTATGTGTCTTAATAATTCGATATTATTCATCACAATTTATAACCTAATATCGTGTATGAAATTATTTATAAATGGTTCGTAGTTAAAGGAATGAAAACTATATTAACACATGTATCCCATGTAGGGATTTCCCTATTTTAAAATATTATGATATCGGTACTAGAGCGGCCATTGGTGCCGAGTGACTTAAAAATAAAATTGGACAAATAACTAATGTTATGAACATTAACATTACCCTTATGGATCATCTTAATTTATAATATGGAAGAGAAATGTTAGAAAACATTATCTGAAAAAAAACCTACATCATTCAATGGGAATAAAAACCATTTTTTTGGAGTAGTGGATAAGTTGTTTGAGTAGATATTTCTCACTATGGGAAGTAATGAATGGGTGAAGATTTTCATGACAGTTTATCATCTATTGGGGAATTTATATCAACTGTAATGACCCATACATTTATCAATGGAATTTCACCGATCCTACAATAATTTCATATATTTTGAGTCACATGTAATCACTTATGGACTATAATTAAAACATTTTAAATGTATAATTAGTGAAATATAAGGTATTTAAATATGTTAAACAACCAATACTGAGGAAATAGTAACTTGACATTAAGAATAGAAATATGACCCTATGAATAGAAAACTGACCAAATGAATAGTTACATCACCCATTAATGTATATATAAAATTTAGGCATATTTTATATATAAATATGGTATAATTATATCATATTCAATATTAAATATTTTTTTAAAAATTAACTAAGTGTTGGTATTTTTGAATGTCCTAAATATTTCTCTTCAATTTTTTGATTAATTTAATAATTTTGATTCAATTTTATTTTCATAAAAAATATTTATAAATTAATATTTTGTTGTATTATGATATTAGTATAATTTTATGAGACCTTATGTAATTTTTCAACATGTTATAAAATACGTTATATTTTAGAAATATGTATTTTCCTTGAAAATAATGCTTTCATTTTAAAATTAATTAACTCTTATTTATAAAATTATTTCTAGAAAGTGGAGTTAATTTTTGAATTATATAGATCAGAAAATGATATGGGTTAATTTTTTTGTTTTTATAATACATAAATTTTTGGTGAATAATAACATACATTTATTTACTATATGAATACATTATAAGCTAAATGCACTATTCATTGAGTCATTATTGATGTAAGAACACAAATATTGAACCCTCCATCGTTATTTTAATATATTTTATGATAATTTTCAAAATATTTATTTTCATGAGAGGAAATTATAAACTTATGATTAAAATATTGATAAATCACCCATCTCCTCATTAATAAATACCACCCCTCTCCCCCTCTTAACCTCACACATCTCTAGCTATATCCCTTGAAAAAAATCTACGCAATACATTTCCGTAGCCCCTTCCCCATGACAATTATATCTTGTTATGATCAATAGAAAATTCCTACAAGCTTTAAGAATGATCAAAAGAGGATAATTCAAGAGGTAAATCCTCTCTCTTTTTCTATTAATTATCGTTCAATTTTATTTATTTTCTTCTATTATCCTAAACTTATCTTATCAAAATGGAATGATAACTACAATATTTTTTATAGAATAAAATTATATCATCTTTATGTAATATACATCATTAGAATACCCCCTCTCTATATTTTATTTTAAAAATGAACTCATGTCCCACAATGTTTGAAGTTAAAAACATAATATGTCATCAACAATCATTATTGTTTAGACACCATTATGTATAATAATAAGACCATTAAATGTTTTAATTTTTTTTTGTCAAATGTAAGTTATAACACTTTTTATGAGATATTAATATATTATACTCATAATATAAAATGATAAAAATCAATTTCATCGTGATTGAAATACCAAAAAAATTAACATAAAGTTGTCATAATTAACATTTATCTATTGATTTATCCTCAATCCATAAAACGAAATTATTTAAGAGATCATTTAATATTAGTTAATATATTTAATAACACGTAATAACAATTCTGTATATTTATCCTCATTTTACATGAACATAGATTCATTTAGACATGTGAACCGATCATGATCGGGACCAGTATGTCCTTGCCTGGGAAGCCAAGTTAAACAAACCATGTGACACTGGAGATCTGATATCACGATGAAGAGTCTGGGGAGGAGAAGTTCCATGTATAGTCTATATATTTCCTCAGACCTATGGGTTAAGTAATCTCTGAGCCTGTGGGAATTTAAAGGGTTCCTCCTCATCCCTTGAAAGGGGGGTTATCATAAATCAATAAAAAATAAGGCCTTCAGGCCATTCGAGCATGAAAAAAAATGTCCCCAAATGATGCAATTAAACTCTATAACTTATCCAAAATCCAATAAAAGAACATAATAAAATCATTATGAATCATATTAATTTATAATAATTTATTTAATTGTTAAATAATAAATTTATTGTGATTACACATAATACTAATGTGATAGAACAATTCAGATCATGGTAAGGGGAATTCTCAAACCCAACTCTCTTTCTTTGGGAATTCACACCTTCACCCCGTTTTCATTATGGATAATCCCTTAGATATCATTTATTCACAATTAAATTATATTTCATGGGATATATATGTTTTCTACTAGAGTTTATGGAAAACAAATTTTTTCAATTGAACTCTTATTTTAAAATAACAAACATTTTACTTCTACAGATTTATTCTTCTTTACTCAAGGATGATGATTAATGTATGTTTTTACATATTGTATTTTAGAACCCAAAATTTATTAATGACTGATTTTGAAATAAAATCAATTCATTTCCATGGGTAATTTTACATTCAATATTGTTATATTTTCAATGTGGCATGCATTATAATATAAATTTTATGATGTGGTGGGTGTTCTAGGATTTATATAGAGAAATGTAAATGTTATGATGTGATGGGTGTGCCAAAAATTATATATCACTCCAATGATTTAGGTAATGTGATGATTCACACTAGTAAAGTGAAACAAATTTCTATGGATTACCACATTTCAACTATGTGTGGTAGGTTACCACTATGGCATGATGTTTCATTTCTATGCATTACCACATTTCATGCGTTTTAATAATGCTTATTCTCGTGATTATAATCCCATGACTATGTTATGATGATGATGATGATGATGATAATAATAATATCATCTTATATTGTTTCAAGTTATTATGAATCCTTTTACTGGACTTCTATCTCATACATTCTTTGATGTACATCCCCATGAGACTTCTTGTAATAAGGAGAATTTAGGGGACAATAAGATGATAGAGAAGAATAAATTAAATAAATATTTACTTTCTATGTTTTAAATGTTATGTGAATTCCTAGTTTTAAAGATAAAATCATTCTTCGGTTCCTGGTCATGTAATTGTTTTTATGATTATCATTAAAATTATGTAATAGTAATGTATGAAAAATAAGGGTCTCTATAGTTGGTGTTAGGGGACGATTTAGTTAATTTGGGAATTTTGATTACAGAACTGTAGTGATAATCCTTACTAAAATATTTTGAATATGTAAGGATCCATAAATCATTGTTTTATAAAATTTGATACAATGGAATCCCACAAGTTATGCTTTTAGACTCAATTGCACAATGGAATAAATTATATATTGAATATTTATTGACTTATGTTTTGTTTTAAGCTATTTTTATAAATTGGTAGAATCCAAGTGAAATGAGGTTAAAAACCCGTGCGAGGGGAAATGTAATGATTTCCCAAATGACATATCCATTTATTTCGGAGGTGGAGTTCAAAATTACATGGTGATGCTTACCCAGATATCTTATGTTATGAACAATAACTTGAATAATGCCGAACAAAAACCTCCAAATAAGAGGGAGCAACTAGATATTGAGAGTTTTATGAATCAATGACCTCTAAAATTAAGAGTACCTTCCAATCCATAGGTTTTAGAATAGCGGGTCAACACAATAGAGAATACCATTTCTAGTCTTCCATATTCTATGATGGAGAAGGTGAATCTCTCTATTTATTATCCAGATGGAGAGGCCTATGAATGACATAATTTGAGTAAGAACACCAGGTCAGGTGATAAAATTGAAGAGAATGAATGGGAAGACATTAAGATAATGTTTCTTAATATTTATTTCCTTAAAACTATTAAAACAAATATGGAGAGAGGATATATAGAGATGATGAAAAAGTATGTATAATATGACACGACCTGTGAAGAAAATTTCACAATTCTTCAAAGTTATGCTTTTTGTTTTGTTATCAACAATGATAGATAATTGGATAGATTCATTAGTGTTTCAAAACTACATCATAGAAAGTCTTTTTCAATTCGAGAAATTGGGAATTTCATATATGTTTTTTGATGTTCTACCAAAATGGAGATGGAGTTTGGAGAATGGTCACATGGGTACAAAGATAAGAAAAAAATATTAAGTATCAAGATGGACGTTACAATGATAAAGGTGTAAAGTATACTCAACGACACAAAAGTCAAAAATGTATGAAAAATAATCATGGGAACTACATCAAAGGTATGAGTAAATTCATTAAATGACTAAAAGAAGGCAACCAATCTCATGAATTTTGAAAAGAGATATTGAAGCATGAAAATTTGGTGGTGGAAATGATAACACAACCCATTGTCCAATGTTACAACTATAGGTATCGAGTGAATTAATAATGATAGGGCACTAAACTATGAGTCATTGAGGGTAATCAGGATCAACAACCACAAATGAAAAATGAGAAAGTGAAGCATTATTCTATCAATACAGAGAATGTAGATCATGAAAACGAAGTCACACAAGGTACACTTCTTATTCACTAAATATTGTAAAATGACTTATTTGATTTTAATCGATGAATTCCCTTATATCATTCAAGTTTACTAGATGTATTTAATCAAATACTTGAATACATATAGTAATGATATATGTAAATCCACCATGTAGTGCATTCATTTCAACCCCAAGTGTTGCAGTCTTCTTTTATTTGTGTATATGGGATGAATATTCCAAAAAAAATGTAATACATCCCTTGGTATAATTTTACAATATACTAGGTATGGATTGGATCTTTGTATATATGGATAACATAAAATGTTGGGAAAAGGAAATATCATCCATATTTTGAAAATTCCCTGCTCATCAATAAATGTAAGAAAGATGATGAACCACTTTTGAAAAATACCTCAAAGGTGTGGGTAATGATTCCCTATGAAGAAGAATACCTTGTACAAATTGTTCTAAAAAATGATGGAATCAATCTAGTGGAAATTCCCATCGTGAGGGAATATTGTGATTTTTTTGAAGAGTTTCCTTGAATTCTCCTATATCATAATGTAGATTTATCAATATAACTCATACCGAATATACTCTTATTTAAATGTGTCCATATAGGATGGCTCCTATCGAACTGGTGGAGTTAACGAAGAATCTAAAAGATAATTTGGACAACAGTTTCATACACCTTAATGAATCACCTTTTGGTGAGATAATTTTATTTTCCATGAAGAAGTATGGGTCAATGTAGTTTTGTATTGATTATCAAGAACTCAAAAAGATCATCATAAATGAATAGGTATCATCTTACAAATATTGATTAAATCTTCGATCAGTTATGAAAATATCAATAATTATAGAATGTGGATTTTCTTTTTGGATATCATCTGGTGTAGGTGAAGAAGAAATATATTCTAGAAGACTTCCTACCATACAAGGTATGGGAACTATTTTATTTGATGATTCCCTTCAGAAATACAAATTCTAGAAATAAATTCATGGATTTGATTAATAGAGTCTTTAGAAATTACATTGACAAATTTGTGGTATTATTTATCTGTCATATTCTCATATACTCCAACATCAAGAACGAACATGATGAATATCTATGTCTTTTTTTAGTGACATTAAGGAAATATAAGTTGTAATCCATGTTCATTAAGTGTGACTATAGGATACAGAAATTCAGATTCATGAAACACGTGATCATAAGTGAGGAAATCTCTATATACCAATGAAAAAATAAATTGAAGAATTTATGAGACCCTCTATTTTCATGGTAATAAATAGTTTTTATAGATTAGGTGGGTACTTTAGATGTTTTGTGAGAACATTATTAGTAATTTCATGTCTACTAAATAAGTTAATATGGAAAGGGGTAATGTATATAAGGCACCAGCCTTAAACCTTACTTAATCTTGAGTTATTAAAAGATTACACATTGAGGATCTTTTTAGGTTTATTTTTTTAAGGAATTAGATCAGGAAACTTGCATTACATTCCACATTTAAACAAAGTGGTTACATTAAAGTCAATATTCATTCTTCCCATCAACAGAAACATATTTAAAATAAAACATGGATTCTTTCTTGACACATTCTTGACACTATCATCACATCATGTAACCTTCCCTTGACTTGTGAAAAACATTTCAAAACATGGGATGAGCATAAAAAGCTTAGTAAGGGTTATAAAAATATGGACTGGAAACATGAGTTCATGTATACATAAGAATGAAATCATACATTACCCATAAAACGTAGGCACTTTCACATGCCTCATCAAATCATGAATAAATCATAGAAATCATAAGACATAAAAGGTAACTTGAGGCATTCATAACATTCTTACGTAGGGAGTAACCCTCTTTGTTACATTTGGAATACCCACCACAGTATATTCCCTAAATCTCTTCGGGGAAACCTTAACGTTTCATTCCTTTGCGTTACCCATTGCATTGAAGAGCTATATCGGGCTCAACCGCCCTTAGATTATCACGGAACCACCCATTTTCATAACAATTCCCAAGAACCATAACATAAATGTATCACATAAAGCATGCATAAAGGAAATATAACATTTCCACATTTCAATCAAAATATAACATTTTAGGATATTGAAATAATGAATCCATAAAAAAACCATTTTCAAAACCATTTAAAACATTTAATAAAGAGATTTTTGAATCAAAGTGTCCCATACCACCTTGAAGATTTTATCATTTTAAACTATTAATATCCATATAAATAAATCCTTAAAACCATTTTGAAAACATGGATATTAATAAGAACAAATCATTAAAACATTTAAAGTGATATTTTGGTTAAAGGGTTTTTACCAAAATTAGTGACACTTGAATACAATAATTGAGGAATAACATTTAATCAGAACATTATAATATCATGAGAATAAATTGATTCATGATATAATATTCCAAAGGACAGTATACGCACCATATAAGAGTGAATTGGTGCATAACAACAATGAAGTCTCAATTGAGATGTAAAATGTGATGAAATGCCTTATAAAGAAGGTATCCTTAAATTAAGGATAAATCAATCTCAAAATTATGTGTGACAAATATAAATACACCCAATATAATTGGATATTATGTGTAAAACAATAAAAGTTAATTCACGCATATTCAAAGGATGACATATTCAATAACTACATGTTGAACCCAAAGAAATCGAAATTGGGTTAAAAAGTTCCTTTGGTAAAATTCGACAGCCTAACAGCGTCACTTCAAAAATTCCGAAAATGAGTTGATGAGAGACAAAAATGGAATATCATCACTTGGAAATAAAATTTACATCAATCATGATTTAGAAGAACATATCCCAACAAAATAGTATGTGAATTTAAAGACATAATAAAGAAAGTCTTTTAAAAAGAGGAGGGTGAAAGGTTCCCTTACCGAGTTGGGTAACTTTCGAAACGTACACCCCATGGAAGAGGGGTCATACAACGAATATTTGAATACCCATAAATGAAATTATAATACACACAAAGTGTATAATAATGGGCAGTACATACACCACTCAAAGGAAATTGTGGAAAATGTAGCATAAATCTCACCGGAATAAAATTGAGATGAAAAATCCGTTAAGAAAACTCGGCAGCCTAACAGCGCCACTTAAAACATACAAAATGGATTTATGAGAGGAAATAGGGTCTCTCATCATATGAACATAAAAATTACAGTAATATTAATATAAAATAACATCCCAATAACAAGAAATATGAGCTTAAAAGGAATCACATAAAAGAGTGTACTTAAAAAGAAAGAGAGGAGTAGGATCCCTTACCTCAAGTCCAACTTATCTTGTTTGTTTCTTTATATTCTTGAATAATAAACATTGGTCAATTAATAATTTCCTAAGTACCACCTTTAGAGATTATTATTCAGTTCATATCAAATATTATAATGTTATAATAATTGTTTAATAATGTTAGTTCATATCAGACGTTTTTGCCGATGTTTGGTACATGAGTAAAAAATGAACTTGTTTGAAAAAAAGATTGCCCATGTAGATATAAGTAGATAATTTCCACAATAGTATTAATGATTAAAATATCATATATATCCAGTAAAAATTCATTTTATACTATTCCATATCATTTGGAGATAAAAATCGAAAAGCACCATTCATGGAGACGGTAGGCTGTACGTACGCATGAACGCTACTTTCATTTTTTGTCATATTAATGGAATTAAAACAAAATGCGAGAGATATATATATGTTATAATTCCAGAATTATATCCATAATTTAGATGTAATATATTACATATATATCCATTATATATATGTACTTATAATATTACGTAACATTTTAATATAAGAAATGAAATGTACCGTTCATGGAGATGGTAAGCCGTACGTACGCATGAACGCTACTTCCATTTCTATTTCATATTTAAGATACATAATAGTATTTTAATTCCAGTTTTTTATCATATATAATATCATTAAATATATCCTTTATAGGTACCACATATGGTATTAACGAATCAAATCACTTTGAGGGGCCGGTAGTCCGCACTTCCTTAAATGAAGATATCGCATTTACCGATAATGGAAACCATAAAGGTACACCATAAATGAAAAATACATAAGCTTAAGTAAAACATAAACATATTAGATATCATATATAAATATAGTGTCATCTTAATGGCCACCTTTTATGGTGTTAGAAGAATGTTGAACAATCATCGTTTCGGGAGGCAGAAATTCGCCATCCACGGAAACATTATGTTCATTAACCATTAGATGAAGGTGTGTGTAATTGTAGCTCGAATACTTCTTATAAAAACATCCTAGTATATTTAAGATACTGTATGTGTTACAAAAAAATGAATAAAAAGTGTTTATGGGGTTGGAAAAGCAAAATAAAACAAAAGGACACAAGTGAAGACATTACCTTAAAATCGGGTAACTCCCTTTGGTTTGAGCTCAAAGGCTTCCTTGGGAAGACTTCTGCCCAATGTGAGGCTTCAAGGAGTAAGATATGAAAGTGTAGAGACAAAATGGGAAGGGTTCTGCCGAGCCAAAGGCTTTGGGAGTGTGGGTAAGGAGGTAGAGGTGGGGGCCTTTTATAAGATGACAGGAGGGGCACTCTTGTAAAGTTACAAAATGTTACTTTATTTTCAAAAGAGTTTCGGATTTTAAAGGTCCCACATTGATGTATTTCGAGGATAAGGTGATAAGGGTTAGAAATCCACTCATCCAATAGGTTTTGGACATATGTAGGTCTTAGATATTACATTATCTTTCCATTTTATTTAAATCGATAAATAATGAGTTCATCGCTACATCATCATGATGTCTTAAATAATTTAATTTATTTAATGTCTAAAAATTATAAAAAAATACTATGATGTAGGAAATATTTTTATCATTCCAATGTTTATTTTTAGTCAAAAAATTACTTGTATAACCCCATGTAAAAATTGTTTTAGTAAAACATTTCATGTTTGTGTCATTTTTACTTTAACATTAAATAAAACAATATTTATGTCATTTTCCAACCAATGTGGCTCTATGGGGTCCCCAAGTTGACCCATGGATGTTCTTGGTCGGCCATGACACATAAAATGAGGTTAGTACATGTGTCTAGGTAATTTAATTTTATTAAAACATTATTCTTACCATAAACTACACTAATTAACTCTAGTCACGATTAAAAACATAATAAATTACTATTCACCGAAAAATTATTTTTATCCCATTGAACAACATTTTACTTATTAATGACAACCATGTATGTCAGATTTTTGAAATTCAAAACACAAAGATGGAAAATATTCATTTAAACGGAAAAATCAGTTTTTATAAGTACCACTTTGTGGTTTCACTATTCATCAAAAATTGATGTTTTTCAGAAAAATCCCAAAAATTCACCTTAAGCTATATTTGATATTCCGAATTAAAAAATGAAGTATATTTTACAAAATTCAAAAAATATAAGTCAAATTAATTAATTTAATAATTAATTCCCACTGTCAGAGCAAATAGCGTGTTTTTATGAAACAATAAGTATCAAAAATTGACACTAGTTTAAGTCTGATTTCAAAGTGAAATAAATTCCAACGACCACTATTGGATTTAATGGTAAAAATATATTCTAATTTTACTTTAAAACCAATTCAAAAGATAATCTAATCATGTAAATAAATTAGATTAAAAAGAGGTTTTGAATTAAAATTCAACATTTTACACTATTCATTAAAAAATGAACTTTATCAGAAAGATTCCAAAAATTTACACAAAGTAAATTTTGATGTCCCAATTCTTAAGAAGAGTTTTATTTGTTCCAATAGAATGTATAAGAGTGAAAATAACTATATTTTATGATGGATCACCATTAAAAGGCGATAAGTGATCCTTTAGTGAAAACTAGGGCATATACGCCGAAAATTGAATTATTTCTGTATTTTAAGCCTTTATCTTTTATTGGATAAATGTAAAAACATTTAAAAACACATATAATCATATTTTAGTTATTTCTATCCATTCCCGGAAATACAATGGCTACATATTAACTACCATTTAAAATAATATTATTTTATCATTAGAGTGCAACGTAAGATTCCCAAGAAACTCGTTGTTGCGTGTTGGGTACTCCATAGAGAATAGAGTCCCCTTTAAAGTAATATTAATATTTTATTCACAAATATAGATAAATATGAAAATGTCATATTCTTTATTTACCTGGGGTGTTACATCCTTTCCCCCTTTTGGGAATTGTGTCGTCGTAATTTTTAAAATTGAGCTTGGAAACATCTTTGAAAGTCCCACATCGGAACAAGAGTCGGTAAAACAATCACTTTAAAATAAAGGAAGATAAGTACAGAGGTCACCCGAGTTAACCCATACTAGGATTCCATGTAGAAAAACATGGACATGGATGAAAAAGCAAATGTTCATGTTCTTGAGAGAGAGTGATAGTAAACATGTCTAGGAGAAAGTTAACCATAAGAAAATCACAAACTTGTGATGGGTTAAACAGTATTCGATTCCCAGTATAAAAAGTTAATAGAAAACATTTTTGTTTTAAGTTACTTTTTATTGGGGAATTTATTCATAAGGAAACATAATCACTTATCATGTTGACTTTCAACTTTTACTAGATTCCTTAATCAAACTCATATTTTTTTCCAAAAGACGAGTATTTAGGGAGACTTGTTCGCATTAAGAGTACTATAATAAACTTCTAGAGAATCACTTAATCCACCAAAGAGAACTATATACTTCCCATGTCTTTAGGCTTTAACCAAAACCAAAACCAAAAAGGTTAGTACTAGGTCAGATAATCCATAAATGGATAACCCTTTAAAAAGAAAATCTATGCTTAATCTCCAAAATTTGTCCAACAAAACCCAAAGATTAACGAGGACCATCCTATAAACAATTTGTCCATAAAATTCTTCAATGTAAACCAATATAAGATTGAAACCCAAATATTTGAAGGATTTAGTCACATAGCCTTCCAAGTTAAATCGTAACATTTATCTCCAAACAACATCAGTTGCTCTAAAGTCTCGTATTGAAAAGTAATTAACCTAATCACATATCCTCCATGATAGGTTAATCATTTTCATAAATATCCCAAAATCAAATTACTCTTAATTCATAAAATCATATAACTAAAAAGAATCAGTCAAACTAACCAGGGACTTCACATAGTCTAGTGGTAGGCGATAAATACCAGTCGCACTTTGGTTGTGAGTTCGATTCCCGCAGCTTTGTCCGACGCGACGTGTAGTCACACGGTCTACATGTTGTCCTTTTTAAAAAACTATATAATTCTCAAATCATTCCCTAAAAAGGGATAAAATATTCCAAAATAACCATAACATAATTTAACCTCAATTTTATCTCATGCATTTCACTTCAATCATAACATATAGTAACCCATAATTAATTCAAAAGTAAGGATCATATAAACCCAAATGGTTCTTTATAACTATGTCCACAAAAGAAAAGATAACTATTCCTTGAATAAAATTTGCATATATTAAACATCATGGTTACACATAATATAAAAAGTCTTCTAATGTAACCCCATCATCAAAAGAGACTTAATACTCTTAAGAATTTCACCATAACTCTTGAATCCCTTATATGTTTACATCTTACTCATTCAACATTCTTCCTGATCCATTAACCATTCCTTTCCAACTTATTCCGAAATACGTCTTTCCTACAAACAAAATCATGAATCATATCCTATGATTCCAAAATAGGAAAACAATAGTCATGAAATAATACATACCTTTGATTGGTCATTGTCAGATTCTTCATCCTCAATCGGAATGGCATTAGGTATTGGTAAACGAACATTTGTACGCTCTTGGTGATCCCATTCACGAAACTTATTCATAGGACATGTGTTTGCATAATGACCATGCACACCACATTTAAAACATTCAATTGATCCCTCAGAAAGAACTACTTTCCCTTTCCTCGAGTCAACTTGATTCTTCCTTTTTCCATGGCAGGTTTTTGCTTTATGACCGTAATTTCCACATCAATAGCATATTTCTGTCCCTTTGAAACATTTTTCTAGGTGTTTCTTTCCACATCTTTTACACATAGGTTTTTGAACACACTTACCTTTATTATTTTTACCTGTACTTCCGTAGGGATTTATTTCTTGCATATATGATGCCTTAGAGAAATCACTAAGGTTTAGGTTGTCAATAATGACTCCAGATAGTTGGTTGAAGATAATCACAAGAGTTCTCATTGTAGATCCCATATCATTCAGTTGCTTGCTCATAAGAGTGTCATAGTTTCCTTCACATCCACTATTACTTTGGTGCCTGCTAGATCCATCCATTTACTAAAACCAAAAAGGTCAGTGTGAGTATATCAAAAAAACTATCATGTACTAATGAGGAAGATAAACACTAAGATATACTTACTCATTGACATTATCTAAAAACATGACTCTTTCTGAAATCCTAACCATTATAGTAATGCCACTTATGCTTAAAGAATACCCTAACCTCTAAAGTTATCTAAACTGACCTCTGATACCAACTATAAGGCCCCAACCATAAACCATACTTAATCTTGAGTTATTACAATATTACACATTGAGGATATTTTCAGGTTTAGAGTTTTAGAGAATTAGATCATGAAACTTGCATTACATTCGACATTTAAACAAAGTGGTTACATGAAAGACAGTATTCATTCTTCCCATCAACGGATGCATATTTAAAATAAAACATGGATTCTTTCTTGACACATCCTTGACACTATCATCACATCATGTACCTTTACCTTGACCTGTGAAAAACATTTCAAAAACATGGGATGACCATAAAAAGCTCAATAAGGGTTATAAAAATATCGAAAGGAAAAATGAGTTCATATATACATAAGAATGAAATCATACTTTACCCATAAAACATAGGCACTTTCACATGCCTCATCAAATCATGAATAAATCATAGAAATAATAAGACATAAAAGGTAACTTGAGGCATTCATAACATTCTTACATAGGGAGTAACCCTCTTGGTTACGTTTGGAATACCCACCACAGTATATTCCCTAAATATCTTCGGAGAAACCTTAATGTTTCACTCCTTCGTGTTACCCAATGCATTAGAGAGCTATATCGGGCTCATCGGCCCTTAGTTTATCACGGAACCACCCGTTTTCATAACAATTCCCAAGAACCATAACATAAATGTATCACATAAAACATGCATAAAGGAAATATAACATTTCCACATTTCAATCACAATATAACATTTCAGGATATTGAAATAATGAATCCATAAAAAACCATTTTCAAAACCATTTAAAACATTTAATAAAGAGATTTTTGAATCAAAGTGTCACATAAAACCTTGAAGCTTTTAACATTTAAAACCATTAATATCCATATAAATAAAACCTTAAAACCATTTTGAAAACATGGATATTAATAATAACAAATCATTAAAACATTTAAAGCGATATTTTGGTTAAAGGGTTTTTACCAAAATTAGCGACACTTGAATACAATAATTGAGGAATAACATTTAATCAGAACATTATAATATCATGAGAATAAATTGATTCATGATATAATATTCCAAAGGACAGTATACGCACCATATAAGAGTGAATTGGTTCATAACAACAATGAAGTCTCAATAGAGATGTAAAATATGATGAAATCCATTATAAAGAAGGCATCCTTAAATTAAGGATAAATCAATCTCAAAATTATGTGTGAAAAATATAAATACACCCAATATAATTGGATGTTAAGTGTAAAACAATAAAATCTCATTCACACATATTCAAAGTATGACATATTCAATAACTACATGTTGAACCCAAAGAAATCGAAATTGGGTTAAAAAGTTCCCTTGGTAAAATTCGACAGCCTAACAGCGTCACTTCAAAAATTCAAAAAATGAGTTGATGAGAGATAAAAAGGGAATAAAATCACTTGTACATAAAATTTACATCAATCAGGATATAGAAGAACATATCCCAACATAATATTATGTGAATTAAAAGACATAACAAACTAATTCTTTTAAAAAGAGGAGGGTGAAAGCTTCCCTTACCGAGTTGGGTATCTTTCGAAACGCACACCCCATGGAATA
This sequence comes from Viscum album, assembly GCA_963277665.1. Taxonomy (NCBI): domain Eukaryota; kingdom Viridiplantae; phylum Streptophyta; class Magnoliopsida; order Santalales; family Viscaceae; genus Viscum; species Viscum album. The sequence continues at coordinate 1,000,456,123 of OY728151.1, read as the reverse complement.
AGGTTCAAAAAATGAATATGTGAATACCCATAAATGAAATTATACTGCACAAAGTGTATAATAATGGGCAGTACATACACCACTCAAAGGAAATTTTGGCAAATATAGCATAAATCTCACGGGAATAAAAGTGAGATGAAAAATCCCTTACGAAAACTCGGCAGCCTAACAACGCCACTTAAAACATCCAAAATGGATGGATGAGAGGAAATAGGTTCTCTAATCATATGGACATAAAAATTAAAGTATGTTTAATATAAAATAACATCCTAATCACAAGAAATATGAGCTTAAAAGGAATGACATAACAGAGTGTACTTAAAAAGAAAGAGAGGAGTAGGATCCCTTACCTCAAGTCCAACTTGTCTTGTTTGTTTCTTTATATTCCTGAATAATAAACTTTGGTCAATTAATAATTGCATATGTACCACATTTAGATATTATTATTCAGTTCTTATCACATATTATAATGTTATAATAATTGTTTAATAATGTTAGTTCATATCAGACGTTTTTGCCGATGTTTGGTACATGAGTCAAAAATGAACTTGTTAGAAAAAAAGATTGCCCATGTAGTTATAAGTAAATAATTTCCAGAAAATTATTAATGATTAAAATATCATTTATATCCAGTAAATATTCATTTTATACTATTAAATATCATTTGGAGATAAAAAACGAAAAGCACCATTCATGGAGACGGTAGGCCGTACGTACGCATGAACGTTACTTTCATTTTTTGTCATATTAATGGAATTAAAACAAAATGAGAGAGATATATATATGTTATAATTCCAGAATGATATCCATAATTTAGATTTAATATATTATATATATATGTATATATCCATTATATATATGTACTTATAATATTACATAACATTTTGAGAGAAATGAAATGTACCGTTCATGGAGACGGTAAGCCATACGTATGTATCAACGCTACTTTCATTTCTATTTCATATTTAAGATACATAATAGTATTTTAATTCCAGTATGGTATCATATATAATATCATTAAATATATCCTTTATACGTACCACATATGGTATTAACGAATCTAATCACTTTGAGGGGGCGGTAGTCTGCACTTCCTTAAATGAAGATATCGTGTTTACCCATAATGGAAACCATAAAGGTATTCCATAAATGAAAAATACAGAAGCTAAGTAAAACATAAACATATTATATATCGAATATAAATATAGTGTCATATTAATGGCCACCTTTGATGGTGTTAGAAGAATGTTGAACAATCATCGTTTCGGGAGGCAGAAATTCGCCATCCACGGAAACAGTATGTTCTTTAACCATTAGATGTAGGTCTGTGTAAGTGTAGCTCGAATACTTCATATAACAACATCCTAGTATATTGAAGATACTGTATTTTTTACAAAATAAATAAATAAAAAGATTTTAGGGGGTTAGAGAAGCAAAATAAAACAAAAGGACACAAGTGAAGACATTACCATAAAATCGGGTAACTCCCTTTGGTTTGAGATCAAAGGCTTCCTTGGGAAGACTTCATCCCAAAGTGAGGCTTCAAGGAGTAATATAGGGAATAGGAGAGACAAAATGGGCAGGGGTTGGCTGAGCCAAAGGCATTGGGAGTGTGGGTAAGGAGGTAGAGGTGGGGGCCTTTTATAAGAGGAGAGGAGGGTCACTCTTGTAAAGTTACAAAATGTTACTTTATTTTCAAAAGAGTTTCGGATTTTAAAGGTCCCAAGTTGATGTATTTCGAGGATAAGGTTATAAGGTTTCGAAATACACTCATCCAATAGGTTTTGGACATGTGTAGGTCTTAGATATTACATTATCTTTCCATTTTATTTAAATCGTTAAATAATGAGGTCATCACTGCATCATCTTGATGTCATAAATAATTTAATTTATTTAATGTCTAAAAATTATAAAAAAAATACTATGATGTAGGAAATATTTTTATATTTCCAATGAATATTTATAGTCAAAAATATGACATGTATAACCCCATGTAAAAATTGTTTTAGTAAAACATTTCATGTTTGTGTCATTTTTACTTTAACATTAAATGAAAAGATATTTATGTCATTTTCCAACCAAAGTGGCTCCATGGGGTCCCCATTTTGACCCAAAGATTTTTTGGTCGGCCATGACATATCCAATGATGGTAGTACATGTTTCTAGGTCATTTCATATTATTAAAACATTATTCTTACCGTAAACTACACTAATTACCTCTAATCGCGATTAAAAACATAATAAGTTACTATTCACCAAAAAATTATATTTATCCCATCGAACCACATTTTACTTCTTAATGACAACCATGTATGTTGGATTTTTGAAATTCAAAACACAAACATGGAAAATTTTCATTTAAACGGAAAAATCAGTTTTTATAAGTACCACTTAGTGGTTTCACTATTCATCAAAATTTGAAGTTTTTCAGAAGAATCCCAAAAATTCCCCCTAAGCTATATTTGATATTCCGAATTCAAAAATGAAGTCTATTTTAAAAAATTCAAAACATATAAGTCACATTAATTAATTTAATAATTAATTCCCACTGTTAGAGCAAATAGCGTGTTTTTATGAAACAATAAGTATCAAAAGATTGACACTAGTTTAAGTTTGATTTCAAAGTGAAATTAATTCCAACAACCACTATTGTATTTAATGGTAAAAATATATTCTAATTTCACTTTAAAATCAAATCAAAATATAATATAATCATGTAAATAAATTAGATTAAAAAGAGGTTTTGAATTAAAATACAACATTTTACACTATTCATTAAAAAAAGAACTTTATCGGAAAGATACCAAAAATTTACACAATGTAAATTTTGATGTCCCAATTCTGAAGAAGAGTTTTATTTGGTCCAATAGAATGTATAAGAGTTAACAAAACTATATTTTATGACGGTTCGCCATCAATAGGCGATAAGTGAACCTTTAGTGAAAACTAGGGCATATACGCCTAAAATTGAATTCTTTCCGTATTTTAAGCATTTTTTTTATTGGATAAATGTAAAAACATTTAAAAACATTTATAATAATATTCTAGTTATTTCTATCCATTCCCACCAATACAAAGACTACATGTTAACTAACATTTAAAATAATATTATTTTATAATTAGAGTGCAACGTAAGATTCCCAAGAAACTCGTTGTTGCGTGTTGGGTACGCCATCGAGAATAGTGTCCCCTTTAAAGTCATATTAATATTTTATTCACAAATATGGATAAATATGAAAATGTAATATTCTTTATTTACCTGGGGTGTTACAATGTATGTCTGGATGGAAGAATTTGAGGAGAGAATCATGGAGCTAAATAGAATGATGATTAATGTATACGTACTATCTTTACCAAAGAGTGGATAATGTTTTTATATATATATTGATTCTTGAAATAATGGATTGGGGTGTGTACTCATGAAAATTGATAACGTGATATAATATTCCTCACAGAAATTGATGATCCTTGTGAAAAACTACCCTATGCAAGATCTATAGGTAGCAGCTGTGATTTTTTCCTTGAAAATATGTTGGCAGTACCTCTATTGTAAAAATTGTGACATATATACCGATAAGAAGATCCTAAATTATATATTCACATGAAAGGATTTCAAAATTCTCCAAAGTATATGGTTAGATCTAATCAAATACAACAATTTATATATTCACTATCATCTAGGAAAGAAATACATGGTTAATGATTCTCTAATCAGAAAAGAAACTTCTACTCTATCCATGATGCAGATTGTGAAAGATCATATATTTATGGATTTAAAAATAATGGATTTGGAAATAATAATGGCAGTGAATTCATCCTTCCCTATCCAAATGATTTCCAAACCATCTATCTAAGATAAGATTAAGGCAGCACAAAGGGATGATCTGGTGTAACAAAAGATTATGAATGTAGTAAAAGAAAGGAAACTGAATGAGATCCATATCAATGATGATGGTGTGATCCGGTTTGGAATAAAGATTATTGTTCTTAATCACTTTGTATAAATAAATTTCCATTGTAAAATGCACATAACTCAACATTCTATATCCATCCTCAGAGTACCATAATTTTATTTGATCTTTGAAAACACTTTTGGTGTGGAAACATGAGAATGTAAATTGGAGAGTATATCTCAAGGTGCTTAATATGGCAACAAGTTAAAGCGGTGTGACATATGTATAAAGGGATGATGAAACCAATACCTACACCCTTGTGGAAATGGGTGTATATCACTATAGAATATTTCAAGAGTCTCTCAATGTTTTCCAAAAGAAATAATGTTATATGGGTTGTAGTGGACAGACACAACAAGCCTTATCACATGATCAATATTCATGTAGAAATCTCTTTTAAAAAATAGGCTATGATATAGGTGATGTATTTGTAGAGGCTAAATATAGTTCCACTCTTGTTTGTCTTGGATTATAGACCTAGGTTCACATCTAAATTATAGAATATTATTGCACTTTATTTGAGTACTAAATTGAATTTTATCACAACCCATTATCCCAAAACTGATGGCCAATCTAAAAGGATTATTCAGATGCACAAAGATATTCTATGAGAATTCTCAATGGAATTCAAATTTGGATAGGGTCATCATCTCCAGTTGGTTGAGTTCTCTTATAACAATCATTTTCACTTGAGTATTTAGATGGCTATGTATGAAGATCTGTATGTAAAGTGATGTTAGACTCTAACATGATGGGATGGAGTTAGTGAAAGAAATCTACATGGTGGTGATCTTGTAAAAAAGATGATAGATAAGGATCAAGGAATCTAGAAAAATATTAAATCTACTTCGATTCAGAAAAAGAGACATGTAGCCAATAGTAGAAGGGACTAAGAGTTTGGTGTTGGTGATAATGACTTCCATATAATATCATGGTATAATACAATATTTCTGTTTGGGATGAAAGGGATGTTAAGGCCAATGTAGGTTTTTCCCTTGAGATCCTTGATCGCATAGGATATGTGGCCCATAAACATTCACTTCCATCGATTATGTCACAAGTTCATCATGTGTTTCACATATCACTCTTGGGGATGTACATACCAGATCCTTAAAATGTACTAAACACAGTGATGGTGTAGCTAGAATATGATCTCTCTTATCAGGAGTAGCCTATAATGATCTTAGATTAGAGAGATAATTTTCTATCAGTAAAAAAACCCCTTCATGTCAACATGTTTTGGAGGAACTATAAGTATAAATATGAATCATGGGAATAATAAGAGTCAATGGAGGAGAATTTTCCACACCTTTTTATGTAAAAATATATTACTAGGGTGAAATTTCAAAAGGGGTGGTGAATGTAATGACCCAAAAATTTATCAGTGTTAATTATCACTTCTTATAAAAATGAAATATATTATAAATTACATATAATCACATAATAATCATAATAAATACTATCTAAATGAATAATTAATGAAATAGTAAATATTTCTAAAAAATAAGGAACTAATACCAATGAAATAGTAACTTGAATTTAAGAATAGTAATATGGCCCTTATGAATAGTAAACTGACCAAATGAATAGTAATCTCAACAATTAATGTATATATAAAACATATTTATCTTATAAGTTAAATTATAGTATAATTAGTTTATATTATATGTAAATGATTTTATTAAAATTATTAATTATGTGTTGGAATTTTTGAAAGTCATAAATATTTAATGTCAATTTTATGATAAATTTAATAATTTATATGAAAATTAATTTTCAAAAAACGTGTTCATATATTAATATTTTGAAGTCCTATAATATTAGGATAACATTAAGAGTTCTTATTTAAATTTTCAAAGCGTTATAAAATCCGTTATAATATTAAAATCAATATTTTCCAAGTAAATGAGGAATTTAATTAAAAATTTAATCACACTTATAAAGAAAATTATTTTCATAAACTATAGTTTATTTTTGAATTCAAAAAAATAAAAAATGGAAAAGGTGAATTTTTTAGGTTCTTTTAAAATACATGAATTTTTAGTGAATAGAAAAATACGGTAATTTTTAGTGTATACACATTATATAATAAACTAAATATTCATTGAGTCATTGCTGATGTAAGAACCAAAACCTCAATATATAATTAATTATTTTAATATATTCTATTATAATTTTCATACTATTCATTTTCTTGAGCCTATATAATAAAGTAATGATTAAAATATTGAGAAAACACCCATCTCCTCAACTATAAATACCACCCCTCAACCCCTATTTTCCTTGCACCTCCCATGAATTTAGTCTTGCATAAATTATTCCCAATTTTCTTCCTTCACCCAATTCCCATGAACGTAATATATATTTCTCATTAAAAGACCAAGCCTAGGTTCCATAGAGATAATCTCAAGCATAGAATTCAAGAAGTAGATCCTCATTTTTTTCATTCAATTTCCATTAAATTTAATTTCTTTATTATATTCTCCTCAACTATCTTATCCAAATAGAATGATAACTCAATTATGTATTATATACATGAATTATATCATGTTAATGTAAAATTAAATACTAAATTGTTCTATATACTTATTTTTTAAAAATTAAATTATCACCCGTGATGTTTCAATTTATTGATATCATGGGGGATGCACATTCATTTTTTTAAACACCTTCATGGTTGTAAAAAGCATCACACACCCGATCTACTCTACATCCAATCCAGGGCCAAAACTGGTCCACATAAATGTCCAAATGGTGTTCCCAATTCCCACGTTTTGGAAAAAATCCTCATGTATTATAAATAATGGTTGGGAAATATTTAACTAAATGTATAAATAGAAAACAACAAAAAAAAATCCAATAAAATGATTCTGAAAATTAAATCCAAACATGCATTTAATAAACATAATATTTGAATTACATAGTTTCAAACCAAACCCAAAATTACTACAAAAAATGGGAGTAGAAATTCCAACTTAAAAAACCCCCACACTAGAGGGGGAGTCTCCCGCAATCCATCTCCACAATTCCGCAACATGAAAATAATGTAAGAGATTGAAACACTGTCTCCATGGAGTTTTCCCTTACCTATAAAAAACATTATCCAGTCTACTGACACCCAAAGGTGTATTTAGGCAATGAGCCTAATCCCAATGGGATTCCACCCAAAAAATATTACACATGTTAAAAATTTTAATAAAAAATTATTTTCAGTTTGATACCAAAAAATGCTTATGACAATTTATTGAGAATGCCATTTTAAATTAAAATAGTTTTCAAGAGAAATCTTTTAATAATGTAAATTTATAAATAAAATACACATATTTATGAATTTCCCAATAATAACCATCATAGACTGAAAATAATTACAATATATCCAAGGATCACTAGTCACCGGAACACCCCTAGAACCAGTAATTTGTGGGGACCTAAGTACATCATATCTTAGTGTACAGGTAACCATAACCAATAACCCTCTCATCCATGAGACACTAGTAGAGGAAACCCAAATAGAATAGTTTTCCCAAAAAAACATCATAGTTTAGTTAGTGTTGTCTTTGTTAAAAATGATACATTAAACAGAGAAAATACCACTACCGGATCACTAGCATACTAGTCCTATTCTGCCCACTATGATACCCAGGATTCCCTCATTGTGTTCAATCAAGATCTACATGTCCAAAAATACCATTTTCACCCATTAATTCCATTTTTAAATCATGGAAACACACTTCAAATCCCACACACATGTCACATAATACCCTTTTCACATTAAAATTCAATTTAACATCATACACACACCAAAACAACCCACAAAAACATCTCATAAAATTCTCATAATTTAATAAAGTGTTTCAAAAAATTATAATACATTATCAAAATATTTTATGTCATAAATGATCACTTAATCTTACAAAAACACATTTTAAGAACTTACACCTACCAAAACAGTACTCAATTTTTTTCACCCTTTGTTAAACAAAATAAAATATTAAAATTTTCATAAAAAAATTTCGTGAAATAAAACAAGGCTTTGCACAAAAAATCAATTCAAAAAACATCTTCCAAGAAAAAATATGCCAGACTACCATACAAAAAATTTCTTTCATCCTTAGCAATATTTAATAAATCATATCCAATAATCATAAAATAACCCAAATGACACAACATGAAATACACAAGAAAAAACCACCAATTACATGTCAAAATGAAACATTAAAATTAAAAACATATTAAATTATACCAAAACTAATCAATTTCACCACACACAAAATTTATGAAGCATTCATGAATATTCATGGAAGAATGATAAATCATCAAATAATTATTACCCACATAATCACCTACCTTAGATGTCAAAAACCCCAAATCATTATGTGAAACATCAACTGTAGCACCACCCACCACAAGGAAAGGAAAAAAAACCTAACTAAGAATAAAAAACAAAAAAACTAAAAAAATTAACCCTAGGTATGAATCCATAGATTTGGGGAATTTGTATATTCATGGAGGATTGGAGAAACCCTATTAAAATGGAAGAATCAATTGAGGAATTCACTTAAATAAAATATCATGAAGATCCACCCCCAAATCCCACTTCCAAATTGGGTTCCTCAGGATCTTGAGGGAGTTCTAGAGACCTCCCTGGAAAAAATTATCAAATGGGGGAAGAATGGGGAGTATTTGTGTTATGAATAGAAGACAAAAATTAGAATTAATGAATGATTTTTAATGAGCTGGACATTGTGCATGGTTTGGATGAACAGTATAGAAAACTGTGTGTCCAAACAGTGCAACCTATGATGGCCACCCAAAACATTTTGATTTTCTTCTAAATTAAAGGGAGACATAGAGGGAAAATTTTTGGGGAAGTTAAAAAAAATTGGAGAGAAATAATTCCCCATTAATTTCAAACAAAACACACCTCGTTCTCAAGAAAAAAACCTAGAACCCAACCCAAACCACAAATAATGAATAATTAAAAACTCCAGTGTGATAATTATTTCCATTATAACACATTCTTCCCTTATAAAGCCATATCAAATCAAGATGTTAAAACAAAACAAAATACTATTTTCAAGTAAAAATCGGGGTTCCCAATGGAATGAAAATAAGGAAACTACTAGTAGGAAATGTGGGATATGATTTAACTTGAGAGGCCATGATGGAATCCCATGATATGGTTCACCCACCCCCAAAAGGAAAAACAGATCTACTTGACCAAACAATGTAAAATAAACATTAACCAACCAATATTTAACCGATATTATTGAAACTGGAAAACATAATCGACACAAATCCCAAGACAAAACACATTAATAACATATAGTTGAAGCTGAGGAAATTTACCTAAAACAATCAACTCATTCGAATGAGGTCACCATATCCTTTCTTAAAAATATATTTTAGCACAATCCAATCCCAAAATTTACCAAAGAATAAAGATGGTTTTTAGATAGTTCTGAATGAAACTAACTACTACTAATCCAACACAATGGAAAACTTGAGTTACTGATATGGGGAGACCCAAGTGGACTCCCTTCCATAGAAACAAACTAAAACCAGAGACAGAACCCAAACACAAATATTCGGAGTCCCAAAAGGGCTTCAAACAATTAGAGGAAAATTAATTTTGTAAGACAGAACTGAGAAACAAACAGGGGAGGTCTGGATGGACTCCCCAACAAAAGGGTTGGAGTAACATTAGAATTATTCAATAAAAAATTATGTGGGACCCATTGTGGGTCTCCCCACCATATGAACTGAAGGTATTAACTTAATATAATATAATAACATGGAAAATAACTCATAAGACAGAATTCCCACTACAAGAGGGCCAATAAACAAAACTCCAAACTAACAGAGACACTATGTGGATAACCACTCCCAAGAATATTAGCATCCATGGATGAGTCCAACCTAAAAATGAGGTCGAAAAGGAACTACCATGTTATTCATACACAAACAACCATATGGAGAGTTGCATGAAAAAAAATTAAAGCATTCTATTTTCTAGAAAACAAAATAATACCATCACCATTATACCATAGAGGGACTATTCCAAAAACTCATATTACAACCCTAAGAAACATGGTCCCCATACCCCTTTCCCCCACACAGGACCACTTGAAACGAATCCCCCACATTGAATCCTTAAAGTGTTTCCAGCTACCACACTAGAGAAAAAAGATAAACAATTATCCCTTACACTAGTAGGGTTTTCTGGACTATGCAAATAGATTTTCTCTACATCCTATGTCCTCTACTCAGAAGAAACTGCATCACCTATCAGAGAAAATGTAAAGACCCAGAAACTCTGTGGATTTTTTTTTGGTAAATTCATGGAATTTTTATGAGTTTTTGAAAATTTATTGCACTTGATTCCGAGGCCCGGTGTGCTTGGAATCAATTTCTAATGTTCTTCTCGGGTATATTCAGTAAAAGTGCGAGTGGGATTTTATAACTTTTGAACCTATTCTCGGAATTGAAATCTAAGGGCATCGTTGAACTCGCAGCGTCGATGATTGCTTAGTAATACCTTCATTGCAGTTGCATTTTAACAAGATTGGAATATAGATTTTGGGGTTCTTTAATTTAGTTAAATAAAAATAATGTGATAACTTATTTTTATTTCATGGTGGTTAAAATCTCTAAGGGGAGGTTGGAGGTGGGGTCCACCACACCATACCTCTCATGAGAGTTTGTGGTGGTGGGGCCCACCCACACAAAAACTCCCATGAGAGGATATTTATTGGTGGGTAACACTTGGGATTTAAACCCCTTGGAACCCCCAATTAATTAGTGAGACTCTCCACCTTCCCCGATCATTTAATTATTCCATCCCATGCATTTAATTAATTGAAATCTCTCTTCCTTTAATTATTTTTCACCTTTTGAAATCGTTTGAATTTTTCCACCTCCCTAATTAATATTCCAATTCTCATGAATTAAATATGGTGGAGTCGGGTTACTAAATTAATCCAATTCAAATTTTTTGCAAAAAAAATTAAAAGGATTCTCGCTCTAAATTTTTTTTGGCATAACCTTTTGTTGGAGCTTTTGGTAGAGCTTTGGAGAACACTTAGAGAACTCCCTGTCAATGAAGAACAACCCCTTCCAATGAAGAACGTCGAACACCATTCTTTGATCATTGAAACGAGCCAAAAGAGATGGATCCGACCGCGAAAAATGCCAAAAACTCATATTCCTCTCTCTCCTACCCCGGACGCCTCCCGACATCAATGAATCGACGCCGCCATTTTCCCACGACTTCTTCTATGAACGAAATATGAGGTACGGATATTTGTGTTGGTTTTATTATCGTTCTCCATCTTTCTATTTATGGAGTTAGTTATGCCTTTTGATATCAACATAATGAGGGGGGGGGGGGGTTCAGACTGCATGAACATGGATGAACCTTCCCCTTTGTTGTTCTCGATTGAGGATGACGACATGGCGAAGAGGCAACGGCAAACAAATTCAGCACTACCCTCGACCTCCGCGAACCACACTGCCGAAAAAACGACACCCGAACCGCGCCCCACGCGTTGCTTCAGAACCCTGCCAAAGGCCCGTCGTACCTCGGCAGTGACCCGCCCGCGCCTTCGGCACACCGCCCTGCCGTGCCGGTGGCCTTCCCACACCCCGCGGTGCCCTTCCGTCCTACCCGGTGCGCCCACGGCGCCCTCCCGGCCTACCCGGCGCCCCCCGGTGCCCCACTACACTGTCCGGTGCACCCTTTGGTGCCCTTTCACCCTACCAGGCACCCCCCCCGATGCCCTTCTGTGCTTCTCGGTGCACTCCATGGCGCCCTCCCGCCTTGCCCGACACACCCCATAGTGCCCTGTCTGACGCCTCGACATACTGCATGGCACCCTCGCGGCCTAACCCGTGGCCTATCGAACCCTTCCCGGTGTACCCGTAGTCTGGATGGTGTCTAGACGACCTCCCTAGAGGACCCGCGGAGTCCCTCGCGGTGTCGCTGGCCAAACCGGCCCGTTCGTCTGGGTTGAGTCACAAAGCCACCTACATGGAGACTACCGGGCCTAACCGCCCTTACGGTCCGGTGGGATGGGCCCAGCAGACCGGGTTAAAACAAAGAAAGCTAACATGCCCATTGGGCCTAGTCAGACCCATCGAGTCTGACCAGGTCAACCCTGACCAGGTCGGCCCAGACAAGGTTGGGGCGAGTCGGTCCGACTAGGTCGGACCTTACCCGGGCCCATTACTGACCCTTTTCTTTCTTTGGACACATCATTAGCACCGGACATTCGTTTGGTGATCCTTCAGCGGAGTTGGTATTCTTGGAGCTTAACCGCCCCTTTGAGTATACCCCACTGAAGTCCAGGATATAGTTGTGATATGGTCAGATTGGTACGTACATGAAACCAACCGGTCTCCTGGGACTAAAAGGCTAATACCTCACAGACCGGGTATCTGGTTGACGTGCTGTCTATTGCGTTGAGACCCCTATGGAGTGTGATTCCATTGAGATACTTCCACATGAGACTTCGTGACACATGGAGTATCATCCAGTAGCTCATGTATCAAATCCTCTCAGAGACAAGCAAACAGAGTGCAGAGACCTAGTAGCTGACAGACCCGACGACTGCTTAACCGATTCAACTAAGAGTGATTCTACTAGCCTATTGGGGAGTGCATGGTATTTAGAAGTAGACCCATGGAGGATGGAGAACCTGGTAGTTGGAAATAGACCTATGGTACTTGATAGGAGGAGTACCTCTGTATGCAATTAAAGGGAGTGCCTGGTATTTGGCGACAGACCAACAGCGGACGGAGCGCCAGGTAGTTGGAAGCAAACATGTGGTAATCAACTGGAGGAGTACCTCAGAAGTCCAAGGTTAGTTAGAAGCGCCTTGGTGTAGCGACAGGACCACTGTATTCAATAGAGATAGAGTTCTCCAGCAGTCATGGTTTCGATATTGAAAATCATGTTTTGAGCTGAGTCAATGAACATTGTGTTTTCTTCATGATTGAGATGGATTACTTGATAACTTTGGTATGTGTGTGGGAATACACCTATGTAATGGTTATCTATTGATTTAATACTTTTTGGTTTATCCTTGTTTGATTTTTTGAGACCTTGAGGGTCTTGGGGTACCTACTGAGTATCATTATACTCACCCGAGCACGGGCTATGCCCACACATCGTTGTGTTAGATATAGACGAAAGACAACACTGATGGAGGCTGCAAGCACTAGGACTGGATGGTATCTCGAGGAGGACTTTATGACATTTCAGTACACAGTGGATTCTAATGAATGTGGAGTGATGTGGAGGCCATCTGTACCTACCCTTCATGGAGGAACTTCGGAGGACGATGCAGGAGCGGCTTTCACCTTCCAGCTGTTTGTCTTTTAGTTGTACCATAATTGTATTTTCCATGTATTTTACTATTGGGCTTGTATTTCCGGCCCCTTTTACATTCAATAACAACTTTTTTTATACAGTTTTTACTTAATGTTTTCTTATGCATGTACTCTGGTTGTGTATGTTTACGTTTTATAAAGTCAATTCCTTCCCAGTTATAGGGATTTACGCCTTCTGTTCTAGTCACCTTCCCCTGACCTATGGACGGCCGGTTGGGGTAGTTATGACATGGGCCCTGGGGGATGGGTCGTGACAAATTGGTATATGAGGAGTCGGTTCTATATCGAAACACAGGACTTTGATATTTTCTTTTTTGTGAAGCAATAGTGTTATGGGTACTGAGTGTGGTTTTTAGTTCAGGGAGTCCAGTGTTGGTACGGTGGTCGATGTATCCATACACCAGGACCCTGACTACTAATTTCAAACTTAGTACATGAAAACACTACTTGAGTGTGTGTTTTCAGATGTTTTCTTTTATTCATCTCAAACTGGGTCTGCTCATAAGGTATAGTCTTTTGACCATGTCACATAAGTTTCATTCAAGATGCCTCCCCACGGACGTCCAGTTAGATCCCAGAGAGTTGTAGGTACTGACATCCCGCCAAGCGATGAGGCCTCAGTACGGGGCCCTTATTCATTTGAGGAACCAGCGGTACTACACCCTGTTGGGCTACCGATGCCACCAGCCCCAGTAGCGGAGAGTGCATGCCGCATGAGTGCGCTGCATGTGTTCAAGTGCCAGAGGCCACCCTGGTTTAGGGGAGAGATGGACCCGCATGTGGCTAAGGATTGGATAGAGAATGTGGTGAGATTTTTTAGGCTATTAGGGACACCAACCGACTTCATGGTGATCCTTGCTGCCAGCCTCCTTCAGGCGGCAACAAGAAAAAGGTGGAGCATGATTTTCAAGATGAATGATGAGATATCACTTCAATGGGTAGACTTCGAGGGCATGTTCCGGGTGGTGTTTCTACCAGCCACCCTTCAAGCGGTGCAGATACAGGAGCTGCTTCATCTACGGTAGGGAAGCATGAGTGTAGCTCAGTACTCACCGAGGTTCACTGACCTCTTGTGCTACTCCACTTATATGGTACGGGACCCGTTATTCAGGGCTCGAACCATTGAGCAGGGACTCAGGTGAGATATTAGATCTTAATTTATCTCCCACAGCATCCCGACGTAGACGAGGGTGTGGGATCGAGCCCTCCTAGTGGATAGTTTCCTTATTGAGTAGTCTCCAGCAGCAAGACCCACCACTAGTCGACTTGCTGCAACATCTTCTGCAGTTGGAAGTAGACGGATGGCTAAGAGGTCCAAGAGGACCAGAACCATAGGTGGTTGACTGCATGACTCAGGTTCGGTTGTGTGGGGCACCCATAGTGGAGATAGATCCTATCATGCCAGGAGCGGATAGTGTTAATGCTACAGTGGGCTTGGTCATATGGCTTGTGACTGTCCGACCCGCTGCTCTGATGATCAGTAGATAGTTGAGGGACCTCCCAGGAAGAGGCATAGGTTCTATCGAGGCGGTCCGAAAGGTGGAGGCAGACGTGGAAAAGGAGCTGGACATGTAATTGGCATTGGACAACGTTACTAGGTGCTATATCCACCACCACTAGGAGGTCCACCCAGACCAAAGGGAGTGGGTGGACAGGGCAGAGCATAGCTTCAAGCAGCTGAGGCCTACAATCACGGCACTCCGGAGATGATTCTAGGTACGACCTATGTCTATTCCACCTTAGATACAGTTCTTATAGACACGGGTGGCAATCACTCTTTCATTTCCACTTCCCTCATTCGGAGCATGGAGATTCTGATGGAGTCGGGGGATCGATCCTTATGGCTATAGACTTCTACGAGAGCAGTCTCGACCATTATGCACTGGTTCTAGAAGTGAGAGCTTACTTTAGGAGGCGATAGTTTCGGCTGGGATCTCATCATAATGGGGTCGAGGCCTTACAACGTCATCTTGGGTACGGACTGGTTATCTACATTCTATGCTGAGATCGACTGTATTAGGAGAAAAGTCTGGTGTGTCCGGATGGATGGGATCAGGTTTACCTTCAGTGACAAGATGGGAACCGTTGCATCACATGACGGACTTACTCATAGGAGGGTGCAACCGATCACTCACTTATTGTCTTGTCTTACCCTCGGAGCAGTTGATGTGGATAGTCTAACTAATCCTATAGTATTGGACCAATATGCAGATTTTTTCCCTCACCATGATCCCTGACTACCTCCTCACAGAGAGGTGGACTTCTACATTGACATTTACCTGGGATTGACACAGATATATACACCAGTCTTTCAGATGGCTCTTGCGGAGCTTTGTGAGATGAGGGTATAGAGAGAGGACTTGCAGGGGAAGGTATTCATTCGGCCCAGTGTTTCTCCTTGTGCAGCCCCGATTCTGTTCGCCATGAAGGCAGATGGGAGCTTGAGGCTCTGTGTCGACTACTGTCACTTGAATCTGGTGACCATTAAGAATGATTACCCACTTCCGAGGATCGATGACCTCTTTGATCAGCTCAAGGGAGCACGATGGTTGTTGAAGATATACCTCATACCAAGCTATCATTAGCTTAGAGATCGAGATGAGGATATGCAGATGACAGACTTCAGGTGTCAGTATGGCCATAATGAGTTCTTGGTTACGCCCTTCAGTGTAATCAATGCTCCAGTAGTGTTCATGTGTCTCATGATCAGGATCTTCCAGCCTTACCTTGATCACTTTGTTATAGTATTCATTGACGACATTTTGATCTACTCGACTACTGAGTAGGAGCATGCCTACCATTTTCAGGTATTACTACACACACTCCAAGAGAAAAAGCTTTATGGTAAGCACTCGAGGTGCCAGTTTTGGATTCAAGAGGTTCACTATCTGGGACACGTCATCTCGGAGGCTGGAGTTGCAGTGGATCCAGTGAAGATCGAGGTGGTACATGCATGGGAGCCACCCAAGAGTGTGCTAGATGTATGGAGTTTCCTGGGTTTGGCTGGCTACTACCGGAGATTCATTCCAGATTTCTCTAGAGTTTCAGCACCTCTATCATCCATGAAGAAGAAGGGGAAACCCTTCTTGTGGTCAGAGAGAAGCCAGCAAATATTTCAGGAGCTGAAGGAGAGGCTGACTACTACCCCCATCTTGAGGCTTCCAGAGGAAGGTGTAGGATACGTAGTCTACTGCGATGCATCAGGCACCAGAATCGGGTGTTTGATAATAAAAGACCAAGAAATGATCTCATATGGTTCTCAGTAGAAGAGATAACATGAGAAAAACTATTCTACCAATGACCTGGAGTTAGCTGCAGTGGTATTCGCCTTGAAAATGTGGGGTTACTATCTGATGGGAGAATATTTTATCGTGTAATCTGATCACAGGAGTCTCAGGTATATCTTAGAAGGACCTAAACCTGAGGAAATGACGTTGGCTATTGTTCCTCAAGGACTATGACTTCATGATTGTCTATAATCCTGGGAAGGGGAACATTGTTGCGGATGCGCTTTGCAGGAGGACGGGTATTCAACTACTATGAGAGGCGACAGAGTAGCTAGCTGCCTTACAGATATCCTTTGTGGATAGAGATGGAGTAGCCTATCTTTAGCCTCTTACAGTCACTCCTCCACTTCCTCAACTAGTTTGGGAGGTGAAGTGTGGAGACGTAGACTGCGAGATGCGACATGATCAGATATCCACAGTGCATGCACCTGATTGATTTTCTGAAGGTGGGGAGCACGTCATCGTCTTTATAGGGTGTACCATTGTATTAGTTTCACATCAGGAGGAGGCGTTGAGGGAGTCGCACACATCCCCTCTAGCAGTACATCCATGTGTGGTGAAGATTTACTAGGACCTTCGACGACAGCACTGGTGGCTAGGTATGAAAAAGGTGGTAGTAGATTTTGTCTCACGTTGCCTCACTTTTCAACAAGTGAAGGTGGAGCACCAGTTACCAGTAGGCTTAGTACAACCCTTAGAGGTCCCTAACTGGATGTGGGATGGGATATCCCTGGAATTTGTGAAGGGTTATCCATGTATATCCAAGAGTCACGATTCGATATTGGTGATCGTTGAATGACTCACCAAGTTTGCCCACTCCCTACAGATTAGAGAGAAGGGCTCAGTTGAGAGCATGGGACGCCTCTAAGTGCAGGAGATAGTGTGTTTACATGGAGTACCTTCTTTTATTTTATCAGACCGAGACGCACGGTTTAATTCCAGGCTATGGAAGGGGTTGCATGAGGCTTTCGGGATGAAGATACGTCTGAGCACCGCCTTCCATTCTCAAACAGATGGTCAGACTGAGAGGACAATTCAGACCCTCGAGGAAATGCTCCGCGCATGTGTCCTTAACTTCGGTCGCAGATGGGAGGATCAGTTGACATTTGTGGATTTTTCCTACAACAACAGCTAGCACTCCACTATAGGTATGTAACCTTTTGAGGCCTTGTATGGTCGGCCTTGCAGATCACCACTATACTGGATAGACCCAGGGGAGTCAGCACTAGTGGGACCAAAGATGGTACGAGCTACGACATAGAAGGTGTAGATCATCCAGAAGAAGATGAAGACTTCACAGAGTAGGCAGAATTAATTTGTTGAGAGGAGATGGAGGCCTCTCGTGTTCGAGGATGGAGACCACATTTTCCTACGGGTCTCACCTCGATGAGGCCTATGGAGATTTGGATGAGGTGAAAATTTATCTCCACGTTTCATCAAACAATTCCAGATTCTCAGCAGAGTAGGCGAGGTGGATTACCGCTTGGATCTTTCACCTCAGTTGCACCGAGTGCACGACGTCTTCCACGTATCCCAGCTGAGGAGATACGTGCACGACCCATCCCACATCATCGACCACGAAGAGCTAGTCATCGATGACGGGGTGACTTTCATGGAGGTTCCAGTGGAGATTTAGGGTCGACATGAGTGGGTTCTATATTGTTGGTCAATACATCTAGTGTGCGTTTGTTGGCATCATGGGAACCTCTAGGAGAGAACATGGGAGCAGGAGGCTTAAATGTGTGCTCAGTACCATCCTTTATTCCCTTAGTGTGAGTTGTAACATACGAGGACGTAAATCCCTGATGTGGGGAGAATGCAAAGACCTGGAAATTCCGTGGAATTTTTTTAAATTAATGGGATTTTATGAGTCTGTGAAAATTTACCACACTTGATTCTGATGCCCGATGTGCCCGGAATCAATTTTGCAAATATTTCTCGGGTATGTTCAATAAACGAGTGAGAAAAATTTTATAACTTTTAAACTGATGCTCATAATTGAAATCTAATGGCACCATTGAACTCACTACGTTAGTGATTACGTAGTAAGACCTTCACTATAGTTGCATTTTAACATGATTGGAAGAATGATTTGGGGGTTCATTAATTAAGTTAAATAAAAATAAGGTTATAGTTTACTTTTATTTCATGGTGGTTAAAATCTCCAAGGAATGGTTAAGAGTGGGGACAACCACACCACAACCACCCATGAGAGGTTATGGTGGTGGGTCCCACCCGCACATAACCTCCCTTGAGAGGATATTTATCAGTGGGGACCAACCGGGCTTTAAACCCCGTGGAACCCCCAATTAAGTGGTGAAACCCTCCTCCATCCACCATCAATCAATTGTACCAACCCATGAATTTAATTAATTGAACTCTCTCTTCCTTTAGTTATTTAGAACCTTTTTAAGTATTTTGAATTTTTCAAACTCCCTAATTAATATGCCAATGCTCGTTTGTTAAATTTGGTGGAGAAGTGTTATTAAATTACTCCAAATCAAATATTGTGCCAATGAAATTAATAGGATTATCACTCTATTATTTTATAGGCATGACCTTTTTTTGGTGCTTTGTGTAGAGAATTGGAGAACCCTTTGAGAATTCTATCTCAACGATGAACACCCCCCCTTCCAAAGAATAATGAAGAACACCTTTCTTTGATCTTCGACCGAGCCTAAAGAGAAGGAGAAGACTATGAAGAACACCTACGACACATCATCCTCGGTCTCCAAACTCGGATGCCTCCCGACGTCAACGAATCGACGACACATTTTTCCTGTGACTTCATCTACGAATGAAAAATGAGGTAGGGGGATTTGTGTTGGTTTTATCCTCCTTCTCTGATGTTCTATTTATGAAGTATGTAATGACTTTTGATATCATCTTAACATGGGGGGGGGGGGGGTGGACCACACGTAGACGGACGACCCATCCCCTTTGTTGTTCTCGATTGATGATGATGGCCTGGAAAAGTGGTGATGATGAACAAAGGCCATGTTACCGATAACCTATGTGAACCACCCCCCCGTGTAAGCGTCGCCCGAACCGCACCCCATGCACTGACGCGCAACCCTACCAACGACCTGCCATGCCTCGACAGTGCACTGCCCGTGCCTCACCGGCACACTACCTGTTCCCCCGGCGTGCCGCCCGGCCCTGCCAGCGATTTTCCCGCTCCCTGCAGTGCCCTATCGTGCTGCCCGACACACCCTACGAGGCCCTTCTGCCCTGACGGGCGCCCCCTCAGCGCCCTACCGATATGCCCGGTGCACCCTGAGGTGCCCTGCCTCTCTACCCGGCACCCCGACATCCTGCCAGGCGCCCCCGCGGCCTGCCCAGCGGTCTCCCGCGCCCTACCCTGTGCACCCACACCCTGTCTGATGTCCAGCCGGCCTGCCCGCGCCCCGCACGACCTGCTCGCTGGCCACCTATCCACCACCATCTTGGGCTGACCTGCGGCATCCCCCATGGTTTCATTGCTCGAATCGGCCCTGTCTTCCTGACCGAGTCACCGAGATGCCTACATGGCGACTACCGGGCCGAACTGCCCTCACGGTCCACTTGGTCGGGACAAGCGGACCAGGTTTAAACATAGCGGGCTGACCCGCACATTGGGTCGGGTCAGACCCAGCAAGTCTAACCAGGTCGACCCAGACTGGGTCGTCCCAGACTGGGTTGGGCCGAGTCGGTCCGACCGGGTCAGACCGGACCCGGGCCCATTACTGACCATTTGCTTGATTTGGCCACATCTTTATCACCAGGCATCCATTTGGTGAACCGTCAGCTATGATCGTATTGTTGGATCATAACTATCCCTTGAGTGTACCCCACTAGAGTTTGGGGTATAGTTGTGATATGGTCAGGTTGGTTCGTACA
Organism: Viscum album; assembly: GCA_963277665.1. Taxonomy (NCBI): domain Eukaryota; kingdom Viridiplantae; phylum Streptophyta; class Magnoliopsida; order Santalales; family Viscaceae; genus Viscum; species Viscum album. The sequence continues at coordinate 1,000,435,614 of OY728151.1, read as the reverse complement.
CGAAACCAACCGGGCCCCCTGGACTAAATGGATAATAACTCACAGATCGGGCATCTGATTGACGCGTCGTCTGTTGCGTTGAGACCCATATGGTGTGGCAGTCATTTGAGATAATTCCACGTGAGACTTCATGAAACATGAAGCATCGAATAGTAGCCCGTGGATCGGATCCTCCCAGAGATGAGCAGACAGAGTGCGTAGGCCTATTAGCTGTCAAACCTAATGACTGCTTGACCGATTCGACTCGGAGTGATTCGACTAGCCCAGTGGGGAGCGACCAGTATTTGGCGGTAGACCCGTCCTGGATGGAGCGCCTGGTAGTTGGTAGCTGACCCACAATACTCGATAGGAGGAGTACCTCTTTAGGCAATTAGGTGGTGCGCCTGGTATTTGGCGGTAGACCCACAATGGATGGAGCACCTGGTAGTTGGCAGCAGACCCGTGGTACTCAACAGGAGGAGTACCTCAGCTGTCCAAGGATAGTGAGAAGCCCCTCGGTGTCGCGATATACCCACTATACTCGATAAAGGAGGAGTTCTCCAGTATTCTTGGTTTCGATAATGAAAATCTCGATTTGAGTGAGTCAATGACCTTTGTGTTTTTCTCATGATTGAGATGGGTTACTTGATTACATATGTATATGTATGGGCATATATATAAGTAATGGTTATCCGTTGATTTCGTACATTATGGTTTATCCTTTTTGGATTTTGTGAGACCTTTAGGGTCTCAGGGTACCTACTGTGTATCGTTATACTCACCCTTGAACGAGCTATGCTCGCACCTCATTATGTTGGATGCGGACGATGGACAGTGCTGACAGAGGACGATAGCACCAGGACCAGAGGGTACCCAGAGGAGGACCTTATGATGTTTTGGTACACGGTGGAGGCTGACGAACGTGGAGTGCTTTGGATGCTGTAGACGCCGGAAAAGTCCGTTGTTCCCAAACGAAGCTCCGGATGCGGAAAGCGAAGTGATATTTGGAGTCGGAAGAACGTTTCGGAGGGCCCGGAGGCCTTGCGCGGAAATTCAGAGGCCCGCGCGCAAAGGTGATGTTCCGCGCGCAAACCCCCCGGGATGCGCGCAATGCGCCGGTCCGGCGCGCAATTTTGCGCGCCGCTGGTCCGCGCGACTCCCTTGCGCGCCGCGCCCGATTCCGCGCCCGCGAGGAGAATTTCGCGCTCGCACCCTGGATTCCGCGCCCGGGGTTGCCTATAAATATGAGGCGACCCCCAACGTTTCAAAGGTTGCTGGAAGTCGAAACGTCTCCCGTGCGCGCAATTCAACCCCTTCCGCGCGCAATGACGAACTTCAGGTAACCGCCTTTCTTTCGCGCAAGAAAGCCTCGGGGTCCGCCTTCGCGCGCAATCCCCGCGGGCTCCTTTCATTTGAATAAAAACTCACCCTAAGGCCTTTGCGCGCAAAAGAACCCGCTTGCGCGCAATTGCCCCCGGGGTGCGCGCAATCCGGCCTGATTGCGCGCACCCCCCCCCCCCTTCTTTCAAGTGGCCATTCATTAGAGAATGAGCCGTTGCCCCCGCGCGCTATCCGAAGCCCGGTGTGCGCAATCTCAAGCATCCGCGCGCAAGGCGCTGGCCCAATTGCGCGCCAGCCGCTCCGATTGCGCGCCGCCCCGCAGTATTGCGCGCAAAGCTTCCTTTTTGCGCGCAATCTGCCAGGGTCGTCCCCGTTGACCTCCTAAGGGTACCTGCCTGCGTGGCGCCCGATGCTCCTCATCCTGGGTGCCCGCACCGTGCGTTGTCTTCCCGTGCGGCCCTCCAGGTTCGTGCGAAGTGACATGCACCCATCGTCCGGCAACCTATGCCCCGCATGACGTTAAACTGCGCATACGTCCGAGCTACAAGACGTTAAACTGTTCAGCATTCGTCCCGCATGACGTTAAACTGCGCATACGTCCAGCATGACGTTAAACTGCATATTCGTCCAGCATGACGTTAAACTGCACATCCGTCCAAGCTGCACGACGTTAAACTGCCTAGCCCCATCGTCCGCGCTGCAAGACGTTAAACTGCCAAGTGTTTCGTCCTCAACACACGACGTTAAACTGTACTTCGTCCGGCAAGACGTTAAACCGTCCGCCTCGTCCTCAACACACGACGTTAAACTGTACTTCTTCCGGCAAGACGTTAAACCGTCCGCAACCTGATCCCGTGCTCCGCACGCAGGGTCCCCCCGGTTTGGATGTGGCCCCCACCCGCTCGTTCCTGCAGGGATGTCGGGATTGCCCCTCTTTAGGGACAATTTAATGGGAGTGGCTTTTCCCTACGGGGGCAGGGTATTACAAACCCCTAGTTTCTCGTGGGAGGCTGCACATGTGTATCTCCATTGCGCCTCCCCTCTGCCGAAGCCAGTAGAGGGTCTGACTGGGATCGAGGTGTCTTCTGCTTTCGGTCCAAGTCCCTTCCAACTGAGTTTTGCAGCATCCGGGCTGCCCCAAGTGCGTAAGTCCTGACAGAATGAACTACGTAGACTTTGATCCCTGTCTTCTATACAGGGTACGTAGGAAGCCTCCCTGAGGTCCAAGCCCACCACCTGGTCGTCCCGGTCGTATTTACGTCGGTTCGTCCATCAGTGGACCCCTCCAGGGTTCACGCTTGCGTCGATTCACCTATGAATCCGCCCCTGTGGGAGACTGCCCGTGTGTATCTCCACGGTGCCTCCCCACAGCCCCCTTTTTCCATTTCCCCTTTTATCGTCCAGCATGACGTGAAACTGTGATCCACCCGGCCGTTCCATCCCCCTCTGTGCGAGGTGGTTCGGTTCAATCCTCCGCCCGGCGGCCTCGACCTCTTCGTGAGTCGGCTTGCCGACGTCCAGCATGACGTTAAACTGTATACCCGAACTACGTCGACTTTGATCCGTGCTAACGCGCGGTACGTAGGAAGCCCCTCTGGGGTCCAAGCTCTTCACTTCATCATCCATCCTGATCCTTACCCGGGCCGCCACATCCCGGTGGGGTCATGCCACTTCACTCCACTCCACGTTACTTGGGAAGCCGCCTATGTGCTGGCCCCAGCGTCGGAGGTTCCCCGCAAGGGGTTCTGTCATCTGATCCACTTTTCGTGTTGATCGGTCCGATGCCGTCCCCACTGGACGTTAAACTCGCGGCATACCCCGTGTTAAACACGGGAAGCTGAGGAAAACCTCAGGTGACACAGTTCCCCGCACCTAGTACGGGATGCCTCAGGCCATCATGCCTTCGAGAAGCCCTATTAGGGACGGAAGACAGATGTGCAGAGCCGCAGTGTTACGACACGCCCCCAGCACCCAGAGCCACCCGGCCTTCTCACCGCAGGTTGCTGCCCCGCCCAGACTCCTTGGAACGTCCGGGCGGAAGCAGCGTAATTAACCGGTGTCCATGAAGATATGGCGCCGGGAACGAGATTCACGAACATTCTTAAGTCTATGAGGGAGACCCGGATTAGGCGACGAGTTCCGAGGAGACGTCCAAGGAAGGAGGAGCCGACATCCCATCATCCCGGTTTCGATCAAGGAGCAGACGCCCCTGAATAAGGGACGGATGCCGCCCGCCCTTGGAAAGCGGGACTGCGGGACCACAAGCCGCGCGCCCATCCCCTCGGGTTGACGGGTGCACGCGCGAACGCGTCCTGGCGGAACAGCGTAACCCGACGCACATCCGCACCGAAACAGAAAAATGGTGAACCCGACGTGAATCTGTTCTCCTCGATACGAAGACCGATGGCTTTCAGAGGTGTTGGAAGACCGGGATGTTGCCCGGCCAAGCATTCAGTCTTACCCGCCAGGGGCTGGGGAAGTGAAATCGGGCACTCCGTCTCGCAACGTCGAGGGCCTGGGTTCCCCCCACGGAAGGCGTCGTGGAGCTAATGGTTGGTTGTCGATTCCTTTTTCCTGTCAGTGTTAATGGGTCTTTCTCCCTGCTTTCAGAAATGAGGTCTCCCGATCCAGTGCCCGATCGCCACCCGCCCACTGGCGCAGGGACAGGGGAAACACCGACGCGGCTACTCCGCGCGGTCCCGCCCGTTCCGCAGCCGTCCCAGCAGCCGCAATTGCGGGACGACCACGCCCTCTCTCCCCCTCGGAGGTCATCCAGAGAAGGGTGATCAACACCCTGGTGCGGAGATACGAGGAAGAGGGAGTCATCCCCACTAGGGAAATGGCTCGCCTAGACCTTGAGGAGGCTGCGCCTCGCCACCACCGCCGCCCCCGAGGGCCGCGCAGGGAGGCACCGCTGCCTACCTCAACGTCCAACCGCTTCGGGAGCTTATCCCCGGAGCGCTCTGACAGTTCCCTTCCCTACGCGGATGAGGTGGAAGAGGCCCGGGATCACCCTATCCGGGATTCGCTCCAGGGATCTTCGGTAAGGACTCCCGCCAGGCCACGGCGACACCGCCGCCAGGCCTCTCCAGTCGAAGAGCGGGCTCTCCACCTGCCCGCGCCGCTCATCCCGACTCGTCTGTCTTGACGCCAACGTCGGGCACGAGCGGAAGAGGATGCCCACCTTGGGGCTCTAGCAACAGCGGCCGCATTGGCCCAAGCCACTGCTGGCTCCAGTCGCCAGGCCTCTGCGCATCCTGAGCAGGGGAACTCCTATGCCCGACCTGGATCGAGGCCCCGACCGCCCCAAAGGCAGGTTGGGTCGACTCTCCCGGTTGCTGGCACTGGCAGTAGCCACTGCGGACCACCTCGCGGTAGCGCTATTCACCGGCAGGATTTACTCTGTGTGGCCGATCCAGGAGGCATGGGTCATCCCACCTTCCGATCCCGGCCCGGAGTCCTGCCCGGAATCATCTCTCCCCGCGTCCCCTTCGATATCTGTCCCGGTGCCCTTCGCACCTCGGTTCCCAGTCCTCTCGGCCCCAGCACCAGTGCGGCCGGAGGACGCCAGGACAGAGATCAGCCCTGCCCCGAAGAACCACCCAGGGGCAGGAAGGCAAGGCGTCGACGCCGAGGGAAGAATGTTACGGAATTCCGGACAGAGATCAGACCGGTGTGCTTCTCTGACTCAGAGGCGGAGTACGATTCGGCGACAGAGCCCCTTCCCCAATCCCGCCAGTCAAGGGCAGGGGTAGGAATGCGGCACGTCAGCCTCGTGCTCCCCGAGAGCGAGATCGATGTGATCCCCGCGTCTCTCCGAAGGTATATCCGGAGTAACGAGGGCCTGGTAGACCCCCAAGGATCAAACTTGCGGTTGGTACCGGCCCCTCCGGAAGTGCCTTCCGTCTCGATCGGAGAAGCCGGAGACTTTTTCTGGGGATCGACGGTCGAACCACGATCTAGTGCACCCTCGGCGAGCACCGATGCTACGGCAGGATGTTCGCTCGCCGGCCCGTCCTATCGTGATGTGGTAGCTGGGGCACCGCCACCCTCAGGGGGAGGCCCGGGATATGGAGGCCAATCGGCCTGCTCGCCGTATTCACCGCCGGCCAGCCCGTCAGCCCGGCGGCCCGCCTCGGCACCACTACCAGTTCCCCGTCCGTTCCCAGCCATGGAAGAGGACCAAGGAGATCTGGGTCCCGAGTTTGAGTCGTGGAGCTTCTGGACCGTCCTTGCAGAGGGCCACTTCCCTGAGAAGTTTTGGCCAGTCGCAGGACCGGGCTTTGATGCACCCGAATCGCTCACCCCGGATGAGTTCGAGTGCTTCCGCCGAACTCTCCGGGAGACTCACTCCCGTCTTCACTGCCTACAAATGCCATACCCCGGGAGTCAACTACACCTGGAGGATATTGGTGAGCAGTTCCGTCAAATTGACCTGGCCACGCTCCCCGCGGTCCGGCACCCCGGGTCATTTGGGCACCACGAGGCCCTCCAACAACGATGCGTTGAGTGTTTTCAAGTACTCCGCAAAGTTATCGAGGAAGCCACTCCCCACGTGTATATCCGTGGATGGGGGCAGTACGCTGCCCTACGCTTCAGTGTGATCCGCCGACAGCCCGATTCGCTGGGTGGCCCTGAGGGTATATCCCCAGGGACAGGAACGGTCAATATGGCTGACCTGTCGGGAGAGGGGAACGACTTGGAACTTCTCGACGGGGGCTTCCCCCCCGAAGACAAGCCGTCGTCAGATCCATCAGTGAGAGTTACTCGTCATCAGAGAAACCTCCTGGGGCTCCCCGCACCCACTGAAGCACTGACGTTAAGCCGAAACGTCAGCAAAGGAAAAGAGCACAGCGAGGCTATAAAGCCCGCCGACCCATCTGCCTCCATGCAGAGGGCAGAGGAGGATCCCGAGAAGGCTACGCTACGTCAGCAGCTCGCCGAACAGAAGAGGCTGGTTGACCAGCTCCTCGCCGAGCGCGCTGCAGAACGGCGGCCTGACTATGGTGATCCTAGGCCAGGACAGCAGGGACCGGAACAACGGCTCCTTGATGAGACTCTCCCGGGCAACCGTGATCATGCCGTGTTCGCCGACAGGAGAGAGGCCATTGCCTATGGAAAGAGGGCGCGGTATGTTTCGCCACACCCTCCCGAGCGGCGGGACTACTTGAGGGACCCCGCTCGGATTCCTCCCGCTGCCCCAAGGGCCGCTCCGCCAGCCATCCCACGAGCTGCCGAGTTCGACGACCCGGTCGACGACCCGATTGAAGGGCCATGCAATGCGCTCGTGGTTAGAGATCCTCGCCAGGACTGGAACCCATGTCCGGACGATCCGATGGCGGCGCTCATCGCCCGTTTGGAGGCCTTGGAGACTCGGCAGGTGGCGATCCCACCGGACGGCAAGCCATACCCAGCATGGGTGGATGACATGCCGACGCCTCCGGGATTCGGGAATCCCACTTTCGCCCCCTTCAACGGGACCGGAGATCCGCCACAGCATTTGGCCCATTTCAACTCGAGGTGCGGGCCTATGTTGGGGACTCCGGCGCAGCAAGAGGCTGCTAAGCATCGCTGCTTTGTCCAGACACTGGAAGGGCCAGCATTTGTCTGGTACAGCCAGCTTCCCGTCGGGTCGATAACTAGCTGGGAGGACCTTCGTAGACAATTCCTCTACCAGTTCAGTTCCACGACCCGGAAGACGAGTATCGCAGACCTCTTCAAGTGCAAGCAGAGGCCTGATGAGCGAGTCGCGGACTTCGTCGCCCGATGGAAGGGTCTCACGTATTCCCTTGACATGCCATTGACTCAGGAGCAGTTGCTGACAATGTGCGTCGGGAACGTCAAGACCGAGCTGGTCCCTTCCCTGATCACTCAGAATTACCCCGGAGGGTTCAGGGACTTCTCAGACAAAGCTCAACGTCTTGAGGAAGCCCTGCAACAGGCCAGCCAGGCACACCCGCTGCCTCCTATGATTCCTGCAAGGAGAGCCAGCAGGGCTGAGCCCGCTGCTGTGGCCCAGATAGAGGCTCCCAGGCCGTTGGAGCTGCTGCCGGTGAGGCCAGCTCCACAGCCTCACAGGAATCCGCCTCCACGGGCTCAGTTCCCGGCCCAGCAACGGCAGCCTCAGAACCGGCCGGCCCCTCCGCGTAATGTACCGCCACAACCCAGGCGAGATAATCAGGGTCCACCTCCTCGGCAGGCCCCTCCAGCCCCTCGTCAAGACCGCGCTCCCAGGGGCCCGCGACACCTGACGTACTCATTCCATGAGGATCAGGTCCCTGGTTATTTCCGGAGCGCCCTGGAGCAGAGGATTGTGCGACTGCCTGAGTGTTGGAAGCCAGAGGAGGCACATCTCACAGATAACCCCCGCTACTGCCCCTACCATCGGGCCCTGGGGCACACCATCCAGCGGTGCTATGTGTTTAAGGACTGGCTCCAAGACCAGATTAACAACAATGTAATCAGGTTGGGCCCAGCTCCAGCACAGGTAGCGGGCGTGTTCGTGGGATCAGATGACAATGGTGGCGATGAGGAAGAATGGCAGCTGGTCTCCGACCGCAGATCCCAGAAGTACAATAACTGGATGGCCCGCAAGACGAGCATTCGCGCCCAGGGAATCATCCGTGCGCGCTTGAATCAGCCTGAGCCCCCAGAACCCGCGGGTGCTGCTTCGGCATCGTCGTCCCGGTCTGCCTCCTCCAAGAGAAGCAAACGGCGGCAGCGCAAGAAGGAAGAGCGTGCCCCGCCAGTTCCGCCACTATCCCGTACTCTCGGCGATTTCATGCCCCCGGAGATGGGGGTCCCTCCTCGGATCCGCCCGGTGATGGATGATTCGTCCGATGACGGCATTGGGTACGCTTCGGTTAACACCGTCGAGCTGGTAAATCCCTTTTCGGTTCCCGACGTTGAAGAACACCAGGTGGACCTCCCTAGTGTCCCCGGTCGTCGCCACCGTCGGAAGAACCGCAGCAGCAGGAGTCGCCGGGGCACAGCCGTCGGTACCTCCGGCCAGGCCGTGCACGCCACTGAGACTAGGCAGCAGGCTCAAGATCGAGCTCAACGTGCGCAGGCCCCCCATCCGGGGATGACGGATTCGCCTCCGCCACTGTTTGTGGTGTGGGACCAGGCAGAACCGCCTCAGCCGCGTCGCGACCAGCTCCGCCCTGCCACAAGTCCATCCCGGCCTCCTGACTCCAGTACGGCGACCATTTCCCGGACTGCGACCAGTGAACAGCGAGATGCGCCAAGTACCAGTCGGCCGCCGATCCAACCGGTAAGGCCCGTCATGCCACCAACCGCAGAGCAACCTCCTGCAACCAGGGGCTCGCGCTTGGCCAAAAAGTATGATGTCCTGAAGCACTTGGCCGACATCCCAGCAAGACTCTCCATCCTTGAGGCTCTGCGCATGTCATCTGAGATGCGCGAGGCACTCGCTGAAGCCCTGAAGAGCCCCCTCCAGTTTGAGACAGAGGTTGCGGCCGCAGAGGCCTTTCACGCCAAAACGATTGAGGACGCCGAATGTCAGGCGGTTATCTCGTTCTCTGGTAAGGATGAAGACCCTCCTATACAGGGACATATTCGTCCGCTGTATGTCACTGGCCAGTTCAATGGCCTTGAAGTCCGGCGTTGTCTTGTCGACACGGGATCCGAGATCAACCTGATTCCGACTCGGACGCTCCGGAGATTGGGGTTGTCTGAGGATGACTTGATTCCCTCCGACCTCAGGATCCAGGGGTACGACCGCACCGAGCAAACCCCGGTCGGCAAGATACGTTTGAAGACCCAGTTCGGTGACTTGGTTGCCAACACCGAATTCATGGTAGTCTCTCAGGACACTGCGTATAACGCATTGATGGGCAGGCCATGGCTCCACCTTCATGCGGCGGTTCCCTCATCATACCACCAATGCCTCAAATACTCCCTTAATGGTCGAGTGGGCGTGCTTCAAGGAGATGCCTCTCCTTTTGCCTCATGTGAAGCCCGTTATCTGGACGCGGACTATTACAAGAGCAAGGACAAGCAGATCCTGGCAGGTGAGGTTGAGCCTGTCGCTGTTGCAAGAGATCCATGGGCCAGCTTGGATGATGCCTACGTCCTCCCGATTCAACGGTTGGACGTAGCCATGGTTTCGATGGCCTGTGAGTCTCCTGAAGAGATGACCGCGACCGCCCGTGCCAGCACCAGCGGCCCAGCAAGATCTGGTGGCCCCAATGCAGTTTCCAACGCAGTCTCTCCCGTGGATGATCCCTCCCCAAGTGGAGAGGACGTGGAAGACGCACCCCCAGCCTTTGAGGAGGGCGTCCCCGCCACGGTCGATGAGTTAATACAGGTGAACCTTGGAACCGAGGCCGATCCAAGACCCACGTTGGTTAGTGCCGCCATGCCCTCTGAGGAGCGGCAGCAGTACGTGGACTTTCTCAGGCAGCACCGTGATGTGTTCGCTTGGGGCTATGACGAGATGCCGGGGCTAGATCCTCAGGTAGCCGTCCACCGCCTTGGTCTCCCGGCGAACCATCGCGGGTTTAAGCAGCCTCCTAGGAAGATGCACCCGTCCCACGGTGCCATGGTCGAGGCCGAAGTTGACAAGCTTATCAAAGCCAACTTCGTGAGGGAAGTCCAGTACCCCAAATGGCTGGCCAACATTGTGCCGGTCAGGAAGAAGAACGGGCAGATTAGAGTCTGCATCGACTTCCGCGATCTCAACCGCCACTGTCCGAAGGATGATTTTCCCCTTCCAGTGACAGAGCTGTTGATTGATGCCACGGCAGGGTTCCAAGCCCTCTCCTTCATGGATGGATACTCCGGATACAACCAAATTCGGATGGCCCCTGAGGATGAGGAGTTCACTGCCTTCAGGGCCCCCCAAGGTACCTTTTGCTACCGGGTCATGCCCTTCGGCCTGAAGAATGCAGGTGCCACCTATCAACGGGCGATGCACCGCATATTCAAGCCAATCCTCGGCACACTGGTGGAATGCTACGTCGACGACTTGGTTGTCAAATCGCGCCAGCGTCAGGACCATCTCAAAGATCTTGAGAAAGTGTTCAGCTTCCTCCGGTCTCGCTGCCTGAAGATGAACCCGTTGAAGTGTGCCTTTGGGGTCACCTCCGGAAAGTTCCTTGGATTTGTGGTAAGATACCGGGGTATTGAGATCGACCCAGAGAAAATCAGGGCGATTAGCCAGATGCCTCCCCCGGGTACCGTCCGGGAACTGCAAGGGTTCCAAGGCCACTTAGCCTATATACGCCGATTCATCGCGAATCTGGCCGGCAAGTGTAAGCCCTTTTCTCGGCTTATGAAGAAAGGTGCCACCTATGTATGGGATAAAGAGTGTCAGACCGCTTTCGAGGAAATCAAGCAGTACCTGCTTCAACCTCCGGTCCTGATGCCGCCCGTATCCGGAAAGCCGCTGGTCCTTTATGTGACCGCCCTGGAACGGTCCCTGGGTGCCCTTCTCGCCCAGAAGAACAACGAGGGAACAGAGAATAGCCTCTATTACCTCAGTCGCATGCTCCTCGATGCGGAGGTTAGGTATTCCCCCATCGAGAAGAGCTGCCTGGCGCTCGTATTTGCCGTACAGAAATTACGGCACTACTTGCAGCACCATGAGGTACAATTGGTTTCTCGGGTAGACCCGTTGAAATATATCCTGAGCCGACCTATGTTGACTGGCCGTCTAGCGCGGTGGGCTGTGATTCTCCAGCAGTTCGACATCAGGTATGTGTCTCAGAAGGCCATCAAAGGGCAAGCGTTGGCAGACTTTCTGGCCGCTCACCCGACCTCCGCGGATCAGCCGCTGGATCTAGGCTTTCCTGATGAGACCATTCTCTCGGTTGATCGAGCCGATCCATGCTGGCAGATGCACTTTGACGGTGCCTCCCGGAGCCCCACCGGTAGAAGACTCGATAATCCTAAGCTCAATAGAGTGGGCTTGGGCATCGTCTTCATTACCCCGGAGCGAGCCGTGCTGCCATATTCCTTCCTGTTGTCAGAGGGCTGTACCAACAATGAGGCGGAATACCATGCCCTCATCACCGGCCTCGAGTTAGCTCTCGAGATCGACGTGCCCCGTCTGTGCGTGAAAGGGGACTCCGAGCTGGTCGTTAAGCAGATCAATGGCGACTACGTTGTCAGGAAGCCGGAACTTGTGCCATTGTTGCAGTGCACCCTTCTTCTGATGGCCCGGTTCCCTTCTCGGCCGGAAATTGTCCATGTTCCCCGGTCGCAGAACGGTCGAGCAGATGCTTTGGCCAGCCTCGCTGCGTCACTTGCGGAACCTGAACAGGACAACCTGATCGTCCGCGTGACGCGCCGCAGGCTCATCGCTCCCGTTATCCCGGAAGAAGATCGTGGCCCGTTGGTAAGTAACCTCACCACGGTTGCCCCTATGCCCGGAGCCCCGAGTACCCCAGATATAGCAGTCGAATCAGCCCGTGATTGGAGGGCGCCTTTGGTTGAGTACCTCCAACATGGCATTCTTCCGTCAGATCGGGCCGAGCGCGAGCGAGTTCGGCGCCGCGCATCGCAGTTTGTCCTCCAGAGCAGTCCCGGTCTGGAGCAGATCCTCTACAAGCGCGGGTTTGATGGTGTTCTCCTCCGTTGCCTTCAGGGAGTCGAGATCCCACGAGTCATGCAAGAGGTTCATGCTGGTTCATGCGGCGCCCACCAGACTGGGCCGAAGCTGTCCCACCAGATTCGGAGATTGGGATACTTCTGGCCCTCCATGATCCATGACTGCATCGAGTATGCCAGGAGGTGCCATGCGTGCCAGGTTCATGCGAACTTTGTGCATCGGCCGCCGGAGCCTCTCCATACCACAAGGTATTCCTGGCCCTTTGCAGTCTGGGGACTGGACGTCGTGGGACCTTACCCGCCGGCGACAGCTCGCCAGTGCCGGTTCATTCTGACCGCCACTGACTTCTTATCCAAATGGGCAGAAGCGATTCCGCTCAGAGAGGTCAAATCCTGTTCGATCGCTGACTTCGTGACCTCCAACATCATCTATCGATTTGGAGTGCCTCACGCTATCCTCACGGATAACGGAACCAATTTCCGAGCAGCCGAGTTGAAGAAGTTGTACGCCAAGTATAACATCCGCTCGAACCATACATCTCGCTATCATGCGCAGGCGAATGGACAGATCGAGGCGTTTAACAAAACCCTCTCTAACATTCTGCAAAAGATGGTTGGTCAGAACAAGAAGAGTTGGTCGGACAAGCTCCCCAACGCCCTCTGGGCTTATCGGACGACGACTCGCAATTCCACCCAGATGACCCCTTATTCCCTGGTGTATGGAGATGAGGCCGTCCTGCCCATCGAGATCCAGTTACCGTCCTTGCGCACTGCGGTCTACGACCAGCAAGCGCCGGACAGAGTTGCTGAAGCCCGTCTAGTCGAGTTGGAAGCACTGGATGAGAATAGACTTCGCGCTTTGCACAACTTGGAGAGGCATCAAAGCAGAATGGCTCGAGCTTTCAATAAGAAGGTTCGCCTCCGCTCCTTCCTGCAGGGTGATCTAGTGCTAGCCCTAAGAGCACCGATGATCCCCGGCAGGAAGCCGCCCAAGTTGGAGCCCAAGTGGGAGGGACCTTTTGTTGTCCACAAGGTCTATCCCAATGGCGCGTACTCCCTAGCGACTATGGATGGTGAGCGTGTCACTCCTCCCACCAACGCTAGGTTCCTCAAGCAATACTTTGCCTGAGTGTTCATTCGTCCTGTATGATGCTAAACTGCACTTCGTCCTGCATGACGCTAAACTGCACTTCGTCCTGCATGACGCTAAACTGCACTTCGTCCTGCATGACGCTAAACTGCACTTCGTCCTGCATGACGCTAAACTCCACTTCGTCCTGCATGACGCTAAACTGCACTTCGTCCTGCATGACGCTAAACTGCACTTCGTCCTGCATGATGCTAAACTGCACTTCGTCCCGCATGACGCTAAACTGCACTTCGTCCTGCATGACGTTAAACTGCACCACGTCTTGCACGACGTTAAACTGCATTCGTCCAGGCTACAAGACGTTAAACTGTTCAGCATTCGTCCGCGCTGCAAGACGTTAAACTGCCAAGTGCTTCGTCCCGCATGACGCTAAACTGCACTACGTCCGAGCTACAAGACGTTAAACTGTTCAGCATTCGTCCTGCATGACGTAAAACTGCCCCTCAAGAACTACGTGCGGCTTGATTCCCATCCTTATGGGATACGTAGGACCGCCTGAACATTCATGTTTCAGGCCCAGCCCCATCCTTCGGGAATTTCCATCCCATCTCGGGCCCTTGGCCCAGTTGCCCCCGGGTGTGCGGCGTATGGTGTGAGTGCGGGGCTATGCCCTCATTCACGTCGGTTTGCTCGTCACGCTGTACGCCCCCCACGTTTGGGGATGCCTTCTGCTTCCCCCTTCTTTTTTCCTCATCGTCCTGCATGACGTTAAACTGCACTTCAAGAACTACGTATGGCTTGATTCCCATCCTTATGGGATACGTAGGACCGCCTGGACATTCATGTTTCAGGCCCAGCCCCATTTCCCGGGAATCTCTATCCCGCGTTGGGCCTCTGGCCCCAGTTCCCCTCCTTTTTGTGCGAGGCGTATCGCGTGAGCGGGGGATTATGCCCTCATTCACGTCGGTCTACTGGCCGCGCTGTACGCCTCCCCCGTGTGTGGGACTACCTCACACCCCTCATCGTCCTGCATGACGTTAAACTGCCTCTCAAGAACTACGTATGGCTTGATTCCCATCCTTATGGGATACGTAGGACCGCCTGGACGCTTGTGTTTCAGGTCCAGCCCCGTCTCTTGGTTGATCACGGGGATCTGCCCTCTTTTGGTTGCTCTCGGGGTGAGTCCTCCGACCCTTTCCGGAGATCTGTTAACATGTTTTGGGTACTTCGGTCTATGACTCGTAGTGTCAGATTCAACCCCGACAAGTCCTGTGTTGCTTGTCAGGCCTCGCGCTTCCTCTTATTCGAGCCTTCACTCAAAGGGATCCTCGTTAGCGGTTTGGGTACGATGCCTCAGTGCTCTCCCACCGCTCCGGGTCGATTTACCGGCGGGTTTTGGGCCGCAATTCGATATGAATCCTGCGATTAAGCGGTTGATGCTCGTTTGCTTGCCCCGTCTTAGGCTGACGCGATCGGATGTTGTGTTGCGAATGCGTCAGCAACATCCTTGATCGCCATGTCAGCTCCTTCAGGCTCTGAACATTGGTTGCGCAGTCCTCATCACACTCCGCCTTTATGCGTTGTAGTGGAATCTGGACACTCTTTTCATACTGACCTTCAGTACACCTTTACACGTTAGGCAGACCAACCAAGGTAATGATGTCGTTCGAGGCTCCCATGATCTGAGCACCAAGGATATATGCAGATATCCTCCCTAAGGGCCATGCGTAGCTGGACCCTCGTCCCCATAAGGAGGAGGGAGTCGCCCGAACAATTGCGTTCTGGGCCCAGTATATCTGGAGGCTAGCATCTCTGCCCCTCGGGTGATGGACATATGCAGACCCCTATCCCAAGACTCTTCTCCTGGAATCGTGCGTGACCGCAGGGCTGGGTATGTTCCCACCTCCGCCGTGTCCGCCGTACCGCAATAAGCGGATTCCTCCATGGTCCGAACCACACGACCTTAAACTGTGTTGTCTGGTCCTACCACACGACCGTAAACTGTGATCGTCTTGGCCGCCCGACGAGAAACGGCACTGCATCGTGATGTCCTCCTCAGGGGACACTCATGTTGGGCGCTGGTTAATGACCACACCATTCATCAATGCCTTCCATGGCTTGATTATTGTGGCGACGCCAGAGATTTCTCAATCACGGGCATGTCGCCGCACAAAGAAAAACCATTCATCTTTAAGGACAAACAAGAAATATCAAATGCCGCTCCTTTTGTGTGCGAGGGTCAGACCCGCACTCTTCCCCGTGCTGGTGCCCGATTGTGTTGCACCGCGCTTCAAGAACTACGTGCGGCTTGATTCCCATCCTTATGGGATACATAGGAACGCCCGGATGTTTGAAACTTCGGGTCCAGCCCCCCATCTCTTAGAGATTCCCCCTTCTCTGGGGAATCCGCCGCCTTCAGGTCACCCTCAAGGCGCGTTCCCCGACCCCTTGCAGTGGTCCACCGGTGTTAAGAGTACTCTGGTTTATTGCCAGGAGGGTCAGGATCCGCTTGGTCAGGTTTCCTCCGCTTTTCAGGCTTCGTGCTCCCTTTCATTCGGACCCATCGTCTACGCCCTGGGTGGAGCCCCCGTGAATGGTTCGGACACAATGCCTCAGTGCTCTCCCACCGACTCGGGCCGGTACCCCCAATGGCCTCGGGCAGCAAATCGATATGAATCCTGCGATTGAGCGGTCGATGCTCGTTTGCTGCCTCATTCCACCAACGGTTAGTGCGATGTTGATGCTGCTTTTCCGCCACGGTCGGCAGTACTCTCATATCGTCACGCCGGTGCTCCCGGTCCTCGAGTGAATGGCCGCATGATTCACATTTTCCACCTCCCATTCTGACCAGGCGAAACCTCGACACTCTTGACACTATCCCTCAGTGCATCTTCGCATATCCAGGGGATATGACCAGATGCGGCGTACTTTGAGCCCCTTATGGTCCGAGCTCTAAGACCTTAAACTAAGATCTCTCCTTATGGTCCGAGCTCTAAGACCTTAAACTAAGATCTCTCCTTATGGTCCGAGCTCTAAGACCTTAAACTAAGATCTCCCCTTATGGTCCGAGCTCTAAGACCTTAAACTAAGATCTCTCCTTATGGTCCGAGCTCTAAGACCTTAAACTAAGATCTAGCCCTTATGGTCCGAGCTCTAAGACCTTAAACTAAGATCCTCTAGCCCTATGGTCCGAGCTCTAAGACCTTAAACTAAGATCCTCCACCCTTATGGTCCGAGCTCTAAGACCTTAAACTAAGATCCAGCCCTTATGGTCCGAGCTCTAAGACCTTAAACTAAGATCTCTCCTTATGGTCCGAGCTCTAAGACCTTAAACTAAGATCTCCCCTTATGGTCCGAGCTCTAAGACCTTAAACTAAGATCTACCCTTATGGTCCGAGCTCTACGACCTTAAACTAAGATCTCCCCTAAACGGGATTCTACGTCCTGCATGACGTTAAACTGCACTCACAGAACTACGTGTGGCTTGATCTCCAGCCTGATGGAGTACGTAGGAACGCCCGGGCATTTCGACTCGGGTCCAGCCTCAGGGATCGATAAGTCCCGCCCCTCCTCGTCGCCGGTCGTCTGGCCTGACTTCGGGTAGAGTGGTGCAGTCGTAATATTCTCCCCGATTCAGCTCGGGATGCCCCATCGCAAGGATGGGAAGCGACGGTTTCCTCGTCAGAGAGGTGCTGTCTGAGAATTGAGGTGACTCACAGCCAGATTAGTGCATCCGCCTAATACGCTTCCCCCACGGTGGCGCAATTTTGAGAGCGTTGGATTCTGTCCGAACAAATCGTCACTTCGCCCCACGCTTCGCATGCCCTGTTGATCTGGATTTTCCACCCTTGTGTCTGAAGGAACCCCAAAGCGGTATTCATGATGACATGTGGTCCGCCTCCTGCAATATGAATGATGGCCTTTTTCGGTCCGTCTATTGCAGTTGTTATGGTCGATCCACTGTCCGCCTACCGTCTTGGGCATTTCCTGGAAGGCCGACCGTTGTGGATGTCTGGATTCGGGACACGCGATTCACCCTTTCTCATTTCCCTATGTTCGGATAAAATCTCAACGCCCCTAGCGTTGTCCCGCTCGTGTGTTGGAACAAGTTGGGGGATGATACATTGGTTAGGTCTGAGGTCTCCTTTCCTAGGAATGACCTCCCTCTTTTCTCCAGAAATCCAGGCCCAATTATGGATGCCTGATGCTTGGTTAACACTCCCGCAAGACAACGAATTGTGGTTGAGCATATTAAACCGAAAGACGCAGATAAATATATTGATTCATACAAATGGATCGAAATATTGAATAACGGAAGCAAAATGTTCTAGGAATGGCAAAAAACAAAGCCCCTAGGGATTAGCGTGCTGGATAAGTCTTTCTAATGCCGCTACCCTTTGGCTGGCGGCCTCCAGGGCTGCTTCTCGTTCTCTGCGTGCCCTCTCCTCATCGGCGGTCGCAGCACGCAGTTCGTCGATCCTGGCCTGTGCGCGCTCCCGCTCGACTTGGAGTGTGACCATCTGTTGGCCCGCCTCCGTCAGCTGTACCTGAGCGTCGATCAGTTGTGCCGATAGTTGCTCCACAAGCTCGGTACATGCTGCGACGAAGGCCCCCTTCTCTGTCGCCTGCCCTTCGAGGCGCCAGACTTCCTGCTCTGCCGCGATGAGCGCCTGCGTGCTCTCCGACATGTCCCGACTTTGTGCGACGTCGGCACGCCGGCGGTTCTCGCGCATCTTCTCGGCCATGAAATCACGGACTGTCAGATGGAGGCGTTGAGCATCAGCTCCCCCGGCACACAGGAAGCGCAGCCAGGTCTGAAGTGATCCCATGCGCCCCAGCCATTCCGATGGGTCTCGCTTGAGGAAGCGCTGGATGCACTTCCACCCCCTGCGTCGCGTTACCCGGCTATCCTCGACCGCCTCCGCGTCCGAGTCATCCATCTCCTCGGGATCGGCAGGCCGGTAGGCGGGGAAGGCAGCCAGCAGGTCTGCTGCAGGGTCCGCCCCTGGGAGGTCCTCACGAGGGATAGGTTCCCCAACATCCGGGCAACCTTCTTCTCTCTCCCCAGCGGCGCTGACACCCTCGTCAGCCCCCAACCTCTCTCCGATGTCAGCACCGCCGATGTCCGGAGCCCCCTGATCAGCAGTTGGTGGGGCCGGCTCGGTTTGGGAAGTCTGTTCCGGAGCAGGCGGCATGTCCACCACTGGTCCGCTCGTAGATGGCCTGGGTTCGGCAACCCGATGAGCCTCCAGTGTTGAGATCACTGCGCAGGGCATGCCATGGTTAGTCACGGATCGTCAATGGCAAGCACCAGCAGTAAAGTAGGGAGACTTACGGGAGTTCGGAGCGTCATCTTCCGCTACCCCGGTCGCCGCAGGAACAGTTGCAGCAGGGGACCCCTTAGCGCTTGACAGTTCGACAATGGGTGCCTGGCCCCCGCCTTGTCCTGCTGGCGCCTCTCCTACTCCTGTTGAGGACGCCTGACCGACATCCGTGTGCTCCTGAGAAGGATGGAGAAACGGGTTAGAAGCTGCATAAGAGAATGGATGAAGCAGGTTGAGTAGGGATAGAAGCGGACCTCGAGGAGCTCAGTGACATCAACGTTGTCAGAGCCGTCCACCTCGCCACTCTCCCGTGGGCTCCCCCGATGGGACCTTCCCTCGGAGCCTTCATCCTCCCCCGTCTCCTCCTCCTCCTCGGAGTCGCTATTGCCATCTTCTCCCGGCGGCATCTGTTCTGGAGCGGGCTCGAGACCGAGCATCACCTTCACCAGAAGGGATGGCTCCGCACGCTGACCATGTTGGCGCGCGTACTCGTCCATTGCCGTCAGATACGCATACTGCCGGTTGAAGTCCACCCTGTCGGTGATCTGGAGGCGCCCGACCTCTGGCAGATAGATTCCTTCTCTGAGTATCTTTCGCCAGATGACGTCGGTCCCCAGTGACTGCCGCAGGGTCATCCAGGCCGACCACAGCGCCGGGAAGACTGCATCGTGGGAGGGTTCGAGCAGACGCCTCACCTGCTTCCCGGGCCGCTCCTCGACCGCCGCATGTGCCCCCTCTCTGGGCGCC
Organism: Viscum album; assembly: GCA_963277665.1. Lineage (NCBI taxonomy): Eukaryota > Viridiplantae > Streptophyta > Magnoliopsida > Santalales > Viscaceae > Viscum > Viscum album. The sequence goes on along the minus strand of OY728151.1, from coordinate 1,000,416,561 downwards.
GAGGTCGTAGCGGCAGCCTGCGATGCGCCCGCCGCCGAAGTCCCTGCTCGCGCCGGCCCCGCTGCTTGGCGCGCCTCCGTTCTCCCCCGTGTGGCGGCGCCTCGCCTCCTCCCTTGACGCCCGGTCTCCGCACGAGTAACCTCGAGCCGCCGAACTGGCTTCCGTAGAAGCCCCTCAGGGTACGCGATGGCCCAGTGTTCGGCATACTCGGTTGCCAAGCCTGCGTCGATCCCGGTAGGAGGGAGAGTGATGACGTCGCCAGAGCCGAAGGCGACGAACATCAGCCACATCTGGCGAAGGACGCAAGGGTTCGTCTCCTCCCGGACAGCAGTGAATACCCTCTTCGGCATCCGCTGAAGGCACCCGAACTGCCTGGCGAACCGGGTCGGCACGTAAGGCTCGCAGATCACCTTCCCGTCGATCCGAGTCACGAGCACCCCGCCCTGCATGTTCAGGAAATATTCATGCTGCTCCAGCGGGCCCTGTCCGTTGTCGATCATCTGGCCGACGGGAGTGGGGAACGGGCTGAAGTTGAAATTGGCATGATTGCCAATCCGAACCCTCACGCCCTCCTCACTGAGGGTCATCGGAGCGACCCCCGCAATGTTCAGCAGGGAGGGTCGCAGGCCGTTGCCCGGAGGACTGATGGCATTTGGGAACGTATACCCACCAAGGTGAGCAGCCACCCAGCCGTGGAAGAACTGAAAGGGCCCACAGATCCTTCGTGGCGACCCCCCTCGTGAGATGCGCCCCAGAATGGCATACAGCCTCGCCGGTACTGGGACCCCGAGGTTGTACCTCTTATTGGCAGCCATGGCGCCCGCCATCGCCAGTGTCGCCGGGCGGACGCCCATCCTCGCATCCCGCACTGGCAGGAGCCACCCGCTCAGAAAGGCGGCCAGGAACGCCGCGTACCGGACGTTCGGGTCCCGGGCCTCGATGACGCGGTACCCCCATGAGCGGTAATCGCCCGTCTCCAGGACCCGCCAGTACGACCCGTTCCGGCTCCTCTGAGCTGCGGTCGGGCACCGCTTCCCCCTGCCTGGCATCTTGACCGCCGGGTCATGCTCCAGGAACTGGCCGAACCAATCCTTGTAGGCTATGTCCTTCTGGAAGTCCTGGATCCCGAGCCGCTGCGTAGCCAGGTCAAGCAGATGCCAGGTCAGGATGGGAGTCCGTGACCTGTCCTCCCAGATGTTCTTCGGTGGCAGGAACTCATCGTATTGGTAGCCCTCCAACGGGATACCTCCGATGCAGTGGATGTCCCAGAGACCGATGCCGACCTCCCCATGGTGAAGATGGAAGGTGTTGGTATCCGGGGACCAGCGAGTGAACAGCTCCGGCCCGAGCTCAGACTGCTGGTAGAAGTGGAACTGCGACGTCCACACCGCCTCGAACAGGCCGATGTACCGCAGCTCCTCTGCGAAGTGATCGCAAGTGTGGCGTACCCAGAACGCCCAGGCCCATTCACTGGTGAAGTTGCCCCCAGACCGCAAGTCCCAGTCCTTCAGCCAGCCCTTGGTGTCGTCCGTGACGCTCTGGCGATATATGCTCGAGTAGAGGGCTGGAGAATTCTCCGCAGTAGGCTCACCCCCATCAATGGTTCACGTCCTCGGGTTCAGGACATAGACATCCAAGTGTCTGGTCTCCCTGGCAGGATGCCCATTGTTGGTGATGTTATAGCGGAGAAGCTCGTCCTCCCGGGTCACCCAGGTCCGCGGTGCGTCAATCTCGAACCCTGGAACCGGAACCTCATCTAGGATGCCGAAGTTCCAGAGCGGCAGGTTGTCTGACAGGGGATATGTCTTCTGGGCCGGCGTTAGTAAGTCGAACAAGGATTGATTGTTGGAAACAATCTCCTTGGCTCCGTAAACCTCCTCGTTCGTCGCCATCTCGGCTCTGCGAGTGGCGGCATCCCCTTCATTTCCTCTGTGCGCGGCCATCTCGGAAGATTCGGGAGTCGTGCGGGTTAAGGGATGAAGCGTGCGGGATCGGACGAGGCTGGTGGAAAAGTTTGAGAGGCGGCGCGCAATCCTAGTGGACGGCGCGCAATCGGGAAGTCCTTCGCGAAAAACCCCGGGTATTCGCGCAAAAACAGAGCGAAGTCCGGACGGTTTTGCGCGACGAGCGAGCGAATTCCGCGCCGGAAAAGGCAATTTCGCGCACGAGAGCAAAGAGGCTTATCGCGCGGAAGGCCAGTGTACGGCACGGAGGGACCCAGTGCCCCTATTTATAGGCGAGGCCGGGGTCCGCGCCGCGCGGAAAAGGCTTTGCGCGACCGCATCGGCCGATTTCGCGCCCGACACCCATTTTTGCGCGCCACAGTCCCGCGTCGCCCAGGACTTCGGCATTCCGGCGTCTCCCTCGGAACCCGATCGTTGCGACCTCTCGCCGATCAGATTCCGAGGGGGGGCTTTTGTAGACGCCGGAAAAGTCCGTTGTTCCCAAACGAAGCTCCGGATGCGGAAAGCGAAGTGATATTTGGAGTCGGAAGAACGTTTCGGAGGGCCCGGAGGCCTTGCGCGGAAATTCAGAGGCCCGCGCGCAAAGGTGATGTTCCGCGCGCAAACCCCCCGGGATGCGTGCAATGCGCCGGTCCGGCGCGCAATTTTGCGCGCCGCTGGTCCGCGCGACTCCCTTGCGCGCCGCGCCCGATTCCGCGCCCGCGAGGAGAATTTCGCGCTCGCACCCTGGATTCCGCGCCCGGGGTTGCCTATAAATATGAGGCGACCCCCAACGTTTCAAAGGTTGCTGGAAGTCGAAACGTCTCCCGTGCGCGCAATTCAACCCCTTCCGCGAGCAATGACGAACTTCAGGTAACCGCCTTTCTTTCGCGCAAGAAAGCCTCGGGGTCCGCCTTCGCGCGCAATCCCCGCGGGCTCCTTTCATTTGAATAAAAACTCACCCTAAGGCCTTTGCGCGCAAAAGAACCCGCTTGCGCGCAATTTCCCCCGGGGTGCGCGCAATCCGGCCTGATTGCGTGCACCCCCCCCTTCTTTCAAGTGGCCATTCATTAGAGAATGAGCCGTTGCCCCCGCGCGCTATCCGAAGCCCGGTGTGCGCAATCTCAAGCATCCGCGCGCAAGGCGCTGGCCCAATTGCGCGCCAGCCGCTCCGATTGCGCGCCGCCCCGCAGTATTGCGCGCAAAGCTTCCTTTTTGCGCGCAATCTGCCAGGGTCGTCCCCGTTGACCTCCTAAGGGTACCTGCCTGCGTGGCGCCCGATGCTCCTCATCCTGGGTGCCCGCACCGTGCGTTGTCTTCCCGTGCGGCCCTCCAGGTTCGTGCGAAGTGACATGCACCCATCATCCGGCAACCTATGCCCCGCATGACGTTAAACTGCGCATACGTCCGAGCTACAAGACGTTAAACTGTTCAGCATTCGTCCCGCATGACGTTAAACTGCGCATACGTCCAGCATGACGTTAAACTGCATATTCGTCCAGCATGACGTTAAACTGCACATCCGTCCAAGCTGCACGACGTTAAACTGCCTAGCCCCATCGTCCGCGCTGCAAGACGTTAAACTGCCAAGTGTTTCGTCCTCAACACACGACGTTAAACTGTACTTCGTCCGGCAAGACGTTAAACCGTCCGCCTCGTCCTCAACACACGACGTTAAACTGTACTTCGTCCGGCAAGACATTAAACCGTCCGCAACCTGATCCCGTGCTCCGCACGCAGGGTCCCCCCGGTTTGGATGTGGCCCCCACCCGCTCGTTCCTGCAGGGATGTCGGGATTGCCCCTCTTTAGGGACAATTTAATGGGAGTGGCTTTTCCCTACGGGGGCAGGGTATTACAAACCCCTAGTTTCTCGTGGGAGGCTGCACATGTGTATCTCCATTGCGCCTCCCCTCTGCCGAAGCCAGTAGAGGGTCTGACTGGGATCGAGGTGTCTTCTGCTTTCGGTCCAAGTCCCTTCCAACTGAGTTTTGCAGCATCCGGGCTGCCCCAAGTGCGTAAGTCCTGACAGAATGAACTACGTAGACTTTGATCCCTGTCTTCTATACAGGGTACGTAGGAAGCCTCCCTGAGGTCCAAGCCCACCACCTGGTCGTCCCGGTCGTATTTACGTCGGTTCGTCCATCAGTGGACCCCTCCAGGGTTCACGCTTGCGTCGATTCACCTATGAATCCGCCCCTGTGGGAGACTGCCCGTGTGTATCTCCACGGTGCCTCCCCACAGCCCCCCTTTTTCCATTTCCCCTTTTATCGTCCAGCATGACGTGAAACTGTGATCCACCCGGCCGTTCCATCCCCCTCTGTGCGAGGTGGTTCGGTTCAATCCTCCGCCCGGCGGCCTCGACCTCTTCGTGAGTCGGCTTGCCGACGTCCAGCATGACGTTAAACTGTATACCCGAACTACGTCGACTTTGATCCGTGCTAACGCGCGGTACGTAGGAAGCCCCTCTGGGGTCCAAGCTCTTCACTTCATCATCCATCCTGATCCTTACCCGGGCCGCCACATCCCGGTGGGGTCATGCCACTTCACTCCACTCCACGTTACTTGGGAAGCCGCCTATGTGCTGGCCCCAGCGTCGGAGGTTCCCCGCAAGGGGTTCTGTCATCTGATCCACTTTTCGTGTTGATCGGTCCGATGCCGTCCCCGCTGGACGTTAAACTCGCGGCATACCCCGTGTTAAACACGGGAAGCTGAGGAAAACCTCAGGTGACACAGTTCCCCGCACCTAGTACGGGATGCCTCAGGCCATCATGCCTTCGAGAAGCCCTATTAGGGACGGAAGACAGATGTGCAGAGCTGCAGTGTTACGACACGCCCCCAGCACCCAGAGCCACCCGGCCTTCTCACCGCAGGTTGCTGCCCCGCCCAGACTCCTTGGAACGTCCGGGCGGAAGCAGCGTAATTAACCGGTGTCCATGAAGATATGGCGCCGGGAACGAGATTCACGAACATTCTTAAGTCTATGAGGGAGACCCGGATTAGGCGACGAGTTCCGAGGAGACGTCCAAGGAAGGAGGAGCCGACATCCCATCATCCCGGTTTCGATCAAGGAGCAGACGCCCCTGAATAAGGGACGGATGCCGCCCGCCCTTGGAAAGCGGGACTGCGAGACCACAAGCCGCGCGCCCATCCCCTCGGGTTGACGGGTGCACGCGCGAATGCGTCCTGGCGGAACAGCGTAACCCGACGCACATCCGCACCGAAACAGATGCCATATTTACCTACACTTCAGGTAGGAACCCATGAGGATGATCCAGGAGCTACATTCACCTTCCAGCTATTTGTCTTTTAGTTGTACCTATTTTGTCTTTTCCTTATACTGTACTCTAGGGCTTGTATTTTTGGCCCCTTTTAATTTCCAACACATCTTTTGTTATACATGTTTTACTTAATGTTTTCTTCCTCTTGTACTCTTGTTGTGTTTTTTTATGTTTTATAAAGTCAATGTCTTCTCGGTTATAGGGATTTACGCCTTTGGTGCTAGTCGCCAGCCCCTGGCCTATGGATGGCGGGCTAGTGGTTGTTACGACACAGGCCCCAGGGGACGTGTCGTGACACAAAACCACAATGACATAACATACTCTAATACCCACATTACACTAACATGACACTTTCACCAAGATAGGGGCCTATAATATTCATACACATTTCACATCTCACCCAGAATAAGAAACATCAAAGGGAAGAACAAAAAGAAGACACCTTTATTCAGGACAAGGAATTTCAAATATTCCAGAAAGAATACTCGCTATCATTTGAGTATATTTCCTCAAAAAAAAATTCAACCTCTATCTTTACCCTTAAAATAAAACACAGCACTACAATAATCCACTGATCATGACCCTTGTAACTGAAAAAAGACATTACCAGGAGTGGGAACTTGAACATTGTCCCAAGTAGAATGAGAATACCATAAGAAACCATAACAGCCTTGAACGACCATATTTTCTACAATAGTGGCCAAACATGAAATTTTTTCTATTGAGAAACAAACAAAATACCAAAAGGCCATTAAATACAACATCCAAAACCATCAGTCATGGAATTAATTGCCTTTTATCTGATGAATTCCCCTCAAACCCAACTAGATGGATCCTATAAACGCAATAGTCTTAAACACCACCTTAAAATTCTTAGAAAACGTAAGAGACTGTGGTCTTTTTCAACCTTCCAAATCTACTATGTTACTACAAAAGGATAAACATAACTAAAGAAGAAGAGGTATAGACTACATTTCTAACTCTTAATAATAAAGCCCTTATTTTGTTCAATAGGAGGATCTACTAATATAAAATCACCATTGGCTGCACATAAATCGCGCTTTAACCTTTTTTGGGGGTGTACCCTAGCCAACAAAAAACCCAACGACCCAAACCAGTTGATCCTTTGGTCAAAACGTATCCCAAAACATAACCAAACACATAAAGGGAACCACTATAATGGTTTCCCAAAACATTTCCCAAAAAGGCCACTAACCAACACTTCAAACCGAATTACCAAATAAAAAAACCCAAAACATCATCCAAACAAGAACGGATTTCAAACTCAATACATCACACAAAAACAGTCCCAAAAGGACAAAAAACACACCATCCAAACAAATGTTTTCAAAACATAAAATTTTACATAAGAATAATTTAATTGAAAGTAAATGGTATTAGTGGTTAGTGGATTAATCATTTATCCCCCATGATCCTCAACCATGTTTGTTTTCTTGCCAAACCAGGAACCCTCCTCAAATCCATACCAGTACTCATCTAGATGTTCAATTATCCATCCATCATTGCATGTAAACCAATGAATTTGCAAACTCACAAATATATCAATGGTTTAAAAACAATTCATTCAACTTTTCAAAACAAAGAAATTCAACCAACACATCCTATTTCTCAAAGCCTCAATCCACAATGTCAAAAACCAATTCAAATCATAAAAAACATTTCAAAAATCAACAACTATTCCAATAAAGACACACTTTTAAGTCATACACATTAATTTCAAAATATTTTAATCCATTTAAAAACACTTCTGATATCATGTAAACCACCATTTTGTCAATAACTATTTAATTAAGAACTCAAAAATTCACATTTTAAAAGTGGGTTCCAAATATTCATAATTATTTTTATATTATAACGAGTTATCAAAAAATAATCCTTTTACAAACACCAAACATTACTTCCAAAATATTTCATATCATTTAAAAAACTTTTCAATATTTTAGAAAATTTATTTGAAATAAATTTTCAAAACCCACTTTTACATAATTGTTTATTTCAAAACAATTTACCTCATCAACCAATGTATTTAGAATATGTAAACCAATTCGCATTTTACATAAACAAATAACAATCTAAAAATAAATTTTCCTAATACATTTTCCTCAAAATAATTCTAAAAATTTATTTTCCATGTTCCCAAAACTAGGTCATGTTTACCATAAAACCAAGTCTCCATTAATCATAAATAATTAATATTCAAAATGATATCCAAAATTAAACGCTACAAAAGAGGATACTCAAATGTGGGAGATTAATAATAGTGGATGACTCATACATATGGTTGGCGACAACATATCGGTTTTCGCACCATCAAGGAGAGTGATCTAGGACTATATCACTAACTCTACATGGCTTTACATGCCCTTAGAGCACATTGGGAACGTTGACCCAACTCCCATTTCAATTCCCAAACAACAACCGACATCCTGGACTAAAAGACTCATATGGAACACGACTTCACCTAGTTACTCCAGTACAAACATGATGTGTGCTTGATAAGAAAATTAAATGTAAATAGAACATTGAGTTGTGAAAATCATTTCTTTGGTATACCTAGACACTTCCCCAAAAAAACATCAACAAAAAATAGAGAACCTCCAATGATACCATTTGGTCAGGAACCAGATCTAGTCTCCATACAAATTAACACCTGAACCGATCCACTAAAAGGCATGAAGTTTGTTCCTCACCAACATGGGTAGGATCAAGTTCCTATGTATTATAAATAACTATTGGGAACAATTTACCCAAATTTATATATATATAAAACAATTACAATAAAATTTATATGAATATTTATTCCAAACAAGACATTAATAAAACTCAGAATTAATGTGCGTAATATCAAACCACAAACAAATGGACTAATAAAAATGGGTGTAGTATTTCCAACATAAAAACCAACTCATGGAAAGGTGGAATCTCCCTCAAGTCTTCTCCACGCCACCACACTTAGAAAATTAGGTAAAAACCCAAAAATCTATTTCCATGGTCCATTTCCTTTCATGTGTCAAACGTTATCAATTATAAAGACAACCAAAGGTGTTGGTAGGGTGTCAGAATAATCCCAATAACATTCCACCCAAAAAAAATATTCCACCTGATAAAAATTTTAATACAGAAGGCTTGGATGTATAAAAAAAATGCTAGTAACAATTTCTAAAAGATTCCATATTAAATGAAAACAGTTTTCAAGAGGGAAACCTTAATGAAGGTAAAATTTTAAATTAAATACCCATTCAAATGGATTTTTGAACAAATCACACTATTAGATGATGGTATATACAATATATCAAATGATAACTAGCCATAGTAACACCCATATGCACTAGTTTGTCGTGGGAGACGAGGTACATTGCATCTCTATGCAATAGTAACCATAACTAATAAAATTCATGGGAAAAATTACACTAGGACGGGAAACCCCAATGTCCTAGTTGTTCCAGAACACCATCATAGATTAGTTATTGTTTCCATATAAAAACATTATAATTGAAATATGGGTGGAACCACTACTAGATCACTATAATATAAGTCTAGTCTACCAACCAAGATATCTGAGTTTCTATCATTCTTATAAATCAAGGTCCACATGTCATAAAATATAATATTCACATGACAATTCCATTTCAAAATCATGTACATACATAAACAAATCCACAAAAATGTTACACAATACCATTTTCACATTCAAATTCATTTTAACATCATACACACACTGAAACAGACCACAAACATTTACTACAACATTCCCACAATTTAATAAATTATATCAACAATTTATAAAACATTTTAATAAAATTTGACATCACAAATGATCATTTTATCTTTTAACGAAGCCATTTTATATACATACACCATCCAAAACAATACCCAAACATATTTTTCATCCATTTTTTAACACAATAAACCATTAAAATTTTCATAAAACAAATTCTAGAAATAAAAAAAGGCTTTTCACACAAAATCCATTAAAACCAATTTTTAATGGACAAATTCACTCTAATAAACTACCAAAATAGAATATTCAAACTTATCTACATTTAATAAATTACTTTCAATATTTAAAAAGTATCCCAATTTAAACCACACAGTATTCACATGAAAACCCTCACAATTCAATGTTAATATGAAACATTAACAATAAAAACTGAGTCAATGCTACCAAAGATGATTTTTGCACCACAAAAAATAAGTAATAAACATTATATTAAGGTCAATAATGAAATATAATAATTAATTAATTATTACATAATTAATTACCTTCCTTAGTTGTCAACACCACAAAATCATTGTGTGAAATGTCAACCACACCACCAGCACTGTCACGACCCGCCCTCGAGGTCCGTGCCGTGACTACCCCAAGCCCGCCTTCCATAGGCCAGGGGCTGGCGACTAGCACCAAGGCGTAAATCCCGGTAAAAAGGGAAGGCATTGCCTTTGATAAGTAAACACACACACAGAGAAAACAAGCAGAAAGTAAACACTAAGCAAGCAGAGTACGACTGAAAGTGCGGAAAAGTAAATGGGCCAGAATACAAACCCAAACTGAAAGTAAAGTACAACTCGAAAAGGGAAAAACAACAACTGTAAAGTAAAAGCCGCTACTCTGAGCTGTCCACCGGAAATCCCACCTGAAGGGTGGGTACAGATAGCTCCTCTGCTCCACGGGTCCCGCCGTCCGCTCCGTGCACGTCCCGCCCAGTGGTCCACCTCCGGGTACCGTCCCGCTCTACAAGACTCAGCTAAGTCAACGTTGTCCGTCGTCTGCAACCAACACAACGTAGTGCGGGCGAAGCCCGTGCAGGGGTGAGTATAAGCTACTCAGTAGGGACCCCGAGACCCGTGAATGTCTCTCAAATCCACAAAGGATAAACCACGAAGAAAAGTACAATCACGAAGTAACAACCGACACTGCTTAGGTATATGCCCATACATATACCTAAGTCATCAATTCAAATACGCTCCAACCTCCGAGCCCAAGTACAACTCAGTCCACGCAGGAAAGTATACGTATTCCACATAGGAAAGCAAAACATAATCCACACAGGATTGCACAACACAATCCACACAGGAAGCAACAGGATTCAGCTCACACAGGTATACTTCTTCAGAGGATGATAAAGATGATCACTGATCCATCTAAGCTGTCGGACCCACGAAGGATCGATAGGTAACTAACCCCCGCAGAAGACCCACACAGGATCGGGCTCACACAGAACCTGTAGGCGCTGGCTCACACAGAACCGCTGAGCGCAAGGACCCACACAGGATCGGGCCCACACAGGACCTGTAGCACTGATCCACGTAGGATCGCTGAGTGCTGTAGTCGTCGTCGTCGAATCCACAGAGGATCTCTGTACTGTCGTCGTCGAATCCACACAGGATCTCTGTACTGTCGTCGTCGCAGTCACAGTAGCAGTCGTAGCAGAAGAACAGTCGCAGCCAGCACTAGGGTTCCCGCACACAGCAAGCTCGTACGGAGGGTCCGCTCCACGAGCCGAGAGGCTGATACATCAACTGTCACAAAGACCAGAGTTGATGTATCCAAAAGTTCCGTATCGTCAACAGGAACTCAACGCAACAGACGACGCGTCGATCGGACGCCCGGTCTGAGAGTTATTGGCATTTTCGTCTCCGGGGCCCGGTTGGTTTTTAAGGCAAAACCAACCCGACCGTACTCCACCTGCGTCCAAACCTCGGGCGGAGTATGCCAAAAGATCCGTCTCACTAAGAGGAACACTATGCGACTGACGGCACGTCAATCGGACGTCCGTAGCTCAAGATATGAGCGTTTCCGCTCCGAAGGCCCGGTTGGTTTCGTGAACGAACCAACCCGGCCGAACTCAAAGTAACCCAAAACCTTGAGTGCGATATACCGAAACGACCGTCTCGATCCAAGGATCGCGTTGCCGCTGACGGTTCGTCGATCGGAGGTCCGAGGCTCAAGTTATGAGCCAAAAACCAAATCTGGTTCGAAACGGGGGGGTCCGGGTCCGGGCCGACCCGGGCCGACCCCCCCCCCCCTGGGGCGGCGCGGCGGCGGCGGGCCGCGGCGGCTGGCGCTGGCGCCGCACGAGGGTGGCACGCGGGGTGACAAACCCCCGCGTTTTGAGGGGCGGCGCGGCCTTTGTGCCGCGCCGGTTTCTTTTAAAACCGCCCCCCCCCCCACGTGGGGGGGCCTGCTGGCGCCGAACCAAGGGGGCCGGTTGCCCCCTTCCCTCAAGAACCGCCCCCCTCATTAAGAGGGGGGTTTTGTTGAACCGGCCGGGGGATTTATTCCCCCGGTTTTATGCCATCCGGCCGGCCATCTGGCCGGCCAGTTTTTACCAACGGGACCAGAAATTCCGGTCCCGCCTTCGACTTCCGACGCCGGCGGCCCGGCCGCCGGTCTCCTCTTCCGCCGCGGCCCGGAACCGGCCGCGGTCTTTTCGTCCCGCCGCGGCCGGGAACCGGCCGCGGTCTCCTCGTCCCGCCGTGGCCCGGAACTGGCCGCGGTGTTCGTCGTCCGGCGCGGTGCGACGGCACCGCGCCCCCTTCGCCGTGCCATGATTCTTTTCAACGCGGCGCGACGGCGTCGTGTTCTTGAAGATTTTTCCTTGACGTAGTGCGACGGCGCCGCGTAAATTATTTGTACGATCTTCCGCGTGGTGCGACAGCACCTCGCCACTTTCTTCCACCCGCATGAATAAACATGAACGATGGAGGGGGGGTTCGGCCGTGTTCATGCGGTCCGGCCCCCCTCGCGTTAACTATAACACTTAAATAAAATATTTCAAAGCCTCACGTAGACATGCGATCCACGAGCAAGAAATGGAATAATTAAAGAATGAAACAACAACCCCTACCTCGGGTTAAAGATTCGAAGATTCGTCTACGTTCCGCGGAAGACGGCGTCGCGGAGGTCGGGCGTCGCGGTCGTCGTTCGTCAAATCCGTTGACGAAGAGATATGCCCGAAGAGACACGTCTTTGGCGGATCTTCGTTTTCCGACGAAGAAGGTCCGAGGAGGAAGCGGCGTTCCCTCTTGTTGACACCGAGGATGAAGAAGAGAGGCGTCGTTCTTCGACGGAGTTTGAGCGTTCTTCGTTCTTCGTCAGAGCTTGAAGATGAAGAGGAACCTCTCCAAAAGCTCTCAAGGAGACAAACAAACAACCCATCATAAAATAAGATAACATCTTATTTTATTATTACAAAACACATAAGAATTTCAAAAGTTTGAAATTCAAAAAGGGTTTAACTCCCAAAATTAATTAAGAGTAACTTAAGCCAATTAAGAGGGGGTTAAGGGAACTTGAAAAGTCTAGGGGTTCGTGTGGGCCCCACCACACTTAATCCTCCCAAGGGAGGTTATGTGGGTGTGGGTCCCACTTCCAACCCCCTTTGGTAGGTTTTTAACAAACTAAAAATAAAATTTGTCTTACACAAATTTTATTTAACTCAACTGAAAACCCCAAAACATAACTTTCAACCCGCAACAAACGCAACTCCCGAAAAGGTCTCTTTAAGCGAATATCGGCGCTGCGAGTTCATCGGTGCCCTCAGATTTCAATTCCGAGCACCGGATCAAAAGTTAAGAATTCCTGCTCGTTCGTTCACTGAACGTACCCGAGCCAAACTTCGGAAATTAACTCCGGGCACTCCGGGCCTCGGAATCAGGTGCCGTCTGAAACCGCGCTTTTGTAAAATTCTAAAGAAAATTAAGAAAAAAAAAAATTCCCTTGAATTTTACGGGTCTTTACAATACTCCCACCTCAGGGCTTTACGTCCCCGTAAAGATACAACAAAAACTAGGGAAACAAATGAGGGTACTGAGCACGCATCTGAGCCTCCCGCTCCCATGTGCTCTCCTGGAGATTCCCGTGCTGCCATCTGATGCGCACAAGAGGAATCTATCGCCCACGCAGGACCCGCTCCTGTCGATCCTCTATCTCCACCGGGACCTCCGTAAAAGTCGCCCCATCGTCAACGTCAAACTCCCCATGGTCAATGATGTGCGTCGGTTCGTGCACGTATCTCCTCAGCTGGGATACGTGGAAGACGTCGTGCACCCGGTGCAACTGAGGTGGTAGAGCCAGGTGATAAGCCACCTCGCCAATCCTGCTGAGAATCTGGAAGGGTCCGATGAAGCGCGGAGATAACTTGCCGCCTCGGCCAAATCTCCGAATACCACGTCGAGGTGAGACCCGCAAGAAGACGTGGTCGCCATCCTCGAACTCCAGTGGCCTCCGCCTCCTGTCAGCGTATGACTTCTGCCGGATCTGAGCTGTCCTCATCCGCTCCTGGATGACATGGACCTTCTCTGTCGTGGCCTGGACCATCTCCGGTCCCACCAGTGCTGACTCCCCAGGGTCTGTCCAGCACAAAGGAGATCTACATGGTCGGCCGTACAACGCCTCGTACGGTGCCATCCCGATGGTGGAGTGGTAGCTGTTGTTGTACGCGAACTCCACCAAAGGTAGGTGGTCCTCCCAGCTACGACCAAAGTCAAGAACACATGCGCGGAGCATGTCCTCGAGAGTCTGAATGGTCCTCTCTGTCTGACCATCTGTCTGAGGGTGAAAAGATGTGCTAAGACGTAGCTGTGTACCGAACGCCTCCTGTAACCCCTTCCAAAGCCGTGAAGTAAAGCGGGCATCTCGATCGGAAACGATAGATGATGGCATGCCGTGGAGCCGCACAATCTCCTGAACGTAGAGACGTCCCATGCTCTCCACTGAGCTCTGCTCTCTGATGGGTAAGAAGTGTGCCAACTTGGTGAGTCGGTCAACAATCACCCAGATGGAGTCGTGACCTCTGGAAGTGCGTGGAAGTCCAGTCACGATGTCCATAGATATGCCGTCCCACTTCCACTCCGGAACCTCCAAGGGTTGTACCAAGCCTGCTGGTACCTGATGCTCTGCCTTCACCTGCTGACAGGTGAGGCATCGAGAAACGAACTCTGCTACAGCTTTCTTCATGCCCGGCCACCAGTGCTGTCGTCTGAGATCCTGGTACATCTTCGCCACACTAGGATGTACCGCCAAAGGAGAAGTGTGAAACTCTCTCAGCACTTCCTCTCGCAAAGCTACTGGTACCATGGTACGTCCTCTGAAAAGGATGTCGTGCTCTACTCCAAGGGAGAAACCATCAGGTGCCTGTCCCGAGGATATCTGTGCACGCTGTGTCTCACAGTCAGCGTCCCCATGCTGTGCCTCCCTGACTCGCTGCAGTAGTGGAGGAGTGACTGTGAGAGACTGAAGAAAGGCTGCTCCATCTCTATCCACGAAGGATATCTGCAAAGAGGCTAGCTGCTCTGTTGCCTCCTCAAGTAGCTGAATGCCCGTCCTCCTGCTGAGGGCATCGGCTACTACGTTCCCCTTCCCAGGAGTATAGACTATCTCAAAGTCATAGTCCTGGAGGAACTCGAGCCATCGTCGCTGTCTCAGGTTCAGGTCCTTCTGTGAGAAGATATACCTGAGACTCTGATGATCGGAAAAGACTGTAAAGCGCTCGCCCATCAGATAGTGTCGCCATGTCTTCAGAGCGAAGACCACTGCTGCTAACTCCAGGTCATGGGTAGCGTAGTTCTGCTCATGCGGCCTCAACTGTCGTGATCCATAGGCGATCACTGCCCGCTCCTGCATCAGAACACATCTGAGTCCGGTCCCTGATGCATCGCAGTAGACTACGTACCCTACTCCCTCCTCAGGAAACCTCAAGATAGGTGCGCTAGTCAATCTCTGTCTCAGCTCCTGGAAGCTCTGCTGACATCTGTCTGACCACACGAAGGGTTTCCCCTTCTTCGTCAAAGCTGTGAGTGATGCCGCAACTCTGGAGAAGTTCGGCACAAATCTCCGATAGTATCCAGCTAGTCCCAAGAAACTCCGAACCTCAGTCACGCTCCTGGGTGGCTCCCATGCTAACACAGCCTCAATCTTCGCGGGATCCACAGCAACTCCCGCCTCAGAGATAACGTGTCCCAAAAAGTGGACCTCACGTATCCAGAACTGGCACTTCGAGAGCTTACCATAAAGCTGGTGCTCTCGGAGTGTGTCAAGAACAACTCGCAAGTGATAGGCGTGCTCCTCCTCTGTCGTAGAGTAAATCAGAATGTCGTCGATGAAGACCACGACAAACCGATCGAGGTATGGCTGAAAGATCCTGTTCATGAGAGCCATGAACACTTCTGGAGCATTGGTTACATCAAAAGGCATAACCAAGAACTCATAGTGGCCATACCGACATCTGAAGGTCGTCTTCTGCACATCCTCGTCTCTGACTCTGAGCTGATGATAGCCTGACCTGAGGTCTATCTTCGAGAACCACCGTGCTCCCTTGAGCCGATCAAAGAGGTCATCAATCCTCGGTAGCGGATACTTGTTCCTCACTGTCACCTGGTTCAGGCGACGTAGTCAACACAAAGTCGCAAGCTCCCGTCCGCCTTCTTGGCAAACAATATCGGGGAAGCCCAGGGTGAAACACTGGGTCGGATGAACCCCTTGCCCTGCAAGTCCTCCAACTGTACCCGTAGCTCTCGAAGCTCGGCGGGGGCCATCCGATATGCTGGAGTGGATATCGGGGCTGTCCCGGGGTACAAGTCAATATAAATGTCTACCTCTCTGCGAGGAGGTAGCCCTGGAACGTCGTCGGGAAAAACGTCCGCAAACTGATCCACCACTACAGGAAAACCAGGACTCCGCACGTCAACTGCTCCAAGGATAAGGCTAGCCAACTGATGAGTGATGGGCTGTCCTCTCCTCCGCGGAAGTCCATCCTGTGCTGCTAAGGCTCCCTTCTCGCCGGTGAAGGTGAACCTGCTCCCATCGGTGCGTACACATCACACCTTGCGCCTAAAACAGTCAATCTGTGCATGGACCGTAGATAGCCAATCCATGCCCAAGATGACGTCGTAAGGCCTCGACGCTGCTACAAGAAGATCCCAGCCGAAGCTCTCACCTCCTAGAGTAAGCTCACACTGCCGGCACCAGTGCGTAATCGTCGAGTCTGCTCCCGTAGGAGTCTCTAGCCGTAAGGATCGAGTCAACGGCTCTGTCGGAATCTCCGAGCTCCGAACAAGGGCAGCGGCTATGAAAGAATGACTCGCTCCTGTGTCTATAAGAACTGCAGCAAGGGTGGAATAGACATAGATAGTACCTCGAATCATCTCGGGTGCGCCGTGGTCGTAGGACTCTGCTGCCTGGAGCTGTGCCTGTCGCTGCCCGCCAGCTCCCTGTGGTCGGGGTGGACCTCCTGGTGGTGGTGGTGGTAGAGCCTCAAAGCGTCGGCCACCACCAGCTGCTCGTCCAGCTCCCCTGCCTCGTCCGCCTCCTCCCTGCGGACCGCCACGGTCGATCCTCTGCCTCTGCCTCGGTGGTCCATCAACTGTCTTCTGCTCCTCGGCACGGCGGGTCGGGCAGTCACGAGCCATGTGGCCCTGCCCGCCGCACGAGTAGCACTGTCTGCCTCTCGTAAGACTGGCTCCGCGCTGTGTGCCCCGCACTGCTGAGCCAGTGCCCTGAGGTCGTCGGCCCGAAGGTCTGGTCTGTCTGGACCCCTGAGTCATCCGTCGATTGCCTACTGCAGATGACTCTGCCACGTGCCGCCCTGCGGTGGGTCTCTGTGCTGGTGTAGACTCTGCAAGGAAGCTCTCGATCAGAAGGGCCCGCTCCAGTACTCCTGTCAGAGTCGGTATGCTGAGGGAGATCAGCGATGCCCTGATCTCGTGTCTCAAACCCTGCTCGAAGGTCCGGGCCCGGAAGAATGGGTCCCGTACCATGTCGGTCGAGTAGCGCGAGAGATCGGTGAATCTCGCCGAGTACTGTGTGACCGTCATCCTACCCTGCCGCAGCTGTAGAAGCTCCTGAATACGCACCGCACGAAGGGTGGCTGGGACGAACTCTGAGCGGAAGAGGCTCTCAAAGTCTGTCCAAAGTAGGGATGCCTCATCGTGCACCTGGAGCATCAGGCTCCACCATCGTCCTGCTGCTGCGTGTAGTAGGCTCGCAGCGAGGATCACCATGAGGTCTGCTGGTGTCCTCACTAGCCTAAACACTCGAACCACTGCCTCCAGCCAGTCCTCTGCTGCCTGGGGATCCGTCTCCCCGCGAAACCGGGGCGGTCGCTGGCGCTGAAACTCATGCAGTGCGCTGAGGCGACGTGCATCGTCAGCGGCTGCTGCTGGAAGCATCGGGGGCTCGGCGGGTAGAGCTACCGCCGGTGCCACTACTGGCAAAGGGCCTTGTACCGAGGCCTCGTCGCTCGGTGGGCTGTCGTCACGCTCGACTCTCGGAACCCTAGCTGGCTGCCGTCGTGGGGCCATCCTGAAAAGGAAACAGGTGCGCCACAGTTAGAACAGTATACCTGGTGAGCTGATATAAGTAATCACAAAGAAAACATTGAAACACACACGCAATCAATGTTTTCGTGCATTAAGTCGGAAATCAGAAGTCAGGGTCCTGGTGTACGGATACGTCGGCCGCCGCACCAACACTGGACTCCCTGGACTGATAACCACACTCAATACGCTAAACATTATTGCTTCACATAGAAAAGATCAGAGTTCGCGGTAGAACCGAACTCCTTTGATACCAATTTGTCACGACCCGCCCTCGGGGTCCGTGCCGTGACTACCCCAAGCCCGCCTTCCATAGGCCAGGGGCTGGCGACTAGCACCAAGGCGTAAATCCCGGTAAAAAGGGAAGGCATTGCCTTTGATAAGTAAACACACACACAGAGAAAACAAGCGGAAAGTAAACACTAAGCAAGCAGAGTACGACTGAAAGTGCGGAAAGGTAAATGGGCCAGAATACAAACCCAAACTGAAAGTAAAGTACAACTCGAAAAGGGAAAAACAACAACTGTAAAGTAAAAGCCGCTACTCTGAGCTGTCCACTGGAAATCCCACCTGAAGGGTGGGTACAGATAGCTCCTCTGCTCCACGGGTCCCGCCGTCCGCTCCGTGCACGTCCCGCCCAGTGGTCCACCTCCGGGTACCGTCCCGCTCTACAAGCCTCAGCTAAGTCAACGCTGTAGGTCGTCTGCAACCAACACAACGTAGTGCGGGCGAAGCTCGTGCAGGGGTGAGTATAAGCTACTCAGTAGGGACCCCGAGACCCCTGAAAGTCTCTCAAATCCACAAAGGATAAACCACGAAGAAAAGTACAATCACGAAGTAACAACCGACACTACTTAGGTATATGCCCATACATATACCTAAGTCATCAATTCAAATATGCTCCAACCTCCGAGCCCAAGTACAACTCAGTCCACGCAGGAAAGTATACGTATTCCACATAGGAAAGCAAAACATAATCCACACAGGATTGCACAACACAATCCACACAGGAAGCAACAGGATTCAGCTCACACAGGTATACTTCTTCAGAGGATGATAAAGATGATCACTGATCCATCTAAGTCGTCGGACCCACGAAGGATCGATAGGTAACTAACCCCCGCAGAAGACCCACACAGGATCGGGCTCACACAGAACCTGTAGGCGCTGGCTCACACAGAACCGCGGAGCGCAAGGACCCACACAGGATCGGGCCCACACAGGACCTGTAGCACTGATCCACGTAGGATCGCTGAGTGCTGTAGTCGTCGAATCCACAGAGGATCTCTGTACTTTCGTCGTCGAATCCACACAGGATCTCTGTACTGTCGTCGTCGCAGTCACAGTAGCAGTCGTAACAGAAGAACAGTCGCAGCCAGCACTAGGGTTCCCTCACACAGCAAGCTCGTACGGAGGGTCCGCTCCACGAGCCGAGAGGCTGATACATCAACTGTCACAAAGACCAGAGTTGATGTATCCAAAAGTTCCGTATCGTCAACAGGAACTCAACGCAACAGACGGCGCGTCGATCGGACGCCCGGTCTGAGAGTTATTGGCATTTTCGTCTCCGGGGCCCGGTTGGTTTTTAAGGCAAAACAAACCCGACCGTACTCCACCTGCGTCCAAAACTCGGGCGGAGTATGCCAAAAGATCCGTCTCACTAAGAGGAACACTATGCGACTGACGGCACATCAATCGGACGTCCGTAGCTCAAGATATGAGCGTTTCCGCTCCGAAGGCCCGGTTGGTTTCGTGAACGAACCAACCCGGCGGAACTCAAAGTAACCCGAAACCTTGAGTGCGATATACCGAAACGACCGTCTCGATCCAAGGATCGCGTTGCCGCTGACGGTTCGTCGATCGGAGGTCCGAGGCTCAAGTTATGAGCCAAAAACCAAATCTGGTTCGAAACGGGGGGGGTCCGGGTCCGGGCCGACCCGGCCCGACCCCCCCCCCCCCCCCCGGGGTGGCGCGGTGGTGGGCCGCGGCGGCTGGCGCTGGCGCCGCACGAGGGTGGCACGCGGGGTGACAAACCCCCGCGTTTTGAGGGGCGGCGCGGCCTTTGTACCGCGCCGGTTTCTTTTAAAACCGTCCCCCCCCCCCACGTGGGGGGGCCTTCTGGCGCCGAACCAAGGGGGCCGGTTTCCCCCTTCCCTCAAGAACCGCCCCCCTCATTAAGAGGGGGGTTTTGTTGAACCGGCCAGGGGATTTATTCCCCCGGTTTTATGCCATCCGGCCGGCCAGCTGGCCGGCCGGTTTTTACCAACGGGACCGGAAATTCCGGTCCCGCCTTCGACTTCCGACGCCGGCGGCCCGGCCGCCGGTCTCCTCTTCCGCCGCGGCCCGGAACCGGCCGCGGTCTTTTCGTCCCGCCGCGGCCCGGAACCGGCCGCGGTCTCCTCGTCCCGCCACGGCCCGGAACCGGCCGCGGTGTTCGTCGTCCGGCGCGGTGCGACGACACCGCGCCCCCTTCGCCGTGCCATGATTCCTTTCAACGCGGCGCGACATCGTCATGTTCTTGAAGATTTTTCCTTGACGTAGTGCGACGGCGCCGCGTAAATTATTTGTACGATCTTCCGCGTGGTGCGACGGCACCACGCCACTTGCTTCCACCCGCATGAATAAACAGGAACGATGGAGGGGGGGTTCGGCCGTGTTCATGCGGTCCGGCCCCCCTCGCGTTAACTATAACACTTAAATAAAATATTTCAAAGCCTCACGTAGACATGCGATCCACGAGAAAGAAATGGAATAATTAAAGAATGAAACAACAACCCCTACCTCGGGTTAAAGATTCGAAGATTCGTCTACGTTCCGCGGAAGACGGCGTCGCGGAGGTCGGGCGTCGCGGTCGTCGTTCGTCAAATCCGTTGACGAAGAGATATGCCCGAAGAGACACGTCGTTGGCGGATCTTCGTTTGCCGACGAAGAAGGTCCGAGGAGGAAGCGGCGTTCCCTCTTGTTGACACCGAGGACGAAGAAGAGAGGCGTCGTTCTTCGACGGAGTTTGAGCGTTCTTCGTCAGAGCTTGAAGATGAAGAGGAATCTCTCCAAAAGCTCTCAAGGAGACAAACAAACAACCCATCATAAAATAAGATAACATCTTATTTTATTATTACAAAACACATAAGAATTTCAAAAGTTTGACATTCAAAAAGGGTTTAACTCCCAAAATTAATTAAGAGTAACTTAAGCCAATTAAGAGGGGGTTAAGGGAACTTGAAAAGTCTAGGGGTTCGTGTGGGCCCCACCACACTTAATCCTCCCAAGGGAGGTTAAGTGGGTGTGGGTCCCACTTCCAACCCCCTTTGGTAGGTTTTTAACAATCTAAAAATAAAATTTCTCTTACACAAATTTTATTTAACTCAACTGAAAACCCCAAAACTTAACTTTCAACCCGCAACAAACGCAACTCCCCAAAAGGTCTCTTTAAGCGAATATCGGCGTTGCGAGTTCATCGGTGCCCTCGGATTTCAATTCCGAGCACCGGATCAAAAGTTAAGAATTCCCGCTCGTTCGTTCACTGAACGTACCCGAGCCAAGCTTCGGAAATTAACTCCGGGCACTCCGGGCCTCGGAATCAGGTGCCGTCTGAAACCGCGCTTTTGTAAAATTCTAAAGAAAATTAAGAAAAAAAAATTTCCCTTGAATTTTACGGGTCTTTACAAGCACACCCCATGGTAATGTAAACAAACACTAACCAAGAAGATCTAATTGTGAAACAAAAAAAACACTTGGTACGAATCCCAAGTTGATGAATATTTTTAACATATATGACGGGGTGAAACCCTAACGAAGTGCATGAAACAAGTATGAAATTATGTTACATGAATGATCTTGATGTTTCACAAAAAACCACATCAAAATGTGTTCCTAAAGAGATTGAGGGACCATGGGATCCTTCCATCGATATAATGGTATAATGGGGGAATACAAGGGATCATTAGGGTAAATCCGAGAAAGAAAATTAGAATTACATAAAGTTATATAACGAGTTGGTCATTATGAATTATTTGGCTACACGGTATAGCAAACTGTGTGACCAAACCGTGCAACATGTTCAAGACACCCAAAACATGACCTTTCTCTCCAAAATTCATGGGGGAATAAGAGGGAACATAGTAAATAAATATGGAAAGAATATTATATATATAATTCCCCAAAAATTTCAAACCTATCACACTCGACTCCCAAGAAACCAACAAATATCTGACAAGAACCAGAAAAAAGTAAAAATTAAAAACTTGGGTATAAAAATAAGATCATTAAATGGTTTAAACTATATTTTAATTTTTATTTTAAAACCCTTTTATGTTATGGAAATAACCTAAACTCATAATAATAAATGACAAAACAAAACTAGATTTTCATGACTGAAAACCCAACAAATTTAACCTAAATTGATCATCTTTAACATTTATCTAATGATTAATACTCATCCCATATAACCATATTTTTTATAAGATCATTAAAAATTATTGAATGTAATTAATAACATATAATAACAATTCTATACATTTACCCTCATTTTGCACAAACTTCCATTCATGTATACAAGTAAACTGATCTTGAAAACTCTGAAATAAAATGTTCCAAAATGATAAAATTATAACTCATCAAAAGTACTTAAAAACATAATAAAACAATAATGAAACATATTCATGTATAAAATATTGTATAATTTTTATTAATTAATTTAATTTGATTATACATGATCTTAATGTGAAGCATGAATTCAGTCTCATGGCAAGGGAAATTCTCAAACTCATCTCTCTTTCCTTGGGTTTTACCTATTTTACCCCATTTTAGAATGAAAAATTAATTTAGTAACATTTACTCATTATTATCTTGTATTTTCTAAGATATTCATGTATTCACAAGATATTGCAAAATAAATTTTTTTCCAAATATATATTTTAAAAAAACACACCTTTTACTTATTGATCGTTTTTTCTTCTTCACACATAGTTGATGATTCAAGTATGGTATTCCATAATTCATTTAGGAACCCAAATTTTATTAATATGTGATTATTAAATGAAAACAATTCATTTCCATTGGTAATTTTACACTAAATATTGATATATGTTCTGTATGAAATGCATGATAATGTAAATATTATGATGTGATGGGTGCACCCATAATTATACTATGCAATGAAAAAAGTTTTTATGTGATGGGTGGTCTCAAATTTATATTGAACTCCAATGAATTGGGTAATGTAATGTATCTAATGGGTATAATATAATACGTGTGAACATGATGCTATATTTTTCTATAACTATGTGTGTTATTTTACCACTAATACAAGATGATTCATTTTTAAACATGTCCACATTTAAATAATTTTCTTAAGGTTTCCTCCCATGATTATGATCAGATTCCAATGATATGATGATGATAATTCTCACATCATGTTATATTGTTTCATGTTTATATTTCTACTCTTACTATGATTTTATCACACCCCGTTCATTGATTTGTATCCTTAAGTGACTACTTTTACTAATGTGAATTCAAGGGATAATAAAAAGCTAGGGAAAAATAATTTAAATAGATATTATGTTTATGTGGAAAATGTTATGTACGAACCTTGTTTTCCCCATACACAAAACCATTAGAACATGTCCATGTAATGATTTTTTGAGTTTTATCATTAAAATGATCTATTAGTATTCTAAGAAAAAGTAGGGTCTCTATATTAATAGAGGCCACTAATTCAAAACAAAAAGGAGGAGGAATGAATTAAAAATACATAATGAAGGGATTTTAAGAAACAATTCATAGATAATATTTTCTTTTTGAGTAGTGAGAATATATGGAAAAAAAATCATGAATCTGTCAAAAAATAATGAAGATGATTTTTCCTTGTATGAAGCCAACATGACAAGGATTGAAAGCATGTTGCAGACTAAAAAAATAATAGAATAATAAATATTGATCGATTCATTGATGGTTTAAAACCATTACTCTACAGGGAACTAGTCTCCCAAAATTTCTCATCATAACAATATATAGTCTCATCTGTTATATAAAGTTAAATATATTATCAATGTTTTATTACATTAAATTAATTAAATTGAAGAAGAAGGTTGAAGAATAAATACTGGATAGATGATTTTAGTAGTAAGTGGTTTCCTCACCCTAGAGTTTCTCAATGGTGATATCCCATTATTTTTTAAAAAGAAATATGGATCTATGAGACTGTGCATTAAATATTGGTAGATAGATGTCATTAAAATAAAGAACATGTATGCACTTCCTCACATTGATAATTTATTTGATCTACTTTTAGGAGAAAAATATTTTCAAAGAATAATCTTGGATATATATATCATTAATTTCTTATAAAGGATGAATATATTCGAATGATAAAATTTTGAATGACGTGTCGTCATTATATGTTTAAAATTGTTTTATTGGAATGATTAATGAACCTTATGTTTTCATGCATCCAATGAGTAATGTTTTTAATGAATATCATGATGAATTTTCATTGGTATTTCTTTATGATATCTTTTCATTCTGTAAAATTTATGAATATCATGACAATTACATTCTCATTATTCTGAAGACTCTTAGATGAACTGAGTTATATTGTATGTTTATAAAGTAGGATTTCTAGCTGGATATAGTTTATTTTGAAGGGAATATTGTATGAAATATGGAATCTCAGTTGATCCTTCAGAGATAAGGGAATATCAGAAATTCTATACACTAAAAAACATAACATATGTACATAGTTTTATTTATTTATAATGTTATTATCAGTTTTTGATTTAAATATTAACACGATTATCTAACCCATTAACCATTCTTACTTGTAAAGGGGTTATGTTCATATATAGAATATAATGTGAATAATGTTTTTACTAAATGTAGTGGAGATTAGTGAATTCTACAATATTGAATCTAACATCAGAAAATGGTGGATTTTTTAATTTATAAAGATGCATCAAAGAATGGAATCAGATGTGTCATTATGAAAAATGATTCAGTTATTAGATATGAATCAAGGAATTCAAAAAATCATGAACAGAACTGCCCAACTCATGAACATGAGTTAGCAGTAGTAAATAATTATAGGAAAATATGGTGACATTATCTCTATGGTGAAAGATATGAGATATATAAAAATCACCAAATTTTAAAATATATCTTCTCATATAAAAAACTGAATATGAGGAAAAAAATTCATTGATATTATAAATGATTACGATTTTTCAGTACACTACCATCATGTGAAGGTGAATAAGGTAGAAGATGCATCGATCCAGAATGATCATGGTGTTATGAAAATTGGGGGATTGATAAGTACTTAGTGTAAATGGTTCATGGAAATTCAAAATTGAAAATATCAAGAATGGAAAAACAGAATTACTTCTTAATGTAGTTTCTTGTACATATTTTTTGGAATAAATTTAAATATATAAGTGTGATGACAAACATATTCAAATGAAAGTTCAATCTGTGAATGATGGGATGTACCCGAACATTATGTGTGAGGATGGAATTGTGAAATTTCAAAGGAGGCTATATGTACCCTCTATAACCGAGCTAAAAAGGGTGTTATTGGATGATTCCCATAGCTTTAATTTCTCAATACACCATAGTATCACAAAAATGTATTGGGATAGGAAGTGAAATTTTTGGGAGGGTTACATAAAGCAGGAAATTGATGATTAAGTATCAATATGTTTAGTGTATTAACATGTGATGGAAGAAAAAACATTCTATATGTTTCATCCATCCCCTTCATATTCCTACATGGAAATGGGAAGAAAAAACTATGGATTTATCCACTACATTACAGAAAAAATCCAAGAAAGAATGATGCATTATGGATGATTTTTGATGAACTTACCAAATCTTCACATTTCCCCAATATAAGAGAGGATTTTCCACTAGAGTGCCTTAAAAAATATCAATTAAGTATGTTTTATGAATTCCTGAATAAAAAATATCAATTATTTTTTATTGTGATCCATGATTTACAATGAAATTCTAGAAAATTTGACCAAAATATTTTGATACCGAGCTTCGTTTGAGTGCTGCTTATCTGCGTCAAACTGAAGAATAGTCTAGAAAGACCATTCAATCATTATATGACATGTTGATATCATGATCCTCATCATTAAACTTATGGGGAATATGTATTTACCTTTTTCATATTTTTCTTACAATAATATCTTTATTTAACGTATTCAAAATGCACTATATAATGCATTGTTTGGAATGAGAATTCATACACCAACATGTTGAGATAAGGTTTGTGAATGGAATCTTGTTGGTGCACAAATTATGTAGGAAACAACATTGGAGGAAATGAATATTCATATCCATATATAATATACTTGAAGATGGAAAATGGTGTAACACCCCGAACCCAGAAGCCTAGAGATGATGAATTATTTTAATACATTGCCATGATTACAAGTAATCGTGTCCCAAAAGACCGATCAGATTAGAAGTCTTAGAAAATAGATTACATACATGAACATTACATTACACATTACAAAATAAAACCCAATATAAATGATCCTTTGATAACACCTTTAATACCTTTCTTAACCATGTTTATCAATCATAATAAAATTCTTGGAATCCTAGGAAAATTAAAACATAGAAAGGGGTAAGCTTAGATTCTTAATAAAAATAATAATATAGAAGAAACATTCATAAATAAGAATAAAAATTTAAGGAAATCTATAAGAAAAAAACAAAATCCTTTTAAACTTGAACTTCATAATATTATGGAAAAGATACATTAAAATAATTCCATTTACATATTCACAAGGATATTATACTTGTTAAATAATCACAGGAAATATCAATATCAACTTTCATAATGATGGAATGCATAATGCCAGACTTCCTTACCACATAGTCAATGCCTTGTTCCCAGACTAAAAATAAGATTTTGTCAAGGAATTTTTCTAAGACACTAGTTTGTCTGATGAGATCTACTGATGCATCGTGGAGATATAACGGGCTCCACCCGTCACTTACTATGTCTAACACATTCCTCATATCAAAAGGATTAAATGAAACTTAAACATTCAAATTAAAACTAGAATTCAAAATATCAATAATTTATGCATAATCAATTAATAGTATAAAAATAACACATCCACAATAAAACATATCACAATACCTTCAATATAATAGGGAATATTTTTATCATAATAAATCAACCTCTACCATTAATAATATCAAGTAAAGGATGTGGAAAAAGTTGAAAATGATCGGTAAAACTCTTTGAGAGAAATATTCATTTTTCATTAAATCATTTAAAAAGTCACACACATTATAAAGTAAGTCATTTGAAAAATATTTTTGAATCAATTATTTCCATACCACTTTGAAACTTTTGAAAGGAATTAAAATTTTAAAACATTCCTTCCATTATAAATAAATCCTTAATTTTTTCTTGAAATCATGAACATTAATGAGGAAGGTTTAGAAGAATAAATCATTAAAACATTTAAAATGATTTTTTTGTTAAAGAGACCTTTAAAAAGAATCATTTTTAAAACAATTTTATGAAATGTGGATATGGAAAATAAATATATCCCAGTACAAACTTACGCATAAACAATCGCGGATAATAATGAGATTGAGGAATTAACCATTATCTTGGACTTTATTTTATTTGATGGTACGTTTAACCTATTGTATAAATACTGTAGTATGTTATTAAATTATACCAGAACCATATTTATATTTATGATATCATACATTATTCATTTAGGACATGATACTTCACATTTAATAATAATTCCCATGTTAAATTAACATTTTGGGTAATAATCGCTTTCTTTATCATATGTGTTTTAACTTGTTATTATTGATTGTATCACTTAGATCATGATTTAATAATTATGTAATATAAAACATGATTTATATATATTATATATTTAGAATATAAATAGGTGTAATAGACATATATATTAAATGGAAAACAACGTTTATGCAGCCGGTAGGCCGTACGTACGCATAAACGATGTTTCCGTCTTCATATCATGTTGAACGAAACTAAGTGAATGAGATATATTTAAGTAAATATGTATATATATATATATATATATTTATCCAGTATCATAATTATTTCATATATTAAAAACATATTAATTATATATATTTTATAATCATCGTTGAATGTTGGACGTGGAAATAAATCTCATCGCTTTGTGGAGATGGTAATCTGTACGTACTCACGAATGATAATATCATTATATTGATTGTGAAATAATATATAATTGGATGATATATAATATATTCAGAATAATTAACATGTTATATTTATTATTTACGTTATTTATGCTCATTATTATTCAATTCCAAATAATAAAGTGTTTGAATAAAATACTACACCACAACGTTGAGACGGTAATTCATATGTACGCACATATGGTGACTTCGTCATTTATAGGATGGATAAGATAATGAATATGGTTGTATTAATTTTATAATAACATCACAGTATATATAAAATACTAGTTTTATTATTTTATAATGAAATCAATAATGAAAGAAGAAGTGGATGAAGAAAATAACTTGGAAGATGTGATAAAATATTTACCTCTTCATCGGGTTCTTCATATTGATTTGATAAAAAAGGATCCGTAGGTTTTATTTTTGAACAAAGGATGGCCCCTAAGATGAAGGGAGGAATTTTGGGAGGATATTTGGGCAGGGTTTGGCCTATCCAAATGGTTTTGGATGTGTGAAATTAATAGTAGGGTAGGTACCCTTTTATAAGAGAGGTGAGGGTCACTTTAAGAAAATCTTGAAATATTATTTTATAATAAAATAATTTTTGGTTTCTGATGGCTAAAAATGGATTTTATAAATTCTATTGTGGGTATGGGACTAAAACTTCTCAACCAATAGGTTTTATATAGGTTTAGTCATCACATTAACCTTATCATTTAGATTTAACTCTTTGTTAAATAGTTTGACATTTACCATGTCTCTTTTATTTTTACATTATATGGTTAATAAACATACTAAAAAATTTCAATAGAACCCTAAGTGGTTCATTTATGTAATATGTATTATTATATAATTATTTTCAAGGAACTTTATATTTTTAGGTCTATTATATCAATTAATAATATAATATATGTTTTAAAAACTCAATTATATTTATTTTGACAATATTTAGTATTTGTTTTATTTCAGCCATAAAAACTCTATCACTTCAAATAAAATTTATTTTAACATCCCTAAAATTTTATATTAACCTATAAAAATATTTTAATTCATCCGATGTCTCAATTTACATTTATTGGGATATTTATAATATCAATTATTTTAATATTTCATTAATAATGTAATTACTACATCATCATTGTGTCATAAATAAATTAAATTTTTCAAAATCAAAAAATTATAAATAAAATTCCATTATATAGGAAATATTTTTCAATTTCTAATTAATATTTATAGTTGAATTTATATTGTGTGTAACCCTATATTAAAAATGTTTTAGTTATTAAACATCGAATTAAATCTTTTAACTATACTTTAAATAAATTAATAATACATGTCCTAATCATTTCCATGTAGACCAAAGAGAATCAAGTTTTATTACTATGGTTGTTTCTGGTAGAATTATACTTATCCCATTGAATTATTACATGTGTTAGGGTAATAATAATATCATTTTTAAGCTTAATTACCCTTTTTATTTTTTACCATGGTAAATAAAAGTAAAAAGTTACTATTCAGAAAAAATTATTTTCACATTATTGAACCAAATTTTACTTTTTGATATCAACTGTGTCTCTAAGAGTTTTTAAATTCAACTCACAGAAGGGTTAAAATTAAGTTTTATATAAATTTGCAAATTCTT
Organism: Viscum album; assembly: GCA_963277665.1. Lineage (NCBI taxonomy): Eukaryota > Viridiplantae > Streptophyta > Magnoliopsida > Santalales > Viscaceae > Viscum > Viscum album. The sequence goes on along the minus strand of OY728151.1, from coordinate 1,000,387,146 downwards.
GTAGAAGGTGGGTAAAAGACTGTAAAATGTTGGATAAAATTTTATATTTCTAAACATATTATAAAATTACTACAACTAATTATGTTGAAAATATATAGGTATTATGTATCTATTTTAACCTAAAATAAATTAAAAAATAACTTATTATTTAAATAAAAAATTCAGTTTTAACTAACAACGTGCTGTCTTTTCACAATTCATCAAAAATTGAATTTTTTCGGAAAAATACCAAAAATTTACCTAAAGATAATTTTGATATTCCTAATTCTATAATTAATTATATTTTACAAAATCTATAGTATAACACATTCATTTATTAAATTAAAATTAATTCCCATTGTCAAAACCAAAAAGAGGGTTTTTTAAATTGTAAAAATTATAAAAATATTGACATATCATAATGTCAAATTTAAATATAAAATTACATATAATGGCAAAAATTGTATTAAATGACATAAATATAATCTAACTATACTTCCAAAAAATTCAAATTCAAAATTTATCACAAAAAATTATTTCGATTGAATAAGTTGTTTTTAATTAAAACATAGTATTTTTCATTATTCTTCAAAATATGAAAGTTATCAGAAATGTACCAAAAATTTATCTGAACTAAATTTTTATGTCCTGCTTATAAGATGAATTCAATTTCAATAAATTGAATATATAAAAGCTTCAAATAGTGGGATTAAAAAGGGTTCTCCATTAAAAGGTGGTAAAATTCCATTTTTTTTTGAAAAATAATTATTTTATCTGATAAAAATGAATTTTTTCTTATATTATGTCTTTAAAACACATAATATGGATTTTGAAATTAGATATAGTATATAATATTCAAAATGCAGTTAATACTATTCATAACAGCTTTTTTAATGGTTAGTTTAACAAGTTGTGGTGCGCTCGAACTCGATGTTGCGTGTAGTGAAAGTTATAAAATTACTTTATTGAGATAACATAGTATGAAACCATGCAGTGATACATTCTCCCCAACTTCAATAAACTGCCTCTTCAGAATTTGAAATTTTTATTAGAATATAAATGGTTAAAAATAGAAAAATACCATTGTGGAAAACCCACATCATAAATTGGTTTAATAATATTTACTCATAATAAGTGGGAAAGGGAAATTAAAAAATCCACCACCAAATTATGACCTCGATTAAGAGAACATTGTTGTCAATTTGAGACACATAACTGGAAGAAAAATTTAAATATTTATAGGGAGTTATTAAGGTCATCAATCTCAAACAAGTGTAAAATTGAGGGTCTCAAAGCCATCAATCTAAGACGATGTAAAATATCATAGGTTCAACATAATATTAGGTGTTAGGATAACACATTTTATGTTTTAAGATCCATTACCTAATGTTTAATAATTAATTAATTCAAATAATAATAGGAAAAAAATACTTGACAAATAGAGTATCATCCTTCAACTAATTCCTACCACAAACTCATCTTTCACCCCAAAAGACAATATAATTCAAATGTTTTATATTTATCCTAACCATATAGGGTTCTAAAAATAATGTATTTATGATTCATTTTTCTGACTATTTTAAAAAATACAATATACAATCTAGGACATCACATTGGCTAGTGGTAGGTGATGCACCCTTGTCACCTTTTATGTACATGTTCACGTCTCGATGCCTTGCCGGATGCGACATGTTGTTCCCCACCTTCAGGTTTTACTTTTTATGGGAATCCAAAAATAATCCCAAGAAATTATTTAACCTTAAAATTAGTATCAAATTTCAATCTTATTCAATTCCATCCTTTATACTTATCTAAAATACATCTATCCAAACTCACAGTCCAAAATATATAAGGATGGTAAACACAATAAAGATCCTTTTTTCCACATAATAACATGGGAATACCATTACCATGTATTCTTTTAAAACATTGTAACACCAAGAAATGTCATATAACCATATTTATTAAATTCATTTTCTTTTATTCCTTATAGAATACTGGATATATTCATTTTATCATATATTTTTGAAACTCCATCAATGATTGAATAAACAAACCATTAACCAGTTCCCAAGATGTTAATAATATCCAATATAATTTATCAAAATCAATCATCTCTTATTCCAAAATCAATACCTTAGTGTCAAGACCAAATTAACGTTTTGTCTTCCCTTTAACCATGTATTTTCCAAAAGAAATTAACATGCCATTGAGTCACTTTTTTTGGTTCCACACAATCTCATGTCTTTAATGAAATAATACTATAGTACAATCATTATATACTCTATAATTATTATAACATGTACTTCATTAATATAATACTTAAATGACACACTAATTTAAAAACAAAATAATAACTCTTAATCATTCCTCATCATCATCGGTTGTATCATAACTTGATTGTTATCCAATAGCAACATTTGGGGAATATTCTGATGATTTGGACCTCAATTCGAGTAGTTTCCTAACTCCTTGAAGATGAACCATTGTACATTGAAGCCTTTTTCTTACCCTTGAAATGAAGTACATGGTTTTCTTTTTCTTCACACATATAACAAACTCCCATTCCCTTCAATAATTTACCAAGGTGATTCTTTCCACAATTATCACATATTGGAAAATCCTTCTTTCCCTTATTCCCTTTATCCATCATTCTTTCTAACATCTTTTTCTTCTATGGCTTCCCTTCAAATGCATTGGACTCAGATAATTCATTACATATCTTATTAACACATGGTACTATTTCTTTATATGATGATAATATATGGGAGACTATTTTCTTTCTAAATGTTGTCTTAATACACTGAAGGTTATGATCCTTCTTACTCATTGGATCATGTGTATTTCTGGAGGACTTATTCCGTTTACTATGTACCATTTCAAAACAATGGCATACACTAGGTTAGTTTAAGAATCACAATTTATAATTCCAAACTAGTAAAATACAAAACGTAAATTAAAAATATTATGTGTATAATCTATAATCATAAAATGTATTCTTTGGGAATGTATTTAATCCTAAATAATTCATAATCTATTTTAATGAAAATTTAAATATTCAAAGCATATACCTTGGGAGTGTCGTAACAAAGAGTGAAACAAGTACTGTTTTCATGCATCAGTTCCCATTAGAGTCTAGCTCAAATTGTTGTTTTCATGTTTTACCCCTAGGTACATCTGTTCTAGAGCCGCCTCTACCTACTCGTATCTAGACAGAGACGTATTTCTTGTAAAACTCACAAAATAACTATAGTACAAAAATTCTTGGTAGCTATTCTATTCTAATCTTCAAATTATATCTTAGGGTAATGTTCTCTAATCAGATTTTAAAAAAATATATTTACAAGGTTGTTTCAAAACTTCCTCTGATACCAACTGTAATTCCCTGACCCCAAAAACCTAGAGTTGGTGCATTATTTTAATACATTAGCATGATTACAAGGAACATGGTCCCAAAAGACAGATCAGTTTAGCAGTCTTGGAAAATAGACTACATTCATGAATGTTACATTACACATTATAAAATAAAACACAACATAAATGATCTTTTTAGAACGTCATTAATTCCTTAGCTTAACCCTACTTATCAAACATAATACACTTCTTGGAATCCTGGAAAATTAAATAATGGAAAGAGGTGAGCTCAGATGCTCTGTAAGGATATCAATATAGCAGAAACATTCATGAATAAGAATACACATTTAGGGAATTATATAAGACTAAATCAAAAACATTATAAACATAAGCTTCAGGATAATGTGGAAAAGTTACAACAAAATATTCCATTTACTTCTTCACATGGATATTCTACTAGTAGAATAATAAAATGAAATATCAATAGAAACTTTTATAATGATGGAATTCATAATGCAAGATTTCATTACAACATATTCAAGCCCTTGTGTCATGACTAAAAATAAAAAAATTTCAAGGCCTTGTGAAAAGACAGTAGTTTGTCTCAAGAGACCTACTGATGCATCGAGGAGCTATAGTGGGCTCAACCCCTCACTAACTAATTCCATTGCACTCCTCATATGAAAAGGTCTAGACATTACAAAAAAATTCATATTAAAACAAGCATACGAAATGTCAATACATTATCCATAAACCATGAATGGTATAAAATTAACCCTTCCACAGTCAAGAATATCACAAAACCTTCAACACCATATAGAATATTTTTATCATAATAAATCATCCTCTTTCAAGAATAATATCCATTAAAGGATGTTGACATAGTAGAGAATGATCAGTAAAACTATTTGAGAGAAATATCGATATTTCATGAAATAATTTTAAAAGTCACAGAATTTAAAATTTCATTTAAAAAATAATTTTAAATCAAAGTGTCTCAAACCACTTTGTAACTTGTGAATGTAATTAACATTTTAAAACATTCATGTCCATATAAATAAATCCTTAATTTTTTTAAAACACAGACATTGATGAGGAAGGTTTATAAGAATAAATCATTAAAACATTTAAAGTGATTTTTTTTACTTAAATAGTTCCTTAAAGATATTCCTTTTGAAAAATTATTTATGAAACATATAAAAGGATAATAAATATGTCCCAATAAAAACTTTCACATAATAAATCTTGGATAATAATGAGATTGAGGAATTAACTCTTACCTTGGAGTTTACTTTAGTCGATGGTACGTTTAACCTCCTGTATAATGACCGTATTATGATATTAAATTATTCTAGAACCATATAAATATTTATGATATCATACATGATTCATTTATGACTTTATACTACACATTTAATAATAATTTCCATGTTAACATAACATTATGAGTAATAATCGATTTCTTTATCGTACATGTTTTAACTTGTTACTCTCAATTGTATCACTTAGATCATTATTTAAATACTTCCATAATATAAAACATGACTTATATATCTTATATATTTATAATATAAATAAGTATCATAGACATATATATGAAATGAAAAACACCATTTATGGAGATGGTAGGCCGAACTTGCGCATAAACGATGTTTTCATCTTCATATCGTATTGAATAGAACATTGTGAATAATATATATGTAAGTAAATAAATGAATATATATATATATATCCAGTATCATTATTATGTCACATATTACATACTAATTAATGATGTATATTTTATATTCATCATTAAATGTTGGACGTGGAAATGAATCTCATCGCGTCGTGGAGACGGTAATCCGTATATATGCACGAGCGATAATAACATTATATTAATTGAGAAATAGTATGTAATTGGATGGTATATAGTATATAAATAATCATTAACATTTTATATTTATTATTTACATCGGTTATAATGATTATTATACCCTTCCAAATAATAAAGTATTTCAATAAAAAAATACACCAGTACGTGGAGACGGTAATCTCTACGTACGAACGTATGGTGACTTTGTCATTTATATGATGGATAGAATAATTAATAGGGTTTTAAAATATTAATAATAACATAAAAATATAGAGAAAATACTTCATTTATTATTTTAGAATAGAAACAATAAAGAAAGAAGAAGTGGATAAAGAAAAGAATTTGAAACAGGTAATGAAATATTTACCTCTTCTTTGGGTTTTTCCTATTGATTTGATCAAAATGGATTCTTAGGTTGGCGTTATGACCAAAGGAAGGACTATAAGATGAAGGGAGAATGTTATGAGGATACTTGGGCAAAGGTTGGCTGAGCTAGATGGATTCAGAGGTGTGAAATTAAGAGATGGGTATGTAGCCTTTTATAAGAGAGGTGATGGTCACCTTAGGAAAAGCTTGCAATATAATTTAGAATAAAATAATTTTCGGTTTCTAATGGCTAAAAAATGGATTATTTAAAGTCTAATTTGGTTATGGGTCTAAATCCATTCAACCAAAATGTTTTATAATAGTTTCGGTCATAACATTAAACTTATCTTTTAGATTTAACTCTTAGTTAAAAACGATTGACATTTACCACATCGCTTTGTATTTTTATATTATATGGTTAATAAACTTACTATAAATGGAAACTATAACCTGAAGTGGTTTATTAATTTCATTTATATTATTATATATGTTTTTTGGCCGATCCTTATATTTCAAGGGATATTATATCAATTAATAATATAATATTGTTTTAAAAACACAATTATGTCAAATTTGACACTATTTAGTATTTGAATTTTTTCAAAGACATAACAACATTATCATTTCGAATAAAATTTATTTTAAGAACCCTAATATTTCATATTATCCTAAAAAATTAGTGTAATTCATCAAAAGTCTCAATCAAAATTTATTTGGATATTTATAATATAAATTATTTTAATATTTCATTAATAAGAAGATTACTCCATCATCATTGTGTCATAATTCAATTATATTATTCAAGGTCTGAAAATTATAAATATAATACCATTATTTAATAAATCCTATTATATTTCTAATTAATATTTATAGTATAAATTATAATGTCTGTAACTGAATATTAAAATTGGTTTAGTTATTAAACATTGAATTTAACTTTTTTAACTCTTCTTTAAATAAAATAATAATAAATGTCCTAATCTAATCCATGTGGCCCAAAGAGATTCATATTATATTAATAAGGTGGTTTTTCATCTAATTGTACTTATCCAATAGAATTAGGGCATGTGTTAGGGTAATAATAATAACATTTTGAACCTTAATTACCTAATTTTATTTTAACAGTGGTAAATAAAAGTAAAAAATTATTATTTTCCAAATAATATTTTCATCTTTTTGAACCACATTTTACATTTTTATATCAACCGTTTCTCTCATGTTTCTTAAATTAAACTCACAGAAGCGGTAAAATTATATTTTATTCAAATTTGCAAATTCTCCTAGGAGGTGGGTAAAAGACGGTAAAATGTTCGATAAACTTTTATGTAAGAAAACTAATTATAAAACAACTCCAATGAATTAAGTTGAAAATATATAGTTATTATGTATATAATTTGGTCTATATTAAATTAAAATAAAATAACTAATTATTTAAATAAAAATCCAGTTTTAGCCAATAACGCAGTGTTATTTCACTATTCATAAAAAAATTGGATGTTTTCAGAAAAATACCAAAAATTTATCCAAAGAAAATTTTGATATTCCGAATTAAAAAATTAATTATTTTTTAATAAATTAAAAACATATAAGTTTCATTTATTCATTTATAATTAATTCCAGTTGTCAAAACCAATAAGCGAGTTTTTTAATAAGTTAAAACTAGCAAAAGATGGACATTTGTTTATATCGAATATAAATTTGGAATTACATATAATGAAAAATATTGTATTAAATGATAAAAATATAATCTGATTATACTTCCAAAACATTAAATTCAATAATTTATCAATAAAAATTATTTCGATTTAAAATGTTGTTTTTAATTAAAACATAGTATTTTGTACTATTCATCAAAATTTGAAAGTTATTAGAAAAGTACCAAAACATTATCCAAAATAAATTTTTATTTCTTCATCTAAAGAAGAATTTAATTTCATTAAATTATATATATAATAGTGTCAAATATTGTTTTTAAAAAGTTTTTTACATTAATAGGTTGTAAAATTGCATTTTTTTTGAAAAATACTTATTCTATCTAAAAAATGAATTTCTTCTTATATTATGTATTTAAAATAGAAAATATGGATGTTAAAATTATATTGAGTAAATAAGATTCAAAATTCAGTTAATAATATTCATAACTTCTTTTTGAACGGTTAGTTTGATAAGTTATGGTGCGCTCGAACTCGGTGTTGCGTGTAGTGAAAGCTATTGAATTACTTTAAGGAGATAACATAATATGAAACCTTGGTGTGTTACAAAAGGTATGTGCTGATATTAAATAGTATGATTTTTAATTTCATTTTCGGAGATTAAATTTATATGAAAGTATCCACATGGATTGGGTTAATAATATTGGGGGGGGGGATAAATATTGATCCCTATATACATTTTCCATTTGTAAATTATGAGGAGAGTTGGAGATTTGGATTATCATTTGGAAATGTTAAATAGCCTTTCTAAGTTACATGATGTCTTCCATATCTCCTTGGTAAATAAGTACATGTGAGACCCAAAACATGTACTCACTTCTGAGGGAATGGAATTGGGACGTGAAATATCATATTGTGAATATCATATCCTAATTCTAGAAGATAATGAATAAGTTTTGAGGAATCAGATGACATGGATGGTAAAGATACTTTGATTAAATCATAAAATTGAATAGGTGACATGTGAGTATGAGGATATTATGATGAACTACCCAAATCATTTTGTGGGGAAACAACTGGGGAATTTAAAGGATGATTTTTTTGTATGAGGAGAGAATGTAACAACCCATAAATATATCTATAGAATGTTCCTTAATATTTTAATTTAATATATTGAACACATAAAATAACTTATAGAACATAATATAACATTTTAAATGAAGAGTGAATAAAATAAAACATATCTCCAGAAGTTAACAAACCTATACCGATGAAATTTTAACATGACCATAGGAATAGTAATGTGAACCTTAAGAATAGTAAACTGGCCAATAGAATAGTAACCTCACAAATGAAAATATAAATAAAAATTTTCAATCCTATAAATGAAAATATTATATAATGATGTCATAGTATATAGAAATAAATTTTTTAAATATTAATAATTAAGTGTTTGTATGTATTTATGTCATGAGTATTTAATTATTATTTATCAATTAATTATCATTTCTAAAAAAAATTCATTTTCTTAATATGTATTTATAAATAAATATATTTATTTCTTTTTATTTATAGATAATTTAATGATACTATAGATATGTTTCATAGAGTGTTATAAAATCAGTTATAATTTTAAAAACTGTAATTTTCTAAGAAAGTCTTTATTCTATATAAAACAAAATTTTATCATAATAATATAATTATTTTCATAATGTGGTGTTCATTTTTCAATTATACATGTCAAAAAAATAGTGTTAATTTTAGGGATATTTCTAAAATAATTTAATTTTTCGAATATTAAATTAATATAATTTACAAGAAATAAAAAATACATGATTTATTGAGTCATGAAATTTTTGGATTATATAATCAACCATGATTCAAACTAAAATTAACTTAACACATTATTTCTCACAATAATCAATATTTTATCTTGTATTTATCCAAATAATAAAATATTGAATAAAATAAAGAGAAATCTACCTATCCTCTACTATAAATACCACCCCTTCTCGTCACACCATTAAAACTATTGAGACTTTTCAAGTTTATACCTAATAATATTATAAATCCCATCACCTATTTCTATGAGCTATATTTCTCATAATAAAACCAAAACTATTTCCTTATGGAGGAATTTATGGAGGGGAATGCAATAGGTAAACTCCTATTCCATTTCAATTTAATTTCATTCCAAGTTAATTTCTTTTATTAATTTTACATCACCTCCCAACACCCAAATAGAATGATAACTATAGTACCATAAATATACTTTAATTTTGTTATAATATTTTATTTATCCATCATCCAACTCGTTTATCACAATTTTTTTTAAAATATATCCTCATCTAAGAGGTGTCGATTTTCAACCTTCATGGATGACGAATTTTTGTTCATGAGTTTATCCTTCATATATCATAAGGAAATACATTTAATTATTGAAAAAGGATTTTATATATGAATTAAAACCTTTATAATGTTTTTGAAGTAGCATTTTTACATAACACTACTCAATAAAATAAAATGAGTTCTTTTTTATCAATAATCACTATAAAATTGTAGACAATTTTGACTAAATATCTTACCAAATAATTAATCATCATACAATATAATAAAATTATATTGGTAACCATTTAAACATTTGAATATTCCTTAATATCATATAAACTAGATTTTTTTGAATTATACCCATTACAGGTGAACTTCCACAATCGTATAATAGTATACCAATAGTGAAACCCAAGGAAATGATTTCTCCTGAGCAATAAAATTTTATATTATATAAAATCAAGATGAAAATAATTGAACAAAATAAAATATTTAAAAATATAATACATATAGATATCATTGTTAATAAATAAATTAATGGATTCAATTTTTTTATATAGTTTGTTAAGGTCGACTGTTAAACACATTTGGACATAAGATAAGGTTTTTCTTCCTAATCGTCCATTTTCATTTGGATTATGATTAATTTCAATATAAACCAATTTAATTATTTATTATTTTTATTTAATTATTATAAATTCACTTTATACATTCTAAAAGCATGTTTCGAGAGTTTTTATCATTATTATATATGAAATCAACATTTTTTCATTGTTTTTTTCAATTATTTAAGATAGGAAAGCCCGACTGAAGGGGATGACATGATTTCATTCCAAATTTAATTTAAAATTCATAATCTATTATAAAAAATCATTATTTTTATAAAATAAATTTTTAGTGGAAAAAATATATGTGTTCTTTATGGATTTTAGATATAAATATTATGCTAAATAAAAATGATTTTTTAAATAAATAATTCTTCTTTGTAAAGAAAAATGCGTATTTCTCTCACCAATTCCTCAATGATTTATTTAGATTAATTTAATCTATTTCAACACATATGTTGAATTTAATTCATTGTTGATATTGAAATTTTATTATTTTCATCTACCATATGTTATTAAATGGTTTATGACTTGTTTGATTGTGGATGTGTTATCTTGATACTATTCACCATGCTACTTAGATTGGTTAGTGATTCTGAATATCGATTGGTGAATGACATTTACATTCAATATGTTCATGTTTCTTAGGTTTAGAGATATTTATATGAGGAATTCATTGGACATAGAATGTTATTAGTGGGGCCTAGTATAGCCCGTTGAAGCATTGTTAGGTCTCATGAGGCAAAACAGAATTGGGTTTTGGCCAAGGCGTTGTCCAAGAATTTTCAGGCATCTTGTATGAGGCCTTGACGATATGATTTAGATGTCATGCATTAAGAATTCCCTTATAATTAAATTATTTTTTGATATAACATGTGATATTTGACTAGTAGAATATCATGGATTATGGTTCATTCTCTTATGATCATTTAATGTATTCATTTACTCAACATTCATTCCAACCATATTATTCTCATTTATATTATTAAAGGCATGTGTTTTTAGATATTCACCATGCCTAATGTTTATGTTTTCAAAAACATAAATTGTATTACATACCTTTATTTATTATCAGAGCTCAATCATCAGTTAAAAAATATTTTTCCCCAGGATGCGAAGAGGAATATTTGGAATTAATTCTAGGGATAATTTAGTAGTTAGGGATGTTTCTAATGGAATTGATATATTGTATTTAATTTCATGTTTTAAAGTAAAAATTATATTTTTGTCTTGTTTTCCAAAAATTCAAAACCATTCGTTCATTCTAGATATGAATTATTTAAATTTAATACAACTGTATTAATATAAGGTACCAGATCAGGCAACTGGGATCAGGGTCATTACATGTTTCACCTATTAGTAGGTTAGTGATTGATAATACTGTCTAGTTCTAATGATATATAATTCATGCATTCTTGAATAGAATATTGATGATTTTGTTATGGGTTTTGGGAAATGAAAACAATGATAACCCTATAATAATGTCACAGTATAGGTGATTAGGGATCAACTATTAATGTTATCCAACATTGTATATATTATGGAGACCATCATAGATGTTGATTTGGTTGTCTATACATATCTAAGAGAGTTTATTTTCATTTATTTATAGGAGTGTCATTTTATTTTTATATTACACCGTCCCATCATATTTTTTGTATGGTTTTTAGATAGAAATGGTATCAAATGATCTTTTTGACACAACATGTCATCCTGAGACTTATATTAAATTAGGGAAAAAAATTTAAATCTGGGGGATATGTAACACGATTTATTTTTATTTCGGTGTTTCGTTAAAGAATTATAAGGCAGTAAATGATTTTTCATATACTAATATATTTTATGAGTCAATCATATGGGAACTGTTATAAGAATTTTTTGGAATATTATTTCATTCACCTATTTGTTATATAAAATTAGGTGAGCCAGTACTTGTTGGAACCGGTCTCATGCAGGAGACATCTAAATATGACCAATTGATTAGGAGGAAGTTTATGATGACATATAGTAGGCATAAATCAAATATTAATGAACTTATAAGACCTCTAGTCTTTTACAATAGTCCCAATTTTTTCATTCAGAAGTTGTTCAGGATAGGGATATGTTGTATTTGGAAATAAGTTATGTTATTCCATCAGTTTATTGGGTTGCTTAATATAGTGTATAGGGTCAGTCCTATGGTGTGCTGATTACCCCTTAAAAACACTATAGTTCCATGGATGATGTGTTTCATGTGTATCAGCATCAATTATATTATCCTAACCCTTCTCATGAGCTAGACATTGAGGATGTCAATCCTTGTGCTAAAATACACTTTGAGGAGAATCTGATACAGATTAATTAGCACAATGATAATTATATACGAGGTACGACTATAACTATAGTTATAATGTAGTGGTATTATGGAAATGTCCATGATATAACCTTGGATAGGTAGTCTAATTTGAAAGAATTGTGTATAGACTCGTTCTCTAAGACCCCACAATGATTCAAGGAGTATTTATATAATGAACTATGATATGTTGGGGTGGTGGTAAGACCCAATCATTTTCTAGTTAAATCACACTTTTTGTTTTTCATTGGACTTTTTTTTGTCAATTATTGTTTAGAGAATAAAATTTTGTTGTTGGAAATGACCTAATTTTAATTGATTTATGTCTTCCCGAATTAATGGATTCTTGGTAAAAATGTGCTAAATGGGAATATGAGGGTTTTATTGTGTGTTTGGAATGATTCAGATGTGGTTTATGAAATTTTATTTAAACAGGGAAATTAACATCCTTTATTAAAAACTATACATCACATATATGTGTAACATTGTGGACCTAGATTACTCTCTCAAGTTCCCTAATACTAGTTTGATTCTTATAATAAACTTAATCTCCCCATATGATAGAGTCTTCCGACTAGCCTTGAGGCCCTCTGGTGTGTTTGTGGGGATATTATTCCATATTAAAATACTTTAACAATGTGGAATATCCAATAACATACAATTAGAAAATAATTAAATCATACAGACAAGATATCAATATGTAAGATAAGATGAAGATAACTAAAAGGGAAATCCCATTAAATGTTTATGATTATACATGTATTATATATTCAAAAAACATCAATAACATGTATTTAAAGAACATGTACAATAAATGGAACAAAAGTACAAAAAAATTAAATAATCACATCTAGCATCATGAGACTCAAATCAGTCTCATTCTCCACTTATAATAAGTATAAATTAATAACATGTCTTTGGATGGTTACCCTTATACATAAGTATATTCATATATTCTATTTGGGTACCCAAATGTGGACCAAATAGGGTGTGAGATATAATCTTAGTGGGAAAACACCAAATTTCTATTCCATCAAGTCACTAAACTTATATAAATCACAACAATCAGCCTAAAAAATATATAATTAATTTAATTGATGCTATGTAGATATACTTTATTTCCATGTTTTTATTTTATAACATAATTAAATTAATCAATTACATTAAATAAATATATTTGTGAATTAACTGTTAGACACACATCATTATATTGAACATCCTTGAATGATTAAATACCATATAATTTATAAGTATCAAGACCCAAATTGTCTCCCTACATCCCCCATATTAATTTACTCAAGTAAGGCTAAATAGGATATCAATAATGTATAAAGCAAGAAGAATTAAAACCTCATGCATTGGCATTAAAGAGACATTATATAAATAATTTCATACATTATTCAATTTGTAATTTCATCTTGACCCTCACATTCCTAATTTTTAATCTCATTATCACTCTAGGTATAAAATAAAACAACACTGTATAATCTTGTACATGGTGGAAATCTAAATAAACCATGTATCAATCTAGGTGTGGTATAACTACACTACCATTTGATTCGATCCTTGGAGGTCCACTAAGGGATCCAATCTACCAATCATGTTGTATATGATTAATGAAATTTGAGACTATCCATGGAATTATCATACGAATCCATGTATAACTCAGAATATATGTTGAGCCTTAGAGTAAATTATTTTTAAACCAATATAGAGTTCAAGTATCCCTCATACACAGGAATGATTAAGGCCAACTGATTCCATCTATGGAATTCTCATTTGAATCCATGTTTCACCAATGGTATAAAATAATTTAATCAATTTCATTTATTATGTCAATATGAAAACCAATTACATTTAATTTAGACAATACTTCAAAAGGTGATTAAAGTAATTATCCACACATAGGAGGCTAGGACCTAAATTACTTATGTGGAAAAAATAATTAAAGGGATACCCAATCTTCATCATGATATAACATAACCAAGGAAAAGGGAATGATTATCCATACCTTCCTATTAATATTTTCAATTGAAATTTATAATTAGTATTTAAATTCAATTGAAAATTAAATTAATTGATTATATTTAAGGTTCAAATTTCATGATATGCGTAATATTGAAAAATTTCTAGGGTATAAAACTCATTTCAATTCATAATGACCAGTTTAATTATCAACTCACCCAAATGGGTGCTTTTGTTTTTAATTTATCCAACATATAACCATTCAATGAAGGACTCTTTAGTTAAATAGAATACAATAATAAATTAAATTCAATTAGTAAGACTCATTTCAATGGAGAGTCTCCAAAAATTGGGCGTGTGGAACAAAACAATATATAAACACTTTAGATTTTTATTTTGAGAAATTAGACCACATATTGTATGTCTGTAGTAGATTAATCCCCATGTATAATCTTTTGATTCATCTTAGTTCGAGAAAATATCAAATTAAAAATAAATAACATAATAAAATGGAATATTATATTTCACCTAAATAGAACAGACGATACAAACTCATATGGGTAATGCATAAAATAATCTTGAACATGTCAATGTGGATCCAATGAGATGAGGATTGCTTGAATCAGTGATCAGATGGATGAGATCTTTGAAATCCAATAACATGCTTCCAAGGGATATTAAAAATGATGAATTTTATATCTATTAGCATGAAGTAGAATTATGATTTGGAATATAATAATATTATGGGGAAAAATATTTAATCCAAAATATACCAGTCACACTGTTTAGGCGCACTGTTTCTAATGCATGTGTCTACCATGTGTTGTTATTTATAGAGAAGGGTAACCTCACATCATTTCCTCACAAAATTTAATATACCATAAAAAACCTAAAAAATCGCACTATAAAAATTAAAAACATAGCCACATTCCAGTGAGTCTGAAATTAAACTCTCTGGTAAAATAGTGTCTCCTTCACATTCTCTCTTCCAATGACTATCACGGCTTATCAGACTATGCATCATTCCTAGCATCATTTAAGTAACCATGAACCAGGAGAATTTCAACTGGAAACATGGGTTTCATGCCCCGAACTAGCCATTGACACCCTTGATACCTCTATAACTTCAAATTCAATTCATCTTAATATTTATTTTAAAAATTTATGTGAGGATTGATGGAATGGAAAGGATTCACACCTCAATAAACTATCAGGTTCATACAAATTCCCTATTAAAAAAAATTTACCCCAATTTCTCTTCCAAGGGTGGTGAAACATGATATGCAAATAATTAAAACTACTATAATAATATTTCTTCCTACCTCACTTAGGCCTTTTCTTTTACATGATCATGCAGTCATAGAAAAAGTAATATAGGAACTGAATGGCAATGGATAACCTTTAATCTATAATCCACAATACACTTAGGATACTCCACAAATGACACATCTAACTATAACACATCCTACTCATGATAAAAAGAATTATATATGTCTGAATATTAATTTACTTCTTTAGAGGAATGGAATACATCATTCATGGACTAGTACCTCTAAGGTAACTAAAAATAATAGGCTACTTTACCAAATCACTCAAGAATTTTGAATGACCCGACATATTATAGTAAATGCCAACTTTTTCTCTTATTACACTTTAGTATTTAACTCCTAGAAACACAAAAAAAAAACATAATACCTATCCTCAATCTATAAGGGTTGCCTAAGTAGATCGAAATATGATTTTGGATGAGTCTTCATAGTAGGCATACACTTCCATATCAACAACACCTTCCTTATGGTTGCCTGAACAAGACGATGTCCAGCCAAAGCTACAAATCTTACCTCTAACCAATATACTGGTGATCAACATGACCTACCATAAAAAAATTCATATGTTAATATTGTTATAGTATCATGAATGATATTATTATAGGAGAATTAAACCTAGCATATGTTTCACTCCCATGTGCCACTTTCATCAAGAATGCATGCTAATAACATGTCCCCAAGAACCCCAATCGTGTGTAATGACTAGCCATCTATTTAGGGGTTATATGTTGGGCTCGTAAGAACTTTTGTACCACACACCCTCTATATCCCATTCCATTATTTTGAATTAAACATAGTTCCCTATCTAAACAAATAGTATTTTGGACCCTATGATGTCATACTATCTCACATATGTAAAACCATCCATGCTCATCAACACTAATCATTTCCATGATATTATATAAATGTGAAAACATCATGATCTTATCAACAACAACACATATAAAATCATTACCCTGAGGTGAACTCAGTAAAACTACCAATAAATCCATCAAGAAATCATTCTGTTTCTACTCAGGAATGGGGATATGTCATACAAATCTAGTTGGTCGCAAGTGTCCCACTTCAATTGAATATAGGTGCAACATATCATGAAAAAACTAGTTATATCTATTTTTATAACCAATAAATAGAATTTCCTATTTAAATCTTGACACATCCTAGTGACTTTAAGATTCAATTACCATGATGAAAAATGAATTCCTCAGATAAACACCTCATGCTAGTCTGAAAAAACTCATATACATCCATTTACAAGAAAGATATCATCCTAAAAAATACCCGAAAATGAGTTGAGAGTATAGTACTATATAAAAATATATTTTCAACCTAATCAAAATGAAAAATATTAAAATGAAATAAATAAAAAACCACTCCTAGTATTGATAATGTATCTACGACTCATGTTCATTAGTACATTCCCCAATTTTGTCACTCAAACATGAGACATGACCCATGGGAATAACATGGCCACACAACACAATATCCAGGATATCTTGGAACCATACATGTCGCTCCACATAGTAACCCAATTATCAAATTCTATATTTCCTTATTCAATTATGTGTTTACAATAATGATGATAATGGTGATGTTGTAACACATAGAAGTGATAATGTATACCACTTATCTATATGGGAATATATGTGATATTATAATCTTCCAGCATGGTCTAAAACCTCAAATTTTTCAATAAAATATGAGGAAAGAATAACTAAATTACTAATCTAGTATCTCCCATGATTATGATCCACATTTAGAAACACAATATACACTATTTTGAACTCATAAGGTGTCCTCCTATGATCAACATATGACATATTTTGATCCATCCATACTTTCATCTTTTCTTGAATTATCTAAACCATATTTCTCATGTTATAAATGAGTTTCTATTTTATAATTAGTAACTCCAAAACCAAAATCCACCAAAATATAAAATGGATTGGTCGTACATAAAGATCATGAAATAGGTACATACAATTATATATGGAAAACTATTATTTTATGTAATCTAAACAAAATAAAGGATACTCATCCATAATTGAATAAAATATTGGATACAAGAGCACACCACATCCTCATGAGTCTAGATAGTCTACTCTAGTTGAGTATCTATAAGGGGATAAAATGTGATGATAAGGAATAATTGACATCTAAATCATTATGACAAAACTCCCTACACCTAAGAGGTAAAATGATGATCACATTCAGAGTGGATCATACAACAAACTATGTGGAATGTCACTACATCCTCTAAGTACATCCTAAAAAACATTCAACTATGCTCAACTCCTTAAACAATATATTTTAGTATATTTTTCTCTTATTTTTCTATCTCTCATATATCATAAACCCTCAATGTTTTCATGGATAAAAATGTTTGGAGTCTATTAATATGTCCTTCCATGTCAAATACGGTACATCTTATTGTTGTATAAATCCAATCTAAACATAGATTCTAGTTATCTTCTCCTACAAAACAATATATAAATAGACAAACTCTACAACTACATTAATCAACACATGACACCATAAAAATACATCTGAATGCTTGATAAATCATTTTCACCCTAGAAAGTCCATCCAATCGTGTCCAATGGGACTCACAGAGAACAATACCATTCAATAAACATGGTAAAAATACATCCTAGGAGAATAACTCAGTTATTTTTATCCATGGAACATTCATTAGAGGAATCACTAAATACAACTAGTGTATCCAATCCTATACTTCTAAATCACCTATGTTGGACTCCACCACATCATGAACGTGGAGTGATTTATATTAATCATGAAAATAAATTTCTTACTATATATAATTCTAAATCTGTTTGCATCACTGAGATAACATTCATCACTCTATAAATATCTTCAGATTCATGTACGTCATCATTACAAGACATCCTACTCAATACATTGTATAAAAAAATTTATTTTTCATCATGTATGTGAAAAATAAAATTCATAATCCTACAATAATTTATTACACCATCAATATCACAAGTTAAATTCACACATGGTGACGACATACCCCCAAATCACAGGAATAATTAAAACAAATAAATGCTCAATTATGAGATAATTTCACCACAAGCTCAAGTAAAAATTAATATCTTAAAACTCTATATTGTGGATAGAATTGGTACATTTATGTAAATGTAACTTTGATAAAAATATTAAAAAACGTTCAATAGTGAATAAAAATAGAGTAAAAATTAATTCAAGAAGCATTACAATCGTCCTTGTACTAAACTCCCACGATTTTTGAACAATTGACTGGAGTGCTAACAAACTTATCTATCAGGTAAGTGAATTGTAACTGAAAATGTTCAGTCAAAAATAATTATATGTAATTCATAGTTAAGTAATTCATTGGATTCACAACCGAAGATAAATTTTTTATCAATATCCGTTAATGGCTTTCATGACCAATGAAACTATATACTTCTTAAATTATATAAGGGTTATTCGAAGAAAGTGTTTTATCAATATTTGAAGGTCCCATAGTCACATTATTCTAGGGAATGTCATGTAAAATGAGATGAGATTTATAATCCTATTACTACAAAATTAATATCTTCTTAAAGAGTTGTTGATGGTAAATAAATCTGAAAATAGAGACAAAATGCTCTTTATTTTCTTCCTCAAACCCATTATAAACAACAATGTCATCAATGAAAACAACTATGAATGGACATGGAAACCCAATAAACAATAATTTATGGAATCCCATAAGAATGTATTTATCATTATTCACACTGTGTGAAAAAAATATGAACTTTTAGTTGTCATAACACAATTATAACATGTTCATGTAATTATACAAAAGAATAACTCACATCTAATGATGTCCCCACAGTAGATTGAAATTTGAGAACCAAAATTATCCTTTTAAATGATTGAATAATTCATAAATTTTTTGATGTGTATTTAGGTTCTTTTCTTCGATTTTATTCATGTCATGGTAATATATATAGAGAAAAAACATACATGAACCATATTTATGTGAAAAAACACTTCACCTAAAGTGACATGTTAGAATTTAAAATTATTTTCTTACACTACTCATTAATATATAGCTAAAACACTCATAATTAATATAATTATATAATATACAATACATGGAGATGGTGTTAGTACTTGGTTGTGGCTCAATCCCATACTCGACCTATAATTGATGGGTTAATGCTAAAACAACCACAGAAAAAAAAATATGGGTACTCTATTACAAAAAATGGGAAACAATGATAGTTGAAACTTCAATGAAATCTACATTAGCGTAGGCCTAAATGAATATATTAATAGAAAATACCAATAAAAAATATTAGGGTATAAATCGACATTGAACGAGGAATTAGTTTTATTAGTATTGTAAAACATAATATATCACCTAATTAAATCTATATTAGTATTCACTGAATAAAAAAGATCTTACTGAGGATTATGTCATATGGATATATATATAAACATTATATAATTACAAGAGAGTGATTCTTCCATATCAATAGATTCTAGTTTACACATACTTCATACAGATAAGGTTGACCAATAACTGGAATAGTCATGTCCACTTGCACTAGAAGTATCTCCACATAAAATTCTAAAGAAAGAACAATGGTTTGTGATATAAATGATTCTGCATCTTCTGAATCAAAAAACGAATGAAACCACATATAAAATGAGGAGTTGTATTATAAATAATATCTACGTATCCTGGTTTAAGAAATTATAGGGATTTATGTTGAACATGACCTGTTCCTTGGACCCTTTGACCCCCATGATGACTTCCTCAAATATCATGATTTTCTCAGTGAGGATTAGGAACATATCAAGGTTTTCCCATGACCAACTCATGTTATCTTTACTAATAACAAGCCATAACAGCCTTTTATTTCTAAATTATCTAAAACTACAATAACGAAGGATCCTGAAGTTGAACACTTTATGAAAACTGGCTTCCCAAAAAATGATAGGATCTCTTACTACTAAGGATCATGGTATCTATTTGTAAAACTGGAATATGATCCCTTGGAAATAGTCAGGGATCCCTAAATCCCAAATAAAAAATATTTTTTGGGATTAAATGTACCACATATTACCCATAATCATACGGTTCATGCGAATTAGGTACCTTGAAATAATTATATTCCATGTAAGGAACATTTATACTCCCCTATCATAAACATTTCATTCAATATAAAATCCGTTCAAATAACTCTTCTCATTCCATGTCCTCATGATTTTTCTTCAATATAAATGTGATGAACTGAAAAAATATATATAGAATGAAGGACACTTTAATTTTACATTCCTTAGACTCATCGTCTATAAACATTTATGATGTATAGTAGATAATTTTCATCTGGTTAATCTTGAACACCCACTCACTAGAATACCTATTTTGAAGGGTAAGAATCTCTTAGTGACTAACTATACTAATGCTTTTATAAGGATAAAATATAGATATAATTGTTCCCTAAAATTATCCAATTATACTTCCCACACCTCAAGATAACGTAGGAAATATATCCAGCTCTATATAAATTCTTTATGAAACATTATAACAAACTATGAAACCCGGTTCCCCTTCCATGCATGGAATAAACTGAATTCTATATAAACCCCATATGATTAGTATTGTATCACATAATTTTTAAAATGTATCTATTATTATTAGTAAAAATCAATCACTAAAAAAATTATAGTTTTCAAGTCCAAGGATCATCACATTTTATATCTACTCTATGGTGTTCTGCTGGTACGTCCTGATGAACAACATTGACACGATCATGATGTGGACATTGACCAGAAGAAATACCATGAAAGGAAAAAAATAGTCAGAGAATTATTAATCCTGAATATGGAATATATCAAATTAATGAAATAATTATTTTTTTTATGGATTAACATATCATAATTTCTAAACAATCAAATAGAATCACATAAAACAATTATGCATGATCATTTCCAAGATATCTACTCTGAAACTACTATCAAATTTCATAATTTTCTTATTAAATGAAGAGTTTAGTATATTATATCATAAGTGGATATAAATAACCATGTATCATATATTGTCACGTGTTTTCATATATTACTAATCTAAGGTAAAACCATTACCCTACCGACCAGTGTATTGCATACATATTCCAAAATAAAAAATCAATCTCATCCATCAACATGAACCTCTTTGACTACATTTTAATGGCCCTTAACCCAAGATACATATTCTGGGATGGGAAAGTGGGAATGGATATGGTGACTTCTCAAACCCCAAGTTAAGTACAACACTACAAAGATACATGCACCGATGGGGATTCATATATACAAATAGAAGGAATTAACCTATAATAGAACACGAAGAAGAGAGTGATTAGATAAACACACCAACCAACACTTACTAGTATGGATTCAATAAATTCAAAGTCTATAAATGTAGTTTCACACATAAAACAACCTTTGTCTGAATTCTAAATGTACCAAAATGAAAACTCAAAAAATTCAATGAATCATGAACAATTCCTGAAAAAAATGACCTTCTAATAACCAACATGAACTGAAAAATATTTCTGTTGGACAAAAAATAATTTATATATATGTAAGGTGAAATAAAAAGTATAAGTGGTAAGATCATATATGGAACCGCTCATGGAAAAAAAATTAAACTGACTGAAAAACAACATACACCAACAACTCACCTAAAATGATACAATATGTTCCAAACCTCGTGATGGATATCTCTCATTAATTATAATATAAAATGAATCAAATAATAAGATAATAAAACAAGGAAAACCAATAACATCATTCCCATTGGTTTTTATTTTTAATCAATTTCATACATCCTAGTCCATCAATCTAGAAAATAAGGCACCCCAATGACAGATGGTCTTGGAATCACAACATGCCCCTCACGCATCACATCACCTCATCATCCCTTCCACGTCTCAATAATGTTACTATATTGGTTCCAAGAGACAGCACATCCCATATTTCAGGTATCATATAATGGGTATTATAAAATAATCCATCATAACTGATTCACTAATGACGCACCCTGATCCACCACATCCCATACACTTCATACCAATACTAATACATATGATTCAATATTTAGATATTCATGAGTGTGAATTGATAAAAATAAAAAACAAACCTAAAAATATATATATAGGAAAATATAATCATTGTGAATATAAAATAATACACTAACTAGGAAATGGAGTATTACTAGATGGTTATATATCTACCAGTCCTTCACCAACCTATATGTCGGGGGAGACATAATCCAAGAGTCCTTTTAATGTCATTCATCATACCTACACGGGTGTGGTGTCATATAAAATTAAAAAATATATATTATATAATATATCTCACTAACAAACAGTGATAATTTAAATATTCATAGGATCTACTCTAACTATAATCACTCAAACACACTGTTACAACTACTACATACTATATATTTTAGAAGAACCCAATCATTTATGAATAATTACATTAATTTTATTATTTTCATTCAATATTTTACATCCTGTTAATATATTTATTAAATCTATTTTAAAATTATTTTATTCACATATAATTATAAATCATTGATGAGGTAATTCCCTCTATGCATAGTCTAAATGATTCTACATTCCTCAATAGTATCAAAATTTAATTATAGTATTATCCATTCACATTGGATAAAACATTGATTAATATGTATTCATTCCATAATTCAAGGATCTCTATGAAAGATGTTATGCTACATCCAAGAGTTGAATTACCAATAACATATTACATCATCAAGCAATTGGGAATGGATTAAAAATAAAAAATTTACATGATAATAATACCCATTAGAAAATTATTAATAGGAAAGCTTCATAGATTTATGAAGATAAACTATTAATCTCATATTTAAATCATTTTATCACATGTGATTCCAGCATTTAAACGCTCAACCATATCAACCTGAAAAAAATCATCAAAGGCATAAACTAGTACCACAAACTCATGATTCTATACCATATCTTATTGTACATCCCAAGCCCACATCATATCTCCCATCAGGGATCACATACAGAGAAACCAAGTAGGCCAAAAACAATGATCACAT
This sequence comes from Viscum album, assembly GCA_963277665.1. NCBI lineage: Eukaryota > Viridiplantae > Streptophyta > Magnoliopsida > Santalales > Viscaceae > Viscum > Viscum album. The sequence continues at coordinate 1,000,363,275 of OY728151.1, read as the reverse complement.
TAAATCAAAAAAAATTCTTTAAAATTGATTTTATCCTTCGCTTTTTAATGGGATATCATATCTACAACCACATGGAGTTCATCATTCAAAATTAAATATTCCCACATAGCCCAAATAATTTTATTTTTTAAAATTTTAGTTTTATTACATCTTAAAATTTATAATTCAATTATTATAGGATACAATTATGGTAATATAATCCATCTTTTTATAAAAAGATGTTAATTTTTTAGGAATATTACCTACCATAAAATCTCTTGTCATTAAACAATAGGATGAAAAAAATTATTTAACATCAATTTTATTATTATCCAAAATAATAATTAGGTTGTTATGGTCTTTATCCATTCCATTAGAACTTGAAAGAATAAAATAAAATTTATTAGTCATTAAGAAATAACTTGATTACCATCATATGAGATGAATATAATGATTTATTAGCCATTACTATATCAATTCATTATCGAAACTACAAAAATTAAATTATATTTTCATCATCTATTTTTAAAAAACAAACACATGCTAACCCAAAAATAACAAAAAATATAAAAATGAAAAAGACTTTTTAAAAAATATATAGAAAATAAATTGTAAAACCATTATCATTTTGTAATAACATGTGATTTATATCCATAATACATTATTTTGATAATACAATAGATACATTGTAAATATAAATTCTATATCTACAGAATAATATAAATCATTCTAAAAATATGATCTCACCTAAATAATCACGATGCAAAAAATTCCATACCTCATGGACTAAACATCACTCAAAATTTAACTGAAAAACAATGATAATCTATTATCATCTCTCAAACATGGATAGGTATGTTTGTCTAAAAACCTCATGCCACCACCATACTATAATACATCAATGAATCTCTGTTAAAAATATGGGGATCAAACTCTATAACATATAATGACGAAATAAGAGGAAACAAGACTCATACATGAACAAATTAAAAATGGAGGAAGAACTCTTCATATACCTCCACCTATCGAACGTGGGATTATATGGATTAAGTTGAATCTAGAAGTAATTTTCTGACTTAAAAATTAACTGATTCACTCCTAGGTATTTTGATGAAAAGTTCAACAAAAATGATCGATTGGAAGGGATTTAAGAATTTACAGGCCATCATAAGATTAGAATAACCCGAGGAATCCCCCTGTTCCATTCCACATAACATGTTGACATGGGGAATATTATGTCACAAACTAGGAAATTAAATTGCAACCCTTATATTGAATGAATCTACTGTACAATATAACACCATAACAAATTAATATTATTTAAAAGGGGGATGATATTTAGTGTATCCAAATAAATATGTCCTAGATTATGTTTTTAAATAATGGGAATAATTGGTCACTAAAAAATAATGGCAGAGATACACTAAATTTGGTAGATCCTTCTAAAACCACTACAACATTACCAGGATTCTTCTTACCACAACACATAACAACCCAGGAAGGGTCTACACTGTAGAGTGGATCTATATCACAACCATTCTATAAGTTTATGTGACTTAAAATTAATTAATAATTAAATCCTACTATATATATAGTCTCTCTATAACATATTTTTCTACACTATTGTGTAGCCTAATTATCTATACCATAAAACCTTAAGTTAAGCTAACATTTCACCGTAATGTACCTTTTTATCCTCTAAATTACCTTTAATCCTTTTCCATACACCTCTATAATCCAAAAATCAGTATGGGAATGGATACTAGGATATGTACCCTTGAATTATACTTAATTAAAAAAGTAATAATATTTACATATTTTATGTATTTCCAAATGTATCATCTTCCCAATTATAAAAGAGGACTACCTTATGTGACTTATTCAAAATGATTGATCCCTCTCAATTTCTCCAGAAATACCAAGATAACAAACAATATTATTTATATTCCAAATTTATCTAATAGTATTATTCTATGATTATATAAATAATGTTTATGTTATAAGTTATAAAATGTGTCCCACAAAAGAGGCAATTGTATTACTCGAATCATTAATTTTATATTACTGTCTCTACTTCCTCTAAGTCGGTTGTATTTATCATAGAATAAATAATCATCAATAATATACATACATGTTATTATTATTATTATTTTGGTATTACCATCCTTCACCTCTATTCAATTGAATGTTAAATGTAGGAATCATTTGTGTATTTCTTTGGACAACCACTCTCACATAAGGATGTGTTTTATTTTCCACCGCATCATCACATTGATAGTTATAAAGATAGATTTAATTGATTTCATTTATTTTTATAATATTATTATATATTTGGAAATACTAATTATTATTAACCATTTTTTGTTTCATTCATTGAAATGGGGAAATGTTACGTATGCGTATATACGGATTAATGTGTCCAAAAATTGATGTAATTTATTCTTCATTACCCTAATATAAAAATGGTTATAAATATCTATATAATGAATGAAAATTGCATTTCTAATTTTCTTAAAAATAATATATGATTAATCAACAAACAATAGAATATAATTTTAACTATTTAACAAAAAATCCATGAAAACCCAAATACTTATCATCATGAATAATGATTTTGTAAAATAATAAATAATAAGTGGAATATAAGATATTATAAGGAAACTATTTTTTGTATTATAAAAATTAATATGGATCGTTATTATATATATAATTGATATATATTTATTATAAAGGTTGTTTGAACCTGTAAAAATAAATAAAAAATTGTTTTCATGGAATTTTCTTCTTAATTTTAATTCTATGAGACATACGCCATATTCGCCAATTTTTTCATTCATGTGTTATATCTAATTTAATTTTATGAAATGAATCAATTAATCATAATATATTTAAAGGTTTTATATGATTTTATAATTTTCATATGGTTATCATTCAGAATATACTGAAGTAGTAACTTTTATATGTAACAATCATCTTTTTAATAGGAATTATATTAATTTAATTTACAATAATGACATTATATAATCCATTTCTAGTATATTTTATAATATTTTTTATTCTTTATATATATTATATCAGTTTTTACATTAATTTTTCTCTCTTTGAGTACTCAAATGTCTGAATGAATGCTTTCAAGGAAAAACCAATTTGTTTTTCATTTCAACTGATAATCATTTCTTCCAAGGTATTATTTTTGTAATTATTTTTCAAAAATGTTTTTAATATTATAAAAATATTTAATAAATTAATTTTACTCCATATTTTACTACCATTAGAAAACTTATTTTTTTATGATTGATGTAAAAATTATGTTTTACAAATACTGTGAATGGAATCCTTAATTTAACATATACCAGGCAAATAGATTTTCCCAACATTGTAAAAAACATTAGATTTGAATATTGATTAACATTAATACATTTTCTTTTAATAGAACACTAAATTCGTAATATTTTGAAAATTTTCTATTCTAAATAACTTATTTCAAAAAAAATTGTTATTTTTCATTTTAAAATTTTCTAGTGATAATTTATTGGTATTTTCATCTATGATAACATCAATTTATGTTTCTATTTTTTTAATAGAGATATAATAAAATGGTTTCATCTATAATCATTATCTATTTTATTTAGAATTATTTTTATGATTTTTTGATGAACTACACTTTCTTATATATGATTTAAGATATGATAAAATTCTAAAATATTACATGACCTTGAAGAATAAACATGAACATACAAAGAGATATGCGAGTTTATTGTATTCCTATTTCTAATTGATTAGTTATTAATACCTATGAGATTAATGGGTATATAAGAGTTTATCACTATATTTAAAGGGTGTACAAGACATGTTATCCAAATCCCAAAAGATAGTATTAATGGTGTTCTTTAAAGTACAAAGTAGGTACACGGGCAGTTATCCCAAGCATAACATGTGTTAGATTTCATTGAAGGTATCATTGACATATGATTTCTATTATATTATTTTTTCAAACATTTTATATCACTCTCTATAATATGTTCTTTTGGTCTAGATTCGATCTTTGGCTCATGATCATTAATTTTTCTAGGATTCTTGTATTATGATCTTCCAAATCATTATTTCGGGACTATGATCAATGAATTAATTTTTATTAATTTTAAATGTTAATATCATGTTATAATACCCACATTAACATGGTATTTTTACATATTATCAATGAATAAAATATTCCACGGTCACCCTTACTATGTATCTGGGCTCACCCTTTCATATCTTTCATTTACCCTGGTACGGAATAACAGTTTAATTTTGAGTATATTAAATTACAATAGTATATGTAAAAAAGCTTATTATAGATATTTAATTTCCATTATTAAATAATATTTTTCTGTTTCTAATCATCAACGATAATAAACCATTATGGTTCTGTGGTATTTATTATCATGATATGTGTTTAATATTCATATAAAATGATATAATATTTTTTATGTAATATTTGAAGAACATTAGTGGATATGTGAGTGGGGTTTAGTCGTTTTCAGATATTAATATGAGAAACCATTGGTTTAAACACATGGTTTAAGTATAACATTATTTTAATATCCACATATTATGGCAATGTAGATATTATGTTGTTTTCTGGATCTAATGTCCCTATCTGGATAAAAAATAGTGGATGTCGTTTTGTCAAATATTATACTAGGTGTAACTTTTTTAAAGGGGTATATTGGGTATTTAACCAATCATTACTAGTGCATGATATGTGGTCCTACTACAACATACATAGATAAAAGTTCCCAAAGGATATGATTTTTTAAATTCATGTTCACTTTATGAACCACTATAATGAATGGGGTGTATAACCAATGAATGCCAATGGTAAACAATAGTGATATGAGAAGAACATTATGTGTCATGTGTTTGATGATGGTGTCATAATTCAGGTCACCATGAGAATTATTTTTACAATTATATGATATGATACTGTAATTGGTGATGCCGGATTCTCAAGAATTTTGTTAGTATTATAATGGGAATAAAGAAGAAGTGATCTTGTTATGTTTGTTGTAGGATACCTATCATATTAATATATAATATTTTATATTTTTTCAAATATATATTTTACCTCACGAAATGTCAATATGGATTTGAATTAATATCCTCAATGATTATATTTTATGTTATTAATAAATAATAGTTATTTTATACTGATCAAAACTCATGTTTGTAACTCATCTCTAATATAATTATGTATAGATTTACATCCTTCAAATATTGTGATGATAAATATAATTGAATTTGATTTAATTTTGGGAAATTATAAGTATTATTTATATAAATCACATATAAATTTTTTATGGAATAGAACAGAAATTTGATATTCTAAATGAACATATGATCATTTACTAATTCAAGTATGAATTGATTCCATTTATGTGATGTATCTCTATTTTATGGGTCTGGAATTAATTTATTAAGTATTTTTCTCTTAGATAGTTTGGGAGAAAATAAAAACTGATCAAATACATATTGTATTTTATTTTGTTTATGAATTTATAGTATCATTTCCTAGTATCACCTAAATTCTATATCCAATTGATATCATACTAGATCTTCACAAATTTTAAATATTCCTTATTGTATGTTCCCAATTCTGCTGCAAGAATTAAAAAAAGGCAACTATTGAATAATATTTATAATGTATTCATATTCGATAGTTCATAAACATGTTGTGAACCTATTCTTTTTATGGAGAAGTATATTCGCCAATGAGTGTCTATGATCATTATTTAGATCCAAATAAAATTAATATCAATAATATATATCCAATATTTTGTATTAAAGTCTTTCTAGATCAAATACAAAAACCCCAATACATTTCCAAGATGAACCATCATTCTAGATATCAATAATTGAGGGTTAACAAGGAGGATATTACCAATATAACCATATATTTGATGTATGGTGATTTTTAATTTATTATTACTCTATTGTAGATTTCATATTACTCTATTATCCTTATGGATCTAATTAATAGATCCTTTCATTATTACCTAGATTAGTTTTTCATAGTCTTTAGACAAAATTTTTTTATATATTCTACACGAAATGAAGTGCATGATGATTGTTTGAATATGGTGTTGAAGATCCTTTTGAGCGATAAACTATATTTTTATTTAATATTTGAGAATTATGTTTACATAAGTTTTCATTATTGGTTCATATAATCTAATGTTAGGGTATCATTGGATCCTTCAATGAGTGGTGTTATTTAACCATGCTAAAGAAAATCACTATGAGAATGATCGATAGTTTTTATTTATTGTATGGGTATTATTGATTTATTGTAATATATTTTTCATGCATGTAAAATCAACTCACCATATTATCATTAGAGGTAGTGAAGTTCCTTTATATATTTGAATTCCAGGAAGTATTCAAAGATACAAAATGAATCATATTATGAGCCTCTATTATTAAACAATCATACATAGTTAAGGGTTTCTTATATATATTTATTCATCAATAAATACAATGAGGGGAATCCTAATGTATAATGAAATTGTGATTTTAAATTACTCTCTTAAATTAGAGGGTCATGAGTAAAGTAAACTAGCACATGAATTCGAGTTAGTAGTATCAAATTTTGTATTTAATATATGTTGGAATTATATTTTTATAGAATGGTGTGATATATATATTATCTGAAAATTATAAATCATATATTCTACATAATAGTCTAAAATATTCTCTGGAGAAGATGTTTTAAGTCAATTAATGACTATTACTACTTAATACATTACAACTACAAGAGGGTTAACTAGGTGGTTGATTCCGTGAGTCGAAAGAATCATGCTATCTAATATATTATATGGATCAAAAATGTTCTCATATTTATGTATTTTTAAAGGGTGGGCCATGAATTCATGTTGAAATTGAAGGAATAATACATTTCATAAATAAATGTTCATCTATCATTATATGTGGAAATTATGAATGTGTAAGAAGATGATTTAGATCTAAAAAAAGAATGTGAGACATGTTTAGGACATCAAACAAGACTGTAATGGAATAATTTGGTTTTAAAAAAATATATGTGTACATGATATACAAAAATTAATTTTTTTTGTTGTCTTATAAGAATCATAGCTCATCATTTCTAGTTAATTATTGATGTATGAAGATGTATAGATATATGAAAGATCATTTCTCATTGTATAACACAATGACTATTATTGAAGATAACGTATCTATATTATTGTAATTTACCAAGTTTATGTTTCTTTGGTCAAACAATATGTGGAAATGGAAATCATAATCCATACTGGATTATAAAAGAGAAGCTTTCTCCGTAGAATTGACCATAGGACTCTTAAAAACATATAAAGGGAATAATGCTATTTGGTTTGTAGTATATCATCTTATGAAGCCGACATAATTTATTTCTACCAAAAAATATTTATACCTTTATTATATTATGTGAATATACATTAAGTAGTATGTAAGGATACATGTTTTATCATGTTAAATTATATATGATCGAGACATAAGGTTTTCCTCAGGGTTCTCGTTATGTTTTTTTATAAAATATGGATAATCAGTTTTGTTTAAAGACTTCCTATAATCCCTAATAAGATGTTCATTTTTAGAGAAAAATTAGAACCCTATAAAATATTTAGATATCTTTTATTATTGATTTTGTAATTTTATGGGATCAACACTTTCTTTTAGTGTCTTTTTATTACATCTATATATTTCACAAGATGATTCAGATGGATAATTATGAAACCCTATGTTGTAAGAAGTGAAACAATATAATGTGTAGGGATATATATATATATATATATTAAAATGTATTTGTGATATTATATATCTAAAATGATATAATAAAATGATATTTCCACTGTGAAAAACATCAATTCATCTTAGTTTCAACGAAATTGTTATACTGACAATCATTATGGAGATCTTGATTTTGAGGTTTTTAACATGGTATTGTCATAGATTTCTACATGGAATATTTTTTTCATACTTTTTAGATTAAAAATATAGTCCAAAAATATATCGCTTCCATTAAAATTCATTATTATATCAGGAAACATTCTTATCTTTTGGTGCTCCAATAAAAGCTCTCATAATTTCGTGATTTTTTCCATGTATCTATTTTGATGAAGTAAAACTAGATCCATCACATATATTTAACAGAAAATCAATACAACTAGATCATGAAATTTCTGATGAACAAAAACTTCTATAATCATTTGACCTATGAGAAAAATTTCCATAAAATCAGACTACATACCATGTTAATGTTCATTGGTGGGAAAAAATAATGGAATATACATGAGAATATGAGGATGTGATGATATAAATGTATCCTTATTTTTTACATTATAGTTATATATTTTTTATTTTTAAATTAAATTTAGTCGGGTATTAATGTATAACCAAGTGATTTTGCATGTACTTCATTGAACTAAATTTGAGGTATTTGATATCTTTCTTTTCATGAAACCCCACATCTAAATGAACCATTATATAATATATCAATTATAACATATTAATTAGACTGATGGGTATGAATATTATTAAAAAATTATGAAATATATATATATATATAAATTTTTTCCTTGATTGAAATTTTTTGATTAATTCCTGATAATTAACAAATAAATTTTTTTTGAAGTCAATTTATGCTTCTAAAAATATGTTTCATAGAGAAATGTTTTTTATTACATTGTGTGTGAGAATATTATAATTAATTTCCTCCATTTATTCAAATAATATTTTAGGAAATAAATTTAATTTTATAAATTATCATTTAATGATTATACTACTGGGTAATTATGGATTTTCATGAAAATATTTCTTTTTATGTGAATAGTAAAAAATTAAAATTTTTAAAAACTGAAATTCATTTTCATTCAATAATGAAATTTAAAAGATAATTTTTTTTTCTAAATTATATATTAAAGAATAATATACATAATTTAATTACAATTAACAACATTATTTATATATAAATCCACATTATTCTTGATTTCATTATAAAATCATTTTTTTCTGTAAACACATTTCTTTGATAAATATTTTCGATTTCATCTTATATATTTGAGACAAATTATATTTTTTATGAAAACATATATTTATTCTTACAAAATTTATCACATATTTGGAAAGATGTGATTTAAAATTTTTATACATGTGCCTTTTATTTTTGGTAATTATGAATAGTAGTCAGGGTAATGATTTATCCCCTCTGAAAAGATAAAACTAAGAAAACATGGTTAAAACTGTTTGGAAAGGCATTAAAACCACTCTATTACATTGTTTTAACCTATGTTATGATTTTTTTAAACAAAAACAAAATTCTTTATATGTAAATATTAAAATTTATTTCAACTTTCATTTCATTGTAACATTTATAATATTTTTATAAATTGATAAATTCCAAACAACACATTCATGATTTCAAGTACTATTATACGTTTTTATAAAGATTTAATGATGTTATGAATTATTAAATAATTTAATTTTGAACATATATAAATTATATTAATGATGGTAATTTTTTTAATATTTTTGACAATATAACAACCTTCAATGCATTTTCAATGTTAACTATGTTCTTAAAAAATGTTAGGACAAATATAAAAAATGAGTTTAAAAACCTCAAAAGAAATATCTTTGGGATAAATAAAAATAAAAAATTTATAAATAAATATAAATAACAAATTATGATAAAATATTTTATATTTTAAAAACGTTTTAATCATTAGGAATTAAAAAAATTAAATTAATAGTTCAAAATATTACTTTAATGATATTTTATGTTAAAAAAATATTTTTATACATGAATTAAAAAATAGAAAAAATAATATTTCAATAGGATTGGTGGAATTAAAAAATTTCTAAAATTGCATACATGGAAATATAGTGATATAGTTGTATATTTAGAAGTAAGTTTGTGTCCTTTATATGCTAAAGAGGGATGTTTACATGATTAATGTTAAAATTAGTAAATGAAGTGGTCATACATAAAATTTTATATTTAAGTGACACAATAATAAATATAAAAGTTAATTTTCATTTCTATTTAAAAATTGTTCTATTTTTATTTTAATGTTTTTCCATTTTAATAATTATAATTGAAAAATATTAATATTATATTTAAAATATTTATATAATTAATACCATGTATTTTCAAAAAATGTAATTGTCCTCCCTATCTAGTCCATTATTCATGAAGATTGAGCTTTCTATAATAACCATGTCTAGAACTAATATATTCCATGATTCATTTCCTTTATTTCTTTTCGTTTCTTATTTATCTTATACTATACTATGATCACTTAAATTGTATCCTAATAGAGTTCTCTTGAAGAACTATTGATCATCATAACCAACTAATTTAGTGTTTATTTATTATTTTTATTCATATAAATGTGGAGTGTATAACATAAATAAATGAAATCTTAAGTACCCCTAATTTAATTTATGTAACCACTTTAATGTCTCTTTCTGTACGTAATGTGTTTAGGAAATGAATGGGATATTTTCAAAAGGAATAGGGATGGTTTGGAATATTTTCCATGGGATAATAGTTTGAGAATAAGTATTAAAGACTATGCAGCAATCCCAGTTAATTTTTCATATGATGGAAGAGGAAAATAATTGGGTGTGTGGTTAAGGTGCACAGTTTCCAAACAGTGCTACCATCCTAGGTGAGACTATGGGCTTTTCATGTAGTGTTTATAGTTTTTTTAACTGTGTATTCAAATAGTGTGAGGAACCCTCTTGAGATAGTAGAAAGTTAAATGTTAAAGAATGTTTTCCTTACCGTGTTTCTAAATTATGGATGGATTAAAAGTGTTCTTTAAAAAACGGTCACTTTGGGATTTCCCTGAAACACTCATTCCTCCTCCCACTTGAACCCCACTAAATATTTTCTCATATTGGGGAAAACACACCACTTTTACTCATATTGGAGGGGTATAAATGGGTTTTCATGGTGAGGTAAGGGAGATTATCCTCTGGTATGTCTCATATCTTAGTAGTTTCTTTGTTTTTCTTAGATATAATCACATAACACTCCTGATATACTAGATATACATTAGTCACATATAGATATAAGGATTTTTTTTTCCTTTAATGGTGTGATTTAGGATTTTTATTATTAGGTAAAGTGATATAAGGTGTTTCTTGTGGATGTTTTACCCAAATCTGTTGTGTGATTGTTATTTTATGGTTTTCACATAAACCATCAGTTGGTGGCTTCTCTTTAGATCCCATAACTTTAGGACAAGAATTTTAATGAAACATTAATTTGGTTTTCATAATATTCATTAGTATTGTGATAGGAAATTTTTGATTGAAACCCATATGTGATGATTTGTGGGGGTTTTTTTGGGAAAATGGGTTATTGTTTGAAAATGTTCTTGTTGTTGGATTTTTAAATGATAATTTTAAAATCATCATGATGGTTGATTTATAGAAAATGGTTAGAAAATTTGGTTTTCAATAAAAAACATTGTATACTGAAAGGTGGTACGGAATGGTTGTAGACTAATTTTGTTATCAATAAGTATTTTATTCTATTGAAATGTGATTTTTGTAATGTTTTTTGGGATTGTGTTTGATTGATGTATGGTTTGGGCTGGTACATGTTGTGTTGTATGTTTTCATTGGGAATTATTTGGTTGATGTGATTTTCAAATTTTGAATGGAATTATTGCATGATTAAGTGGTTAATAAAGAGTTGGATAGGAAAAATATAGCTCTTGAAGTACCACCATCAGGTGGCTGTGAAGTACATCTATAAAAACAAGAAGGGTTATGGATTTTATGTTCCATTGTCATTGAACACCGAGATCTTGTTGTTCGTTTATGTACATGGTTGTGTTATGCGTGAAACAAACAATACAAATTGAGAAAATGATTAATGACGTGTTTGGATGATTTCCATGTAATTTATTTTATTTTCATAAACTTGTTTGTTAAGAGTGTGTTTTTTATTGGAACACTGTTTTATTTTCATGCTAATATCATTTTCATGGGTACATAAGTATTTTGGAGACACTTATTGGAATTTTATCTCATTATCATGGGTGTAGAAAATGATATTAGCATGAAATGAATTATAGAAATTGTTTCATACTATGATTTATTTTTTTTATTATGGTGTTTATTTTTGAAAATCAATATATTGGTTTCAAATATATAGTTTTCAAAATATATTAGTCCTGTAATTTTTTTAAAATTGGTCTATTTGTAAAGTTAGTAAATTTTTAAACAAATGCTTGAACATGGTAAATTGAAAATTCTATAAATCATGTCTTTGATTGTTGAAATAAAATTGAATTTGAAGTTATTAGAACTCAGTTTCTTGGGAATGAGACTTATATTACCTTTTGTGTTGATAGTAATGGAACCAATTAGACAATGTCGAGACCAATATAATAATGTTGTAGAAAATTTGGTTACACATGAGCCACAAATAAACCAGAAGCATGTAAAAAGCACAGTGAAAGCATTGAATGTTTTATAATATCGGAATTTAATTCATGAGCTGAAGAATATGGATCACTCGGTTCAGTTTCAAAAGTATAGTCCACCTATTTTTAATGGTAATTTAGAACCAAAACTGATGGAAGTGTGGTAGAATAGAACAAAATGGATATTAAATTTCCAAATCATGCTTGTCGAATTTAATGAAATGTTATAAATATACATGTTGTACAATATTTCATGTCATAGGTGCGATTTGGTGGACTATACTGGAAAGGAACAAAGTATAACATGGGATGGTATTTAGAAATATTTAAACAAATTTTTTTAACATTACACGTTCAAGATTAATAGAAAATCATATTTCTTCATTCAAATGAATTTGGAAATCCCAGAAATAGAGTATCCCGTAATGTTCAAGAATATAGTGTGGTTTTTAACTGTGATTTGCGCTACCATGTCCTTAAATGTGTGTATCATTGAGTCGGGCTTGAGTCATGATATTAATTCAAAAAAAGTTTCACATAGCGTAAGAGACTATATTATTATGGTGACTACAAAAATTGGGTCCAGAAAGAACATAATGGGGAAATGAGTGGGGGAATTATGCTCATACACATGGGAAATAGTGAAAACATTGATTTTGGGATCAAGCGCAATAGAGACACTTATACCCATGCTTGTTGTATGGTTTAAAATCTGATGGTCGGATTGGTTATCCTTTCATTGAAGCCACGTACCAAGGTAGGATGCTTCCAATATGTCTGTCTATCCCACATGAAGCTGTATTCTCTAACATAGCCTTTTCCATGTCATAATTGTAATAACATGAGGATACCACAATGTTATTTCCATACTGCATTGAGGTCGGGTGTTTGGGAAACCCTTTTGAGGTCACATGAATTTTATTCCTCTATAAGACATGGGAAGCTTTACACCCCTCAACAAGATAGTAGAATTATCCATTTTGATTACAGGAAGACCTTGGTTCTTATCTAGGGGCACATTCATCACGGGAACCATCAGTAGTGTGTTGATTGTAACCAGTTATTTAGAGCTGAGAAGGTTGTGGTGGATGATCAGCCATGACCATCGATAGTTAATGGTTTGATTATTTTGAATTTTAGCTTAATTAAATATATTTTTCTATGTGGTTTTATAATTAATTTATTCATTATCATTATTTATATTCATTGGTTTTTAATGTGGAAATTATTCATTATATTCTAAAATATAAAACCCAACTCGTTGAAAAAATCATCGAGCCTTAATTTCTATAGAACGACATTTAGTTGTCAATGGTATTATGATAATGTGATAATTCATAGTAATTTATATGTATGTGAGTTATTTTATTCAAGGTGGGGATCATTTGATAATTTTTAGGTCCTAAATTGACTATTATGCACGAAAAGTGAGTTTCAAGATGAATGATGGCATCGAGTATATATTTAGACATAAGAAAAGTGAAAGGTTATGTGTAGTTGATTTGTTTTCCCTTGTGATTGAGATGATATCATTTCAGATAGTATATTTTTTGTGGTCAACAATCAAAGTTGTTGGGAAATGAATTTTCTCAGTAGTAATCGATCTATTTAGGGATCTCATTCCCAAAGAATTCTCAATTTTCCACCCATGATAGATATTGAGTTTACAGTTGATCTATTTATGGGGACCAATGAAATATTAAATTCATTGTACTAGATAGAAACAACAATGTTGATGGAATTAAAAGAGTAGTTAGAGAATTTGGAAACCACAGTGTCCATCTTGCCAAGAACTTCCTCTTGGGTAGAACTGGTTTTGTTCATTACAAATGAAGATGGAACTCTTAATTTGTGTATTGACTATCATTACCATAACCATGTTTTTATAAAGAGCTAGTATCCACTCCCACACATTGATGGAATGTTTGAGCCGTTGAGTGGATCTCAGTGTTCCTACAAAATTGAATATAGTTTAGGATATCATCAGTTGCAGGTGAGAATGGAGTTTATTCACAAAATAACATTTATAAGTACATATGGACATTAAGAGTGTGGGGTTATTGTATTTGGTCTTATTAATGCAGCATAAGTGTTCCTAGGAATTATTTATCAGATATTTTTGAAATATCTCGATTAATTCATGGTTTCACTCGTGAATGATATACTTGTGTATTCATGGAAAAGGGTGGAGCATGAGCCACACTCTTCAGTACTGTTGGAATCTTGGGAGATCTTCAGTAGTATGTCAAATTTTCAAAGGGTGACATTTGGATTATTGTGGTACATTTTCATGTACATTTTAATTCTAAGAAATTCTTTTTAGTGGATCTAAAAAAGATAGAGAGTCGTTATCTCTATGAAACTTCAAAAAATTCTTTTGAGATTAGAGCTTCATAGGTCTATCTCAGTTTTATTGTTTCATTTTTTGTGATTTATCAAAATTATCATCACTGATGATATATTTGACAAGAAATAATGTTTTATTTCAATGTAATGACAAATTTCATAAGTCTTTTGAAGAGACTACAGATCATATTACAACAATATCAATCTTGGGTTTTCCAGAACCAAGGAATGGGTACGTGGTGTATTATGACTCATCTTGATTAGGGTTGGGGTGTGTTCCCTTAAATGGGGATCATTTTGTTGTCTATTGATCATAGAAGTCAAGGATTCAAGGAGATAACAACCAATTTCATGATGTGGATTTAGTGTCTATGGTAAATTATATAAAAACATGGTGTCATTGTATCTTTAGTGAGAAAATCAGATTGTTTACTAACAACAAGATATTGAATCACATTTTCTCATAGATGGATTTGAATATAAGGAAATGGATATCGATGTATTATATCTTGATGTTGGACATTTTTTATATTGACAAACCATGTAAATTAAATTTGATAGAGAATAAATTATATATAATTTCATACACATAGGTGTGAAACAACAATCAGATTAGTGGAAGAAGATGTCAGTCATAGCCAACATGTGGTTAGAATGTGATGACCAATGTCATGTTGTGATTTTCATTAAATTTTTATTGGTTATTGATATGTTTGGATAGGTTATAGAGGTGAATATGTTTTAATTAGAGTGCATGACTATGAGGTCCAAACTAAATGTTGGGGAGACCATTAAGATATAGAAACTGGATGGAAATTCAGTGTTGTGGTTTCAAAATCAGATGATTGTTTTAGTAGATTTTCGAGAGTAACTCCTTAGTTATTATCATTATTCTATATGGGTTCTTCATAATGGAATTATAATAATGTAAAATATGATTAAAGCACTGTTTTTATGGGTTGGTATGAAAAAGTGTATGGATGAGATTGTTTAATGATTATTTAATTCCTATCAAGTCAAGGCATTTCATGAGATGATATCTTGAATGTTGATGTCTTTACCTCCATATGTAAATGTTGTAAAAGGTAGTGATGTATTTTGTTAAATGTCTCTAAATTTTGGTTAGGAAACATGATTTCACATGGGTGATTATGGATCTAAATATAAATTCAACTCACTTCATCCCTATTCATGAACCCTATATGGTGGTGGACCTTTTCAAAATATATATCAGTGAGGTGGTAAATAGGAATAGCCTACCAGTTTCCATTATATAAGATAGGGATCTGAGGTTCACCTATCATTTCTAGAAATCATTGAAAAAATAACTTGGGTCTCAGTTGTCTAGGTTTATATCATATCATCCTCAGACTGATGGTAAATAGGATAGGATGATATAAACATGGAAAGACATGTTGTAGTCTGGTATGATTGATTTTGGAATCTCATTGAAGGATCACATTCCATTGTCGGATTCATTATATAATAATATTCATCATGCCTTGGTATATATGTCTCCATTTGTGGAATTTTAAGTTCATACATGGCATTCCCTGCTTTTTTGGGTGGAAATAACAGAATTTTCTTTTTTCTAGTCGAGACATGTCTACGAGACAACATAGAAGTCATGTTGATCGATAAAATAATAAAGGCAGCATAAATTTTTCTCAACTCATATCTGGATAGTCATCAATGATCAATGTCATTTGAGTTGGGGTGACCATATGTTGATGAAAATATCTCTATGGTTAGGACATCATTAGTTTGGGAAGTAGGTTAATTTATATTTGTGGTATATTTGGAATTTTTAGATGCATAAGAAGTTCATATAGGTGGCATATCATTTTTTACATAATGATTTTATATAGATCACAATGTGTTTTATGTGTCACAGTTGAAAAGTTACCATCTGTATCATGACCATGTGATTCATTGGGACCATGTTTTGATTGAGTCAAATTAATTGTTGTTTCATATTCTAGTACAAAATTTAAACATGCATGACAAATTATTTCATGGAAAAAACACCAGTTTAGTTCATGTGGGGCGGAAACATGATTATATTCAGGAGGAGACATGAAAATTATAGAATGAAATTCTTATGTTATGGACTAAGATTTTAGGGAAATTTTTAGTTTTTTACATTCTTATGATGTAAATGATATTTTTGAGTAGAATTTAGTACACCCTAGTTTGATGTATTTAACCCTTGTTTATGTATATTTTTGTATGTATTGTTGGTTGGGTAATGTATGGGAGTGTTTGGAATTGTTTTAGAAACATTGGGAAGATTTTATTAAGCGTGTATTCATTGAGAAATACTATTGGAAACCATAAATCATACCTAGGTAACCATGCACAGTGAGATAGATGAAAAGGGGTGGTCCGTGGTTAAGCTAGATAGTTTCCAAATAGTGTGCCCAGTCCCGGAAAACTATGCCACATGAGACAGTGGCATTTTCCATGGTCAACACACATTTTGTCTAACTGTGTGGGAAAACTGTGTGATACACCGTATTGGGATTGTAGCAGGCATGAAATTAGCATATGTTATCCAAACAACGTGTCTAAACAATTAATAACATAAGATGTGTTTTTTTAAAATATGATCACTCTATATTTTCCCACAAATAGTCATTACTTCCCCCACACTATCGTGAATCTGGATTTTAACTTCTCATGGGTTAGGTCTCCTCTTGAACTCTTCTTAGAGGCATCTTAATGGTTTTTCATGGTGATTTTAAGGAAATTATCATATGGAAAGTCTTCTGTGTTGGTAGTTTTATGTTTCTTTTTATATATATAATCCTCTCCTTATCTCGAAATTTTCTAGATCCACTTTCATCTCATGTCTATCATTGGGTTTTGTTGTCTTTAATGGTGGGATTTGTGGTTTTTATTGTTAGATAATGGGACCTAAGTGACTTTTGTGAAGCTTTGACGTGGATTGGGGGTGCAGTTGTGGGTTGATCATTTTAGCTGAAAACGAAAGGCATGTGGCTTCTCCCATGACTATATTTTTCTATAACCTGAAGGATTAATTTCAAATTATTATTTTTTAATGAAATTGACTGTTATTCTATTGTGAAAAGCAAGATAGAAACCCATATGTGATGATTTCCGGATTTTGAGGAAAATGGGTTATTTTTGTGAAATGCAACATTTGTTAGATTTTATAATTATAATATTAAAATAATTTTCATGGTTAATTTATGGAAAATGGTATAAATTTTTTTTTCAATGAATCTATTCATTTATTGAAATATGTTTTATCATCGATGTTGCATAGTGGTGTTTTAAATAAATGAATTATTTTATTTAAAAGGGAATTTTTTCTTATTATTGGAATTGTGTTAGCATAATGGGTGGTTTGGATTGGAACATGTAGTGTTTCATGGTTTAATTGGGCATGTGTTTGGTTGATGTGCCTTTCTAATTGTGATTGGAAAGGTTTTTTTCATAATTGGTTAAGCAAGATATTGATGGGATGGATCATGCATGTGATGTACATCCATGAAGTGATCATGATGTACCAGTATAAAAAGGGGACAAGAAATTGATGTGAATTTCCACCATCAATGAACACTAATATGTTGTGGTTAGTCTGTGGAAATGGTTTTGTTATGCATCTAGCCATGGAATATGAATTTGGAAAATAATGAATGACGTGTTTGTTTCCTTTCTGTGGTATTGTGCTAATTTGGTTAAAATGGTTTTGTATGGGTGATTATGTCTTATTAGAAGATGTTTTCATATTTTATGTTTTTATGTAAATTGATTATATAAATATGCTAACTGGTTCTATCCTAGTGGAATTTGTTGGGAAGTCATCTGGGGAAAACCTAATGAGTATTATTACTCACCCTCTAATTTTGAACACTAGTTCATTTGAATATGTATACACTAAGACATAGGTAACGGTATGTTATCTCAATTAATGAGTGTAGAATCGGGATTCTTAGGTTGTATTGTGGTTATTGGATCATGGATCACAATATGTTTCTATGGATTATGGTCATTGTATCTTCATATTTATTGTTTTAGTCATTCACTTCGTACAATGATTTTGATCCATTGTGGAATGGTTCAACATGTCCCCCAGTATAATAGTATGGTTACAAATTGTTGGAATTCATCATGTAGTTGTTTGGTATGGGAACAATCGGCTGGTGGTTTTCTTTTAGAATGAAAAAATCACCACCACCTATCATGAATCACTCATCATTAATTCTCATCATTTAGTGCCAAGGTGATGTCGCCTAATGCAAAGTGTCACATCCACCTCATCTCTAAAAAATTAAAATGGGTTTGGTGTTACAAAAATATTTATAAAAATTATGTTTATATGTTATTATAGTCATAGGAAAACCATTTCCTGCATTTGTCATGACCCGTCCTCAGGGCTCATGCTGTGACTACCCCAAGCCTGCCTTTTATAGGCTAGGGGCAGGCAACTAGAACCAAAGGATTAAATCCCTAAGCTGGGAAGGCATTGCCTTTATAAATTGTAAACAGACACAACAGAGTATGAAAATGGAAGTAATACACTATGTAGAAATATATACAATAGATGTACTGGAAAGAAAAAGGGGTCCGGAAATACAAGCCCAACAGTAAAGCTTAAGGAATGGAAAAATAGGTACAACTAAAAATACAAACATCGTGAAGGTGTCTAGTAGCTCTTGGATCATACACCATGGATCCTATCTGAAGGGTAGGTACAGATAGCCTCCTCAGTGCTCTATGTCCGTCCGTCTCCTATGGGTACTGGCTCTTCGTGAGGTCGACCGCCGGGTACCGTCCTGTCCTCGTACACTCCACCTTGATCAGCGTTGTCCATATTCTGCATCCAACACGGCGAGGTGTGGTCATAGCCCGTGCAGGGGTGAGTATAAAGATACTAAGTAGGGACCTCGAGACCCTCAAGGTCTCACAAAATCCAACAAGGATAAACTACAAGTACGAAACAACGGATAACCATTACTTAGGTATATGCCCATACATATACCTAAGTTATCTAGTAACCCATCTCAATCATGAAGAAAACACAAAAGAAATGACTCAGCTCAAACCATGATTTTCATTATCGAAACCATGGGTGCGGAAGAACTCCTCCTCTGTCGAAAACAATGGCCATGTCGTGACAACAAGGCGCTTCTCACTAACCTTGGACTGCTGAGGTACACCTCCTGTCGAGTATCGTGGGTCTGCAGCCAACTACCAGGTGCTCTTCCACTGTGGGTCTGTCGCCAACTACCAGGCTCTCCCCCTAATAGACTATAGATGTACTCCTCCTGTCGAGTACCACGGGTTTTCCGCCAACTACCAGGCGCTCCTCTACCCTAGGACTGCAGCCAACTACCCAGCCCTCCCCACTGGGCTAGTCGAATCCTTCAAGTAGTCATCAGGTCTGTCAGCTTCTATGTATCCACACTTTGTTTGTGCACCACTAGAAGGATCTACTCCCTGAGCTACTGGAAAAAAATCCAACTGTCGCAAAGCCTCACGTAGAAGTATCTCAAAGGTCTGTCTCATCAATGGGATCTCAACGCAATAGAAGACACACCATTCAGTCTCCCAGTCTGTTAGTTATTACCCTTAATGTCTTGAAGGCCTGGTTGGATTTGTGTACAAACCAACCTGACTGTATCCCAACTATAGCCCAAACTACAGTGGGGTATTCACAAAGGGTCCATCTCTAATCGAGATTACCGGTGCCGCTAATGGTTTGTCAGATGTACAACCAGTACCAATTATATGTCCAAATTAAGCAAAGGGTCGGTAGTGGGCTTGGGTCCGGTCCAACCTAGTTGGATCGACTCGGCCCAACCTAGTCTGAGACAACCTGCTCTGGGTCACCCCAGATAGACCTGATGGGTCTAAACCAGCCAGTTGGGCAGGTCAACCCACTATGTTAGGCCCGGTACGCTCGGCCCAACCCATAGGACTATGATGGTGGTTCGACCCAGATGTCTCCACGCAGGAATCTCGGCCCAACAGTGGTCCCACCTGAGGGAGGACCGGCCGAGGGTGGCCCGGAATGAGGGTGGCCTGGGTGAGACAGCCCGACTAGCTAGCCTGTGTGTCCCTAATGGCCATACCGTGGGGGGGGGGGTGCCCCTTGTTTTTCGAAGGAACTGGTGCTAGGAGCCCATTTGGTGAACCATGGGACCCTAGGTGTCCTACTTGTATCACGCACTGCAGGCCGGCTCATCCGCCTCCCTGGTTCCTCCATCGTGGCGCCCTAGCGCAGCGGTCCTTCTAGCATCCGCGCGGCACAACGGTGCCATGCTCATCCTCCGACTGTCGTGGCCCTCCTAGACACAGCCCTCTTGGCCGCGACTCTTCCATTAGGTGCAGTGCGATGGTAACGCACCCCTCCAGCACCACCATGACCCGCTTGGCCGCAACTCGGTTCTCTAGGTGGCACGGCGGTGCCACACCCTTGTGGAAACACGACGGCCTTGTGCCGCTGCCTTTTTGTGGTCGGCTCATTGCTGGTCGCCGCCTGTACCGTCTCTATCGTCACAAACATGAACAAACAAAAGGGGAGGGTCGGGACGTGTTCGTGCTGTCTGAGCCCTCATCATCATGGTGAACCATAATCCAGAAATTTGAACGAGAAAGAACTAAGGTTAATAATCATAAATAAATTAACTCATGTCCACCTACCTTGAGTTTGATGATGTTGACAGAGTTGCGGGAAGGTAACATCATTCCATCAATTTCGGAGGAGGAAGAGGGTAATCATCTTTGGTGGGAAAGAGTTCAAAGGTGACAAAGTCGAAGACGACGTTGGCATTCTTCATGGGAGTCGCTTCCCTTTATTTCCCTAGTTGAAGAAGGAAGAAGATCGAGTCGTTCTTCGTTGGAGAGAAAAGGATCCTCCCTAGCTCTCCCCTTTCTCTATTCCACCCAAGAATAATACCCAACAAAATGAAATAATAGGTTTGCCTATTATTTTATTGTTGGATTGAATTTGAAAAGTTCTAAAAATTAATTAAGATACCTCATTAATTTAATGGGTGAAGTTTTCCTAATTAATTGGGGGAGGATGGTGAATAATTTCAAAGGTTTCCTCTCACTTTATGGAGAGTAACAAGGGGATTAAAGTTCATGTGGTCCCCACCTAATAATATCCTCCCAATGGAGGTTATAATCGGGTGCCCCCCCACCATAACCTCCCATGGGATGTTATTGTGTGGTGGCCCCCACCTCCTACCTCCCCTTGGAGGTTTTAACCACCCAAATAAAATAATGTTAATACTTTATTTTATTAAATTTAATTAAAAACCCCCAAAAACTATCTTCCAAACTCTTCAGAACGCAACGGCGGTGAAGGTCTCACTATGAAAAAACTAACTCTACAAGTTCAACGTTGCCCTCAGATTTCAATTCCGACTTCCTGTTCAAAAGATATAAAATCTTGCTCTTACGTTTTCTAAATGTACCCGAACAAAACTTCAGAAATTAATTCAGGACACACCGGTCCCCAGAATCAGGACGTGTCAGAAACTTCGGTCTCGTAAAATTCCCATGTATTTTAAAAAAAATCCATGGAAATTCTGGGTCTTTGAATTGTCCCACCTCGTGGATTTACGTATTCTTAAGATATAACTCGAAATAAGGGAACAAATGGGGGTACTGAGCATGCATCTGAGCCTCCCGCTCCCATGTTCTCTCCTGGAGGTTCCCGTGCTACCAACGAACGCACACCAGAGGTATCGACCATCGATGCAGGACTGGTTTCGTTCGATCCTCAATCTCCAATGGAACCTCCGTGAAAGTCTCCCCATCATCAATGTCTAGGTCACCGTGATCGATGATGTGGGATGGGTCATGCATGTATCTCCTCTATTGAGAGACATGGAAGATGTCGTGCACCTGGTGAAATTGAGGTGGAAGAGATAAGTGGTAAGCCACCTCACCTACTCTGCTGAGGGCCTGTAAATGTCTGATTAACCATGAAGAAAACTTATAGCCTCAGCCAAATCTCCGTAGACCATGTCGAGGTGAGACCCGTAGGAAGACGTGGTCCCCATCCTCAAACTCTAGAGGCCTCTATCTCCTGTCACCATATGACTTCTCTCTGCTCTGTGTAGTCTCCATCTGATCCTAGATGATTTGCACCTTCTCCGTGGTGTCCCGTACTATCTCTGGTCCCACTAGTGCTGACTCCCCTAGGACTGTCCAGCAGAGTGGCGATATGCAAGGCCAACCATTCAAGGCCTCAAAAGTTATCATACCTATGGTAGATTGATAACTATTGTTGTAAGAAAACTCCACCAAATGTTGGTGATCCTCTCAGCTACGACCAAATTCTAGGGTACATGCGTGGAGCATGTCCTCTAGGGTCTGGATGGTCCACTCGGTCTGGCCATCTGTTTGAGGATGGAAGGCGGTGCTCATACAATGCTATGTCCCAAATGCTTCTTACAACCCCTTCTATAGCTAGGAAGTAAACCGTGTGTCATGTTCGGAGATGACAGAAGAAAGTACTCCATGGAAATGTGCTATCTCCAGCACATAAAGGCATCCCAATATCTCTTCTAAACCCTACACTCTGATTGGTACTAAGTGGGCCGACATGGTGAGTCAGTTGACAATCACCCAAATCGAGTCATAACCCCTGGATGTATGTGGAAGTCTTATCACAAAGTCCATTGATATCCCATCACACTTCCACCATGGGACCTCTAATGGATGAAGCATGCATGCTGGTACCTGGTGCTCCACTATTAATTAGTGAAATGTGATGCATCATGAGATAAACTTAGCTACTACCTTCATCATAACTGACCACTAGTGTTGTCATCGAAGATCATGGTACATATTCGCCAACCATGGATGTACCTCTTGAGGGGATGTTTGGAATTCCCTCAAAACTTCCTCCTGAAGTGAAACTACTGCATTGTATGTCCTCTGAAGAGGATGACATGCTCCCCACCTTCAGAAAATCTATCAGGTGTATGCCTTGTGAATATCTAAGAACGCCACATCTCACGGTAATTTTCTCTATGTTGTGCCTCCATGACTCGCTAAAGAAGTGGAGGAGTGACTGTGAGAGATTGTAGAAAGGATACCCCATCTCTATCCACAAAGGATATATGTTAAGCAACCAACTGCTCTATCGCCTCTCCAAGTAGTAGAATACCAATCCTCCTACTGAGCACATCTGCAATAATGTTCCCCTTTATAGGATTATAGACTATCTAAATTCCATAGTCCTCGAGGAACTCAAACCAATGTCATTGTCTCTGGTTCAGGTCCTTTTGAGAAAATATATATATGAGACTCTTGTGATCAGAGTACATGGTAAAACATTCTCCAATCAGATAGTGTCGCTACATATTCAATGCAAAGACCACTCCTGCTAACTCCATGTCATGGGTAGCATAGTTCTGCTCATGTTGTCTCAGCTACTGAGAACCATATGCGATCACAACTCGATCTTGCATCATGAAACACCCGATTTTGTTCCCTGATGCATCACAGTAGACTACGTACCCTACAACATCTTCTGGATGCCTCAAGATGGGGGTTCTAGTCAGCCTCTTCTTCAGCTCATGAAAGCTCTGCTGGTATCTCTCCGACCACATGAAGGGTTTCCCCTTCTTCTTCAAGGCTGATAGTGGTGTTGTGACTCTGGAGAATTCTGAAACGAACATCTGATAGTATCCAGCCAAGGACAGAAAAATTTGTACCTATGTCAAACTCCTGGATGGCTCCCAAGCAAGTACCGATTCTATATTCACTAGATCCACTGCAACTCCAGCCTCAATGATGGAGTATCCCAGGAAGTTAACCTCTCGAATCCAAAACTAGAACATAGAGAGCTTACCATAAAGTTGGTCCACTCGAAGTGTGTCTAGTACTACCAATAAGTGGTTGGCATGATTTTCATCAGTAGTCTAGTAGATCAGTATGTCGTCGATGAAGTGTACGAAAATGCGATCATGGTAGGGTTGGAAGATCCTATTAATGAGACTCATGAACACTATTGGAGCATTGGATATGCCAAGGGGCATAGCCAAGAACTCATAATTGTTGTACCGACACCAGAAGGCCTTCTTCGGCACATCCTCATCTCGAACTCTGAGCTGGTGATAGCCTGAACCGTAAAGACCCATAAAATTGAAGGGAAATTTTTTCTTAATTTTCTTTGAAATTTTACAAGAACGCAGTTTCTGACGACACATGATTCTGAGGCCCGGTGTCCCCGGAATTTCTATCCGATGTTTAGCTCGGGTATGTTCAGTGAACGAATGAGTAGGTTTTCCTAACTTTTGAACCGGTGCTCAGAATCGAATTCCAAGGGCACCGATGGATTCGCAACGCCAGTAATTGCTTAGGAACACTTCTTCTGGAGTTTCATTTACACGAGAGAAGCTATAAAAATTTGTGGAAGTTAAAATAAAAAATGAGCATCAATTTTTATTTTTCTCTAAGTGGTTAAATCCTTTGAGTGGAATTTGGGGGAAACCAACCAACGTCCCAAGTGTGGTTATGAGGGATGTGGGGCGCACACAACCCCCACCCCTTCACCTTCCCTAACCTTCCATAACCCTCCATTTATTAAGTCAGGTTGATTTAATTAATTGACTGGGTTAATTCAACTTTTGAAGTTCAGATGCTTAAGTCATGTTAATAAAATAAGTGAAGTACTTATTTTATTTGGTTGAATCTTGTTGTGTGAGTCTTTTGGAGAAAAGGAAAAGAGCTTGAAGTTCTTCTTCCTCGATGAAGAACGCGAAGAACACCGACCTCCGACAAAGGTCGACAACAACGCCGGATCCTCGGAGATCGACGACGCGACGCCGACGAATCAGTTCTCCGCGATGTGACTCTCTCCTTCCACTAGGTCTTCTCCCACGACAGTTATTTCCGTGACAAACCCTTGCACAAAGAATTCGACAAGGTAGGTATTTATTTTATTTTTTTGTTCGTGATTACTCCTGTCACTTTCTTCCATCCATTTTGAACTTCCCCTTATCGCAATAACTAGAGGAGGTCAGACCGCACAAACACGGCCGACCCTCCTCCTCCCTTGTTGGTTGATTTTTGTTGCAGCTCGTGTAAGGTGGCGCGGCGTCGAAGCACTGCGCGGGAAATGTTAATGGAAGGGCGGAGAAGCGGGGCGCCGTTGCGCCGCACCCTGGGAAACAAACTAATCCACGACGCGGTCATGCCAAGCCAAAGAACCTTGAAGGAACCTCTAATACACCGTGGCCTGAGTGGGGCCGTGACAGAGCAAGGACCGGTGGCCGGTTTTGGGCCGCCGGCGTCAGAGCAGGGGGACCGGCCATCGCCGGTCCCGTGGTGGCAACAGCCAGCCGGCCGGAGTGGGACGGACATACAGGGGAAAGGGCGGGGGTTATGACCCCCCCGGCTGGCCAACATGAGCGGCCCCCCATCATGGGGGTCGCCGTTTCGAAACAGGGGGGCAGGCGCCCCCCCCCCCCCATCAGCTGGGCCGAAACGGCCGAGCCACCTGGCTGGCGCCAACACGTCGGGCCGGCTGCCTAGGCCGGACCACCAGGCCAGGCCGCGCCCAGGCCGGGCCGGGCCGCGCCAACCGGGCTGGGATGCACCCAAGCGGGCCAGACTTGGACCTAGGACGGTTTGACCCGTTTCGGGCCGACCCAGAGGGTATCTGGCCGGGTCGGACCAGGCCCGAACCCCCTAATACCAGACCACTCACAGTCTTTTTCCCATAACCTCGGTTGAGGACCTTTGATCGATGTACCATTAGATGCAATGCGATCCTTGAATCGAGACGGTCATTTCGGTATATCAATCTCAAGGTTTCAGATGACTATCGGTTCAGCCGGGTTGGTTCGTACACGAAACCAACCGGGCCCTCGGAGCGGAAACGCTTATAACTTGAGCTCTGGACGTCTGATTGACGTGCCGTCGACTTTTTTGGATTCTTCTAAGTGAGACAGACCTTTTGGCTTACTCCGCTCGAGGTTTGGACACAGTTGGAGTACGGTCGGGTTGGTTTTGACTTAAAACCAACCGGGCCCCTGAGACGAAAAAGCCAATAACTCTTAGACCGAGCGTCTGATTGATGTGACGTCTGTGATGTTGAGATCCTGTTTATGATATGTAACTTTTGGATAC
Source organism: Viscum album (assembly GCA_963277665.1). NCBI lineage: Eukaryota > Viridiplantae > Streptophyta > Magnoliopsida > Santalales > Viscaceae > Viscum > Viscum album. The sequence continues at coordinate 1,000,336,348 of OY728151.1, read as the reverse complement.
ATCAACTATGGACTATGTGTCAGTTGATGTATCAGCCCTTCGGCTCGTGGATCAGACCCTCCCGAATGAGCTTGCTGTGTGCGGGAACCCTAGAGCTGGTTGAGACTGCGACGACGATGACGACTTTACAGAAATCCTCTGTGGATATGACGACGACGACAACAGCACTCAGCGATCCTACGTGGATTAGTGCTACCGATCCTTTGTGGGTCAGTGCTCAGCGGTCCTATGTGGGCCAGCGCCTACAAATCCTGTGTGGGTCCAATCCTCTGTGCGTCATTGCGGGGGTTAGTTACCTAACGATCCTTTGTGTGGCATTGCAGATGTTAGTACCTATCGATCCTGTGTGGGTCAGATAGCTTAGATGAATCAAGGGCAACATATGATCATCTCTATCGTCTTAAGATGAAGTATACCTGTGTGAGATGAATCTTGACTTTTAATCTTTATCTTCGATAAGTTTGACTTGATATCCTGTGTGGATTACATTTTTCTTTCCTGAGTGGATTGGGTTTTGTTTTCCTGTGTGGACTGGGTTGTACTTGAGCTCGGATGTTGGAGCCGAACAAGAATTGATGACTTAGGTATATGTATGGGCATATACCTAAGTAGAGTCAGATGTTACTTCGTTATTGAATCTTTCCTTTGTGGATTATCCTTTGTGGATTCTGGAAGACCTACGGGGGTCTTGGGGTCCCTACTGAGTAGCTTATAATCACCCCTGTACAAGATATGTCCGCACTACATTGTGTTGGTTGTAGACGATGGACAGCGCGGATCATGGTTAAGGCACGAGGAGCAGGTCTGTACCCGGAGGTGGATCACTGGGCGGGGTGTACTCGAAGCGGACGTCTGGACCCGAGGAGCTGTGGAGGCCATCTGTACCCACCCTTTAGGTGGGACATACAATGGATGGCTCGAGGCAGTGGCTTTACATTCAGTTTATGTTTTCCTTTTCCAGTTGTACTTTACATTCAGTTTGGGTTTATATACTGGCCCACTTACTTTTCCGCACATACTGTTGTACCTTGTTATAACATAGGTTTTACTTCTGCTTGCTTGCTCTGTGGTGTTTTTTTACTTTACAAAGACAATACCTTCCCTTTTTACCGAGAAATACTCCTTGGTACTAGTCGCCAGCCCCGGGCCTATGGAAGGCGGGCTTGGGGTAGTCACGGCACGAGCCCCGAGTACGGGTCGTGACAAATTGGTATCAGAGGAGTTTGGTTCTACCGCAGAACTTTGGGCACTGATCATTATTCTATGTGAAGAAATAGTGTTAAGCGTATTGGGTGTGGTTATCAGTCCAGGAAGTCCAGTGTTGGTGCGGCGGCCGACGTATCCGTAAACCAGGATCCTAACTTCTGATTTCCGACTTAATACAGGAAAACACTAATTGCATGTATGTTTCTTGTTTTCTTTGTGATTAATTTATGTCAGATCACCAGGAATACTGTTTGACCATGGCACACCTGTATCTTTTCAGGATGGACCCACGATGGCAGCCTGCTAGGGTTCCACGAGTTGTGCGTGACGATAGCCCACCGAGCGACAAGGCCTCGGTACATGGCCCTTTGACAGCAGAGGCACCGACGGTACCTCTACCCGCTGAGCCACCGATAATTCCAGCCCCAGCCGCTGACGATGCACGTCGCCTTAGTGCACTGCACGAGTTTCAGCGTCAGTGAACACCCAGGTTCCGCGGGGAGACAGACCCTCAGGCAGCCAAGGATTGGCTGGAGGTAGTTGTACATGTTTTCAGGTTAGTGAGGACACCATCAGACCTCATGGCGATCCTCGCAGCGAGCCTTCTACAGGCGGTAGCAGGTAGATGGTGGAGGTTGATGCTCGAGGTGCACGATGAGGCATCTCTCCTCTGGACGGACTTTGAGAGCCTATTCCTCTCGGAGTTCGTCCCAGCCACCCTCTGTGCGGTGCGCATCTAGGAGCTTCTACAGCTACGGCAGGGCGGCTTAACGGTCGCCCAGTACTCGGCGAGATTTTCTGATCCCTTGCGCTACTCGACAGACATGGTATGAGACCCATTCTTCCAGGCTCGAACCTTTGATCATGAAATGATGCATGAGATCAGGGCATCGCTGATCTCCCTCAGCATTCCGACACAGGCAGGGGTACTGTAGCAAGGCCTTCTGATCGAGAGTTTCTTTGATGAGCCTACATCAGCAGCGAGACCTACCGCAGGGCGGCACGTAGCAGAGTCTTCTGCAGCAGGAAATCGAAGGACGACTCATGGGTCCAGGTAGACCAGACCCTTAGGAAGACGACCTCAAGACACTGGCTCAGTGGTGCGGGCACACAGCGTGGAACCGGTCATTCGAGAGGCAGACAGTGCTACGCTTGCGGCGGGCAGGGCCACCAGGCTAGTGGCTACCGACCAGCCGTGCAGAGGAGCAGCAGACGGTTGAGAGACCACCCAGGCAGAGGCAGAGGGTCGACCGTGGCGGTCGTCATGGAGCATTTGGAAGAGGCAGAGGAGCTCGCCGAGAAGCAGATGGTGGGCTACGCTTTGAGGATCTACCACCACCACCGCCAGGAGGTCCACCCCGACCACCGGGAGCTGGCGGGCAGAGATAGGCAGATCATCAGGCAGCGGAGGCCTATGACAACCGCGCGCCCGAGATGATTCTAGGTACTCTCTGTGTCTATTCCGCCCTTGTTTCAGTTATTATAGACATTGGAGCGAGTCAGTCTTCCATAGCCACATCCCTTGTTCTGTGTTCGGAGATTCCGACCGAGCCATTGGCTCGATACTTACAGCAAGAGACTCCTACGGGAGCAGACTCGACGATTACGCATTGGTGCCAGTAGTGTGAGCTTACTCTAGGAGGCGAGAGCTTCAGCTGGGATCTTCTTGTAGCGGCGTCGATGCCTTACGACGTCATCTTGGACATGGATTGGTTATCTACAATCCATGCTCAGATTGACTGTATTAGGTGCAAGGTGCGATTTGTACGCACTGACGGGAGCAGGTTCACCTTCACCAGCGAGAAGGGAGCCTTCGCAGCACAGGATGGACTCTCTCAGAAGAGAGGACATCCCACCACTCAATAGTCGGCTAGCCTCATCCTAGGAGTAGTTGACGTGCGAAGTCCTGGTTTTCCTGTAGTGGTGGATCAATATGCGGACGTCTTTCCCGACGACGTTCCAGGAATACCTCCTCGCAGAGATGTATACTTTTCTATTGATCGGTACCCCGGAACAGCCCCAATATCCACCCCAGCATATTGGATGGCCCCCGCTAAGCTTCGAGGGCTACAGGTACAGTTAGAGGACTTGCAGGGAAAGGGATTAATCCGACCCAGTGTTTCCCCCGAGATTCCCCGATATTGTTTGCCAAGAAGGCAGATGAGAGATTGTGACTTTGTGTCGACTATCATCGCTTGAAGTAGGTGACTGTGAGGAACAAGTATCCGCTACCGACGATTGATGATCTCTTCGATCAGCTCAAGGGAGCACGGTGGTTTTCGAAGATAGACCTCATGTCACGCTATCACTAGCTCAGAGTTTTGGACGAGGACGTGCAGAAGACGACATTCAGGTGCCAGTATGGCCACTATGAGTTCATGGTTATGCCATTCGGCATAACCAATGCTCCATTAGTGTTCATGGCCCTCATGAATATGATCTTTCAGCCATACCTCGAATGATTTGTCGCGGTCTTCATCGATGACATTTTGATATACTTGACAATTGAGGAGGAGCACGCCTACCACTTGCGGGTTGTACTAGACACACTCCTAGAGAAACAGATTTATAGAAAGCACTCTAAGTGTCAGTTCTAAATATGTGAGGTCCACTTCTCCAGACACATCATCTCTGAGGTGGGAGTTGCGGTGGATCCTGTGAAAATTGAGGCAGTGCTAGCTTGTGAGCCATCTAGGAGCATGATGGAGGTACAGATTTTTCTGGGACTAGCTGGGTACTACCAGAGATTTTGGCCAAACTTCTACCGAGTTGCGGCCCCACTCTCAACTTTGACGAAGAAGGGGAAACACTTTGTGTGGTCAGACAGATGTCAGTAGAAGTTCTAGGAGATGAGACAGAGATTGACCAGCGCGCCTATCTTGAGGCTACCAAAGGAGGGAGTTGGATACATAGTTTACTGGGATGCATCAGGGACCACACTCAGATGTGTCCTGATGCTGGAGTGGGCCGTGATCGCCTATGGATCACGTCAGTTGAGGTAGCATGAGCAGAACTACACTACCCATGACCTGTGGTTAGCAGCACTAGTATTCGTTCTGAAGATGTGGTGACACTATCTGATGGGAGAGCGATTTACAGTCTATTCTGACCACCAGAGTCTCAGGTATATCTTCTCACAGAAGGACCTGAACCTGGGACAACGACGATGGATCGAGTTCCTCCAGGACTATGACTTTGAGATATTCTATACTCCTGGAAAGGGGAACGTGGTAGCCGATGCTCTCAGTAGGAGGACGGGCATTCAGGTACTTGGGGAGGTGACAGAGCATCTAGATTCTTTGAAGATATCCTTCATGGATAGAGATGGAGTAGCCTTCCTTCAGTCACTCACAGTCACTCCTCCACTACTGCAGTGGGTCAGAGAGGCACAGCGTGGGGACGCCGACTGTGAGACGCCGCATGCACAGATATCCTCAGGACAGGAACCTGATGGATTCTCCGTGGGAGGAGAGCATGATGTCCTTTTCATAGGATGTACATTGGTACCAGTTGATTTAAGAGAGGAGGTTCTGAGAGAGTTTCACACTTCCCCTTTGGAAGTACATCCTGGAGTGGCGAATATGTACCTGGATCTCAGACAATAGCACTGGTGGCTGGGCATGAAGAAGGCTGTTGCAGAGATCGTTTCTCGATGCCTCACCTACCAATAGGTGAAGGTAGAGCACCAGGTACCAGCAGGCTTGGTACAACCCTTGGAGGTCCTGGAGTGGAAGTGGGACGGGATATCTATGGACTTCGTGACTGGATATCCACACACTTCCAGAGGTCACGACTCAATTTGGGTGATTGTCAACTGACTCACCATGTCAGATCACTTCTGACACATCAGAGAGCAGGGCTCAGTGGAGAGCTTGGGACGTCTCTACGTTCAAGAGATTGTACGGCTTCATGGTGTTCCATCATCTATCGTCTCTGATTGAGATGCTCGCTTCACGTCCCAGATTTGGATGGGGTTGCAGGAGGTGTTCGGGACGCAGCTACGTCTGAGCACCGCCTTTCACCCTCAGACAGATAGTCAGACAGAGAGGACCATTTAGACTCTCGAGGACATGCTCCGCGCATGTATCCTCGACTTTGGTCACATCTGGTAAGACCACCTACCCTTGGTGGAATTCGCGTACAACAAAAGCTATCACTCCACAATCGGGATGGAACCATACGAGGCATTGTACGACCGACCTTGAAGATCTCCTCTGTGCTGGACAGACCCTGGGGAGTCAGCACTTGTGGGACCGGAGAGGGTCCAGGCCACGACGGAGAAGGTCTAGGTCATCCAGGTGCGGATTAGGATAACTCAGAGCTGGAATAAGTCTTATGCTGACAGGATGCAGAGGCCACTATTGTTCGAGGATGGCTACCACGTCTTCTTGCGGGTCTCACCTCGACGTGGATTATGGAGATTGGGTTGAGGTGGGAAGTTGTCTCCACGCTTCATCGGACTGTTCCAGGTCCTCAACAGGATTGGCGAGGTGTCTTATCGCCTCGCTCTCCACCTCAGTTGCACCAAGTGCACGACGTTTTCTACGTATCCCAGCTGAGGAGATACATGCACGACCCGACGCATATCATTGACCATGGGGAGCTGGACATTGATGATGGGGCGACTTTTTCGGAGGTCCTAGTGGAGATCGAGGATCGACAGGAGCGGGTCCTATGTGGACGGTCGATTCCTCTAGTGCGCATCAGATGGCAGCACGAGAACCTCCAGGAGAGCACTTGGGAGCTGGAGGCTAAGATGTGTGCAGCTCACCCACATTTGTTCCCCTAGTTTTTGATGTATCTTTACGGGGATGTAAATCCCTGAGGTGGGGGTAATGTAATGTACCGTAAAATTCAAGGGAAATGTTTTTTTAATTTTCATTGGAATTTTACAAGAACGCGGTTTCTGACGACACTTGATTCCGAGGCCCGGTTGGCCCGAAATTTCTATCTGAAGTTTAGCTCTGGTATGTTCAGTGAAAGAATAAGCGGGTTCTCCTAACTTCTGAACCGGTCCTCGGAATCGAATTCTGTGGGCACCGATGGATTCACGACATCGGTAATTGCTTAGAAACACTTCTTCCGGAGTTGCATTTACACGAGAGATGTTGTTAAAATTTTTGGAAGGTAAAATAAAAATTGAGCATCAATTTTTATTTTTCTCTAAGTGGTTAAAACCATTGAGTGGAAGTTGGGGGAAACCACCCAACTTCCCAAGTGTGGTTATGAGGGCGGTGGGACCCACACAAACCCCACCCCTTCATCTTTCCTAAGCTTCCATAACCCTCAATTTATTATGTCAAGTTGAGTTAATTAATTGAGTGGATTAATTAAACTTTTGAATTTCAAATTATTAAGTCATGTTAATAAAATAAGTGATGTACTTATTTTATTTGGTTGAATCTTGTTGTGTGAGTCTTTGGGAGAAAAGGAAAATATCTTGAAGTTCTTCTTCCTCGACGAAGACCACGAAGAACGTGAAGAACGCGGACCTCCGACGAAGGTCGACAAGAACGTCGGACCCTCGGAGATCGACGATGTGACGCCGACGAATCATTTCTCTGTGACGCGACTCTCTCCTTCCGCGACGTCTTCTTCCGCGACGGTTATTTCCACGACGAACCCTCACTCAACGATTTCGACGAGGTAGGGGTTTATTTTATTTGTTTGTTCAGGATTATTTTTGTCACTTTCTTCCTTCCATTTTGAACCGCATGTTATCGCAATAACGGGAGGAGGTCGGACCGCAAAAACATGGCCGAACCTCCTCCCCCCTTGTTGGTTGATTTTGGTTACGGCTCGTGTAAGGTGGCGCGGTGCCGAAGCACCGTGTGGGAAATTTTAAAGGAAGGGTGGAGAAGCGCGGTACCGTCACGCTGTGTCGTTGGAAATAATCTAATCCGCGACACCATCACGCCGCGCCAATGATCCTCGAAGAAACTATGGCCAGAGCGGGGCCACGGCGGAGCAATGGCCGACAGCCAGTTTCGCGCCGCCGACATCAGAGCAGGGGGACCAGCCATCGTCGGTCCCGTGGCGGCAACAACCGGCCGGCCAGAGCGGGCCGGCCGGACCGAGAAAGAGCCAGGGGATATGACCCCCGGCTGGACAGCAAGAGAAGCCCCCCATCATGGGGGCCGTGGTTTCGAAACAGGGGGGGCAGGCGCCCCCCCCCCCCCATCCTCTCGGCCGAAACGGCCGAGCCACCTGGCTGGCACCAGCGCACCGGGCCGCCAGGCCGGGCTGCGCCCAGGACGGGTCGGGCCGTGCCCAGGCCGGGCCGGGCCACTCCTACTGGGCCGAGCCATGCCCAAGCGGGCAGGACCCGGACCTAGGACGGGTCGAACCGGTTCGGTCCGACCCAGAAGGTATCGGGCCGTGTCGGACCGGGCCCGAACCACCTAATATCGGACCCCACACGGTCTTTTTCCCATAACATGGGATGTGGACCTCTGATCGATGCACCGTTAGCTGCAATGCTATCCTTGGATCGAGAAATTCATTTCGGTATATCTCACTCCATTTTTCGGAGGACTTTGGGTTCGGACGGGTCGGTTCGTACACGAAACCAACCGGGCCCTCGCAGCGGAAACGCTTATAACATGAGCTTCGGACGTCCGATTGACGTGCCGTCGACTTTGTTGGATTCCTCCAAGTGAGACATACCTTTTGGATTACTCCGCTCGATATTTGGACACAATTAGAGTACGGTCGGGTTGGTTTTGACTTAAAACCCAACCGGGCCCCTGGGACGAAAAACACAATAACTCTCAGACCGGGCGTCCGATTGACGCGCCATCTGTGACGTTGAGTTCCTGTTGACGATACAGATCTTTTGCATACATCAACTCTGGACTATGTGTCAGTTGATGTATCAACCCTGTGGCTCGTGGAGCAGACCCTCTCAAATGAGCTTGATGTGTGCGGGAACCCTAGATCTAGCTGTGACATCGACGATGATGACGACTGTACAGAAATCCTTCGTGGATTTGACGGCGACAACTACAACACTCATTGATCCTACGTGGATCAGTGCTACAGATCCTGTGTGGGTTAGATCCTGTGTGGGTCAGCGCTCAGCGAACCTGTGTAGGCCAGCGCCTACAGATGCTGTGTGGGTCCGATCATGTGTGGGTCATTTCTCGGGTTAGTTACCTAACGATCCTTTGTGGGTCATTGCGGGGGTTAGTACCTATCGCTCCTGTGTGGGTCCGACGACTTAAATGACTCAGTGGCAATATATGATCATCTTTATAGTCTTACGAAGAAGTATACCTGTGTGAGCTGAATCTTGACTTTCAATCCTTATCTTCGATATGTTTGACTTGATATCCTGTGTGGATTACGTTTTTCTTTCCTGTGTAGATTGTGTTGTGTTTTCCTATGTGGACAGGGTTTTACATGAGATCAGATGTTGGAGCCGAACAAGAATTGATGACATAGGTATATGTAGGGGCATATACCTAAGTATAGTCGGATGTAACTTTGTGATTGTATCTTTCCTTTTTGGATTCGGGGAGACCTACGGGGTTCTCGGGATCCCTACTGAGTAGCTTAGACTCACCCCTGCACGGGCTATTCCCGCACTACGCTGTTTTGGATTCAGACGACGGATAGTGCTGATCGTGGTTGAGGCACGAGGATTAGGTCGGTACCCGGAGGTGGATCACTGCGCGGGGCATACTCGGAGCGGACAGCTGGACCCGAGGAGCTGTGGAGGCTATCTGTACCCAACCTTGAGGTGGGACTTCTAGTGGACGGCTCGAGGCTGTGGCTTTACTTTCAGTTGTTGTTTTCCCTTTCCAGTTCTACTTTACTTTCAGTTTGGGTTTGTATACTGGCCCACTTACTTTTTTGCACTTACTGTTGTACCCAGTTATTACTTAGTGTTTACTTCTGCTTTCATGCTCTGTGGTGTTTTTTTAATTTACAAAGGCATTGCATTCCCTTTTTATCAGGAATTATTCCTTAGTACTAGTCGCCAGCCCCTGGCCTATGAAAGGCGGGCTTGGGGTAGTCATGGAACGGGCCCCGAGGGCGGGTCGTGACATGAACTGAGTTCTATATTCGAGAACCATCAAGTTCCCTTAAGCTGATCAAATAGATTTTCTATCCTTGGAAGTGGGAACATGTTCTTTATGGTCACCTAGTTCAAGAGACGATAGTAAACAAAGAGCCTCAAGCTCCCATCCACCTTCATGGTGAACAGAATTGGGGCGGCCCAGGGAGAAGCACTGGGCCGGATGAATCCCTTCCCCTGCAAGCCCTCCAGCTGTACCCACAGCTCGTGAAACATATCAGCATCCATCCGATATGCTAGAGTAGATATCAGTGACGTCCTCGGGTACAGGTAAATATAGAAGTTCACCTCTCGACGAGTAGGTAATCCTATCACATCGTTAGGGAAAACAACTGTGTACTGGTCCACCACTACAGGATATGTCTCACTCTCCATATCAACTGCTCCGAGGGTAAGTCAAGCCAACTAGTGAGTGATCGGGTGCACCGTCCTCTGAGTAAGTCCTTCTTGCGCTGCAAAGGTTCTCTTCTCTCCGTTGAAGGTGAACCTGGTCCAATAAGTGAGGACACACCACACATTTCACCTAATACAATCGATCTGAGCATGGACTATAGATAACCAGTCTATACCCAAGATGACGTCGTAATACCTCGACCCCGCTACAAAGAGATCCCATCCGAAGATCTCGCCTTCTACAGTATGATCACACTACCGGCACCAGTGCGTAATCATCATGTCTGCTCTCGTAGGAGTCTATAGACGTAACAATCGAGCCAACAGCTCCATCGGAATCTCCGAGCTCCGAACGAAGGCGGTGGCTATGAGGGAGTGACTAGAACCTGTGTCTATAAGAACTGCGGCTATAGTGGAGAAGACACATATCATACCATGAATCATCTCCAGAGTTCCATGGTCATATGCCTCGGCTACCTGAAGCTAATCTCTCCCCCGTCCACCTTCTCCCTTCAGTCAGGGAAGACCTTTTGGTGGTGGTGGTGGTAGCACTTCGTAACGTAGACAACTTCCAGATGCTCAACCAGGTCCTCTGCCATGTCTGCATGCGCCCTTCGTACCACCTCGATCGAATCTCCACCTCTGTCTCAGAGGTCCCTCAACTGACTGCTGATCATCAGTATGGTAGGTCGGAGAGTCACGTGCCATGTGACCAAGCCCGCTGCATGAGTTACACTATCCACTCCTGGCATGAATGTCTCTGTCTCCACTCTGGGTGCCCCGCACAACTGATCCTGAGTGGTGTGGTCATCCACCTATAAGTATTGTCCCCTTGGACCTTTGCGTTCTATGTCTACTACCAGCTACAGAAGACTCCACTGCATGTCTTCTAGTGGTGGGTCATGCTACTGGACACTTCTTAGAAAGGAAACTCTCCACTGGGAGGGCCCTCTCCAACAACCATGTCTGTGTTGGGATGCTGAGTGATATCATTGGTGCTCGGATCCTTCGCCTGAGCCCCTGCTCGAAGATCTGGGCCCTGGAGAATGAGTCTCGCACCATATTCGTGGAGTATCGCGTGAGGTCGGTGAACCTTGTTGAGTATTGTGCTATTGTCATGATACCCTAATGTAGATAAAGTATCTCTTGTATATGCACCACTCGAAGGGTGGCTGGAACAAACTCCACCCTAAATAGGATCTAGATGTCTGTCCAGAGTAAAGTCACCTCGTCATGGACCAGAAGCAGTAGGCTTAACCATCTTCCTACTGCTGCTTGATGGAGACTAGTAGAAAGGGTCACCATATAGTCTGTTAGTGTCCCTACTAGCATGAAAACTATCACCACAGCCTCCATCCAATCCTCAGCCGCCTATGGGTCCGTCTCTCCCCAGAATCTGGGTGGCCTCTGGTGCTGGAACTCATGCAACGTTATCAAGCAGTGTGCATCTTCTACTGCTGGGTCTGGTGGCATCGGTGGAACATCGCGACGTGGTACCTCTAGTGCCTCCGCTATTGTCTCAACTAGAAAGGGGACCTTCACCGAGGCCTTATCACTCGGTGGGTTATTAGAGCGTACGACTCTCAGGGCTCTAACTTGTCGTCTGTGGGGAGGCATCCTGAAAGAAACAGATGCGACACGTTCAAAACATTATACCTTGTGAGCGAACCAAGTTGAGATGACATAATGAAAAACTTTAAAAACACACATGGAATCAGTGTTTTCATGCATTGATTCAGAAATCATAATTCAGGGTCCTGGTATACGGATACGTCGGCCACCACACCAACACTGGAGTCCCTGAACTAAAAACCACACTCGGTAACCTTAACAGTTGTGCTTCATAGAAAATAATGATCATAGTCTTGAGTTCTGTGGTAGAACTGGCACATTTGATACCAATTTGTAACGACCGGTCCTCTGGGCCCACGTCATGACTACCCAAGCCCGCCTTCTATAGGCCAGAGGCTGACGAATAGCACGAAAGGCATAAATCGCTAAGATGGGAAGGAAATGCCTTTATAAATTGTAACCACACACAACATAGTACACAACTGGTAGTAAAATTGTATACAAAAGATGTGATCGAAAGAAAAGGTGGTCAGAAATACAAGCCCATCAGTAAAGTACATGGAATGGACAATCATGTACAACTAAAAAGACAAATAGTTGAAAGGTGTCTATTAGATCCTGGATCATCCACCATGGATCTCACCTGAAGGGTAGGTAATGATAGCCTCCTCAGTTCTCTACATCTATCCGTATCCTCTGGGAACCGACTCGTCCTAAGGTCCACCTCTTGGTACCGTCTGGTCCCCATACACTCCGTCTCAGTCAGCGTTTTCCGTCATCTGCATCCAACACAACAAGGTTTGGGAATAGCCCATGCAGGGGTGAATATAAAATACTCAGTAGGGACCCTAATACCCTCAATGTCTCATAGAATCCAACAAGGATAAACTAAATGTATTATACAACGGATAACCATTAAATGGGTATATGCCCATACATATACCTATGTAATATAGTAACCCATCTCAATCATGAGGAGAAAACAAAATTCATGACTCAGCTCAAACTAGAATTTTCATTATCAAAACCACGACTATGGGAGTGCTCCTCCTCTGTCGAAAACAGTGGGCATGTCGCGACACCAAGGTGCATCTCACTAACCTTGGACTGCTGAGGCACTCCTCATGTCGAGTACTGTGGGTCTACTACCAACTACCATGCGCTCTTACACTGTGGGTGTGCCGCCAACTACCAGGTGCTCCCACTAATAGCCTGCATAGGTACTCCTCCTATCGAGTACCATGGGTCTTCCACCAACTACCATGTGCTCATCCACCATGGGTCTACCACCAACTACCTGGTGCTCCCCACTGGGCTAGTCGAATCGGTCAAGCACTCATTACGTCTGTTATCTACAAGATCTTCGCACTTTTTCTGCTCGTCACTAAAAGGATCTACTCCCTGAGCTACTAGAAAAAACTACATCTATCACGAAGTCACACGTAGAAGTATCTCAAAGGTCCTTCTCGTCAATGTGATTTCAACGCAATAGACGACATGCCATTCGGACGCCCGACATGTTAGTTATTATACTTTTAGGTCTATGGGCCCGGTTGGATTTGTGTATGAACCAACATGACTGTATCTCAACTATACCCCGAACTCCAGCACGGTATTCTCAAAGGGACCATCTCTAATCGAGTTTACCAGGGCTGTTGACTGTTAGTCAAACGAACGTTCAGTGCCAAAGATATGGCCAGTGTATGCTAAGGGTCGGTAGTGGGACTAAGTCCTGTCAGACCCAGTCGGGCCGACTTGGCACAACCCAGTCTTAGCCAACCCAGTCTGGGTCAACCTGAACAGACCTAATGGGTCTGAACTGGCCTGTTGGGCGGGTCAGCCTGCTATGTTAGGCCCGGTCTGGTGGGCCTGGCACATCAGACTGCGAGGGTGGTTCGGTCCATATGCTGCCACACAGGAGGCGCTGCCCGAAGGACGCATGGCATGAGGAAGGCCCGGATGAGGGTGTCCCGACTGAGGGAGGCCCGGCTGAGGGCGTCCAGACCCGAGGGTGGCCCAGCCAAGGGCAGCTCGACCGTGGACGACCCGGTTGGTTGGCCCACAAAGCCCAGCTGGCCACGCCGCAGGGGTGGGGTGTGGGGGAGGGGGGGGGTGCGACGCCCCCTGGTTTCTGAAGGAACCAGCACTAATCAATGGTTCGTTGAACCGCAGGACCCAAGGGACCCACCTGTAGCGTGCACTGGTGGCCGGCTCAGACGACCGACATGGTTCCTCCACCGTGGCGTGACAACGTTGCGGTCCTGCTAGCCTCCATGCAGCTCGACGACGCCACACTCGTTGTCTGACCACCGCTACCCTCCGGGATATGGATCTTATTTCCGGCGTGGTGTGACAACAACACACCATTTCAGCACCGCCGCAGCTTGGTTCTCCATGCGTAACAGCGGTGTCGTGCCCTTGTGGTGACCTGGTGGCCTTGCGCCGCCAGATTCTTCGCAGCCGGCTCGTTCCCAGTCGTCGTGTGTACCGCCCCCGTCGTCATCCAACATGAAAAAACAAAATGGGAGGGTCGGGCCGTGTTCGTGCGGTCTGATCCCTCCTCATCATGGCGAAACATAATCAAGAAATTTGAACGATGAAGAATGAAGGTTTATACTCATAATTAAATTAACTCAAATCCCCCGACCTCGAGTTCGATGATGTTTATGGAGTCGCGGGAAGGCGATGTCATTCCGTCAATGTCATAGAATGAAGAGGGTACTCATCATTGGCGAACAAGCGTTCAAATGTGATGAAGTTGAAGACAACATCGACATTCTTCATGGTCGTCGCTTCCGATTCCTTCCCCGGTTAGAGAAGGAAGAAGATGGATTCGTTCTTGAATGGAGATAAAATGCACTTCCCTAGCTATCTCCTTTCTCTATTCCACCCAGGAATAACACCCAACAAAATGAAATAATAGGTTTTCCTATTATTTTATTGTTGGCATGAATTTGAATGTTTTAAAATTTAATTAAGTTACCTCACTAATTTAATGGGTGAACTTGGCCTAATTAATTGGGGGAGGAAGGTGAATAATTTCAAAGTTTTCCTCCAACTTTATGGAGAGTTACAAGGGGTTAAAGCTCATGTGGACCCCACCTAATAATATCCTCCCAATGGAGGTTCTACTCTGGTGGGCCCCACCACTATAACCTCCCATGGGAGGTTAAAGTGTGGTGGCACCCACCTCCAACCTCCCCTTGGAGGTTTTAACAACACAAATAAAATAAATTTAATACTTTATTCTATTAAATTTAATTAAAAAACCCCAAAAACTATCTTCCAAACTCATTAGAATGCAACTGCAGTGAAGGTCTCACTAAGAAATCACTGACGGTGCGTGTTCAATGGTGCCCTTAGATTTCAATTATGAGCACTGATTCAAATGATATAGAATCCTGCTCCTCTGTTTACTGAACGTACACAATAAAAACTTCAAAAATTTATTACAGACACACCGGGCCTCGGAATCAAGAGCCTTTTGAGAACACGGACTCGTAAAATTCCGATGTATTTAAAAAAATATCCACAGAAATTATGGGTCTTTACAACATTATTTTTATTAAATGTTAAATGAATGTGTCTCTCGTGAACACATGTGAACTACCACCTCCTGGTTGAAATGTAATTCATTTTCCATTACCACATCATATTAATGGTTTTAATGGTGGATTTATAGATAATATATAATATATATCAAATATTATAATTTTCCATTAATGGATAATTACTATTTATCATTATTTTCTTCCATCCCTCAAAAAGTTGAACCAAAACTCATGTATATGTATGAATAACCATCTCAATGGAGTGATATACATTATTTTTTATCTGAACAATAATTAAATTGTTATATATATGTATATAAAAAATTTAAACCATATCAATATAAATATTAACATTTTGGAAATGATCCAATAGTGAAAATTATTCAATCCCATAACTATCAAACTAAAACAAGAATTAATAAATAAAATAGTTATCCTCTAAAACAATGACATTAATGAAGAATTATTAGTCACCAGGTAATAAGATGTTTTGTGTATAAAATGAATTGTATTATTTGTAATAATATTGTATTTTAATGAATTTATTTCAAATATATAATTATAAAATACTATTTGTTGACCCATTTGGAAATCATGAAACTTGGGTTAAGAATTTAATGTCACAGTTTTGTTTCTTTTACACATATCCCATTTTCACTAAATATTTAATTCATGTTGTTTTTATATATCCCATCTCTATATTATAACATTAATATATTTATATTAAGAAAATTTCATGTTTTATTTGATGGTAATAATTACATGGGGGTTATGACTCAAAAGATACCAATGTAGTAATGTTTTATATTACAATCTAACTTTTCATCAATATTGTTCACAATTGAATTTGTTGATAATTGAATTTTTTGATATTTTTCGGAAAAAAATATTTATTTTATTCTATTATGATTATTTAATATATATTAATAATTTTTCTTACAATTTTAGTCTATCTAACTATTTAAATTTCTAATGGAATGTTTTTCAGGAAAATTAACTTTACATGTCTTTATGGTTGAGAATAACTTCTTACTTGTCAATATTGTATTTATGTTGTTTATAATAATGTTTTTAAAATTATTATAATATTTTTTAAAGTCATTTTTATCCATTTTATACGTTATTTAATTTTTTTTGGAAATGATTATTCTTTTCTTTTTTATTAATGAAGAACTTTGTACCAAATATGGGGACACAATAACTTTTTTCAATGAACATCGCATGAATTAGTATTCCTGGGGTTATGAATACTCTTTTTTATTCCATTACTTTTTTACATAGTTTTTGATTTACTCAAACATTTAATTCGACAATATTGTTTCAATTTAGATTAATATTCATTACATACGAGTACAATCCATTCTGGAATCATAATGTTATACTATCATTTGAATCATTGATATATAAAAAACGATTTCTAAAAAAATATATATCATCACCCACATAATAATTAGGAAATACAACCCTTTGTAGACATATCACACATAAAAACACTATTCATATCATATTAAAAACGAAATATACATGTAATAAAACAATTTTTTTGAAATGTTTTTTATAAATAAATTTAATGTGCTGGATAACTTGGTGATTACAAAACACATTATTTAAACACACCTTTATACACTATTAAAATATAGTTATAAAATAGAAATTGTATTGGTGGATATGTACATGATTAACCAAATAATATGAATATTTTTCACATATGAAAATATTAAATCATTATATAATGATTAGTTAGAAAATAAAAAAATAATTTAAAAATAATTGTGATATTTGCTGAAAAATAATTTGTATAATCACAATGTATATTTTTCATATTAAATTAATTTAATCACTATTAATAAATGATGTTAATGAAAATTTTATATGAAATATTATTAAAAATATCATTCATTTAATCTATTTTTTTGTAGTCAATGGATGATGATTATCATAGTTGAATTAATAATCATTTCTCTCTGAAAGATGTTTTTATTGTATGATGTGAGCTTATTTTGAAATTAATTACATTAACTTGATGAAATTGAAACTAATAAAACACATTAAATTTTTTTTTTCAGAAATATCATATTTGTAAAATAGATCTATTTTGTTTTTTCTCAATATGAATAGTTATCATGGTGATAATTATATTTTATTAATGGGTAAATTGGTTTTATCTTAGTTTAAAACAAGTGATAAGTAAATATTTATTCATCATAATTGTTATTGTATGGATTTAATTGTAATATTTTAACCTTATACTAAAAAATTAATTTTTAAATGATACGTTTCTTGGAAAATGACCCATATAAAATTTAAATAAATGATAGTTACAATATATCACTCTCATAGTTATAAGTATATCTAATATTTCAACATAGGGGGATATGAAGGATATGAATGAATATAAATGCCCAATTTGAGATTAATAAAAAAGTAATGATTGAATGTTTTTTCTTATTTTTATTAATTACATAATTACTTTATATTTTTGTGCAACACTGATGGAGTATTTCTGCAAATAATTAAAAATTTATAATTAATTTTATAAAAAATTAAAAAAATATAATTTTATTGAGTTAATGTTAAAAAAAATTGTAGATTAATATGTTATATATATTTTAATTTAAATAATTATATTCCAATGTAATCTTTTTAATTTGTGACATTATAAGTAAAATTATATGAATAGTGTTTATATTATAAATAATTATGTTTTATAAAAATAATAATTTTTTAAATAATAATAAATGTGTAAAAATAATAATATAAAATAATTGGGATTATATATAGTTGAAAAATTCATTTATTTCCAATTTATATTCGATTTGGAACCATTTATCTAGAGACCGAACATAATAAAGTTTAATATTTCATTATATTTCAAGGGAGAGCATCCCATTAATTATAAAAGGGAACCCCTCCTTTATCCCGATCACATAATATGAATCCATTTATATAGACTGAATCCTGGTTTATTCACTTATACACCCCTCTAGCCACAGTTTATGGGTTATGGTCTTCCAGAAAATGAACACTAGATCCATCAATTGGGGATCTAAACATAAAATTTCATTGAATATGTAACCACCTTAACCGACTACATTCTTTTTAATTATTAATTTTTGAAATATAAATCAATTATATTCATTGTAACCTAACAAAATTATAGTATTAAACATATTTAAATTATATTATTATTAATAAACATCGTATACTAATAGTCTTACTATCATATAGGACGTAAAATTATAACGCATGTCTGTGTGTGACATATTGTTTCCACAATGAAATATAATTCATTTTCTATCACCATATTTCATAGATAGTTATTAGGAATATTTTAATTCTTATATATGATATTTTTAAAATTATTATGCTTTTGAAATCATAATACCATACATACCTTCTTTCATTACCAAATCCAGAAAAATATTATAGTCATTTATACTTTTGTCTGGGATACCACCTCCTCGAAGAAATGAAACTTCATTATCATTTTTTTTATACATGGATGGAAATATCTATGGATTTAATTAATATACATGATTTATAAAATTTTATAATTATTCATTATGGGTGAATTATTTTTTACCATTCTTTTATTCTATATGTAGAAAAATTAAAACAGCATTCATGTAAATATATAACCTAACCTCCCCATGAATGATATAATTCATATATATATATATATATATATATATCTCTTTTAATAGTATCACTAAACATTTATATAGTCAATATATATGATATTTACATCCTTACTAATATTATGGTTATGATGTGAACCAGATCATTGTATATGAAACAAAACTAACAAACCAAAACATACTTGAAATATGAAGATGATATAACTAGAAACCATGAATTTAATAAGTGTAAAAAATAGGTTACAAAATGATAAAAGAAAATAATATATGATATTTTATATGAGTAATTTCATTTAATATATTTATAATATATATAAATTTACTAATATGTAGTATCTAAGATATAGAAAGGATTTTGGACCATCTATAATGGGATTTTTTTTGAATTTTTATTCATGTGGGACACCTACCTTATACCTTTTTTCTTTTTTTGTTTTATATACTACCCAATAATATATTTTATAATTATAAATATAAGAATATGGGGATAAAAATTTCCATTTTATGTTATTTTTTACATGGATAATATGATTCAAATTTATCCAATCTGGTAAAGGTTTTGTGTATCAATATCATTCGTTTATATAAAATAATGAGATTATGTTTTTGATAGTTAAATATTGATATGTAATTAAGGAAAAGTATTATTTTTCTTATATTATTCTTCTTTAATTAAAAAATTATTTTTTTTTCATATTAATCACATTATCTGAATAAGATACTGAAACACTGATTCTATAGAAAGCCATCTTTATTTACCACATATGTCAAGATTAATTTTACATTAATTTCCATGTTTTCTAAAAAAAATATTTAAATAATTTTCTATTCTCAAATTATTATTTAAAATAATATTATATATGTTTTAGTTATTATAAAATGATATAAAAGAAATGATTTTATCTTTCTCTAAATAATTTTTTTCTTTTTCTAAAAGAGTGCGAAATGAATTTTTTTAAACAAATACGACATGAATTGAATTTTTCATTATCATTACCACTTATGAAAGTAATTATTAATTTAAAATCATACTAGTTGGTTTTTTTTGAAAATATTTTCTTTAATAGTTTTTTAAATTTTTATGTTTTACAAATTTCATTTTAAGGTGAAAATAATATTTTTCCTACGAAAGGGTCTTATCAATCATTTAAAATAATTTTCCATATTAGAAAAACTCATTTGATGTGAGAAATGATTTATTTGTTCCATCATCTAATAATATTATCTGTGTCAATTTTTTGGATGGTTTATGTTTATGGTTATAAGATGTGTATAAAACTTATTCCTTTTCTAAATTTTATACCATAATGAAAATATTAATACAAATTTAAACTAATATTTTTTTATGGGTTATGCTGTAATTAATTGGTTATGTAGCCCATTTCATTTTTTGGGTTACTATATGATTAATGATTTATGATATTTTTTAACACATGTATATCATTTTCATTATATTATGGTGGTTAGGTTATAACCAAGTACAATGTACAAATTTTAACAAAAAAATGTTAGACCTATATCTCTCTCCAATTAAATGGATTATAATTGATATATGAAGAGGTAAACATGACATAAATGTGTAGTTATCCTAATTTAGTGACTCACTTTATCAACTAAGATTATCTTTCGATTACAAATTGACTCCTGTGATGGGTTGGGGATTGAGCCCATTCCACTATGAAAATCCAAAAAATGATCTTGGACTACTTTGATGTTTTGGGGAGGAACACATTCTACAATGATTATCTAGGGAATTATATAAATGGAAAAAGAAATGATTTTATGTTTTTATTTATTAGAATATATCTTATGATTTTTTCCATCATTATTCCCCCATGTATCATGTTTATTGACTCCTTTATGATGAATGTATTATAAAATACCCATATTTATTCTATGGAAAAATTTATGATATATGTTATGTTATGTATTATTTTCAAATTTTATGCTCATGTGATCATACCCATATAATCATGTTATGTTGAAGTGATCATTTATATCCCCCATATTTAACATATAAATCATTTTAGATTATATTTTATTTTATATCCTTTCCCTTGGTTATGTTGAAAGGTTTTGATAATGATAAATAATATAATGTTGAAGGTTATAAAGAACATAGTAGGAGATGATATATATCATTAATTAACCATTTTTTATGTTTACAATTTTCCAAAGGAACTAAAGATATATGAATCTAGAATTAAATTTTATGTCATTAAAGTAATATTCAACAATTATATTTTCATATCTTTATATGAAAATTTTGGGTCAATATATCTGGTATTGGAGAATGGATTAGTTAACAATTGGAATATTTTTTAAGAAAACTAGTTTGATAATGTTAGGGATAAGTGAATGAATAAGATAATTTTTTTAATAATTATATTTAATGACCTAGGAAAAAACTAATGATTCATTTATGAGGGTATCACAATTTATAAATCCTTTAAATTTTGTTAATTATAATATGGTTTTACACTATGATCATTATTTATTATAGAGTTATTTTTGGTTTTTGTTAATGGATAGAACCTGATGGAATAAAATTAATTCTGAATGAGAAAGAAAATGCAACAATTTACCCCTTGATAAATAAGATTTTATGGTAGATACAGTAAAAACTCATATTTATATAATTTAAAATAATTCTCATCCTATTAGTAACACTGATCCAATAAATAATAAGGTAAAAACATTATTTTGAGATGTTCATGATAAAATATTTAGTTTTTTTAGTGGATCCAATGATCCTTTAGGTGTTGAGAAGTTCATTGGTTAAACTAAGAATTATTTAAAATTCATTAGTTTTTAGAAGTTGATTGTGTTATTTTATATGTTCATCATTTGAATGTCTAAAAATATAATTGTTTAATTATTATCACGAACACATTGAAACATGAAGATATTTAATCCCTAGAGTTAGAAGAGTTTAAGGGATTATTTATAATGAATTACAATCCTCATATTCTTCTCATGAAAATTGATAAGTAATCCAATGATATGAAATTATGGATGGCAAATCTATTGGTACATAAGTGTAAATTTTTACATTACTCTATTGGAACAGTTCTATAATTATCATTAAACCTAAATTTATGGTTGATTGATTGGTTAATGGAATATAGCCACATATCATTATGGTGTTATCCATAAGGGACTTCGCTTTTTATGAATAAATGTTTCATTTTTTTTATTAATGTATATATGTATATTGGAATTACCTCACAATCACGGGGTTTTATATGAAAAAAAATACAGTATTAAAATAAAATTTTAAACACCATAGAGAGAAGAAGAATTGATTTTTATTTTTCTCGATGTGTTGTAGGAAATCCAGATGATGTTATTTTAGAGGAACAATTAAATAATTCATGTATGGAATGTAAGTTCATCGTGAAAGGAAATTTTGGAGTAATAGTAAAATGATATTTAGTGATGTAAGTAGAGAGAATGCTTCATTAAATAAACCAACCACATGATTTGGTTTTTATATAAGGTGTATCTGAATTATCCAATCTAATGTTATAATATTAACATTAATGAATATGATCGGCATAAAAAATTATTAAAACTAGAGAAAAATATAAATATAATGTTATCATTATTTTTGATTTTTTGTATTATAACTAAATAGTGATACATACACCTTCCAACCAATATATAAAAAATATTATATTATTTGATTATGTAGAAACCAAATCATTAATTTTTAAGGACTTTCCAAAGATCACCATTATACAACCTCGATAATTTTATGATTAGTTATCACTAAACAACACTAATGGTATGACGATCAAAAATATATTTTATGAATCATCTAAAGTTGAATATTGAGGGAATATACTTCCTAAAAATCTTTTCATTATTCCATTTGTTTTGTTTTATATTATTTTTTTAATGTGTTGGATAAATATAAATAATACCCACACCAATTTTCAAGGAAGGTTAGTCACAGTTGATATTCTGAAATATATTATGATTTTATATCATTGTTTTGAAAAATAAAAAATCCATATGGAAATCTCATACATTGTGTGGGTCTTGATTCCTTTTCCAATGTTGTGTTTATGTGAAATGGTTGGATTGAAACTCATAATAAACTGTATTTTAATAATTTAGGAGTTTTTAATTTTTATTCTAGATGAACAGATTTTTTTCAATGAACATTTACTTTTATTTCTTGATAAAAATAATATATAGTCCAACATATATTTCTAGGAATCCAAATATAATGTCCCATATTGAGTTGTATGAATTGTAGAAGAAATAATAAGTGATTCCTGAAAACATAATAATTTGGACAAGTACATCACCATGGGCTACACATATTCTACATAATGATGAAATATGAATAAATGTGACATTATTTTGATTAATGAGAAAATAAAAAAATCAATATAAAAAATTATAAACTATCATAAAATGAAAAATAATTTGATCAAAAACGTGAACCTAAATGATTTTATAATATTTATCTTTATTTTAATGAAAATAATTGAGGGTCAATAATGAGGATATAATGAAGAAAATATAACATATATTTTTTGGAAACTACTAATTTATTGCGATTCTATTTTATAATTATAATTCCATTATTATATTATTGGTTTAATAAGTAGATTCTTTCAATATTACGTTGGTTGGTTTGTGGAAGTCATTTTTTATTGTATTATTATATATTTAATGATCAAGGAAAATTATTCAAATAACTTGATAATTATAATCAATTCATTTTTGAAGGGGAATGGTTATAAAATACACTCAATATATAAAATATAGTTTTGGAAAAAAAATTGGGTCATAATATCATGCAATGGTATATCCATAAATCATTCAAAGAAGAAAACTTTTTTACATTGTCCAATCCTATCCACTGTTACTAAGAACTAAAATATTCTTGGTTTTCATGGATATTATCAATATAGTGTGAATTATTTATAATGAGTATATTTTTCAATCACCATGTTATCGTTGAAGGGATCTATACTCCACAAGAAAAATTAATTGGAGAAAATTTTACAGAGTTGATGAGAAGTTTAGTATTTGGACCAATTATTATTTTACCCTTTAGTGGAGAAATGTTTTTATATATAGTGATGAAACAAATATGGTATTGGAATAATAACACCTATAAAATTATATGGCGATTTAATATAACTCACACTAATTGAAATTTCATGGGATATATTACCCAACTCATGTTTTTTAGTTTCCTGTAGTATTTTCTTCATGAAATATTTTTGTAATTATCACTACCTATAAATGTGTGATATTTATACTGATTATAAATGTTTAATTTATATCTCCACCTATAAAGAGTAGAATATATGGTATATAATATGGATGGAGTTTATTCATGATTATTATGGAATAATAATTCGCACAATGGGAATGGAAATAAGGTTAAAAATTCATTCAACTGAAATAATTATTTTAACTTATATATGATGAGGGTCAAAAAAGATGCAGCATTTATGTTTTTTCATGTGATGGATCTTGATATAATGATTGAAAGGATAAAATTTAGCCTTTCATAAATTATATTTCAATAATATATGAATGTAAAAATTAATGAGTCATAAAAGGGAGATATTTAACTAATATATATGATCAGAATTATTCAAGTGTTCAAAATTTATTATGATAGAATGAATTTTGTTATGATGCATATATATTTTCCATATATATAATATTTTAAGGATCTATTTTTTGAATCTCACAAATCACAATTCTCAATTCATCCTAGAAGACAAAATATATATAGAGATCTGAAACATTATTTATAGTGGGATAACATGAAGAGAGAAATTTTATAGTATATATCTCATTTCATGTTATTTTAGTGATATTTGGAAAAGAAAAAAATGTCTAAGTGGATTTCACAACCATTACCTATACCATAATTGAATAGAGGAATCATTGGGAACTGTTTTTTTCATTAGAATCTCATAAAAATCATCATGGAAGAATTATATAAGGATTGTAGTATATTTCATTATGTATTCATCACACTCTATTACCATTAGAGTAAATTTATTTATAAATTATATATCCATATATTATTTTATATAAGTGTTACGTATGTAATGAGAACTATATTTTATTTTTTCTATTCAGAAAGCAATGTTCTTAATGATTTATGGATAATCCTTTAGTAGCACAAAAAAGGTGAGTTTTAGTATGGCATATCATGTTAGATAGTTAGTCAATTTGTGAGAAACATATAAACCCTAAATGATATTCTAATAATTTTTATTTATTTATTTGATTGATGTATGTGAATAACACCATACTATAATATAGGTTTCTTATAAAATGTTAATTTACTCGAGAATTCAGATGGATTCGTATGAATCCATATAGAGAATGAAGTAAAATACTCACACATACATGAATTAGGTTGGAGAAAAAATTTAATATAAGTAGGTCAATATTAGGAAGTGATATTAAATGTTAGACCCATTTAGAAACACATCATGGATTCTCACATTCAATTTAAGTGTTATATATATAATCATTGGTGTGATCTAAATTTTAATGTTATTTTGATGTAGTTTCAATGAATATTTTTTGTGGAAAAGGTTATTATATTCAGGATAGAGGGAAAGTCCGGCCTTATGTATATTGGCTCTTTTGAGATTCTTTAGTCAGTTGGAATATTAGTTTATCACTTGATTATTCCACCAAACCTCTCGCATGTCTATTATTTTTGACATTAACCTCTCAATAGAATGTATATAACATATCCATTACATTTAATACACTTAGAGTTCATACTAATCGAAGAATATATTTATTATGAGGAAACCTATTATAAATTTTGGATCATACAGATAAATTTATACCTAATAATACTACTCACTAGGTAAATATTATTGGGGGAAATAAAAATTTTGATGAATCTCCAGGAGAACCGTATGATGTAAAAAAAATATATATTCTCAATTTAATTATAATAATGATAAAATTCGACTGAAAAATTCATTTAAATGTGTGTAGAATGTAACAACATGATATTTTATGAAATATTTTTTATCAAAAGATAAAATTTCTTCGATTGGTTATGTTACATGCAATATCATTTTTTAAATATTCATGAAATAATACTAATTTATAGTTATCAGATAGCCATTTTATTATTATGTATGAATAATATTAACTAAAATATGAACAAAATATGGTCTAAATTTGACTAAAATCTATTCATTTCTTATCGATAAATTAAAAATGAAAATAAATAAATTTATGAAATTAATAAAGATTAGTCTAAAAAACAGTATGAACATAATTTATTTTTATCTTAATAAATTTAATTATTAACTTATAGTGAATTATTATAATTAAATTTAATGATCATTTATAGAATAATGTTTTATTAAAGTTATATACTACTTTTGTATACCATGGGAAAAGAATAAACCAGGTTTTATGCATAAAAAAGGAAATTTCTAAAAAATAAGTGTCCATTAGTTATTGTGGACTTATTTAAAATATAATTTCTAATACATATATAAATTTAATTTTTTAAAATTGAATCAATATTTTCAATCGTGAGGTTTATATTTGGTAAATATGCCCCTTTTGGTCAATATAAATACTAACTACAATAATGATTACCACCATGGTAAAGTCTACCACCTCTCTAAAGGGTAAACCATCTTAATCTAGGTTTAATAGAAATATAATGACATTATTTTTTCGTAATAAATCTAATTATATTATTTTAATATGAATCCTATCAACATAGGAATCAATTTGGGGGTTTTAATGGGAATATTATGAGGAAAATGTACTATTAAATGTGAAAATCAAAGAATGATACAAAATGGTACTCTCTTTGTTTTAAATTACTATAATGTTACCACATATAGACAAAGGAATGTTGTGAAAAATATAGAAGTGTCAATTTTGATATTATTGAAATTATTGAAATTATATTATATCATTTAGAATTTTTTACAAATTATATAACTATATTAAATTATTTTTCTACAATGATGAAATACCTCTCTAATTAATTCATAATTATAATGAATTACTCAAAAAATATTTAAAGTCATATAATCTGTGTGATTTATGGTGTTTTGTGAATTTTTTTAATTAATATGTCATATTTTTCTTGTTTTTCATGTTTATATTAAATTTTCACCATTGCCATTTTTTTTTGTAAAATTATGTTATGCTTTTCTAAATTGTGAATAGTGATATGTTATAAATATATTATTTTAAGAAATATGTTAAAAAAATAAAAAACAATTATTATAAGAAAATAAAAATTTTATGTTGTACAATATTTATATTAATTCCCATTTATATGCATTTTAATAATGATACCTTATAATGACATAAATATAAATTAATATTTTGAGAAATTCCCTGGGTTCCCTTCCCCTCAATTATAAAATGGAACCCCTTATTTATCATCATCACAATGTAATAACTCTTCTAGGTTTACCATCATGAAATAATTTATTTTCAACAATATCTTACATAAATTATAGGGGTATTGTCTTCCCAAAAAAAAAGTAGATCCCTTAAGAGGGCATCTAAAATAGAGATTTCAATAAAGTGGTAACCGCTCTAACCAACCACATTCTTTTTAATTATTCAACTTTATCATCTAATTTATCATTATTATTGATAAAATAATAAATAAAATATATTAAATATATTATAATTTTATTTTATTTTTATAACACCTCTATTCAATATATGTATATCAAATTGGAAGTGAAAGTATTGATCATGTGTATATACCTCTTACAATCTCCACATAGAGAAATGATTAATTTTCCATTAAAATATAACATGGATGGATTATATGATAGATTTAATATTTATATATTATATTTATCATATAATTATTAATTTTAATGATAATATAATATCAACCATGTTAGCTTCAAAATAGTTGTAAAATGAAAATGTCATTCGTGCATACATGCGGGCAACATCTCCCCCAAGCAATGTGATATGTTTTTAATTTTTGTCTAACTTGTCTAGAATTAAGGATGGATTTAATGAATATATATATATATGGAATATATGATATATTTATTATTATATAAAAGTTATTACATATTTACCTTTATTATTTTCCATCCATCAAAAAATTAAATGAAAAATCATGTTTACATATAGCTTGTCGTCTACGTGAATGATGTAATTCATTTTTCTATAAATATATTTTATAAATGTTTATAAAATTCTTTATAATGTATATATATTATTTATATATCATTATTAATATTCTAAATATGATGTAACTAGGATCAGTGTACAACGAATAAAAATACAAAACAAAAACATACATGAAATGAAGTGGATAACAACTGATGAAGTGATTTTAATAAATATTTTATGAAAAATTGGTGAAAAAAAGGATATAAGTAAATCATATATGATATGATATATGATAATTATTTTTAATATATTTATAATAAATCTACAATTATTATAGAGTAGTTTTGAACCCAAATGAAGTAAGTCAGATGTAATGTGAGGGATTTCTTCTCACTTTTATTTATGTGGGTCACATAGCTTGTAAACTACTTTATTATTATGTGTGTTATCTATAAATCACATTAATGAATTATATGATTAATTTTATGAAGTTATTTAATATTTATATCCATATAACATTATTTATTTTATGGGTAATATGATTCAAAATTTACCAACGTGGTAAGGGTCTTATAACATGATCTCATTATTTATCAAGATTATTTATTATCATGTTTATGATTGTTAAATATTATAATATTATTCTCATATATCTCTTAAATGTTTTATATTATCTATTTTTATCAATAAAATACATGTTATCCTTTCATTTTAAAAATCTTATGTACACATATGTAATAACACATTTATTTCAACCATTTTCCAAAAATCCATTTTCTTCCACATCCATGTATCAATAAAAAAATAATGAATATGTTTACAATTATAAAATGAATTATTAAAAATATTTTTTTCCATGTTATAATTTTTAAATAAAAAATTAAAAATGATTCTTTCTATGGTTTTCTAAATGAGGTATTTTTGGAATGTTTATTAATTAAATGTGAATGTAATAATTTATTTTAATGTATACGACATGAAATTAATTTTACACAATCCTGAACACTTAATGGTTTGAATCATCCATTTCTTGATTCCAAGGTTACATTCAATGAAACTTTATTCCTTAATAATTTGTAGATAATTTTTCTTGAAATTAATATTTTAATATGAAAAATAGTTTTTCCTTACTAAATGTTCCAAGTGATATTTCAAAGTTATGCTTCACCTTAGATGACATCAATTGATGAAACATAATTATTACTTGGTATATGTTTCAATGATATAATACCTACTCAATTTATAGATGTTTTATGTTTATGATTAAAATATTTTTATGAAACATATTCCTTTTTCATGGATTATTCTATAATGAAACGATAAATTGTTTATGAGACAGATTTAACTTCTATAGGTTTTTATATGATGAAATATTTATGAAAAACAATCATTATCTTGGGATATTATATTAATACTAATGTATGATATTTTGTGACACATATGTATTTTTTCATTAGGTGAGAGTTCTTATGTTATAACCATATATGATCTTTATGTTATATCCAATGAAGTGTGGGACCTAAATCTCCCTCTAATGAATAGGGTATTGATTTATATTTCATGAGGTAATATGGAATAGAATAGGGAGTGAACCTAGTTTAGTAAGGTATTTTTTCTTCTACGATGGTCTTGTGGGTAATCTTTGACTACTTTGGGGTGTTGGGGGAGTGAACTGATTCCACAGTGATTGTCTTATCAATGTGCCTCAACAACAGTGGAAATTATTTTTTATGCTTATGTGTATTCCAAAAAAATATAGGTTATTCCCTTTTTATTAACTTATGGATCATGATATATGATTACTTTATAATTTATGTATTATTAACTATAAATGTTTATTCCATGATGAAATATTATGAAATATTATATAAAAGGTTTCTTCTAAAAATGATATCCCCATAGTATCATACCCTTAAATTAATGTTATTATAATGTGATCATTGATATCCCCTTGTTTCCCCTTATTGAGATTCAGAGATCACCCTTTCATATGTTACTATTTCCGTGGTTAATAATTATGGAAATATGTATGATATGACTATTAAGGGTGATAGTCATAAAGACCACTGTGGGAGATGAGTTAGATCATTTATGAACAACATTTTTACGTGTCCATGTATCCAATGTCACATGATCTATATGATTCTGGAATGAATATTCCAGTAATATAGTGAATATTCATCTCGTAAGATGTGGTATTTAAATAGGAAATATATGTGTCATTAATATGGAATGGGGATATTAAATTCATTGTAGGGTTAAATGAGGGAGAAATCAATCGATGGTCATATGTAATAATTTCATAATGATAAATGGTATGTGAACCTAGAATAAAATTATGAAATTCATACAAAAATTATTCCAATAATCATAATGGATGGATTATATTTCGATTATTAATAAGAAATGAATCAAAATTTGACATGAGGTAATATCATTGGCATAATATTAATTCATTGAATAGTGGTAAAAATGTTGAACAATAATAATCATAGAAACTATTTGTCAATGTTACCCACCAATACATTTATCACTTGTTTGGCATGGGCAGAGCAACCATGTACCTACATCAGTATTGGGTTGACCTCCAATATAACCTATTACGGGTCTGGGATAACAACTTAGGTACCCTTTAATGGGATTAGGATAACCAGTCTAGTATGCACCTAGAGCTCATATAAAAATATTTTTTTTCGATGTGTTAGAGGGTTATAATGGACCCTCTCATCATATAATCATATCCTATTTATTTTTATGACATATAATAATGAAAAAATATTCCATTTCATAAAATCCTATCTCATGGAATGTGAAATGAGTCCCATAAATACATCATCATAAATTTCATAAACCATCAATAATAATAATAATATGGAAATTTTTATTATATCCCCATAAAAAATAATAAAAATCATTGCAATTTTCTATATATGAAAATTAGTTAAAAATATTACTAGAATATTTATTGAGGAAAATGCGAGTTCATTTTGAAAATATATATTTAAATTTGAAAAAATTTCATACTCTTAAGGATAATATTATCTTTTAAAGAATATATTTCAATGAATATTGAAATTATCAATGGAAAGGAAAGCTACGATGGTGATAAATGTTTTTCATGTAGTGTACATTAAAAATAATCATTTATAAAGTTCTCTAAATTCTAATGTGTACCACATAGGTAAAATGATAAAAATATTCATCTTATAAAATTTTATATAAATTAAAACATGGTTAAAATATTCATTAAGGAATCATTGGAGAGCATTAAAAAATATTCACTAAAATTTAATAATTGAAACATTGATATTGAAGAAAAGGACTACCATCCAAAGAAATAAATTTAGTGAGTTTAGCATAAAAACATTATTTCATTATCATGCGTATAGAAATACAGGAAAATGAATGAAAGACATGTCATATCATGAAATATATACAAGGTGAGAAGATAAATATTATTCTAGAGAGACAGATCAAATATTTTCAAAATCATAAATTTAATAAAAATCAATCCAAAAAATGGGATACTAATATAAAACCATCAACTCAGGTATGTATTTCTTACTAAGAACTCTAACATCCAATATAAAAATTTATGATTATTATAAATTTTTCATGAATAATTATTAATGGAATATCAACGATGCCCGAGTTTGGGTAATTGAGGGGGGTTACAAAATAGTTTGTGTTAGATTTATCTTGTTTGTATTATATGGGGACACAAAACAGACATGTTTTCCAATAGCCGATGGTTGATTGGGTTTTTATACACAATGAAACATAAGGACTCACAATGGTGGAGATAATGGTAGTTTTGGCCCATCACACATTTTTGGTGGAGTTATTTACTATTCCAGGACTCACTTATTTATTTTAGTTGTGTTCGTGGAATCCTTCTTTGTCACCGACACAAAAATATTTACCATTATTTAAATTTCATGAATAATTGCATCTCTATATTGGTGAAATTGTGTTTATACCACAATTTATATATAATTATATTTTTAATTTATGATACATTCATTTTATATCTATATTCATGAAAATTGGATTTTATTTCCATATAGAGATAATTTTGGATTCTTGAATATGGGATTGAACCTCTATGAGGTGTCCTACGTAACTTTTGAGAAAAATAAACAAAACCCAAATAGTTTGATATGCATTGTTTAACGTCATGTGTTTTGAAAAATATTGTTTAACATATTGTGGAATTGATTTAAATATAGTTCTCATTCCTGGAAGATGCATCCTATGTATCATTTTAGGACAAAAATTAGAGTTCTCATAGTTCAAGTTATGAGATACTATTTTGAAGTAGATGTGATATAGGAGTCCTTGGCAAGGAAATATCCATATATTAACTTATTGCGAATATAAAACGTTTAATAAATATGTGTTTTAATCAGACATACATACCAAAAATAGGCACATTCTGGGTGCATTCCCATTATGCTCTTGGCATAATCATTTCTATTTTGTAATCCCACATGAGCTATACATGGTGTAAGAAATAAGAGAGTGTAAGATCATAAAAATCACCTAATATCATATTCATATATGGCTCACAAATTAATGTTTCCCTTTAATAGGTATCAATACTCGACACATAGAGGATATGGTATGGATATCATATACTATGACGGTGTCTTATATATCATATTTATAACAAGAATCAGAGTCATTGTAGTTTGATTCTTCCCTAACATACTTATGAGTTTGTTGTAATTGAATACATGATTGGATTTTATACATAAATGTATTCCCAAGTACGATACTTATCCTCATCAACTGATGAATTATTAGGGGAAATATAATCATAGGAATATTTCATTATAATGAATTGATAACAGTTAGAGTATAGCTGGATTTATAATAGGTTGGATTCATGTTCGAGATTGGGCCTTAAGAATTTATCCTACATATATTTACTAGGTATGAATCATAGATTTCATAGTTTAGTTACCCAAAAAATGATGTTGGGTTACTATGGGTGATCCCATTGAAAGTCATTATTATTATCCTTGAGGAATAGTAATTCATAGGGATTACACACGGACCAATGAGAAACATCATATTGATTTTCTATCTTCTAACAGATAAAGAGCGATGAAAATAATGGAAGGGCTATTCGATATGATTTTTATGACATGGAGATCGTTCAAGAGGATGACACAAATAGGGTTAAATGATTGTGTAACACTACCTCATTAAGGACAATCCCATCATAAAGTGGTTCTGTCAGAAAATGTTCATAGTGGAGGGTCCTCATGGAATATATTTGAGTATTTCCACCTAATAGAGTTGAAATGTATTATGGGAGCATCCCAACCTATCATGTTTATCATATATACATGTTTGGATTGTTTATTGGACATGATTGGTGTTTTAGTAAAGAAATGAAGACACATCCATGAGTGTAAGATGAACATGTCCTAGATGCTTCACATGATCAACTGATCTATCCATGATGTTTTCACATGATCAAATTGGACATGTTCAATGTCATTTTTATGATCATTATACCTGTCCTGGATACCTTTTCATGATCAGAGGAGTCGTGTCAATGATTATTTTCATGTTCAACTAACATCTTCAAGGCATTTATAATAATCCATTTTATTTTCATTGGTGTTGTTTCCTGGTCATCTAACATGTCATGGATGTATTTATCTTATCGAGGTGAATTTTATTTGATATCTTCCCATGAAAAGGTGAATTTTTGAGATGTATTTCCATGATCATATGACTTATTCAATATGTATTCACATGTTCAGAGTAGTAATGTAAAATAAAATTCCCATGATTTAAGAGGAAGTGTCCATTATCATTCACATAATCAGTAGGTTTGTTTAGGTTAACACATGGAAATGATATCATGTTATGGTATTGTCACACTGTAATGATGACATGTTGATAAGTTGTCTCATGAAGATTATTGAATTTTCCCAAGTCTATCATTTGACCAAAATTCCTGTTTTATGTCTATCCTATGATAAAAGTGACACGCCAGAAGCCACCTAATGACATTGTGAGATAAATGAAGAGTATTTAAATATTGTGACATTAATTGGATCATTTGGTGAGGTATTGATAACATGTTCATTAACACATTCCTATCTAAATGTTGAATATTCATATCCAAAGGGATCATGCCACAAGACTACATCGTTAATAATTTCGATGAAATGAGGATTTAATGGACAATGGTAATCCCAAAACTGTTCATCTATGGGTCATCATATTGAGAGGATGGAATGTTTATAGGTCTTTATATATGTAATGATAATGAACATCATAATCAGATCCCTCATAAATTTATCGTATGTTTTTAGTTCTATAAGGTGATTTTCATGTCCTCAAGGTGGTTTGTGGTGGAGATCTTCAAACATGTTGACAAACTATGGGGTGTTTCATGTCAACGTTTCAATCTCCATGGAAGCAATCAATCCCAGAAATATAGAGGGTCCATCTTCCTAACTCTCTATATATAATTAGTGCATAAATGTTCTTCTCATATATATATCATGATAGTGTTCAAATGATCATCATTATATCTGATGAACTCTAAGGGATAATAAAAGGAGATATGTAAATTTGCCTTTGGGATGGTCCTTTCATCCTCGTACAAAGTCTATAAATCTCAAAAATGCTTCGTGAAACAAGTGGGGGTTTTATGTGACCATGTAACAACCCCAAATGAACCATGATTCACATGATTTTCAATTCGTCATGAAATAATTTGATTATAAAGGGATCATGTGACATGTTTTTTTGGATCAGGTGAAGAATTTATCTTGGGGAAGTAGCCAACATTCAAAATATCTCCAAATATCCTTACCTTTTACAAGTAAATTTTTCCTTAGTGGGTGGGGGTATATATATGAATAGTTTTTCAATGGCCAATTTCTCTTTTCATGGGAATGACACTCCTTGTTCTATATGAAGGCAGTAGGGACCTTTCATGAAAAACATCATTTGATTATCAGATGGATTACCATTATGGAATGATGGACATTCATTAGAGAATTATGTGGTTAATCCTAAGAAATTACATGATCATGGGTCGTACATAGGTGCTTCAACCGAAAATCAATAATGATGTCATGTGAGTTACATTGGGTGATTAAATTCATGTGATAGTATCATATTGATTGATTCAATATGATATAGGGATGGAAATGTGGTATTAGATCCTCATAAAGGAAATGAAATAGGGTTTTCATGGAGGATCATCATGTTTTGGGAAATCATCTAGTGTGTTAGTGGTATCAATCCGTTAGAATTAGAGTAAAGTAGGTCGGTAGAGGATGAAGAAGAATATGGGAAGTAATCTGATTATGTGGAGCACTATGATAAGAATGTGATAATTATTTTTGTATGTTTTTAATTAGAGGAACAGTAGTGACTCTTTTTCACAAACAACATTGATTTGGATCCTATTCAGATAGATTATAATAATCTTGATCATGTCATCAAATTCTCAATTCAGTTCTGGGTTTGGCACAAGCAACACATAGACCCAATCCCCCACTAGTCGCACCCACCATTTGTGTGGCCCACCTAGGCACCCCTACCCTATAAACCCTACATTTCATCATGTGACCTCTTTGACCCTCCTCCATGCCACTTATAAAGATATCTTAATGGACCACAAGGCATTGTTGAGACAATTTATGCATGTTCCCTTGGATGATCCCAATAGCTATTTAGTTTGGACGGGCATTTTTTGGCTAAAAAACACACATAAAATATGGAAAAAATTTCTATATAAAATCATTGAAAATAAAGAGACAATATATACTTTATTATAAGGACATCCCAAATGACCATTAGACTATAATAATTTTATCCATTCCATTCATGAAAAATACATCAATATTTTGAGCATTCATCACACATCTAAAATCGTCGACATAAAAGTTAATGGAAAAAATTAAGGGTTCTTACAATATTCCCCCATAGAATTATATTACTTTTTGGATGAAATGAATCTGATTCTAAGGTAAATTTTGATCAATCTGTCATATATCTGAACATCCAACTGTATTCCATATGGATACCTTTGAGATGATTTTTCAAGAGTGTATTGAATGAGGTATTTTAGTTTTTACTAAAAGGAGGTCCTTGAACATTTGTTCTTATATGAATCCATGTTGGTTTGCTTCTGTGTCATATAGAACAAATTCCATGTAACTAAAATGAGTATAAATTCATGGATGCAATATAAATTATGTGTAAATGATTGTGTTGAAGGGTACTAAAAATGGTACATGAATGTCTCTATGTATCCCAAAAAAATTTGAATCATCCAATACATGTTTTTAAAATATACTCCAACGTAGACCAAACTCAAGAATAAGTATCCTTGGTTTGTTGATGTAGAAATCTATTATGAATGTCCTTACATTGGTCAAGCATATACATTGGAATGGGAGTGTCACTATTTTTTGATAAATACCTTGTTATAAAATCATGTTTTTTTGATATGTTTCATCGATCATTAATAATACCCATCATTTTTTAATGAAAAAACCAAATTCCAATATTTTAGGGATTAACACACAGAATGGTTTTTCCCTCTGAAATGTTAGTGAACTCCCACTGACAATAGATTCCCAATTATGTGCTACATAAATTTTCTTTAGATCACTTGATTTACGAGGATAATTTTAGTAAAATATTCATCATAGAGGGAGAATTATATAACTTGTGCCAATGTAGGTCAGATTATTGTGCATAGCTATGTTTTTTCTTGGGAAAAATAATTATCCTTGTAATCATTATATCTCTCTAATTTATAGTACAATATTTTTTCCTAAACATCATATAGGGGAATGTATAGTGGGAATGGAAATGGATTTTTCATAGACATCGCTCTTTCCAGTTTTCAAACAAATGCTTTTTGTGCCACTTCAATATACGAGTGATCAATATTTTGTGGATCACACAATGAAAATGACCAATGATACTAGAATCAGCTTTTTTCTTTGATTCCATTTTAGTTATTCAAATTTTATATAATTTCATCAATTTTACATTTCTATTTTATGTTCGTGAAACCTCTACCATTTATGATTTGTAGTTGTTGGTCTTCTAGATCAGAACATCTATAAATATAATTTAATTTTTCTTGATTGGAGTATATGATATTGGATGTTTAATGTCATCTACATCCTGATTTATTTTTATATATTTTAGGGTCTTTTAAATCATATATTCTATTTTTTATAGTTTATATAGTTTTATATTACACCTTCCACTGTTTTAGTTTAAGGTATTTTTTCTTAGGTATCATTTTTATGTAGTTTATTTTTTTTATACATCAGGACTTTCATTTAAATAGTTTATTTTCTTCTATCTCATACATTCAACTTATATAGTTTATGGAATTCTAACTCGGTCCCTGTAACAGTAGTGGATGTTTGTTATTATAGAAGGGTTCAAGAGTCTTATATCCATGATGTGATTCTAATGAACTATTTTCTATGTAAGTTTATGATACCCTACATTTTTAGTTATTATTCTTAAAAAATAATACTAATGAAGGGGTCTCGAACATGGTGTTATTTTAATACTCCTAAGGGATTAGTATTCAAGATATATTGTGACACCCTAAATACTAATTGAGGATATTTTATTTATGGTTAAAAATATGAAATTCTAGGTCCACATCGATAGTTGGAATATTGGATACGTAAGTCATGTGTTCAAAATCCTGAATTTATGAATATGGAACAAGGAAAATGTACCAGTGACAACCCAAAACAACCTTAAGTTTTGAAATCTACCTCAATAACAAATGTGATTAATAGAATCGAGGTTCCATAAATACAAGGAGGATATTACTCAATGTTGTAGGTCAAAAGACCCTATGCATGATCTTAAATGTCTTACAATCATGGTTACGTTAAGTGGATACCTACACTTTTCCATCGACCATGGACGCTTTGTGATGCTTCAATTTTATGGACTATGAATTGGGGCATAGGGAAATAGAATTTCTAGGAAGGGTTATGGAATCCAATGGCTCATTAAATTTTGGGTTGGGTGGCTGAAGCCCAACACTACGTGGTTTCACATCATGTGGGGTCGGCCATCAAAAGGATGGATAATGGATCATCACATTACAGTTTTGAGAAGTTTTATAATTAAAAAATTATGTTACATCAAGAATATTGAATCTGCATGAATAGTATTATTATGGGGATTTTAAATCATGGTCTAGGAATATCATAGTTAACTATTCCTAGGAAATTATGGATTCATATAAAACATTGGTAATGTAGAAAACCTATACTATTCCACAAAGGGTGGAAAATAACTCCTATTTTTATGGGGTCCATCATTGGATCCTTGTGTCCATTCGATGAATCCAATCATTGTAACTAGTATACAATAATAATTTTACAATGGAAAATAATCCTATGATCCATGGGGTCCCATGATAAGTATATCAACTAAAATTATTGGAGGTTTCATCTCATACATAAGTAGTATGATGGTGTATTATTACAAGAGTACTATTAGGGAAGGGATTGAGAAACCAAAATGTTTTGTTTCCATCTAATTAAAAATACATCATGTCGAGGATATGAAATAAATAATTAAAATAACTTTTCCATAGACCATGTGTTCTAGATTTAATTTATTGGATTTAAATATGTCCATAATGGGGGACCTATAAGCTTTATACGTCATTGATTAATGCAGTAAAATTTTACTTAAAACAATAGTTGAATAGTTTACTCCGTAAGGAATTGAATTTTTCATAGGCTTCACATCATGGGTCTTAAATTAGATTGGTTTATGTTTCTTTTACTTGTAGTTTATTTTATAGGGATTTAGACTATCTAGTGATAATGCCTAAGGTTAGACATCTTTCATAAAATATCACAATGATTGAGGCTGTGATGCATTAAGACATTTTTCCTTCTAGCATAATTTCATGAAGTAAAGAAATAAGATGTCACATGAAATTTTACATGATATTTGTTTGGGAATATTAACCTAGTTTGAGACATTTAGATATATGAAACATAATTTATAAATAAAAGTCTTATTGATGGGTAGTTATATGTAAGAGGTGTGATTATACATATTTTATCTGATGTCAATGTAAAACGTACATAGATCATTCTCATTCTTATGAAGGGAGAGTTTCTATGACTTATCCCTCTTTAATTATGGTTATTTACATCTTTTATGGATGTGATTCTCTAGGATTACATATTTATTTTTAATAGGGTGGAATAATTCTATAATTAACTCCTTTTACAAAGATACCTCTATAAAGACATGATCTCTATGAAGGGGATATGAGTTTCTATCTCATAGAGATTAGGTTATGATAAAGGATGCATACCTAAGAATGAAATGGTTTTAGAATTCAATGCGACAATACTACATTGAAAATGTGTATAATGCCTAGATACATCACATAGATGGAATACAAGCCAACCGTAATAGTTGGGTTTTGGGTTTTGTAAATAATCGTCCATGAGTATATTAGTTAACAACATTTGAAAATGGATGGGTATAAGTCGTCTATTAGAAATGGTGGGAGTATATATTGATCCATGCGACTGGGACCATAACCCTTGCATTTATGGGGAACTTTCATAATATTAGAGGGTATGTTAGATTAGCCAAACCATTTTTCTAGTATTTATGGGTTAAGCAAAGTGAATGGAATCCCATGGTCCATGGGGATTTAAGATAAGTATATAAACTCTAGAAACTTGTTAGACTGACTTAGATATAAATAATATGAAGTTGGTTCCTAGAATAATTAATAAATTAGATGGATTTGAGTACCCTAATTTTCATTCCATCATTTAATTAAAAAAATTAAAGGAGAAGGACAATAACATGTGATTATTATATACACAATCAATAGAGGGGATTATTTTTTCAATGATAATACATTTTTCTTTACATTTTAATGTCATGAATGTATGACATTTTCCTTTCTATAGAGCATCCTGAGGACATGTAATGAATGAGATATAAATATTATTTTATTTCATCTAGAAAATCGGTCTACATCAAGGATATATATCAATTCCATCTGAATGATTGTGTTCTAAGATTCATTAAACACGCATGATCCATTATTGGATAATAAACAATATGAAATAGATAAATCAATAAAGCTGTGAATGAGTGGGTCTCGGGTAGCATGAGGCATTGTTCGTTCCCATATAAATCTAGCGACTCAATTATTTATCATTTTATATTTTTTGTATTGACATAAGATTATAGATCTAGAAATATCTACACACTTGTGGTGAAAATAATTAAGTCTTATATTGTTCTTGAATGATATTTACCTACGTAGGATGGACATATACGCATAGATGAGAAAATTGTGATGTTTATTTATTATTGGACTATAGATAATTGAATCACTATGTATCCTCTTACTTCGTGAATCCAGCCACACATAGTTCTTGAATGTGAATCTATCCACGATGTTATTTTTCAAACAAATATAGGTGCACTGTTCCGATTGATTTTTGTTGTGGGGATAAGGATATGATATCCAATAATCACTCTATATCCTCTGATGATAAAAATCAATCCACACATAGTTATTTAATGAGAAACATTCTACCATGGTCTGACCCGTCCATATATGGTGGGAATGGTTTCCATTGATTGTTGAATATAGTCATAAAATTAGATATCTAGGTGTCACTATGTATCATGTGATGGCCGTAATAAATCCATACACTGTTCTTGAACGGGAAAATATCTTTTCCTGAAAAAATCATATGTATAGGGAGTAATTTTTTTATATATTGGTATAGCTAGAACTAGGTTCAGGGAACCACGAATCACTATGTATCCTATGATGACATGAATCAAGAAACACATAGCTTCTGAAGATCTAAGATGTTTAACAAAACATGGTAAAGAGAAATATCCCCAAGAGAGAGTGAAATATTTCATATTTTCCCAATAATATAAATATTGGTGACAGCAAGTATCATATAATGGAAATAAATAATAAAACATTATATCATGGATGGTTGTGTAGTGGAAGACCAACACCATAGATAATGGTATACAATGGAATAGACTATGATTATATTCAGTTTTATGTTAGGAATGAGTCATCAATCATGAATTTTTGCAACATATGGTGGGGAATAACGATGTTTTATTTATAGTGTTTCATAATGGACTTTGTTGATTCTATCATGAACAGATATCTACTGAGAATACAAGAAATACACTAACTGAGTTCCTAATCCCACATTATATGTTAATATGATGCTTAAATTTTACACATGGAGATGTTTGACGACTATTTTCATGGAGGATATGTTATGTATCTCAAGAATTAGTAACTAAAATGATGTATCCTATTTAAAAATGGAATCCTAATCATCATAGTTATATTCTTCCATTATTTAATGATGGATTCATGGTACTTGGGGGAATTTTCTGGTCATATAGTTAAATAGATGATCATGTGTGAGCCTTCTCATATTATTATAATATAAGAGGATGAATAATATATATATATAGGATGAATTCAATTCCATGAGTTGGGATCATTAAGATTATTGATGGAAATACACCATTTTTTTATGCCCATTGTAGTCTGGGTGGTAATCAGATTTCACGTAGTTCACTTACCACCATAACATGCTGATCATTCAGGGTATGTGATCACACTCAAAGAATTATTGTTATCCCTATTGGTTATGAATTATATGGTATTATACTATGATATATTTCCATTTAAATATTTATTCTCTATCTTCTAAAACATGATGTGTTATGGACACTAGATAAGGCCTATTATATATTTTTAATATAACATAGATATCCCATTTGAGAGAATTAATCCGAAATGGTTGCATGAGTATGTAACCCTAACATATTGATGAAACTACATTTATGGATGGGGTATGTAGTTAAATGTTTGTATTCATGTTTCATCTTGGAATAATTTTGAGTAAGTCTAACAAAAAAAAAATTCATGTCATAAGGGGTCTATCTGATTATCAGGGTTATATGTTGGACATGTCATTGTTTTCTCCTATAAATATTTTGTGTGTCGGACTAGCATGGATGAAACATTCATGGGTTTCCCACTAAAATGTACTAAATTATATTCTTGATTTATGATGATTATTTGAAGACATTTCCCAGGATCAAATGACATATATGGGATGTCTTTACATGATCAAATGGGATTTCCCCTAGATTTCATCACATGTCTAAAGAGGAAATGTTCAATGCATTTCTCATGATTCAATGACTTCTACAAGATGTTTTTACCTGACCAAAGAGAACATGATCAGCATGTTATACATAATCATCTATCATTTAAAGTATTTCTTAATTTATAAAAAACATTTCAAATAACTACGGTATGATCAACTTACTTTTCATGGATATTTTTTTGATCGACCATGTTTTCTTAGATTTTATAACATGATCAACTAACTTGTGATAGACGCCTTTAAATGATAAATGTGAATTAGAAAGGATTTATTTACATGATCAAGTTGGATATTCTAGGATGTATTTTAATGATCAAATTAAATCTATAGGATGCCTTTGTATGATCAATGTAGTCATGTAAATGTTTTTTTCATGATAAAAGAAGACATGTTCAATTTATTTCACATGGTCAGCTTACATAACCTCAGGTTATCACATTAAAATATTATCATGTAAAGGGACATTCACATGAAGAATATAAGATATCAATAAGTTATCACATCATCAATATTATATTTTTAAAAAAATATCCCATGAAAAAAATTTCATTCCCTAGTTCTATATTTTGATCAAATTGACATTTTAAAAGACAACTAGGAAATTGTGAGATAATTGACAAATCTTGTGATCATGTGAATAAAATTGGATGACATGGAGGAGTCTTGTGAACATGTTAACGATCACATCCCATATTAATTGTTACCATTCTTACCCTAATGGATCATTCCTAAAGGATTCTTTGATAATATTCTAGAAGGGAGGAGGAGTTCCTGGGAAGGGATTTTTCCATTACTATGAATTTGAGGGTTTGAATAGTGAGAGGAGGGATAGTCGCCATCATTATATTAATGTAAATTTCATGAGCATGTCTTGGGGTCCACCAGGATGATTGATTTATCATTTTATTTTAGGGACCGAAAGTGGGTATTAATATGGATTTCAATGTATATGTCAAGAATCCATTGGGGATCAACATGTCAAGGTAGACACATATCGGGTTACATGAAGGAACGACTAGACAAAGGAATATATTTATTAACTAAAAATGGTAAATTAGACAATTTCCAAACATCATACATATATCAAATTTTAGTGGCTGCAAGATAAACATACTATCTCATGATTTATATGTGATCTTGTGAGGAGATATATGAATAGTCACTAGGGTAACATAATAGTTCAACAAACATGGATGAGGTCATTCAAGAATGAGTCACCAAACCAGTGGGTTGTCACACGATCATGTGAGTACCCCATATAAAGAGGGAGTCACATACTATTCAAATCATCATGTGATCACATGATATTAAATGGATTATGCGATAGGGTTTTTTTGCGATCACTGCATGATGAATCTAATGGTTGTCAGGATACTCTATTTCTATTGTTCTCTTTTGCACCCCCCAAGTGTGTATTTTCTATGGGGTATGGAGTTTATAAATACCAATATTGTCCATTGTATATTTCAATTCTCATAGGGATGATTCCATGTTTACTAGACGAAGGCTGTAGAGGTTTTTTGTGAAAATAATCACATGATTGGGTGATAGTTTCTCATGATGGCAAGAGGGATTGCTACCAAGGCCTCATGTTATTGATTCCATGGAATATAAAGATCATAGGTTGTTCATGAAGTGGATATCAATATAATTACTATAGTCTTATAATGATTTATGTCCCATGATTGGATTCATGCGATCATATCATGCCTCTTCATTCATTGGAGTATAGAGACATTAAAAATGATCAAGGATACCATTTCATGGATTTAAAATATGGATTTCATGTAGGATCATCAGGTTTTGGGTATATTATGATATTCTTAGTGGCTTAGAACCCATGGAATTCATGTGAAATATTTGTGTGGAGGTTGAAGATGATCAAAAGATGCAATCAGATGGTATAAATCAATTTGACTAAACAACTCTAGTAATTTCCATATGTTTTAAATGGATGAATAGTTCCACATATTTTCAAAATCACATATTTTTATTGAAAAGGAATGGGGGGATCTTAATAATCTGTAGTGCTCCATTAGCTTCTTGAGCTGACAGTGGGGTCAGCCCCTACAATACATGATCCCACACCCCCACTATATAGTCACTACAATTGTAATTTCCTTTTAAGAACACATGCACAATGATTACTATGCCTGATCTAGTTGATCTCT
Organism: Viscum album; assembly: GCA_963277665.1. Taxonomy (NCBI): domain Eukaryota; kingdom Viridiplantae; phylum Streptophyta; class Magnoliopsida; order Santalales; family Viscaceae; genus Viscum; species Viscum album. The sequence goes on along the minus strand of OY728151.1, from coordinate 1,000,292,371 downwards.
TTTCCCCCACCTTTAACCTTCTCATCTATCTTGATAGCTGACTTCTAGGGTGTAGTTGTAGATACTCCCACAAGTTCCCTTGGTTGATCTGGCCAACTTTTTAGCATGGCTGGGAATGTTTTTGGCTAAAGGGAACCACTAAAACATTGAAACACATTCTAAACAAAATTTGTGAAAATAATTGGCCAATATATATTCCCTTATAAATTATTTCTATAAAACCATTCTTTAATAATTATTTTATTTGTTCCATTCAAGTAAAATACATTGATATTGTTTTTGATATTCAGAATACTAAAATCATCTATGTAAAAGTAAAAGAGAATAAATATGCATTCCTATGATAAATATATAATATAATCATAATATTTAAAATAATTATATATATGGTTTATTTAAAATATCATATTACCCATTCATTAATAGTACTTCATTATCATATTAAATTCACGCATAAAGTAGTTCATTTTTCATGTATGTTTCAGTTCAAAAGTCATGGTAATTGAACATTGTTAATGCATAATTAATTTAAATAATCTTATAAATTATATAAATTTATTATATGTTAATTATTTTCATGTTTATAAGAATTAATATATTATAGTGCTGAAGTATACAGTACAACACCACATTGAAACCCTAGTCTGTACATACGCATGGGTGATGATTATATTTTTAGATGTATGGACGAAAAGAATGATTCATAATATTTTACCATTAAAAATAAATATAATATAACTATATCATAAATATATAAATTAAATATATAACAATAACCAATAATGATCTTTTTTTGATGATAAAAATATTCATATAGCTACTGGAGGCGGTAGTCCTCACATACACAAAAGTGATACATTTATGTAACATGTGTTTTAAGATAGTTGTGTAATGGTTGTTCCATAATAATAGTAAAATAGTCATATATTTTGGACACTTTATTCATCATGTTATTAAGGATAAAAAATTAATTATTTTAGAATATGAAATAAAATTGAAAGTGGTTAGAACATATTATACCTCTTCATTGAGATACCACCTCTGGATTGAACAATAATCATTAAAAAATAATATTAGAAGAAAAAAAGATCATCCAAGATGAAGGAAAGAATAATATAAATGTTTTTTAGAAGGTATTGGATGATATATAAGGCTCAAATTGTGTGATTAATGGTGGAGAAGATGTTCCCTTTAATAATTGATTTGAGGGGAAAATATTGGTTTTCTTAATAGATTTTCGTAATATAAGGCCACAATCATGAAATATTGGCTCCAAGTAGGAATTAATTAATGATAAAGTTGACATATATTTATGAGTTTATGAATATACATATTTATATGGAATTCATATTCTTTTCTCTTAATTCAACCCCAATGGTAAAACTATTTTTACTTTAACCGTGCTAAAAAACATATATGATGCTTACTAATAATTATGAACAAAATAAATTTTGATGCTATTATACTATATTTTTTATACAAAAAAATTGAATCCATTTTTCTATATTCAATATATATTATTTGAAGATTTTAATTTATAATAAGCATGAAAACATCAATGAAAACCCATTTTTGAATAATGAAATTTTTAGGCATAAAATTGAATTTACGTGTACTGGCTGAAAAGTAAAAAAAAAAATTAATGGTATAATATTTACATGATTATATAGACCATAAATATTATGTAAAATATTAATTATCAAAAAAATAAATCAATTCACTAAGGTAAAAAAATATTTCACATATAAATAATTTTTTTAAATGTGCTTTAAGCCAAAAATTCTATTTATTCAAAAGTAAATGAAAATATTGATTAATATGTAACAAATTATATTTTTAATAATTATAGTATTATTATTTATCATTAATATCAAATTAATAAATTTCTGTTACTTTTACATTAATAGAAGAAATATTTATTATAAAAAATCATATATTTCACTTTTCATTAAAAATAATTTATTTTAAGGAACATCTACAAAATTTCACCCAATAATAAAATTGAAATGAATATTTGAAAAAGGATATTAATTATTTAAATTAAAATATATAAAACTAGAAAAAAATTAATTATAATTTATGTAAAAAATGATAATAGAAACCATCTATTAAGAAAAACTATTTTTGAAAAAAAATTACATTATTGAAAATTGAGTAACTATTTAACCAAAATTAGTAATTATGTTTTAATTATTTAAAACCATTATAAATATGTAAAAATAATTTTGGTAATACTACTAATACTTCCAATTAAATGGAATATTTATCAATTTTTAGTATATCATATATTATTTAGACATGAGTTTGTGTGTAAAACATGTCATCAAATTATCTATGAATATTTCAATGGAAATATTTATAAAATAATTAGGTGTTACATTCTATACCTATTAAAATAAATTATTCCTTCCAATTTCAATCATGCTGAAAAATAAATTGAGGATATATATGCTTTATCAGGAGACTATATTGCTTTTTTATGCTTTCGATTCCTCCAATGAAATTTGATCAGGTTATTATTCTTGTTATGAATATTTAATCAATATTATCCAAGATTTATTTTGGGCTTTGATCATTGGAAATATCATTATTCAGTGACAAAACCAATATGATTTGAACATGTATTGTATTAGGAATGTATTCTCTTTAAAAAGATATATATAACACATCTTAAAAACAAAGTCTTTCGGTGGACGAACCTATTGATATGTTATAGTCGCAATAAGTTCAAGAAACTTGGTGGTACACATTTTCCAAGGGATCAAAATTTTGTTCTTCCCAAATCACATAAAATTATTACCTGGAAAAATTCAATGAAACACATTATCAGTAACATGAAATTGTATATACTTCATATGAATTTACTATAACTATTATCCCGGCATTGGTCTACCACGATCTAATCTTGAATGGATTTAGCTTTCTCTACAACATCCCTATCTAGACCAGTTCCTAATAAATTTATTTATCCAAAATCATTAAATAAGGTAAAATTTCTACATTTATTTCTATAAATGGAATCATAATTAGTAATGTAACTTTTTGAGTGAATGAAATTATTATAATATAATTTGAATAGAGGAATTTTTTTCACCACAACCTTTGAAATCCAGAGATTAATATCTTATAATATTCTATAGGTTATTAACGATTGTATCATGGTGCCGATTTATATAAGGATAATAGGATATACTAAGAAAAAACAACAGGCCCATATATTATTGATGCCTTCGATATAACATAGTGGAAAACCTCATATCACAATCAGATATTAATGAATTTCAAACTCCATGAAATCTTTAAAATTAATTAATATATTTTTATATGTGAGAATAATGAAAAATTTATAAATCATCAAAGATAATAATTAATTTTTATGAATCAATATGGAAATTGATTACATCACAAATCTATATTTATATTTAAATGATTGTGGGAGTCTAAAGAAAATATTATGGTGATATTTATCCACATCCATTATAGTATTAGAAATGGTTGTAACAACCATATGGAATTATGTATCTCAATTATAACTTAATGACATACCATTCATCAAGTTACATAAACTAAAATATATATATTAATTTTGTCCCATTATATTTACTCTTTTATATGTCTATAAATTACATTACTGCCCTGTTGAATATAGAATAATTGGCTATGAGATTCTAATAATGAATGTTTATTCATGTGTGTTATTGATAGAACACATTATTACTTTTTAATATTCAACATTCAATTACAATCATGGTGGTTATTTAGAAAACTTCATACCTTATTTATTAGCTCTGTATCATCATTATACACTTATTTATTCATCACATAGATAGTTGGTTGGAAACCCATTTGAGAAAGATTATATATTACCCATTTCAAAATGATTTCAAGGCCCATAATATGGAAATCCTTATATATTTTAGTCACGCCCTGTCCTCAGGGCCCGTGCCGTGACTACCCCAGGCCCGACTTCCATAGACCAAGGGCTGGAGAGTAGCACCAAAGGTGTAATTCCCGATAAAAGGGAAGCATTTCTTTTATATAAGTAAACAACACAACACAGTACACATGATGAAGTAAACACTAAGTAAACTGAGTACAAAAGTAAGTGCTGGAAGTTAAATGTTCCAGAATACAAACCCAACTGAAAGTACAGTACAATAATAAAGAATGAACTACTGCAGTAATGTAAACCAGAAACCATCGAGTCGTCCTCTAGATATCCCACCTGAAGGGTGGGTACAGATGGTCTCCTTAGCTCCTCGGGTCTGGTCGTCCGCTCCGTGTACGTCCTGCCAAGTGGTCCACCACTAGGTACCGTCCCGCTTCACAAGATTCCACCTAGACCAGTGCTGTCAATCATATTCATCCAACAAAACATAGTGCGGGCATAGCCCAAGCAGGGGTGAGTGTACGATACTCAATAGGGACCTCGGGACCCCAGAAGGTCTCCCAGAATCCACATAGGATAACCCACAAAGGAAAGATACAAACACGAGGTATCAACCAACTCTACTTAAGTATATGCCCATACATATTCCTAAGTCAATAATCTCAGTACGGCTCCAACTTCCAAGACCAAGCACAACCAGTCCACATAGGAAAGAAGTCAATCATACCAATGATAATGATTGAAATTCAAAACTCATCTCACACAGGTATACTTCTCACGAGGAGGGGTGGAGATGATTAGATATAGGCTCTAAATCACCTCTTCTGCTAAACCCATGTAGGATCCAAGTACATAAGTCGTCGCTACCAAACCCACGTAAGATCCAAGTACAGTAACCATAGCTTTAGAACCCATGTAGGATCCATGTACAGTCGTCATCGCTTCCAAACCCACAGAGGATCCAAGTACAGTCTTCCTCGCTACTGAACCCACGTAAGATCCAAGTACAGTCGTCATCATCGTCGCAGTCGCAGCCAGCTCTATGGTTCCCATATACAACACGCTTGATTCTGGGAGGGTCTGCCTCACGAGACAAGAGGGTCGATACGTCAACTATCATAAAGTCCAGAGATAATGTATTCCAATGTTCTGTCTCATTTCTAACCTGGCCGATATCCATAATCATCCAAAACTCACTTAGATTATCACAAAAGAACCATCTTGTCAAAAGGGTCCTAGTACTGCAGACGGCGCGTCGATCGGATGTGGTTTATTTATGTTATTCCAGTTTATGTGATTAATAGGCTTGACCCATTTAGCCCAGTGGGCCGACGGGTTGGGTTAACCTAGTTTGATGGGCCTGACCCAGCAACGGTGTCGGACCGGTCCGATGGAATACACAACTCGGCCTGATGTGGCGCGACCCAGCCTGGCCCTACGGGGCGCGACCCAGCCAGGCGGGGTGCTGCCCAACCTGGCGGTGCATGACCCAACCCTGGTGGGCACGGCCCAGCTCAGCCCGACCCATCGCGGCCCAGCTTGGGCCGGACCAGGGCGGCCTGGATGGGCACACGGCCCGGCCAGCCCGGCCGACTAGCCGAGCGGGTTCCCAATGGGGGAAGCCCCCCCCCCCCGATTGTCCGTACCAGTGGATCCAAGTAGCACCACCCTTCCCCAAAATCGGCCATCCTTCCGCGCACGCGGCCTGCATGGGCGGGATTCCGATCTTCCAGGGCGACATCCTCCTGGGCGGGCCGCCGGTTCTTCCGCCGAAGGGGCCTGTCATGCGGGTCGCGGTTCCTCCCACACAGCTGGCGTGATGGCTCTAGCTTCCTTCACCATGTTCCCGACATGGCGTGACGGTGCCATGCTTCCTCAGCCTCCGGTGTCCAATTCCAAAAGAATATGTTCTAGAGGAAGGTCGTCGGGCCGTGTTTGTTCGGCTCGCACCCTCCATGTTAGGCGGTAACACATATACAACAATGCACGAGGTTCATGAAGCACAAAAACAATTTTATTTTCAGTAAAAATGAATCAAATCACCCTACATCGAAAAGAATTTCATGGTTGTCAAGCTCCGTGGATGACGACGTCATTTCCATCGTCGTCAGTGTGCACCCGAGGAAGTGATGTCTCCACTTTTATCACGGAGAGAAGAAAAGAAGGCAGCCCGTTGTTAGTGAGTTCCCATGTCGGTGTCTCCTCCCATGCCACATAGGATGAAGAGGATGAAGAACTACGGTTTCCAAGTCGATGTTCTTCGCCGGTGTGTTGGCATTCTTCAACAAAGTAGGAATCCCCTTTCTTCTTCACAAGAATTCTCTCCCCAATTCATCACACAACAAGACAACCAAAATAAAATAAGGCCACCACTTATTTTAATTGAACATGCCATGCATTTCAAAATAAAAATTTCAAACACTTAATTAATTAATGAAAGAGTTTCAATTAATTAATTAATGTGTGTGTCGTCAAGAATTTAAGTGGGGAAGTGAAAAGGATACAATATTTAAAATGGAGTTTCCATGTAATTAACATGGGAGTTCAAAGTGGCTAAGGTGTTATGGAATGTGAAGTGTTGGGGATTGTGTGGGCCCCACCTCACAATTATCCTCACATGGGTAGTTAAGAGCTTGTGGGTCCCACCACATCTTCACCATGTAGGATATAACCACCTTAGATAAAAATTAAAATTGTTCCACAATTTATATTCAATTCTTATTTAATCCACAAATTTTAACTTCCCATCCCATGAAAATGAAATTGAAGTAAAGGTCCCCTTAAGCAATTACTGGTGTTACGAGTTCATCGACACCCTCGAATTTCAATTCCGAGCACCGGTTCAAAAGATAAAAAATCCCGCTCCTTCGTTTACTGAACGTACCCGATCTAAACTTCTGAAATTGATTACACGTACATCAGGCCTCGGAATCAAGTGCTGTCAAAAGCCATAGAATCCTAAAATTCCAAAGTATTTAAGAAAAAAATTTCCTTGAAATTTTCAGGTCATTAAATTACTCCCAACTTAGGGATTTATGTCCCTGAAAAGCTACATCATAAACTAGGGAAACAAATTAGGGTACTGTGCACACATCTAAGCCTCCTGCTCCCATGCTCTCTCTTGGAGGTTCCCATGCTACCAATGAATACGCACTAGAGGAATTGACCATCCACGTAGAACCCTCTCCTATTAATCCTAGATCTCCACCGGGAACTCCGCAAATGTCTCCCTGTCATCGATGTCCAATTACCTGTGATCAATGATATGCATCGGGTTGTGCACGTATCTCCTCAGCTGAGATACGTCGAAGACGTCATGCACTTGGTGCAACTGAGGTTGAAGGGACAAGCGATAAGCCTCCTTGCCTACCCTTCTGAGAACCTGGAATGGTCCGATGAAGTGTAGAGATAACATGTCGCCCTGGCCAAATCTTTGTATTCTACATCGAGGTGAGACTCGTAAGAAAACGTGGTCGCCATCTTCGAACTCTAGTGGTCTCCGCCTCCTATCAGCATAGGACTTCTGTCTGCTCTGTTCAGTCCTACTCCGCTCCTGAATGATCTGTACCTTCTCTATCGTAGCCTAAAACATCTCTGGTCCTATGAGTTCTGACTCCCCATGGTCAGTCCAGCACAGAGGTGATCTGCAAGGTTAGCCGTACAGTGCCTCGTATGGTGCCATCATGGTGGTGGAGTGGTAGCTGTTGTTGTACGAAAACTCCACCAAGGGTAGGTGATCCTCCTATCTGTGAACAAGGTCAAGGACACATGCACAGAGCATGTCCTCGAGAGTCGGAATGGTCCTCTCAATCTGGCCATCCATCTGAGGATGAATGGCGGTTCTCAGGTGTAGCTGCCTCCCAAATGCCTCTTGCAACCCCTTCCAAAGCCTGGAAGTGAAGAGAGTGCCTCGTGTGGAGATGATAGATGATGTCACACCATGAAGCTGAACGATCTTCGGAATGTAGAGGCATCCCATTCTCTCAAGTGAGCCCTGCTCTCTGATCGGTAGGAAGTGGGCCGATTAGGTGAGTCGATCTATGATCACCCAAATAGAGAGGTGTCCTCTAGAAGTATGTGGGAGCCCCATCATGAAATCCAGATATATCCCATCCCACTCCCAATCCATAACCTCTAAGGTCTATACCAATCCTACTGGTCCACTGATACCAATTTGTCGCGGCCTGTCCTCAATGCCCATGTTGTGACTACCCCAAGCCTACCTTCCATAGGCTAGGGGCTGGTGACTAGAACTAAAGGTGTAAATCCCGATAAAAGGGAATGTATTGCCTTTATATATGTAAACAACACAATATAGTACCCAAACTGAAGTAAACACTAAGTAAACTAATTATAAATGTATGTGTTGGAAGGTAAATGGGCCAGAATACAAACCCAACTAAAAGTACAATACAACAGTAAGGAAATAACAGCTGTAGTAAAGTAAACCACAAACCACTGATTTTTCCGCCAGATATCCCACCTGAAGGGTGGGTACAGATGGTCTTCTCAGCTCCTCGATTTCGGTCGTCCGCTCCGTGTACGTCCCGCCATGTGGTGCACCTCCATGTACCATCCCGCTCCACAAGACGCCACCTCGATCAGTGTTGTCTGTCGTCTGCATCCAACACAACGTAGTGTGGTCATAGCCCGTGCAGGGGTGAGTATACGATACTCATTAGGGGCCCCGAGACCCCTGAAGGTCGCCCAGAATCCAAAAAGGAAAATCCACAAAGGAAAGATACAAACACGAAGTATCAACCAACTCTACATAGGTATATGCCCATACATATTCCCAAGTCAACAATCTTAGTACAGATCCAACTTCCAAGCCCAAGTATAGCCAGTCCACACAGGAAAGAAGTCAATCATACCAAAGATAATGATTGAAAGTCAAGACTAAACTCACACTGGTATACTTCTCACGAAGTGGGGTGGAGATGATTATATGTAGCCTCTGAATCATCTCCTCTACCGAACCCACGTAGGATCCAAGTACAGAAGTCGTCGATGCCGAACCCACGTAGGATCCAGGTACAGTAACCTTCGTTTCCAAACAAACATAGGATCCATGTACAATCGCCATCACTACCGAACCCACATAGGATCCAAGTACATTCGTCATCACTGTCGAACCCACATAGGATCCAAGTACAGTCGTCATCGTCATCGCAGTGGCTACAAGATCTAGGGTTCCCGCACACAGCACGCACGATTCCGTGAGGGTCCGACCCACGAGGAAAGTTTTTCGATAAATCAACTGTCACAGAGTCCAGATTTTATGTATCCCAATGTTCCATCTCGTAAATTGGAACTGAATGTGATCGACGGCGCGCCAATTGGATGCCACGTCTAAGAGATAATGGCTTTTTCATTCCAGCGGCCCGATTTGAAATATGCTCGTTTCTAACCATACTGATATCCATAGTCGTCCAAAACACACTAGGAGTATCGAAAATTAACTGTCTTATAGAAAGGGTCCTAGTTCCACAGACGGCGCGTCGATCAGAGGAGCGGTCTTTAAGTTATTCTAGTTTAAGTGATTAACAGGAACGTCCCATTTAGCCAAGTGGGCCGACGGGTTGGGTTAACCCAGTTTGACATGTCTAACCCAGCAGGGGTGTCGGACCAGTCCGAATGAATACACAACTCGGCGTGAAGGGGCACGGCCCGACCCGAAGTGGCACGGGCCGGTTCAGCCCGGCCCGGCTGGCACGACCAGCTGGTCGAGCGGCTCGGCCGAAGGTCGAGCGGCTTCCAAGGGGGGTGGGGGCGATCCACCCCCCCCCGGGTTTCCGCCCCGGCGGCGCAACCCTACCAAAAAACCATCCGACTATATCGGCCGGCCTTTTGCGCACACGGACCGCATGGGCGGTCCACCGGTCTTCCAGCACGGTGCCCTCCTGGGCGGGCTACTGGTTCATCTGCCTAAGCAGCCCGTGATGTGGGCCGTGGTTCCTCCCGCACAGCCGGCATGACGGAACCGGCTTCCTTCTCCATGTTCCCAGCACGTCGTGATGGCGCCGTTCTTCCTTCGCATCTAGTTTCCAATTCCAAAAGAATAAGTTCTAGTGGAGGGTCGTCGGGCCATGTTTGTTCGTCCTGCGCCCTCCATATTAGGCGGTAACACATAGCCAAAAATGCACGAGGTTCACGAATCACAAAGACAATTTTATTTTCAATAAAATTGATTCAAATCACCCTACCTCGAAAAAAATTTCACGGTTTTCAACTGCCATGGATGACGTCGTCGTTTCCGTCATCGTTAGTGTGCACCCGAGGAAGTGACGTCTCCACTTTTATCACGGAGAGAAGAATAGAAGACACCCCATTTTTAGTGAGTTCCCATGTCGGTGTCTCCTCCCTTTCCGCGGAGGAATAAGATGATGAAGAACCACCATCTCCGAGTTGATGTTCTTCGTCGGTGTGTTGGTGTTCGTCAATAAAGTAGGAATCCCATTTCTTCTTCACAAGAATTCTCTCCCTAAATCCCCACACAACATGCAAACCAAAATAAAATAAGGCCACCCATTATTTTAATTGAACATGCCATGCATTTCAAAATACAAATTTCAAACACTTAATATAAGCACTCAGCCTTAAAACATTACATAATATTTAATTAAATGAATAATTCACATTGAGGATCTTTTCAGGTTTAGTGTTTTAGAGAATTAGGACATAACTATTACATCTCAAAAGAATACAAAGTAGACACTTCTACTCAGTTTCTATTTTTTTCATAAAATAAAAACTCATAAAAAAACATGTCTACTTCCATGTTTTAGATAGCATGTCTTTCCTTGATCCCATCCTTGACCCTATTCATCTTTATGACTTGTGTTAAATATTTCAAAAACATGGGATGATCCTAAAAATCTCAGTAAGGGATATAAAAATACCAGAATAAAACATTTTCCCATGTATACATAAAAATCAATGAACTCGTTCTTTACTCATAAAACATAAGCACTTTAACATACCTCATGAAATCATAAGATTTATGAATAACTCATAGAAATCCTAAGACATAAAGGTAACATGAGGCATTCATAACATTCTTATGTAGGGAGTAACCATCATGGTTACGTTTGGAATACCAATCACAGTATATTCCCTAAATCTATTCGGAGAAACCTCAGAGTTTAACTCCTTCACATTTCCCAATGCATTGGAGAGCTATATAGGGTTCGCCCGCCCTTAGTTTATCACGAAACCACCCGTCTTCATAATAATTCCCAAGAACCATAACATAACTGTATCCCATAAAACATGCATAAGGGAAACACAACATTTCCACATTTCAATCACAAGATATCAATACACCACATTGATATAATCAAAACATTATCAAAACCTTTTTCAATACCAAAATAAAAGAAAGTAAAACATAGTATTTATTTTTCATTTAAAAAATGTTATGGCTTATAGAGGAAGCTGAAACTCAAATAATGGTCATGGCGGTGGAGAATTCATTTTCGCCCCATATATATGACAAAACATTCCATTGTAATTTAGTAAAATGCTTCGTATAAAAAGATTCCTTTTGAATAAAAGTAAAAGTCATTGGGTTTTATACACCGTATAAAAAGAAAGTTTTTTATAAAAAAAATATTCCTCAATGAATAGAGATTGAGAAGAAGTCCCTTATAAAGATGGTATCATTAGATTAAGTTTAAATCAATTACAAGCTTATGTGTGAAAAATAAAAAATACACCCAATATAAGTGGATATTAATTATAAAACAACCATATTCATGCCCACATATTCATATAATGACATATTCAGGGAGTACAAGTTTAACCAAAATAATTTAAATTGAGTTAAGGAGTTCATTTGCAAAAATTCGACAGCCTAATGGCATCACATTAGAATTCCGAAAATGAGGTTATGATAGAGAAAATGGTATATCATCACTTGGAAATAAAATTTAAATCAATAAGGATATATAAAAACATATCCCCACATAATAGGATGTAAATTAAAATACATAATAAAATAATCCTTTTAAATATAGGAGGGTGAAAGGTTCCCTTACTGATTTGGGTAACTTTCAAAATGTTGACCCTGTGTAAAAAGGATCATACGATGAAGATGTAAATACCCATTAATTAAAGTATATTACACAAAGAATACAATAATGGGAATTAAATACACCACACAAAAATAAATAGTGTCAAATGTTTCATGAATCTCACCAGAAAAAAGTTAGATGAAAAACCCCTTATGAAAACTCGACAGCCTAACGACGCCACTTAAAACATCCAAAAAATGGATTGACGAGATCAAATATGGTATCTCATCATATGAACATAAAAAGGAAAGTTGTATTGATATATAATATCATACACCAACATAAGAAAATGATATTTAAAAAAATGACATTAAAATATAACTTGAAAAATGAGAAGGGTGGAAGAATCACTTACAAAAATTCAGCAGGCTAACGGTGCCACTTAAACATTCATAAAACGAAATGATGAAAGTAAGAGGGGATATATAATCAAATGATCATGAAAAGGGAATTAATAGGAATATAAAAGAACATACCCTAACATAATTGCATGGGGCTTAAATGAAATGACATATAAAAGAGTACTTGAAAAGAAAGAGAGAGGTAGGACCCCTTACCTCAAGTTTGACTTGTCTTGTTCAATTATTTATATTCATGAATAATAAACATTGGTCAATTAATAATTAATTAAAGAAATATTTTAAATTTTATTATTTATTTCATGTCACATATTAAAATGTTAGAGTAATTAGTTAATAATGTGAGTTTATATCAAACGTTTTTGTCGAAGTTCGGTACATGAGTCAAAAATGAACTTGTTTGAAAAAAATTTCCATTATAGTTATAATTACCCCATCTACAGAATAGTATTAAAAATTTAAATATCATATATATCCAGTATATATTAATTTTATACTATTCCATAACATTCGTAGATAAGAAAATGAAATGCACTGTTCATGGAGACGGTAGGCCGTATGTACGCATGAACGCTACTTTCATTTCTTTGTCACATTAATGGAATTAAAAATAAATGAGAGATATATATATATATATATATATTAAAATTCCATTATAATATATATGTTATATAGGTCAAATAAGTTCATTATTTTCATTCTTTATGCATTCCATGTATTGCATGAACTAGTCACATCACTTGAGGGGGCGGTAGTCCACACTTTCTCAAATGATATTATCGCATTTTCACAACCTTAAAATCATAAAGGTATGTTTTAAATTTAAAATACATAAGCATAGAGAGGTAATAAATATAATATATATCAGACATAAATATAGTTCAATAATAATGGCCACCATGAGAGGTGGTAGGAGAAGATATAACAAGCATCGTTTCGTGAGCCAGTAATTCACCATCCACAGAAACAGTATGTTATTAAACTGTTAGACAGAGGTTTTTGTAAGTGTAGCTTGAATCAATCTCATAAAAACATCCTACTATATTTACGATACTAGTTTTGTTACAATATAATGGAAGAAAAAGAGTTTAGGGGGTTGGAGAAGCAAAATAAAACAAATGAACATAAGAGAGGACATTACATTTAAATTGGGAAACTCCCTTTGGATTGAACCAAAAGGGTTTCTTGAAGAGCTTTCTACAAAAGGTAAGGCTTCTAGGATGAATATAGGGATGTGGAGAGATACAATTAGCATATTTTGGTCGATCCAAAGGCTTGAGAGGTGTGGGTAAGGGGGTAGAGGTGGGGTCCTTTTATAAGAGGGAGGAGGGGCACTCTTGGAATGTCTTGAAAAGTTACTTTATTATAAAATGATTTTCGGATATTAAAGTTCCCAATATTATATATTTCGAGGATAAGGTGATAGGTGTTATAAATCCACCCATCCAATAGGTTTTTTACAAGTGTATGTTTTATATTTTACCTTTTCTTCTCATTATATTTAAATCGTTCATTAATAAGGTTATCACTACATCATCATGTTGTCATAAATAAATAAATTTATTTATTTTATAAAAATTATAAAAAAATATATCATGAAGTAGGAAATATTTTTAAATTTATAATGAATATTTATAGTAAAAAATATGACTTGTATAACCCCATGTAAATTTTTTTTCAGTAAAATAATACATGTTTGTGACACTTTTATTTTTACTTTAAATAAAATGTTATTATGACATTTTCTTACCCAAGGGACTCCATGGGGTCCCAAAGTTGACACATGGATTGTATTGGTCAGTCATGACTTTTCCAATAAGTATAGGACCAGTGTAAAGTTAATTTCATATTATTATATCAATATATTTTCTAAAATTACACTAATTACCTTTAATCACGATTAATAAAACTTAAAAGTTACTATTCTCCAAAAAAAATTACATTAATACCATTGAACAACATTTTACATCCTAATGACAACCATCTATGTCAGATTTTTGAAATTCAAATCACAGAGGTGCTAAAATTTCATTTAAACGAAAAATCAGTTTTTTAACTACCACTTAGTGGTTTCACTATTCATAAAAATTGACGTTTTTTAGAAAATTACCAAAAACTCACCCTAAGATATATTTAATATTAAAAATTAAAAAATTATGTCCGTTTTACAAAATTCAAAACATAAAAGTTGCATTAATTATTTTTATAATCAATTCCCACTGTTAAAACAAATAGCGTGTTTTTAAGAATCAATATCTATTAAAAGATTGACACTTGTTTATGTACAATTTCAAAGTGAAATTAATTCCAATGACAACCATTGGATTAAATGGTAAAAATATATTTTAATTAAACTTTAAAACAAATTAAAAAGATAATAAAACCTTATAAATAAATTACATTAAAAAGCACTTTTGAAATAAAATACAGTATTTTTCACTGTTAATTAAAAAAATGAATTTTATCAGAAAAATACCAAATATCTACCCATAGTAAATTTTGATGATACAAATAAAAAGAATAATTTTATTTTTTTTCAAAATGAACATATGAAAGTGACCAAAACTGGATTTAAATAGGGTTCTCAATCAAAAGGTGGTAAATCGGCCTTTTAATGTAAATTATGCTTAAAATCAGGTTCATTTACATTTTAAGCCTCTAAATTTTGTTGGATAAAAGTAAATACATTTAACATACATCTATAATCATATTGTAGTTAGTTGTATTCATTCCCTCCAATACAACAGATTGGTGTCAACTACCATTTAAAATAATTATATTATTAGTGTGCAACGTAAGATTTCAAAGAAACTCGATGTTGCGTATTGGGTACTCCAACTAACATAGAATATCCATTAAAGTAATATTAATATATTTTTTTCACAAATATTAATAAATATTAAAATATAATATTCTTTATTTACCTCGTATGTTACATCCTTCCCCCCTTTTGGGAATTGCGTCTTTCTAATTTTATTTTTAAAAAAAAAAATTGGGCTCGGAAACTTCATTTAAAGCCCCACATCAGAAAAGGAGTCAATTAAATTTTCACCTTAAAAGAAAAAAAGGGAAGTAAAAAAGGTCACTCAAGTTAACCCATATTAGGATTCCTTGTTGGAAAACATGGATATGGATGAAAACACAAAGGGTCATGTTCTGATGGAGAGTGATAGAAAACATGTTTAAGAGAAAGTTAACCACCAGAAAATCACAAACTTGTGATGGGTTAAACGGTATTTGATTCCCCAGTAGGAAAAATTAACATAAAACATATTTTTATACATTATTTTTCATTGATGAATTTATTTATGAGCTTAACTAAAACATAAGGAAACATACTTAATTGTCCTGTAGACTTTCTTCTCTTACTAGTTTTCTTACACAAAATCATATTTTCTCTAAAAGATAAGTATTTAGGATGACTTGTTCACATTAAGAGCGCTATTATAAACTTCTAGAGAATCACCTAATACATAAAAGAGAACTATATATTTCCCATGTCTTTAGACCAAAACAAAATCCAAAAAAAATTGTTAGTACGAGATCTGATAATACCCCAAAAGGATAATCCTTTATAAAAATAAAATATATTCTTAATCTCCAAAATTTGTCCAACAAAACCCAAAGTTCAACAAATACTTTTTGATAACCAGTTGTCCATAAAATTATTTAATGTAAACCAAACTAATATTGAAACCCAAATCTTTTAAGGATTTAATCACATAATCTTCCAAGGTAAATCTTAACATTTATCTCCAAATAACATCAGTATCTCTTAAAGTCTATTATTGAAAAGTAATTGACCTAATCATATATCCTCTATGAGAGGTCGATAATTTCCTAGATAACCCAAAATCAACTTATTATTGATTCATAAAATCATCTAACTAAAAAGAATTTGTCATACTAACTAGGGACTTCATATAGTTCAGTGGTACGCGATAAATACCAGTCGCACATTGGTTGTTGGTTCGATTTCCACAGCTTCGTCCGACGTGACAGGTTGTCACACGGTCTACGTGTTGTCCATCTTCCAAAACTATATAATTTTATAACATTCCTAAAAAAGAATAAAAAATCTTCAAAAATAACCATAACATAATTTAACGAAATTTTATCTCATGCCTTTAATTTTCTATCATATAGTAACCCATAATTACCTCAAAAGTAAGGATCATATAAACCCTAATGGTTACCGTTATATTTATTACCTGAACTTCCACATCGAGTTGGTTCTCTCATACATGATGCATTAGATAACTCACTAAGGTTCAAGTGGTAAATCATGACTCATTGATATTTAGTTTAGAACAACCACGAGATTCCTCATTGATTCCCCCATTTCATTCAGTCTCCTGATCAGAGAACCACCACTATTTATTTCGTACCCTTTGTCACTTTGGTGGCTGCTAGATCCATCCATTTACTAAAACCAAAAATTTCAGTGTGAATATATCAAAAAAATAATAATGTACTAATTAGGGAGATAAACACTAATATATACTTATCCAAGTTATCACAAACTCATTCAAAATTTCAAAAATAACAATGACTCCATCTAAAATACTAACCACTCTGGTTATACAAAACTTTTCACTTATGCTTAAACAATATTCTAACCCCTAAAGTTATCTAAACTGACCTTTTATACCAACTATAAATGCACTGCCTTAAAACATTACATAATATTGAATTAAATGAATAATTCACATTAAGGATCTTTTGAGGTTTAGAGTTTTAGAGAATTAGGACATAACTATTACATCTCAAAATATTACAAAGTAGACACTTATACTCAGTTTCCATTTTTTCATAAAACAAAAAATCATAAAAAGAAACTTATCTAGTTCCATGTTTTAGATAGCATGTCTTTCCATGATCCCATCCTTGACCCTATTCCTCATTAAGCCCTGTGGAAAATATTTCAAAAACATGGGATGAGCATAAAAAGCTCAGTAAGAGATATAAAAATATGGGAATAAAACATTAGTCCATGTATACATAAAAATCAATGAAATCATTCATTACTCATAAAACAAAAGAACTTTAACATACCTCATGAAATCATAAGATTTATGAATAAATCATAGAAATCATTAGACATAAAGGTAAATTGTGTCTTCCATAACATTTTTACGTAGGGAGTAACCCTTGTGGTTACGTTTCGAATACCCATCACAATATATTCCCTAAATATCTTCGGAGAAACATTAGTGTTTAACTACATTGCATGACCCAATTCAATAAAGAGATATATCGGGCTCACCCACCCTTAGTTTATCATGGAACCACCCGTCATTATAACAATGCCCAAGATCCATAACATTATTGTAACACATAAAACATGCATAAGGGAAACACGACATTTCCGCATTTCAATCACAATATATATATACACCACATTTATATAATCAAAAAATTATAAAAAAACATTTTCAATACCAAAATAAAAAAAAATTAAAACATGGTATTTATTTTTCATTTTAAAATAATGTTATGGCTTGTAGAGGAAGCTGAAACTAAAATAATGGTCATGGTGGCAGATAATTTGTTGTCGTCGCATACGTAAGACAAAACATTCCTTTTTCATTTAGTGAAATGATTCATATAAGAAGATTACTTTTGAATAAATGTAAAATCGAAAAGGGGTTTATACACTGTATAAAAAGAAATTTGTGTATAAAACAATATATTCCATGATGGATGGAGATTGAGGCGATGTCCCTTATAAAGACGGTATCATTAGATTATGGATAAATCAACTACATACTTATGTGTAAAAAATAAAAAATACACCCAATATAAGTGGATATTATGTGTAATACAACCATATTCATTCACACATATTCATAGAATGAAATATTCATGGAGTACATTTTTAACCCAAATAATTTAAATTGAGTTAAGGAGTTCCCTTGCAAAAATTAGGCAGCATAACAGTGTCACTTTTGAATTCAGAAAATGAGTTCATGATTGAGAAAATTGTATCTCATCACTTGGACATAAAATTTACATCAATAAGGATATATAAGAACATATCCTAACATAATAGGATGTAAATTAAAAAATATAATAAAATAATTCTTTTAAAAAGAGGAGGGTGAAAGGTTCCCTTACCGATTTGGGTAACTTTCAAAATGTATACCACATGTAAGAAGGATCATATGATGAAGATGTAAATCCCCATATATTATAGTATATTAAACAAAGAATACAATAATGGGAAGTACATACACCACACAAAAGGAAATAGTGTCAAATGTAGCATGAATCTCATGGGAATATAAGTGATATGAAAAACCCCTTACGAAAACTCGGCAGCCTAACGACGCCACTTAAAACATCCAAAAAAGGATTGACGAGACAAAATAGGGTCTCTTATCATATAAACATAAAAAGTAAAGTATGATGGGTATATAAGATCATAACCCAACATATGAAAAGGAACTTGAAAGAAATGACTTGAAAATATAACATGAAACAATGAGAAGGGTGGAAGAATCCCTTACAAAAATTCAGCAGCCTAACGTCGCCACTTAAACATTCATAAAACGAAATGATGAGAGTAAGAGGGGATCTATCATCATATGATCATGAAATTGGAATTAATATGAATATAAAAGAACATCCCTTAATAGAAGAGCATGGGGCTTAAATTAAATTACATACAAAAGAGTACTTGAAATGAAAGAGAGAGGTATGATCCCTTACCTCAAGTTTGACTTGTCTTGTTCATTTCTTTATATTCCAGAATAATAAACTTTGGTCAATTAATAATTTATTAAAGAAATATTTTAATGTTTATTATTAAATTCATGTCACATATTATAATTGTATAATAATTAGTTAATAATGTGAGTTAATATCAGACATTTTTGTCGATGTTCGGTACATGTGTCAAAAATGACCATGTTTGAAAAGAATTGCCCATGTAGTTATAATTAACCAATCTACATAATTGTATTAATGATTTATATATAATATATATCCAGTATATATTCATATTATACTATTCCATAACATTTGGAGATAAGGAAATGAAATGCACCGTTCATGGAGACGGTAGGTCGTACGTATGCATGAATGCTACTTTCATTTCGTTGTCACATTAATGGAATTAAAACTAAATGATATATATATATATAATAATTCTAGTATAATATATATTTTATATAGGTCACATAAGTTAATTTATTTCATTCTTTATACATTCCATGTATTGCATGAATGAGTCACATCACTTGAGGGGGCGGTAGTCCACACTTCCTCAAATGAAATTATCGCATTTGCACAACATGAAAAGCATAAAGTTATGTTTTAAATGTAAAATACAGAAGAATAGAGAGAAAATAGATATTATTTATATCATAACTAAATATAGTTCCATCATAATGGCCACCATGAGGGGTGGTAGGAGAAGATAGAACAATCATCATTCTGTGAGGCGGTAATTCTCCATCCACGGAAACAGTATGTTATTTAACCATTAGACGTAGGTGTGTGTATGTTTAGCTTGAATCCATATCATAAAAACATACTAGTATATTTAATATACTATTTTTGTTACAAAATAAAGGAATAAAAATAGTTTAAGGGGTTGGAGAAGAAAAATAGAACAAAAGAACATAAGAGAGTACATTACCTTTAAATCCGGTAACTCCCATTGGTTTGAACCAAAAGGGTTTCTTGAAGATATTTCTTCCTAAGGTTGGTCTTATAGGATTAAGATAGTGATGTGGAGAGATAAAATGTGAAGATTTTGGTTGATCCAAAGGCTTGTGAGGTGTGGGTAAGGGGTGGTGGTGGGTAACTTTTATAAGGGGGAGGAGGGGAAATCATAGAATGTCTTGAAACGTTACTTCATTATAAAATGATTTTTTGAAATTAAAGGTCCCAAAATTATATATTTCTAGGATAAGGTGATAAGGGTTACAAATCCACCCATACAATATGTTTTTGACATGTTTATGTCTTAGATTTAACCTCATATTCTCATTTTATTTAAATCATTCATTAAGGAAGTAATCACTACGTCATCATGGTGTCATAAATAAATTTATTTATTTAATGTCTAAAAATTTAAAACAAATATCTTGTTTTAGGAAAACATTTTAGATTTATAATTAATATTTATAGTCAAAAATATGTCTTTTATTACCCCATGTAAAAATTGTTTTAGTAAAACAATAAATGTTTGTGACACTTTTATTTTTACTTTAAATAAAAAGTTATTAATGTAATTTTCTTACCCAAGTGGCTCCATGGGGCCCCCAAGTTGACCCATGGATTTTATTGGTCTTCCATGACTTATCCAATAAATGCAATACAACTGTAAAGGTATTTTAATATTATTATACCATTATATTTACCTTAAATTATACTAATTACATTTAATCGCGATTAATAAAACTTTAAAGTTACTATTCACAAAAAAAATTATTATAATCCCATTGAACCAAATTTAAATCCTAATTACAACCTTGTATGTTGGATTTTTCAAAATCAAATCATAGAGGTGCTAAAAATTCTTTTAAACAAAAAAATCATTTTTTAAACAATCACTTAGTGGTTTCACTATTCATCAAAAATTGATGATTTTCAGAAAAATATCAAAAATTCGACCAAATCTATATTTGATATTCCAAATTAAAAAATTATTTCCATTTTAACAAATTCAAAACATAAAATTTGAATTTATTAATTTTATAATCAATTCCCACTGTCAAAAAAATAGTGTGTTTTTATGAAACAATATATATTAAAAGATAGACAATTGTTGATGTACAATTTAAAAGTGAAATTAATTCAAATGACCACCATTGGATTAAATGGTAAAAATAAATTTTAATTAAACTTTAAATCCAATTAAAAAGATAATCTGACCTTATAAATAAATTAGATTAAAAATCACTTTTGAAATAAAATACAGTATTTTTCACTATTCGTTAAAAAATGAATTTTATCAGAAAATTACCAACAATCTACCAAAAGTAAATTTTGTTGATATGAATATAAAAAAGAATTTTATTTTTTAAAAATGAACTTATGAAAGTGACCAAAACTAGATTTAAATAGGGTTCTCCATCAAAAGGTGGTAAATCGGCCTTTTAATGTAAATTATGTTTAAAATCAGATTCATTTTCATTTTAAGCCTCTAAATTTTATTGAATAAAAGTAAATACATTTAAAAAATATCTATAATAATATTTTAGTTATTTGTATTCATTACCTCTAATACAATATCTAGGTGTCAACTACCATTTAATATAATTATATTAGTAGTGTGCAACGTAAGATTTCAAAGAAACTCATTGTTCTGTATTGGGTAAGCCATCGAACCTAGAATATCCTTTAAAGTAATATTAATATTTTATTCACAAATATAAATAAATATGAAAATGTAATATTCATTATTTACCTGGGATGTTTCACTTAACTAATTAATGAAGGAGTTTCAATTAATTAATTAAGGTGTGTGTTGGCAAGAGTTTAAGTGGGGAAGTGAAAAGGTTACAATATTTAAAAGGGAGTTTCCATGTAATTAACATGGGAGTTCAAAGGGGATATGGAGTTGTGGAATGTGAAGGGTTGGGGCTCATGTGGGCCCCACCTCACAATTATCCTCACATGAGTAGTTAGGATCTTGTGGGTCCCAACCCAACTTCCCCATGTAGGATATAACCACCTTACATATAAAATAAAAATTGTTCCACAATTTTTATTCAATTATTATTTAATCCAAAAAAAATTAACTTCTCATCCTGTGAAAACGAAATTGTGGTAAAGGTCCCCTTAAGCAACTACTGGAGTTGTGAGTTCATCGACACCCTCAGATTTCAATTCCGAGCACCGGTTCAAAAGATATAAAATCCAGCTCGTTCATTTACTGAACGTAGATGAGCTAATCTTCAGAAATTGATTCCGTACACCCCGGGCCTCAGAATCAAGTGCTGTCAGAATCCATAGATTTGTAAAATTCCAAAGTATTTAGGAAAAACATTTCCTTGAAATTTCGTGGTCTTTAAAATTATCTCTTATGTGATATGAATAATAGATAAACTATCACGATTATTTCATCTCAAAGAATCAACTATATTTATTTTTCAATTACAAAAATATAAGGAATCGACCTTAAACATTACATAATATTGAATTAGATTAATAATTCAAATTGAATATCTTTTCAGTTTTAGAGCTATAGAGAATTAGGACATAAGTATTACATCTTAAAAGATTACAAGGTAGACATATCTACACTGTTTCAATTTTTTCATTAAAAAAACTCTTAAAAAATAGTCATGTCTTGTTCCATGTTTTAGACAGCATGAATTTTCCTTGATCCCATCCTTGACCCTATTCTTCTTTAAGACCTGTGAAAACATTTCAAAGTAGGGGATGAGAATAAAATGCACAATAAGGGTTATAAAACAATGAAAGAAAACATTTTTTCATAAATACATACAAAACATTAAATAGTTTACTTACCTCATAAAATCATAATATTTAAGAAATACACATAGAAATCATTAATCATATAGGTAACTTGTGGCATCCATATCATACTTACACTGTAGCTATCATAGCTATATAGGGAGTTACTTTGGAATACCCATCATAGTATATTACATAAATCTCTTAGGAGAAACATTCACGTTTTCCTCCATCACATAACCCAATGCATTGGAGATCTATCTCGGGCTCACCCACCCTAGGCTTATCACGGAACCACACGTATACGTAAATAAGGCCCAAGAACCATAACATGGTCATAATACATAACATTAGCATAAAATAAATATAACATTTCCACATTTAAATAATAAAATATCATTTCATGATATTGAAATAATAAATCCATTATAAAAACCATTTTCAATACCAAAATACGTAAAAAGAGTATATGGTATTTATTTTTCCTTTTAAAAACAATCCATCTTGTAAAGGAAGCCAATGATCAAATAATACTCCCGGCGACAGAAAGTTCATTGTCACCGCTTATGAAAAAAACATTCCTTATCTTCGTTTAGTAAAACGCTTCGTATAAAAAGATTCCCTTTGAATAAAATGAAAAGTCAAAGGGGTTTATACACCGTATAAAATAAAGTCTTGTATAAAACTAAAAATTCCTCAATGAAAGGAGATTGAGACGAAGTCCCTTGCAAAGATCGTTTTAAAAATAAAATAGATCGATTATGTGCATTCAATATAATTACACATAAATCAATTATAAATACATGAAAATTTATTTATCACATAATCAAAGAATGACCTAAACAAGAAAGCGAAAATCAACCAAAAGAACTAAAATTGGGTTAAGAAGTTCCCTTACCTCGTGTCTAACTTGACTCGATCATTAATTAATATCTTGAATAATAAACTAAAGTTAATTTATAATATCTGAAGAACATTTTTCAAGTTTATTATTCCTTTTATATCACTTATTACCATGTTATAAACATTATGCAATCATTTATGTTAATAACATTTATTTTTTCGATATTTGGTACTTGAGTAAAAAATGAACACCTTATATTTACAAGTTGTCCATGTGGTAAAAGGTTCATTATATAAAAAATGATATTCATGATTTTTATATCATATATATCATATTTATCCAGTATATATATGTTTTTATAATAGTATATAACATTTAGAGATAAGAAACGAAATGCATCGTTCATGGAGACAGTAAGCCGTACGTAAATATGAACCCTAATTTCATTTCTATTTATTATTTTAATGGAAATAAAACGTAATGATACATAGGTATATTATAATTAAAGTATAATATCATATATAATATTGTTAAATCCATCCTTTATACATCCCACATAAGGCATTAACGAATAAAATCACTTTGAGGGGGCGGTCGTCCGCACTTCCTCAAAGGAGATTATCAAATTTACCCACTATGGAAACAATAAATGCGTAATGTAAATGGGAATTACAAAAGCGTAAGGAAATATTAAACATAGTATATATCATATATAAATACAGCTCCATCATGATGGCCCCCATGAGAGGCGGTAATATGTAATTGAACAATCATCATTTCGTGAGGCCTTAGTTTTCCATCCACAGAAACATTATGTTCATCATACATTCGATGGAGGTGTGTGTATGTGTAGTTAAAATACATATCCAAAAAAAATCATAGTATATTTAGGATACTGGTTTTGTTACAAAAGAAAGTAATAAAATGAGTTTAGGGGTTGGATAAGTAAAATAAAAGAAAACAATTTAAGAGAAACTATTACCTTTATTTTGGGTAACTCCCTTTGGTTTGAATTAAAAGACTTCTTGAAGTGATTTCATCCTAAGGTAAGGCTTCTAGATAGAGGATAGGTATGTAGGGAAAATAATTGGGTAGAGGTTGGACAATCCAAATGGCTTGAGAGGTGAGAGGAATTGGTTAGAATTAGTCTCTTTTTTATAAGGGGGAGGAGGGACAGTTTTCGAAAGTGTGAAAATATTATTTTATTATAAACTTATCTCTATTTTCAAAAGATCAAAAAATCATTAAAGATGAAGATAATCTGACTCATGGTCAATAGAAAATCATCCAATTATAATTGGACATGTTTTGGACAATATTATAATCATTATAATCATATTTATATAAATCATTTATTAATGAGGTAAATACTGCATCATTAAAGTGTCATAAATAATATAAGTTATTTGATGTCTAAAAATTATAAACAAAATTCCATGATCTAGGAAATGCCTTTATATTTCCAATGAATATTTATATCTTAAGAGATAATTTATATAACCCCGCGTAAAAATTAATTTACTAAATGATATTTGAAAATGTCAGTTTTTCCTTTACATTAAATTAATTAATCTAAAGTGTCATTATCACACCCAAGTGGCTCCATGGGGTCCCGAAATCGACCCAAAGATTCCCATGGCTGTAAATAACTCATAAAATAAGGTTAGAACAGTTGTTAAGTTAATTTTTAAATATTATAAGATTCGTTCAACCTTAACATACCTTATTTACCTTTAACCGCGGTGAATAAGAGTCAAAGGTTACTATTCAAAAAAATTATTTTTTATCTTAATGAACCAAATTTTAATTCTTGATAATAAACATTTATTTCAGAGTTTTGAAATTCAATTCATAGAAGTTGTGAAATTTTATTTAAATGAAAATGTTAGTTTTTTTAAGTACCACTAAGTGGTTTCACTGTTCATCAAAAATTTAAGTTTTTCAGAAATGTACAAAACATTTAGCCTAAAAATTATTTGATATTACAAATTCTAAATTAATTTATATTTTTCCAAATTAAAAACATATAAGTGGCATTAATTAATTTAAAAATTAATTTCCGGTGTTAAAACAAATAGCGTGTTTTTATGAAAAAATAACTATCAAAAGATCGATACTTGTTTATGTCGAATTTCAAAGTGAAATTAATTCCAATGACCAAAATTGGATTAAATGGTAAAAATATATTTTAATTTCACATTAAAAACAACTAAAAAGATAATATAACCATAAAAATAAATTATAATAAAATTCACTTTTTAATTAAAATACAATATTTTTCACTATTCATTAAAAAATGAACTTTATCAGAAAAATACCAAAAAATTACCCAAAGTAAAATTTGATGTCTCCATTATAAATAATGATTTTATTTGGTCACATGGAATGTATTAATGTGACCAAAACTATATTTAAGGAGGGTTCTCCATTAAGAGGCGATAAATCGGCCTTTTAATGCAAATAATGCTTAAAATTTGATTCATTCAAATTTTAAACCTCTAAATTTTTATTGGATAATGTAAATACATTTAAAAATCATTTATAATCGTATTGTAGTTAGTTTTGTTTATTCCCACCTATACAATGGCTAGGAGTTAACTACCATTTAAAATAATAATATTTTATTGTTATTGTGCAACATAAGATTTCAAAGAAACCCGTTGTTTTGTATCAGGTATGCTATCGAACATAGCAACCATTTTAAAGGAAAATTAATATTTAATTAAAAAATATTAATAAATTTGAAAGTCTCTTATTATTTATTTACCTGGGATGTTACATCCTTCACCCCTTTCGGAAATTTCCTCCTCACAATTTTTATTCACTTATCAAAATAAGTGGGGGTTTTTATCCCTCATAGCATTTTCAGATTCCCACGTTACCTCTTAAAACATATGGGTTTTCCACAAATCTGTTACCTCGTGATTCACCTTATTCCAATACACTTTCTCTCTACGGTCAAAAATATAAACTGGTTGTTGTTCATAAGAGATATTCTCTTCCAACAGAACTACCTCTGGGCTCAAAACGTGAGATGGATCTGGAATATAATTTATCAACATCAAAACATGAAAAAAATTGTGTACCTAGGATAAAGTTTGTGGTAAAGCCACTCTGTCTGCAACTGATCCAACTTTCTCCAGAATTTCATAAGGTCCAATGAACCTCGAACTCAACTTTTACATCTTACCAAAACGCATCACACTTTTCCATGGAGAAACTTTGAGAAAGACATGATCACCTACCTCAATGGAATGATCCTTCCTACGGTTATCTTCATAACTTTTCTGTCTTCTCTGAGTTGTTCTCATGTGCTTCTGAATCAACTGAACATTCTCTACCATCTCTTTTACCAATTCTGGTCCCATCAGCTTCCTTTCACCTACATCATCCCAAAAAACTGGAGTTCGACAATGCTACCCATATAATTACTCAAATGGAGCCATATGTATACTGGAATGAAAGCTGTTATTATAAGAAAATTCAACCAAAGAAAGATGTTGGTCTGAAATTACCTTGCAATCCATCGAGTAAGAACATAACATATCTTCCATGGTCTGAATTTTTCATTCTGACTACCCATCTGATTGAGGATGAAAAGCTGTACTAAAATTTAATTCAGTACCCAATGACTTCTAAAGGCCTTCCCAAAAGTTAGAAGTTAACCTCAGATAACGATCAGACACAAAGAAGAGGGGAACTCCATGAAACTTGACTATATCTTTAACATACAATCGAGCAAGTTGATCTAGAGACAAAGGATCTCTAATAGGAAGGAAATGAGAATATTTAGTCAATCATTCAACTATAACTTAGATTATATTATTACCTCGATATGTCTTTGGTAAGCCCACAACAAAGTCCATGGATATATTTTTCCATTTCCACTCTGGCACTGGTAAAGGCTGAAGCATTCCTTTCGGTAACTCTCTCTCTACTTCAACCTACTTACATGTGAAACAATTTACAATAAAATCCGCAATATCTCTTTTCATTCCATCCCACCAATAATACTCCTGGAGATCTCTATACATCTTAGTACTTCCAGGATGAACTAGAAGTGGGGAACTATGAGCTTCACATAACAACTCATTCTTCAACTGTGAATCCCAAGGCAGACATAATCTGTTTCCAAATCTCAAAACACATTCATTATCAACGTTAAAATCCGGAAACTTACCCTTCTAAACCAACAGAACATTTTTCTGCAACTCATTTTCTTCCTTCTATGCTTGTTTAATTCTGTCTAATAGAGATGATTTCACTGACACCTGAAACAAAACAGAAGAATTTCCTGCAACAAAAACTTCTATGCCAAAGTTCATCAAATCAAAAACCAAAGGATCTCGTTCCAAACGTAACATCGTTAATAAATTATTAATTTTTAGACTAAATGCATCATCCACTTCATTTTCATTCCCCAGATGATAAAGGATCGTGCAATCATAATACTTGATTAATTCCAACCATCTCCTCTGTCTCATGTTCAATTATTTCAGAGTGAATATATACTAAAAACTTTTGTGATCAGTATATATTTCACACCTCACTCCATTGAAATGATGCCTCCAAATTTTTAAATAAAAACAACAACAGGTAATTCCAAATCATGTGTGGGGTAATTTAACTCATGAGGTTTCAAATGACGTAAAGCATAAGCAATTACCTGATCATTTTTCATTAGGACACAACCAAGTCCTTACAAAGAAGCATCACTGTAGATAAAACACTCACCATTTCTAGAAGGTAGTTCCAAAACTAGAGCATTCACCAATCTCCTTTTTAATTCCTAAAAATGACCATCACATTCTCTTGTACAGATGAACTTAACACCATTTCAAGTTAACATAGTCATTACACTAGATAACCGTGCAAACTTTTCAGCCAACCTCCAGTAATAACCTGCCAAACCAAGAAAACTACGAATCTCAGTTATAGTTGTGGGTATTGGCCATTTTTCAACAACTTTCGTTTTAGCAGGATCAAAAGTTATTCTAGTTTTTGAAACAATGTGACCAAGGAAAGAAATTTTTTGTAACAAAAACTCACACTTGCTGAATTTCCCAAATAGTTTCTTAACATTTATGTTTTTCAAGACAACCCTTAAATAACATTCATGTTGCACATTACTTTTGGAATAAACCAAAATATCATCAATGAACACAACCACAAACATATCCATGAACTCAAAGAAAATTCTATTCATAAGATACATGAATAAAACAGGTGCATTGGTTAACCCAAAAGGCATAACTAGAAATTCATAATGGCCATATCTAGTACGAAACGCGGTCTTTGAAACATCTGCTTCCTTTACTTTCAACTGATGGTACCCTGACTTCAAGTCAATCTTCAAAAAATACTGAGCTCACTGGAGCTGATCAATCAAATCATCGATATGAGGCAAAGGATACTTAATCTTAATAGTGATGTTATTCAATGCTCTATAATCATTGAAAAGTCTCATTAAACCATATTTCTTCTTATCAAACAAGACAAGACCACCCCTTGGTGATGTGCTGGGTTGAATGAAACCTTTATCTAAAAAATCATGAAATTGCTTCTTTAACTGTTAAAGATCAATTTGAGCCATTTGATAATGGGTTTTTAAATTCGCTTAGCATGAGGAACTAAGTAAACAATAAATTCAACTTCCTGATCAGGTATAATACCAGGAAACTCATCAGGAAAAACATCAACATACTCATTTACCACTGGAACATCATTAATTTGAACAGTTCCTTTGCATTCAACAATATGTGCAAGGTAACATTCATTTATATCTTTTACATTTTCTCGTCTTCCTGATATGTTATCAACAGAAAGGGTTCATTTTTGTATACAAACTGAAAATCATTTCGGAAAGAAACCTCTTAAGCTCTACATTCAATGTTAGCTTGATAAACAGAAAGCCAATACATGCCCAATATAACATCAAACTCTATTAGAGGCCAAACAATAAGGTTTTCAGGTAGAATCTTTCCGCACACAAGGACATGAATATTCTTATGTTTTCTTTTTTTCTCTAAATATCCTTCATGTGTTTTTACCGTAAGTTCTATATTCATATCTTGTGATAGAATTCCTAACTTACTTGAAAAATTCTCAGAAATAAAAGAGTGTATAGACCCTGAATCAAACTACACATTGGCATAATCTGAACAAACGAACAATGTACCGGATACAACTTCATTTTACGGCCCAACATCTACTGAAGTAATTGAAAAGGATTTCACCACCCCTTTCTGCTTGTAGTCAGACTTCTTTCCTTCAGTTCAGTTCATTGTTGGACACTTATTTGCAAAATGATCCTTTTCATTGCACTTAAAACATTTAACTGACTGTAAATCATATTATGTCTTACCATTACCCTGATCTTTTTCAGTGCAATTACGAGCCTTATGCCCCATTTTACCACATCGTTAGCACTTACCAGAATTCAAAAGACATTCACTAGCATGATTTTTACCACAATTTTCACAAATGGTAATCTTAAGTTTCTTACCATCAGAATTTTCTGAATAGTTCTTCCCTTTCACTAGCCACCTCGACCTCTTATTCTGTTGTTTGTCAAAGAATACCTGATCATCTACAAACACCATTTCATCCTTCACCAAACAAGTAAAAAGTTTTTTCATAAATTTTTAAATCACGAGACGCTAATTCCCTTCGATAAATTGTATTTAATCCAGAGTAAAAACGGTTGATTTTACTATCAAGATCTCGTATGAAATTTAGAGCGTACCATTCCAGTCGAGTGACTTTTTCTTCATAAGCAGCCAAAGAGTCATCCTACTGCCTCAATTCCCGAATTTTTTTCCATCATAAGACAAACCACCTTAGGAAAACATTTCTCAAGAAAGTTACCTTTGAAGTCATCCCAATCAAGAGCATAAATCTCCTCACTATCCATGATATTTTTCACCATCGACCACCACTGATCAGCTTCAACTTCAAAACGGTATATAGCAAGACTAACCTTTTGATGTTATGAACAACCCTTGACATCAAAAATCTTTTCTAGTGTTTTAATCCACCCTTCTTCTTGCACCAAATCAGATGATCCCCGATATGATGGGGGATGTTGCCTCATGAAATGCTCCACTACTGACATGTTCCTCTGTGGTTGATCTGGATGATCTCGTGCATGGATACAACCACCATTTATAGCCTGAGTAAACTGTGACATCACTGCAACAAACTGTTCATTTCTGATTCTGACCATCTCAGGTTGCTTATTTGGAAGGTTTTCTTCCTCCTGACGTCATCCCAATATAGATTCCCTATTTCCTCTGTGAAAAACCATTCTGAACAAAAAAATATCATAGGCGAAGAAACATAGTAATCTTGAAATGATATACGGTATCAATGTTAACATAAATTACTTTATGGATATTACTTTAACAATACCCTATCATCAAATGTTATCTAACCCACCCTCTGATACCAACTATAAGGACTCGGCCTTAAACATTACTTAATATTGAATTAAATGAATAATTCACATTGAGGATCTTTTCAGGTTTAGTGTTTTAGTGAATTATGACAAAACTATTACATCTCAAAAGATTATAAGGTAGAAATATCTACACGGTTTCCATTTTTTTCATAAAATAAAAAATCTTAAAAAAAGATTCATGTCTAGTTCCATGTTTTAGACAGCATGACTTTTCCTTGATATCATCCTTGACCCTATTCGTCTTTAAGTCCCGTGAAAACATTTCAAAACATGGAATGAGCATAAAAAGCTTAGTAAGGGTTATAAAACAAAGAATGAAAACATTTGTTCATAAATACATACAAAACATGAAATCATTTAATTACCTCATGAAATCATAATATTTTAGAAAGACACAAAGAATTCATTAATTAAAAAGGTAACTTCTGGAATCCATATCATACTTACATTGTAGCTATCACAACTACATAGGGAGTTACTTTGGAATATCCATCATAATGTATTCTCTAAATCACTTAGGAGAAAAATTCACATTTACCTCCGCCATGTTACCCAATGCATTGGAGAGCTATCTTGGGTTCATCCGCCCTTGGTTTATAATAGAACCACTTGTATATGTAAATAATTCCCAATAACCATAACATGATCATAACACATAACATAAGCATAAAGGAAAGATAACATTTCCACATTGCAATAATAAAATATCATTTCAAGATATTGAAATATTAAATCCATTTTCAAAATCATTTTCAATACCAAAATACGTAAAAAGAGTATATGGTATTTATTTTTCCTTTTAAAAACATTCCATCTTGTTAAGGAAGAAAAAGATCAAATAATACTTGTGGTGAAGGAAAGGTCGTTATCAGTTCTTACATAAAAAACATTCCTTTTTTTTCATTTAGTAAAATTCATCGTATAAAAATATTCCCTTTGAATAAAATGAAATGTAAAAGGGGTTTATACACTGTATAAAATAATGTCGTGTATAAAACATAAAATTCCTCAATGAAAGGAGATTGAGACGAAGTCCCTTACAAAGATAATTTTGAATATAAAATTGATAGATTATGTTCATTCAATATAATCACACATAAATCAAGAATAAATACATAAAAATTCATTTATCACATTATCAAATAATGACATAAACAAAAAATAGAATATCAACCCAAAGAACGGAAATTGGGTTAAGAAATTTCCTTACCTGCTGTCTGACTTGACTCGATCGTTCTTTAATCTTCTGAATAATAAACTAAAGATATTATATACTTTCTTAAGAATATTTTTAATGTTTATTATTTATTTATATCACTTATTACCAAGTTATAAACATTATGCAATCATTTAATTTAATAACGTTCATTTTGTCGATATTTGGTACTTGAGTAAAAAAATGAACAACTTATATTTACAAGTTGTCCATGTGGCCAAAGGTTCATTATATCCATAATTATATTCCTGATTTTCATATCATATATATCAATTATATCAAGTATATACCTATTTTTATAATAGTACATATCATTTAGAGGTTAGAAATAAAATGCACCGTTCATGGAGACGGTAAACCGTACGTACGCATTAACGCTATTTTTATTTCCATTTCTTATTTTAATCGAAATAAAATGTAATGATACATAAGTATATTATAATTCCAGTATAATATCATATATAATATTGTTAACTGCATCGTTTATATATCCTACATAAGTCATTAACGAATGAAATAACTTTGAGGGGGCGGTAGTCCGCACTTCCTCAAATGAGATTATCGTATTTACCCACTATGGAAACCATAAAGTCATGATATAAGTGGGAAGTACAGAAGCATAAATAAAATCATGAACATAATACATATCATATATAAATACAGTTCCATCATAATGGCGACCATTTATGGTGGTAATATGTAATTGAACAATCATCGTTTCGTGAGGCCTTAGTTTTCCATTCACAGAAACATTATGTTCATCATCCATTAGATGGAGGTGTGTGTAAGTGTAGTTCAAATAATTCTCATAAAAACATCCTAGTATATTTAGGATACATGTGTTGTTACAAAAGAAAGGAATAATAAGTGTTTAGGGGTTGGAGAAGTAAAATAAACGAAAACAATTTAAGAGAAATGTTTTCCTTTAATTTGGGTAACTCCTTTTGGTTTAAACCAAAAGTATTCTTGGAGAGCATTCTACCTATGGTAAAGAATCTAGGGAGAGTAGATGAATGTAGGGAGCTTAATTGGGCAGAGTTTGGACAATCCAAATGGCTTTAGAGTTTTGAGTAATTGGCTATAAGTGGTCACATTTTATAAGGGGGAGGAGAGACTCTTTGGGAATGTGTGAAAATATTATTTTATTATAAACTTATCGTCAGTTTCAAAAGGTCTAAAAATAATTAAAGATGAAGATAATATTAATCATGGTCGAAATAAAATCATCCAATAATAATTGGACATTTTTTGGATAATATCTTAATCATTATAATCATATTTATATAAATCATTTATTAATGAGGTAAATACTGCATCATTAATGTGTCATAAATAATTTAATCTATTTTATTTATAAAAATTATAAAAAAATACCATGATGCAGGAAATATTTTTATATTTACAATGAATATTTATAGATTAAGAGATAATTTAAATAACCATATGTAAAAATTAATTTACTAAAATATATTTGAAAATGTCATTTTTGCCTTTACATTAAATTAATTAATCTAAAGTGTTATCATCACACCCATGTGGCTCTATGGGGTCCCCAAATGGACCCAAATATTCCCATGGCAGAAATGACTAATAAAGTAAGGTTAGGAAAAATCTTAAGGTAGTTTGGAAATATTATAATATTCTATTAACCTTAATTTACCTTATTTATCTTTAACTATAGTAAATAAAAGTCAAAAGTTACTATTCACCCAAAATTATTTTCATCTTAATGAACCACATTTTACTTCTTCATAAAAACCATGTTTGTAGTATTTTTGAAATTAAATTTACAAAAGTGGTAAAATTTCATTTAAATGAAAAATTTTGTTTTTTTACTACCACTAAGTGGTTGCACTATTCATCAAAAATTGATGTTTTTCAGAAAAATACCAAAAATTCAGCGGAAACATTATTTGATATTCCGAATTCAAAATTGATGTCTATTTTTCCAAATTAAAAAATTATAAGTGGAATTATTTAATTTAAAAATTAATTACCATTGTTAATACAAATAGCTTGTTTTTAAGAAACAATAACTATCAAAATATTGATACTTGTTTATGTCCAATTTCAAACTAAAATTAATTCCAATGTCCAAAATTGGATTAAATGATAAAAATATATTTTAATTTAACGTTAAAATCAACTAAAACGATAATCTAACCATATAAATAAATTATATTAAATGTCACTTTTGAATTAAAATCCAATATTTTTCACTATTCATTAAAAAAAGAACTTTATCAGAAAAATACCAAAAAACTATCCAAAGTAAAATTTGATGTCCGAATTCTAAATAAGGATATTATTTAGTCAATTAAAATGTATTAATGTGACCATAACTTTATTTAAGGAGGGTTCTCCATTAAGAGGCGATAAATTGGCCTTTTAATGCAAATTATGCATAAAATTAGATTCATTCACATTTAGAGCCTCTAAATTTTTATTGGATAATGTAAATACATTAAGAAATCATGTATAATCATATATTAGTTAGTTTTGTTTATTCCCATCAATACAACTGCTAGGAGTTAACTACCATTTAAAATAATAATAATTTATTATTAGTGTGCAATATAAGATTTCAAAGAAACCTGTTGTTGTGTATCGGGGACGCTATTGAACATAACAACCCTTTTAAAAAAAATTAATATTTAATTCAGAAATATTAATAAATATGAAAATCTTTTATTCTTTATTTACCTAGGATGTTATAGAAAATGTTTTGGTAAGTCCTAATCATTAATAAATCCCAATCATTATCATAGTATCATAATCAACACTTTCTGGGTGAATATTTACAATAAAAAATTATCATCTACATATATTTCCTACCATTTTAAATAAATATAAATAATCTATATCATTAATGGAAATATTACTAATTCTAACTGTAAATCACAAGTCATGTAGTTTTTCTAATGGCCATTTAGTTGGTGTCACAAACCATCCTAGTTTATCCCTAAACTGTACCCATGAGCTATCATTTGAAACACCTAAGCAGAGTCCCTAATCTCAATTGCTATAAACAAGCATTAGAAAATCATGATATAATATTTGGGTATTATTTCAACCCATATAAATAAATCTTAATAAATACACATAGAAAAACCACAACTATAATATATTAAAAAATGTTGATCGAGAAAATAAAATATAAATAAAGAAAATTATCAATTAAGTTGACTAGAATATAATATCATATATACAAAAAACCTAAAATTACATTAAAGATATACTTGTGACCTAATGGCCACATTCCATCTATAATGACCAACAGTCTCCATGAGTTAATCGATGGCCTAACCAGAACCTAAATAGTAGCATAGGTCTATTGACACCAAGTGAAAAAAGATGTGTGTGATAATAAAATATATCTGTTAGTAGAAGCCACTAAACCCATGAATTTTCTTTCCCATAAAAATATATAAACAATAGATAGAATATGAAATAATAATGTAGGATTTCCTAATCTTATAAAATAAAACCACAATTCTATAAATTATCACTCCTATCAAATTTTAAATACTATTTTGATCAATTTTAGTTTTAAAATGTAGATTTAAAAACAATCCCAGTGGGAAGACAAAATTTCTAGTGAATATATAACCATGGGGAGTCATTATTAAATGTAATTAATTATATGTAACAAAATGAAAAAATACATTATAGATAAGAATATGTAACCAAAATAAATCTATTAGAACATGAAGACAAAATTTGTAAGAAAATTGATAATATAAATAATTAAAAAAATTGAAAATTCGTAACATAACATGAGGATACCCATGATATAATATGTTTGGAACCATCTACCAGTCTACAGATGTATTCCTAATTCTGTTACCAACCTACTACTCTCATCTAGCTTCATAAGTGGAACTATGACCCTCACCAATCATTGGGAATCTAGTCCATACTATGGGGACTGTATTTTAAACATCATTCAACCCTCTATACGCGTTATAGGATCAAATGATAATAGAATATGGGAATTACATATTCAGTACACATAAAACATCTCAATCATGAATCATCATAAGGAATTTTACCTACTAATACCACCTCCCAAAACGATCCTTGAGAAGACCCTCACCAAACTAGATGACTTCTATGAAGGTCTCTACCAATATGAAAAATTATAATGGTTTCAACAACGATGTATCAATTTACGTTTATAATAATGTTCTATGTAATTGAAATTCTATGAATCATTTTCTAAATATAGTGTGCTAATCAATAAAAAATTTAATGTTCCATAGGAGAAATTGATATAAGGATTCATAAATCATAATAATAATAAAATAACTGGAAAATATTTTGAAGCATTAAACCATTTCATTTGAATTCTGTTTTCAAATAATAAGATTGATGTAATTTCCATTAATACTCACATATACATTTATATGAGCATTCATGTCCCTTTATAAATATATATTTGACATCCCAGGCCCGGATACCACTTAACTGGTGCCCTGAGCCTAGTGGGCCACATGGCCTCTAATGCATATCCCTAAATGACGGAGGCTGACGACTATTATCCAGGGCATAGGGTGTGTTTGTGGGATACATATCCCATCATTAGAAGAGTGTATAGATGCATAATAAATATAATGGAATAGTAAACAATGGAATAAATATAAATAAACATCAGAAGCTAACTGATGAAATAGATAAACAAGATTAATAATAACTGTATCAACTAGAACAACGATGATGTAATTTCAGGTCACCAGAAAACTAGAAAAACATGGATACAAGACAGTAGTCATAACATGTTCTACAATGTAAAAGAAAACAAAGGATATTACCAGCATCCTGATATCATACATGGTCATCTTCTATCATGCTCCATCATATCATAATACAATCATGTGTTGGAATTTGTATGCTTCCATTTGTTAATACCATCAACCATGTTATATACATTGGGTACCAACAATTCCCGTAGTGGGTGTGAGATAAATCTTAGTAGGCCACCATCAACAGTGTATATAAAAAATGGCCCCACTAATGGGATATATCAGAGTTAAGGCAAGAAATATTATTAAACCATGAAGTACAATATAAATAATTACCCAAGTACATGCTTCATCCCTTGGCTAGTGTCTAAACATGTAACTAGTTAATTAATCAAGAAATTACTATTTAATAATAATAGTCACGTGAGGCATATCCAACACTGACTTCACCTCGTGATAGTGTAATTAGTGAATGTCCTAAGACATGACAAGGAAACATTAAAATGATATCTAGTGAGGGAGTTATAGGGTAATAACCAAGGAAAAAAAGATAACATAGAACACAAACTTTGTATTATCAAAGTCTACCTATGGGGTAAGAGTGTAATCCAAAGAGCATTATCCAAGGCATTCCAAAATATAGTTCGTACCAAGTCCAAGAAGATTGACCTAGGTAAAATGGGGCTAACCAATGATAGGGCCTTGTGGGCTTTCACTATGGAACATACTTTTCAATGTTATATCCAAGGAGTGTATCCAAGGTATCCTAAAACAATTTAATGGACCATGTAGTAGTATATCGAGCATCTGAAGAATAGACAAGAACCATAGTCTAGGTGGTAATTGACCTAAGAAAACCACTTCCTTGAATCGAAATGAGGTTCTCAATACCCAATGTATTCTCTCTCATAATCCATGGTGAGATAAGGTCATTTCATTCCAATTCTCTATTGTAATCATGTAATAATTCATTTGGTTCATGTCATTCCTTCTATTAGTGTAGATTGGTCTAATAGAGTTGCAACCATTTATTTATTTGTCCATTCCATGCCTTACATTTGTGTGGATTTGCTAAGTAGTGTTGCAGCAATTTAATGAAGTCTTAATTAACCATTAAGTCATATTCAATTAGAGAATTTCACTCCACTACAATTCATTAACATAGAATGGGATTCTACAGACATATAACCTTTTTTAAATCACATTTGTTAAGGCCATGTTATATACATAGTATAATATCAATTTCACATTTCATATTTAAAAATAATTTGGAAGAAGTTACCATAGAAGGGTCAAGGGGTGAGTATACTTGGTACAAGCCATTAGACAATCATCATTAATAGATATTTTTTTATTATGGAAAGTCTCTCCTTTAAGAAGTTCATGCAGTAGCACACCTTAATGGTGGCTAAAATGTGCTGAAACACTTATAACCCAAATATGGAATATCTTCAACATGGGAGGATTGAATATTGGGAGTAACCACTAAAAACTAATCACATTTTTATAGAGACAATAAACATATGATTCTAACAAGTATAATCATGGAATGTAAATTTAGAAATGGCTTCCTATGAAATCGGTGATCCCCACAGATATATTCCAAAAACAACAAATTTAATGGATAAGTTATAGACCTCCCTCTTTATTTGTGTACTATCTTTCTCATATGGTATCATCTCTTGATTATCATTGTATTAGAGTCGATATATGAAAAGGTGAAAAATGTTCACCAGGAGATATCTAGTTCAAGAGTAAGAGAGAAGAATAATGGATAAAGATGACTCAAGTACTTACGGTTGTGCATAAAATGTGAATAATAGATGCATGATTAGATGTTAGATGAATGAGATCTATTGATCCCTAGGATTATCCTTCAAAAAGATCCAAAATGGTGAAAATTTAGTAAAACCCCGATTGTTCTCTGATTAGGGTGAAAAGGATGATTAATATATCAATAGGAGAGAAACATGAAATATAGAGTGTATTTTTTCCAATGCTTGGTTTTTCCACATAGTATAGTCTAACCAATTCAAATCCATCCACAATTTCTTGGGGAGAATTTCATTCACTTGGTTTGACCACATGGACGTGTTCCCACCTTGCGAGATTGTTCTGTCTGAAAAAACACCATCTTCTCTATTTGGAAAA
This sequence comes from Viscum album, assembly GCA_963277665.1. Classification (NCBI taxonomy): domain Eukaryota; kingdom Viridiplantae; phylum Streptophyta; class Magnoliopsida; order Santalales; family Viscaceae; genus Viscum; species Viscum album. The sequence goes on along the minus strand of OY728151.1, from coordinate 1,000,253,205 downwards.
TTGTTCGGAATTACTCTTGGTTTTATATAAATCAGGAACCAAGCCTATTTTTCCCCAAAAGATGTATTCTGGGCTCCAAAAATTCCCAACACCCCCTAGGAACCAATATTAACACATTAAGAATACATATTATGTCCAAAGTAATGATTTAGATGGAATATTTAAGGATCCATACTACAGTGAAAAACTTATTTCTTACAGTCTTCCATGGTTAAGATAACATGATTCGATATCTCCTTCCAATGGTAAAGAATCATTGTCTAAGAACAAACATGGCTATTAGGTACATACATTGGATTCCCTCTCCCAATTATCATCGTATACTTATTAATGCTACCATAGTAGCCGTAAGAGTGGGACAATCATTCCATGAAGTGCTTTTGTGCATCAGTCAACGTTGTGAACTAGACACCACTAAAAGGTAGAATCGACATATAACTCAACTTCCTCATGATAAAAGGTATGGGAAGGGTCTACCTGATATTGGTGAAGCTGTGAGACATGGAAGATACCGTGCATGGTACAAAATCTCTCAGGAAGTAACAAGTAACAGGATACCGTAATTATTCTCATTAGAATTTCAAACAGCCTAATGTAATGAGGTGAAAACATTCCATGATTTCTTATCCATCAATTCCCTAGCCTAGAAGATACCTGAATAAAAACATTATCCCCAACCTTGAACTCAAGAGGTTGTCGATGGTGATCGGTAATGGATTTGTTTCTAGACTGAGTAGTAGTCAAAGGCATACTTTTCAACTGAACATGTTCTGAAGTCTTCCTGAATGAGAATAGGACATAGTAGGTTTGTTTCACCTGTCTCTATTAATCACAAGGGTGATCAACATTACATACCATATAAGGCCTCAAAATTATCTATCTGAATTATCAAGCTAATATTGTTATTATATGTGATGTTTGTTAGAGGGATAAGATTCACACATGAACCACTAAAATCAATGACAAATTCTAAAATAATATCATTAAGAACATGTATTATTCATTCTGTTTTTTCCATAAGTATATGGGTGAAAAGATATTCTTGAAGCACCTAAGTCTCCATATCCTTCTAAAAACCATTCTAGAATCATCAAGTGAAATAAGAATCCCAATCTGAAATGACAGTGTGAGGAACCCCATGTAGTCATATAACCTCCCATACATACACTCTTCCCATTTCATCAAATGAGATTGTATCCTGAATAGGAATGATGCGGGATGACTTCTTTAGTTGGTCAATGACTACCCAGATATCATGAGTACACCTCACTGACCTAAGAAGGCATACTAATAATTCCATAGAAATATCATCCCATTTTCATTTTGGGATTGGAAGAGGCTATATCATGCTTGAAGACCTCTGGTGATCCACCTTCACCTACTGACAGGTGGAACAACTAGTGATAAAGCCTACAATTTGATGTTTCATTCTAGGGCACCAATACTAGCATCACATATCTCGATACATCTTTAATATTCCTGGATGAACTGCCCAATCAGAATTGTGAGACTATGTTATCTTGTCTTGTTTAATATCTACATAAACCCAAATACATCCACATATATGAAGGATTACATCTCTATCCATAGAATAAACTGAAGGTATGTTATCTCCTCATATACATTACCAGAGAACCAAACCTTCTGAAATAGAAAATGACCAACTTTTCACCTTCTCAATGATGGAATATGTAACTATTAATGTTAAAAGGTATGACTACTAATGAAGCTTACATTTTACTATATTTTATATGATAAATCATTGTTTATAATCCCACCATAGTCTTATTGAATGGGTAATTTTCACTTTTTTAGGTTTTATTTTTATTTTGAGCATAAATGTGAAAAATGACTAATTCTGTATTTTTGACAGATTTTTACGTCATGGGTATTGTGTTTAGTTACTGAAAAAATATAATTCTAAATTTTCTTATTAATTTTATTTAGAATCCTTATTTAATTCCCTTTATTTTTTTATTCTGGACCAGGAGCTGATTTGGCCATCTAGAGGGTCTGAAAATTCATTGAAGTTGGACACTTTTTTTCCAGTGGACAGCGTGGACACCACCAATGTAACGGAACCCAAAAGTGGCCTACACACATCCAAATGAGGTTTTTCAAATTTATATGGGACGAGGGAATCTATTACCGACCATATAAGAAATTTGGGAAAGTTTGGAAGTCAATAAGGTGGAAATGAAACAACATACTTTTGGAGGAACCATCCAAGAAGCTTCATCCAGAAAAAGAAACTGAGAATTAAAAATTCATAACTCCTCACCCGGTATCAAAATTATCTAAAATTTGGAGGAGAGACGGACAATATATATATGAAAAACATTCACTAAGGTTGAAACTCGTGAAGAGGTCATTTATGGGGTCTACAACGTGCAAATTTTCGGGGGTCGAATTCTACCTATAAAAGGAGGCCCTCACCTCCTTCCAAAAGCATCCCATTCTCCATCCATTCCTTCAAGGCACCAAGGAGGAGATCTCCACTGAGGGAGGCCGGCCACAAATATTCCCCTTTTTTTAATTTATTTCTTTTCTTTATTTTTATTATTCAATTGTAATTTAGATTTCTAATAAATTCATGCATTGTTTTTATTTTTGTGTCCATCGATTCACCCTCTTTTCTTCCTCCCATCTTACAATTGTGAACTATAATACTCAGGATCATGAGTAACTAATCCAAGGAATATATTGATGTAGTAATAAGGTTCTTGAACCCAAGACCATGTTTTTAATATTCTTTGAGTTAATTCTAAGGATAATTTATAGTGGGTGTAATCCTCACTGTGGTTGTCTGAAGATTAACTTCTTAATCTACAACTATTTTCCCTCAATTGAGGAGGTGGATGGAGGGTGTGCTTGGCGATCTATTAGTAGACTTTTCATTCATTACCGGTGTATAATAAGGTGTTCACACATTCTATGGAGTGTGTACACTATGAATATTTGAAACTGGCCAATGAAGGTGCTCCATACATATTCTCTCGGGATAACTTCTTTTCTTCCATAATTCCATTCTGTTTAGCATTGCATGGTAATTTATAATTGAATGTTAGTTTCCTATTATTTTTTATTTCAATTTATTTATTAAATTCAATTTATTTTATAAAATATAATGCAACAAAAATAATTATATTAGGTGAACTAGAATATGTGATTGAACTGACTTCAATGCTCCTCAAGTGAGACGACCCTAGTCAGCCACTGTGCTGCATTAGGAAAATAAATTTTCTTTTTCCATGCCCTATGACAGAAGTGATTCAAAACTTGTTCCGTTTCCGGGGAGCTAAGTAGTTATTTCGATCACTTTTTCAAATTCCCATTTTTTTAAATATTTTATATTATTTTAATTAAGAAAAATCGTTAAAAAAATTATTTTTTCCATGATGTATTCAAATTCAAATATTTATGCATGAAAAAATTACTCGCAAGTGCAATATCAAGAACCAAAAATTTATTATCATGATCTAAATGACCGGGTTGAAAGGATTAGTAATAATCTTGATGAGTTGGGGAAGAAAATGGAATGGGCATTAGATTATGTTCGTTCAAGTATGGAGTAACCCGACCCTGAGCCGGAACAAGAACCTAAGATGGTGGTGGAAGAAATTTCACCACACATCATTGAAGAACCAGAGGAGGTAAATGTAGGGGTACCTGAAGACTCGTTCATCCTCACTATACCAATTCAACCTGAGATAGATGTAAAGGAGGATGACTTTCCTGCTGAGCCAAATGTGGGAGATCAACAAGAATTGGATAAATTTGAGAATGAATTTGAGGGGTTGCTTGATTTCCCCAAACCTTGAAAAGAAGAAGATCCAACACCACTGAAAGAAGACCCCAACCAATTGGTGGTATTTGATGTCAAGATGGAGGAGTCTGACAACCTACATACATCCTATGATGATCAAATCCAAGTGGAACTTTCCATCGAAGAAGAGATTCAAGCTGAAACAAGTCAGGGAGATGATACATTCTTGAAGTCAAATTATTTTAATTTTTTTGAAATTAATTTGAGTATAACTCCCAATTGTTTTGAATTTTCAGAATCAGATGACTCTTATTATGCCCTGGAGGATGAAGAGACAAAAGAAGATGCACCTAACGAGGAACATCTAGAGATCCCGGGAGACATTGAACTTTTACTAGATGGAGCATAATAAGAGAAAGTAAATGTTTCACAAGTAGAAACAAATAAGGAGGAGGATCCATACTTGATCCTACCCCCACCATGCAAGCTATACCAAATTTTGAAGGGGGCGAATCTGGTATACTCTATCTATGGAGTCCTCCTCAACAAGAACAAAGAACTGTAAGCTTGGAAGAGAAACATGTGGTGGTTTAAATCAAAGAATCTTCATCTACTGACTGGTTATGGATAAAAGCTTGTACTGCCCTCTAGAGGCAGTAAAAGATTCCAGGGCCCACTTGAGGGATCATTACAAGATATATTTTGACATTATTTCTAGTAATTTAAATTTCAAATTTAGTATTAGGAAGCATTCTAGCATGTGGCCCCCTCCCTCTTTTCATTTCGAGCTTAAATGAAATTATCCTTGTGATTAAGTGAGTAATTTAACTTTTGTAGGATCATGAAGGCAGAAGGAAGCCTCGAGATTTAGAGGAAGAGGACCGAATCAATATATCAAAAGGGAGTTAACATTTTACGATAATCATTTAAACTCCTTTATTTTTTGGTCCAAAACGTATTTTGAGAATTAATGAATATTATTATCACTTTTCACACATCAATTTATTTTTAATGAGTTGAAATTATTTTTGAAATAATTGATTTTAAATGATTGTTGATATGAAATATTTTCCCTTGAAATAGATTTTAAAGAATTTTAATGAGTTTGAATGATTTTTGAAATCCATGCCCATGAAACACTGACTCAAAATATATTTCCAATTTCGTGAGGTATTGTAAACCTATTTTAAATATTCTTCCTAATACCCACACTTTCTTGAGGGAAACTTGAATTTTGTGTGAGAACCAAAATTTGTGAATAATTCAATTTTGAAGCTTTGGATTTCATGGAATGTATTTTAAATGATTTATGAATCTATTTGGCTGGACATATTTTATCTTGAGACCCACCATTACATTTATCCTTCATAAGCCGTTAGATTCCATGAATTTCCTTATAGGTTTAAGCCACATTACAAGCCAATTTTTCCTTACCTACCCACACTTTTAGTATTTTGTCATGGTTATTTCAAGTTTGAGTGTGTAGTAAGGGACTTTCATGTGCGTTCATTGTGATGTGTATAATTTATTGGGGATGATAGGTGTGTGTCAATACATTGGGAAGTGGACAATAAGAGAATTGGTCATGTGTCATCATTTCATTGTGCATTATTTGTTTCATCCATTTATCTTTCAAAAAAATAAAAGAAAAAAATGGAGATGAGTGTGAATTCCTTATTTTAAATTCTTTTATGACTCGTGTCACTATCAAAAATTTAGGCCATGAATTTTCATTCATTAATTGTATTAAATTTTCATCTCTTCCTCTATGAAAAAGAAAAAAATAATAAATAAAGATGTGCCTTTCTGGAGCTTTGAAAAAAAGGGAGAACAAAGATGATATAATTCATTATAAGAAATCAGTGGCTCATGTACCATGTCATAAAAGGGGGTGGTGAAGTTTTTTTTAACATTTTCATGTGGGATTGAGAGAGTAATTGCCTGTGTTTTCCCTTGATTTAATCATGCATTGTACTTAAAAGTCCAACCTCCACTTTCTATCCTGAAACGTTTTTAATGATTTTCCCACCAACCCTAAGTCGTAGAATCATTTGAACCTTTAATTAAATCACTCATGATTAAATTCATTTTCATGTTTCATGTTGTGGAGAAATGAGAATTTTCACAAACCTATGGTGATACATGTGATTTTCATGTATGAGTATAACTCTAGATTAAATTTCTCTTGAGTGAAGAGTGACATAAAATTCAATGTGAGGTAGGTTGTGATTGGGTCATGGATTTATTTATGAGGTTGAAAATTTTTTAATAATTTAAATGAAAATGATAGAGTCTTTTTATTCATATATGAGACATGATGTAATTCTATTTTGGATAAAATCATTGATATTTTCTAATTTTTGATTTTTGTGTGGATTTTGATTTGGATATAGGATGATTGCCCAAGAGTGAAATGTTTAAGTGTGGGGGAGTGATGAAGCTTAAATTTTCATATATTTTATACTATAAATCATTGTTTATAATCCCACCATAGTGTTATTTAATGGGTAATTGTCACATTTTAAGGTTTTAATTATATTTTGAGCATAAATGTGAAAAATGACTAATTATGGATTTTTGAAAGATTTTTATGTCAAGGGAATTATGGTCATTTATTGAAAAATATAATTTCAAATGTTCTGATTAATTTTTTTTAGAATCGTTATTTTATTTCCTTCATTTTTTTATTCTGGAGTAGGAGTTGATTCGGACATCTAGAGGGTCTGAAAATTCATTAAAGTTGGACATTTTTTTGGGTGGACAGCGTGGACACCACCAATGTAACAGAACCCAAATGCAGCCTACAAACATCTAAATGAGGTGTTTCAACCTGGGATGGGACGAGGAAATCTATTAATGACCTTAAAGGACATTTGGGGATGTTTGGAAGTCATTAAGGTGGAAATGAAACAACATTCTTTTGGGCGAACCATCCTGGAAGCTTCATCCAAAAACTGAAACCAAGAATTAAAAATTCATAACTCCTTCATGTGGTTTCCAAATTATCCTAAATTTGGAGGAGAGACGTCCAAGATATTTATGAAAAACATTAATTAAGGGTGGAATGCGTGGAGAGGTCATTTATTTGGTCTACATCACGCAATCTTTCTGGGGTCGAATTCTGCATATAAAAGGAGGCCCTCACCTCCTTCCCAAAGCATCTCATTCCCCTTCCATTCCTTCAAGTCCCCAAGGAGGAGATCTCCACCAAGAGAGGCTGGACGAAAATCTTCCCCCTTTGTTTTTAATTCATTTCTTTTCTTTATTTTTAGTTTTCAATTGTAATTTAGATTTCTTATAAATTCATGCATGGTTTTTATTTTTGTGTTCACCGATTCACCCTATTTTCTTCCTCTCATCATACCATTGTGAATTATAATACCCATGATTACAAGTAACTAATACGAGGAATATCCCGAGGGAGTAATCAGGTTCTTGAACCCATGACCATGTTTTTAATATTCTTTGAGTTAATTCGAAGGATAATTTATAGTTGGTGTAATCCTCACTGTGGTTCTCTAATGATTAACTTCATAATCTACAACCATTTTCCCTCGATTGAGGAGGTGGATGGAGGGTGTTCTTGGCGATCACTAAGTAGACTTTTCATTCATAACCGGTGTAGAATAATGTGTGCACACATACGATGGAGTGTGTAAACTAAGAATATTTGAAACTGGCCAATGAAGGTGCTCCCTGAAAATTATCTCAGGAGAACTTCCTTTTTTCCATACTTCCTTTCTAATTAGCATTGCATGGTAATTTATAATTGAATATTAGTTTCCTATTATTTTATATTTCAATTAATTTATTAAATACCATTTATTTTATAAAATATAAAACAACAAAAAGAATTAGATTAGGTGAACTAGAATAAGTGATTGAACTGACTTCAATGCTCCTCAAGTGAGATGAACCTGGTCAGCCACTGTGCTGCATTAGGAAAATAAATTTTCTTATGCCACACCCTACGATATGAGTGCAGAAACTACTCATGAATATAATTAAAATCTTGATGAATTTTAGAAAATAAGGCCATTAACATCCATTCATCAATGGTTTTCTATTAATCACAAATTATTGTTTTCCATTTCAGTGTAGTAGTGTCCAAATTTCCCTTTCTATGTGTATAGTCATGCTAAAAACAAAGGATTATAGATATTCGACCCATATCCATTGTCTAATGATCATGTGATGCACTGAAACGATATACTTGAGGATATTCTGATCTGTATACACCACAGAGTGCTCACCCCATAGATATTTTTTGCAATAATGTAAGGCCTAGAAAACTACTACAAACTCGAGGTCGTGAAATGGGTAATTTCTCTCGTGAGGCATCAAATAACTATATCAATACACAAAGGCTTTGTATTACTATATCAACACTGCTCCTAGTGAAATGCATTATGAATTGGAAATGAATATATAACCATTAACTATTTCTAGAAGAACCCAAATAGGTGCTTATAAAATCCCCCCTTTCGTATCCTAAAATGATTTATCAAATGCTTCTGAACTTGTTAACGTGACACCCACATTTGTAGGACCGGTAAGAGGTGGAGAAAGACGAGAAAAGTCATGTATGAAATACCTGTAATTTCTTTCAAGCCCTAAAAAACTCTTAATATCTTACATGTTCTTAGTATGTTCCTAGGAAACTACAACACTAATTTTTTTTGGGTCAAAAGATACTCCAAAATCTGAAATGATATGTCCCAATAAGAGGACCTTGTCAATCTAGAAGTATCACATTGCACGATTTTCATAAAACTTATTCTCTCTCAGTGTATTCATAATGGTCTCAAGATGTTTGGCATGGTCATTACGAGTGGAAGAGTACATCTTTATGTCATCCAAAGAGACCACAAAAAATATTTCAAATAGGAGTGGATTCCCCTATTTATAAAATCAATGAAAACCATAGGTTCATTCGTATGAGAGAATGAAATAACATGATAATCATACAGACCATACCCACTACAGAATGATTTACAAGGTATTTCTAAAGGTCTGACTTGAACCCGATTATAATCCTATCTCAGGTAATTCTTATAGAACACCGTTTATCCTAAGATATGGTCAAAGATAACATCTATTAGAGGATGTGGATATTGGTTCTTGATCAGAAGATGGTTCATACATCTATAATCCATGCATAGAAAAAGAATTCCATACGCGTTATTAGAAATAAGCATAGGCGAATGCTCCAATGATGTACTATTCCATATAATTATTTTGGCCTCGAGGTCCTCTAATTGATTCTTGAGATCCTGAAGCTCAATTGGTTCCATCCTGTATGGAGGAATAGACACTATATCTGATCCTAGAAAAAGATCAATTGTAAATTGTACCTATTAATTAATAGGTAATCCATAAATTTAATTGGGAATGTCTTCAATGAAATGATTGAATACTAGGGGGAAATCAGTTTGGGGAAATTTCCGATCCACCATGAAAATATTTTTGATTAAGGAAGTCACTCCACCTTGCCAACGATGAGTCGATTCATCTCTCTCAGCTAGGACATCCCACACACCACTAAAATGAAACTGCTACCTTCTAGTGATGTAAAAGGTACCCTAAAACGATATAATTCTACAAATACATGATATTAGACTAATCATTCCATCCCCAAAATGACATCAAATCCCGTCATCTCGAGAACAGAAATATTCAACAAGAAAGGGTAACTGCCAACCTCAAGGGGATAGTAAATGCACTTGAGTACACCTTCTATCAGTGTTCCCATTTACATATCAAGGATCATTACACCATAGTGATATTGTATCTATAGTACAAGACATTCTATGATAGATACAGAAAGGAATGAGTTTTAAACACATCTATCTATCGAAAAATGTAGAGACAATAGTGGAGGCTAGTAGAATAGTACCTTGTAACATCCCGGATCTGGAAGCCACCCAGTGGTGCCCCGTACTATGTTGGTCACATGGCCTCAAGCGCGTTTCCCCACACACCAGAAGCTGCCGAATAGCAGCGAGGGCCTTGTGTGTGATAATGGGAAAACTATCCCCTCATTGAGATAATACACAATGGAAGTAAACATATAAATACAATAGCAGAAGCAGTTAATATCCAGCAATGGTAAACAGCAGAAGACTGAAATAATAAACAACTAGTGCACACACACACACACACATACATATATAATGAAGCATGATACATATGTCTTGAAATACAGCCAAACAAGTCACAATACTGAATACAAACAGTACTAAACCCATGTACCAATGAAAATAGTTAAACAGCTCCTCAACATCACAATCTATTGTTTGGTACCATGCTCTCCCGCTCCACAGAAGATCAAGTACAAGAAGTAGAAGGGATATTTACCTTGTCTCTAATTGCATAAATATAATCTGTTTGGGGCCAAAATCATAGAACAAATAGGGTGTAAGACTAAATCCCAGTAGGCAACCAACACAAGATCTGTGCCTAATCGTTAGTGAATATATAGATAGTAAATGTATAGAAAGCAGTAAAAAGGAATGTACTCAATAGTAAACAATCCAAATTTTCAATATCATGAAAAAAATATCCATGAAGATAAACACAAACAAGTAACCCTCTGATAATTACCCACAGCCTATCCCCTCTGGTCATACCTATCAACACAAGCAAGCAACTAACAAACATGTAACCCTCTATGAATTACTCACACCCATCCCCTCTGGTCATACTTAACAAGTACAAGCCACACTTTGGGGAGTACAATCAGCCTAACCCCAGTGGTTCGGTACATAAAAACTCTCTGAGGAAGCACTCACATTCAATTACATTTATAGTCTAAGGTACTCAGGAACTCTATGAGGAATCGCTCACAGACAATTCCCCTTATAGCCCAAGGTCAATGACTCCTTGAGGAAGCTCACGTGGTCAAGTCTTATTATAGCCCAGGTCGTTCATAGACTCTCTAAGGAAGCACTCACCATCAACTCCCCTTATAGTCTGAAGTAGTTAATAATAATTAAAGACTATCTAAGTAAGCTCACTTAGTCATTTCACCTTATAGTCTAAAGTGATCAAAGACTCTCTGAGGAATCTCACTCGGTCAATTCCCTTTATTGTCTACTACACTAGGTTCACATAGCCCTGTGTAGGTCAACGAGCATAGAAATGAAATATGGAAAATGTAAAACTACTGAACTACTTGGCTAACCAATCTACAACATATCAAGCATTTCAGAATACAAACTCCGCACCCTATTGAAACAGGCATGTGAAACAGGAAAGGCAACCAAAAGGCTATGCAGGGCTAAACTGTCATAAAGAGAGCATGCATGGGAAAACATATCCAATGCATTGAAAATACTCTATTCAAATCCAATTAACCTCTACACAATCATACAAGCATGACATACAATCAATAGGGGTAAAATGGTAAAATCACAACACCCCGATTAAGGGTATTGGGCACAATTGCACATATAACTCAAAGACATTCAATGAAAACGCACAAACCACCTACCTCTTATCTTTTCGACGAAGTCGATCCGCAAGATACCACACCTCAAATCTGGTGAATGAACCACCGAAATCGCTCTATATCTCCTTCCCTAACATCCACATGTCTTAAAATCAACAACCATGGCAACTACAATCTTTTATCTACAGACAATGGATGTAGATATAGAAAAATGATTGAGAGAGAAATATGTTGATCTGGAGGAAAACACAAAGAATCCAATAAGGGATACGTACCTGGGAGAAACCACTATAAAACCACATTGAAACCCCATTGATTTGCTTCCAAAAAGATTTTGAGAGTCCCTCCAAACCATTAGAACTAAAAACCCCGATAGAGATTCCAGTGGGAGGAAGAACGAGGGAGAGATGGAAATTCTCCAGTAGCCTGGGACTTAAAAACCCCAACTTTATGTGGCAACATGGTTACCCCGAATGGTTTGGAAAACCATGTACCAACCGTGCAGTTGCCTCTGTCTCACCTAGGGACTTTGCATGCCTTGCCTGCACGGTCTAACAAACATTGCGTAACCCATGCAGAGCCTATTGTCAAGGGTACACCGTTTCATGGACATGCCATAGGGTTTGTTCATATCATGAACCAACCATGTTCCCCTACAAAACCTCTTGAAAAAACTATTTTTCTCCAAAACTACTAGAAATTGAAAACATATATGAAAAGAAGGTCCAGGTTCTTACGAACATCCCCCCTTAAAGAAATTCATCTTGAATTCCCTAGGGCCGTGTAGAAGAAGAAACCCCCAAACAATATCGGCCACTGAGCTCATACATCGATCTCTCTCTCCCATGTCTTGTCCTATACTCACCCATGCTGCCATAACACTCATACCAGAGGAACATAACAACCATGGTGAACCTTTGTACTGTGATCAAAAATCCGGATATAATTATTCTCAAATGACACATCCACTTTGAGCTCAACCTCTTTAGGTTGAAAGACATGAGACAGGTCTGAAATGTAATGTCAAATCTGTGAAACTTGGAAGACGTCTTGCACAGCCTGGTACCTCTAAGGTAACTGCAACCGATAGGTTGCCGACCAACTCTCTCCATTACCTCAATCGGCCTGACATTCTTCAGTGAAAGATTACACAGTCACATGATCCTCTATTGTCCCAACCTCGGTGTGAAATGTACGAAAACCTGATCCCCAACCTCAAACTTCAAAGGTCGTCTCCGCTGATCAGTATACGATTTCTGTCGAGACTGGGCAATATCCATGCTTTTCTGAATCAACTCTATCTATTATGTGGTCTCCTAAACAAGATGAGGTCCCAAAAAATCTTCCCCTCTTGCCTCAACCAACATAAGGGTGATCAGGATGGCCTACTGTACAAAGCCTCATAAGGTGCCATTTGTATAGTTGCATGAAAAATATTATTGTAGGTAAACTCCAAAAGAGGTATATGCATCTCCCAAGAAACTCCAAAATCCCGAATGCATTCCCGAAGCATATACTCAAGCTCCTGAATCATACACTCAGACTGGCCATCATTCTAGGGATTTTAAGCTGTACTCAAAAGTACATGTGTACACAAAGCCTTCTAAAGCCCCTTCCAGACACAAGAAGTTAAACGAGCATCCCTGTCTGAAACAATGGAGTGTGGAACTCCATGTTGACGTACAATCTCATGGACGTAAAACTATCTCATCTCATCAACACTAAAGGTCTCCTTGATCGGATAGAAGTGAGCGACCTTCGTGAGTCTATCAATGATAACACATCCTGCATCATTCCCTCGAGGCGACCTCAGTAACCCTGTCAAAAAATCCATCGTGACATAATTCAAATTCTACTCAAGAATGGGAAAAAACTACAAAATATATACTAGTCACTAAGGCTCTGCCTTAACCTGCTGATAGGTGGAACACCTAATGAAAAATCTAGCATCATCCCCCTTCATTCCTGGACACCAATACCAATGGTGTAGACAATGATACATCTTGTTGATTCCTGAATGAACTACCCAAACTGAGGAATGAAAGTCCTGCATCATCTCCTCGCGTATGTCCACTGGAACACATACGAGCCCCTAGAAACACAAGTTCTCATCCTCACCTATGGTCCTTCCAGGAATAGGGTCTTCTTCGGACGCACTCTCCCTTATGACTAAGACTTCATGATCTGATATCTGCCTCATTCTCACTTGATCAAGAAGAGTAGAGGTAATAGCTGTAGAAGAAAGAAAATTCTTCCCATGTCTGTCGTGCACCTCCAAATGCATCTTAGAGAACATATCCATAAGCTTCCACACACTTTTGGCCTCTTGAACTACATGTATCTGAGTCCTCCTCCTTAGTGCATCATCCACTACATTGCCTTTACCAATCGTATAGGAAATCTCAAAATCAAAGGCCTAAAGGTACTCAACCCACCTACGCTGCCACAAATTTAGATCAGACTGAGTGAAGATGTACTTGAGACTCTTGTGGTCGGTGAAAACCACAAAATTCTCTCCCAGCAGATAATGTCTCCAACATCATAAGGCATGAAAAACGACAGCCAACTTAGGATCGTGTGTCGTTTAATTCCTCTCATGTGGCCTCAGCTATTGAGACATGTACACAACGACTCCATCTCCCTGAATAAGCACAGATCCAAGCCCGATACCTGATACATAGTAGTAAGTAGTATATCTTTTTCCTGCCTCTGGAAAGACTAGTATTGGTGTTGAAGTCAACCTCCCTTTCAGCTCTTGAATGGTTGACTCACAAGAATCTGACTATAAGAATTTCATACCCTTCGTAGTCCGACCTGTTAGCAGTGCTTCTAAGAAAGATAATTCCTCTATGAAATGAATGTATTATCCAACCATCCCAATAAAACTCTTCACCTCAAGGACATTCTTTGGCTGCTCCTAGAAAAATACAGCTCTCACATTATCTGGGTCTACTAATACTTCTGCATCTGAAATAACATGACCCAAGAAGTGAATCTGATCCATCCAAAAGTGGCACTTAGAGAGCTTAGAATATTACTAATTCTCTATCAGTGTACTCAAAACAATCTCAAGATGTGTATCATGGTCATGTCGAGTGTAACAGTACACCAATATATCGTCCATGAAAACGACGATGAAGAAATATATGTTGGGATGGAACACTCGGTTCATCAGTGCAATGAAAACTGCAAGCACGTTCTTAAGACCAAATGACATAACCATATACTCGTATAGACCATACCTTCCCTAGAAGTCTCTAAGAGGTATATCTGATGGTCTAACTCGCAACTGATGATAACTGAATCTCAAGTCAATCTTAAAAAACACATGATCTCCTCAGAGCTGGTCAAAGAGATCATCGATCCTCATCAAGGGATATTGGTTCTTGAACGTCAACTTGTTCAACTTCCAATAATCCACACAATAAATGAGGGTGTTGTCTGCCTTCTTCACAAATAGGATAGGTGAACCCCAAGGAGAAGTACTAGGTCAAATGAAACCCTTTTCCTGAAGCTCCTCCAACTTCTTCTTGAGCTCCTGCTACTCTGGTGTAGCCATCCTATAAAAAGGAATGGACACCGGTTCCTCTCCTGGCACAAGCTCAATAGAAATTTCAACCTCACGCTCCAAAGGAAAACATTAAAATTTATCTAGAATGAAAAGTCTGAAATGATCAACCACTAGAGAAAAGTGTAACTGTGAAGTCCCATAGTCATCTAGATATTGACTAGAAATCTGGGATGTAACTCCTCTCAACCCATGATGCTCGAGTCCCACTCTGCTTGCTTGGACAACCCACTTGCCCTTATGAAGAAACAACATGCCCTCTGGTGATATGAAACTCACCATGTGACGATAACAGTCGATGAATGCCTGGAAGGGAACTATCCAGTCCATTTCGTGAATGACATCATAGCCTGTCATCTCTAGGGCACATAGGTCCCATAAAAAGTGACACCCACCATCCTCAAGAGGGCAGACCTTGCACTGATGCACACTCGACATTCTAGTCCCCAACAGAGTGTCTAGAGTCATTATATCCATAGAAGAAAAGATGCAGAGCCCAAGGATATCCAAAAAACAATAGATATAAAGCTATGGAAATCCCCTGTATCAAAAAGGGTAGATGCTAAAACTGAGGCTACTAATATCATACCTTGAACTATAGATGGTCTGGGATCCTAATCCTGTTTGGTCTGCTCCACTGCAAAAGTCTAGCCTGCACTGCTGCCCTGTGACCCAACATGACCACTCTGAGCTAATCCACCCTGCTGTCACTAGAAACTGGGCAACTGGATACCCCGACAATGACCTCCACCTCGACCCGAAGGACCGGAAGAACTCCAATTCCCTTTCTTCTAAGAAACTGGCGGTGCTACACCTAAAACAGGAGTCATAGAAGAACCCCTTAGATCAATATTATCAAGGACTGCAAAATAAAAGTAAAAGAAGTGAACAGGAGAACGAAAGCACTCATGTTTTACAAAACATGACTACACAGCGTGTAGAATTCCCACACTGAGTAATCCTATATGTCCTTTACATGGGCATGTACTCCTGCCTAAACTTGTCGTGTAACACCCCAAACACATGGCGTGTTTTCTTAACATGCATCGTGTACTTGAATCCTATTTCCCTGCCCATGTCCTTTAACATGGTTAAGCCACATGTCTCTCCGAAGACAATACTACACAGCGTGTACAAAATAGACATGAAATGTACTAGACAAGCTTCACCTAGTGCATGTTGTTAGTGACACAGCCTAACACACGGCTCACACTACACGACATCTTCAAGGAGGCCACAAAATGTATGTGAAAGGATACCATCGACCCGTGTTGGTGGTGAAACAACCGGGTACCAAGGTCAGACTACACAGGGTGTTCAATCTGGAAACGACATGTATAACTTAAGGTTTATCCTTCTGTGTTGTTAGTTACACGGGTAGACACAGGGTCAACACCACACAGTGTGTACAACTGGTACACAGTGTATTCCCATAAGGAATTCCCTATCTTGTGCCTCTTCCCACATAGCCTATGACATGGTTAGAGACTACACGACATGTAAATAACGTGCACGGCGTGTACTTACAAAAAATAGCCTCATCCCGAACAGAATAACACATGGAAAGTAGTCAAAACTACACAGTGTGTATTCTAGGTTTTTCCAGGTAGTAATCCACAAAAACTACCACAGAGCCCAGAAAAACATTGTAACACACATTGAAAGTGACAAAATTCGATCTGTGAGGGCCTATACTCCCCGCGAATCAATTTTTGGCATCTTTTATATGTTATAAACAAGCAAGGACAAGGCAATAATCCACCATGTTATGGTCCATGAGGGCCCATAACACCTCAGGAACCATAATTTAGCATTCATTCTAATCAAAACCTTACTCAAACAATGGTATAACAATAAGAAGGTATTTAATTAAGGAATATATCACAACAACATGAAAATTATAAACCACACCTATCACAACAACATGCTATCACTAATGCATCCAAAATGGCATGGAAAGAAAGCATGACAAGTGATTTCTACCAAGATCCTATATGATGCATGAGACGGCATACCTTCATCTCATCAGGTTGTGATAGTAGTAGAACCTTAATAACATCAAATTTAATAGTACAAAACATGTGAGTCTCCCAATAGTGAAAATCAAATCAACTGTAATGTTTCAAAACCCGAAAATTGGAATAAAACGAGGTAGATAGGATTTCCCTTGAACACGGGTTAGCTACTCCTGGGCACAAATTATTACAAAGAACCTGTTCTGTTTTAACCCCTTATATAGACTCCAAATAGTATGTCAAGAGAAAAGAATTCCTCTTATACCACTATGTAATGTCCTATTTCCAGATGCCACCAAGATGCACCCCCATTCTCGGTTGGTCACATAGCCTCAAGATAATTTTCCCAAATTCCCGAGGCAACCGACTAGTAGCGAGGGCCTTGGGTGTGATAGTGGGGAAACTATGCCCTCATTGGAAGTGTACACAGTAGAAGTAAAAAAATACATACAATAGGAGAAGTAGTAAACATCCAACAACAGTAAACATCAGAAGACTGAAATAATAATCAACTAGAGAATATATATATATATATAATGATTCATGATACATATGTCTCGGAAAACATCCCAACAAGTCAGAGTGATGAATACAGACAATAATAAACCCAAGTACAAAAGAAAATAGATAAACAACTACTTAGCATCATAAGACATTGCTTTGTCCTGTTCTCTCCAGCTCTATAGTAGATCAAGTAACTGAATTAAAAGGGCACTTTCCCTTGTCTCTACCTACAACAATATAATCTGTTTGGGCCCAAAATCATGTCCCAAACAAGGTGTGAGACTAAATCCATGTAGGCAACAACCATGAGATCTGTTCCTAATAGTTAGTAAATATATGGCAGGTAAAAGTAAAGAATTCAATAAAAAGGAAAGTACTCAATAGTAAACAATCCATAGTTTCAATATCAATCAAAAACGTTCCAAGAAGATAAACACAAATAGGTAAACCTATATTAAGTACCCACATCATATCATATCTGGTCATAACTAGCAACACAAGCATGCAATTAACAAAAAGGTAACCCTCGGGGAAGTACTCACAACCATCCCCTCTGGTCCCACCTAACAAGTACAAGAAACACTCTGGGAATTACACTCGGCATAACCCCTGTGGTTCTTCATATAAAGACCCACTATGGAAGAAGTCACAATCAATTCCTTTTATGGACTACGGCAGTTAGGAACTCTCTAAAAAAGCGCTCACAGTCAATTCCCCTTATAGCCCCAAATTCAAGGAATCTCTGAGGAAGCTCACTCGTTCAATTCCTCTTATAGGCTAGGATGTTCATAGAATCGCTGAGGAAGAACTCACCATCAATTCCACTTATATTCTAAAGCAATTAAAAAATAATTCAAAGACTCTTTGAGGAAACTCAATCGGTCATTTCCCCATATATTCTAATGTGCTCAAAAAATCTCTGAGGAAAATCACTCAGTCAATTCCCTTTATTGTGTACTACACCAGAGTTAGCACGAACCTGTGTAGGTCAAAGAGCATAGAAATAAAATTTGGCTAAAGTTAAACTACTGAAATACTTGTCTAACCAGTCTATAGCATATAAAGCATATAAAAATACAAACTCTCCACCCAACAACAACAGGCATGGGAAATAGGCAAGGAGGACAAACGGTTAAGCAGGACCAAAAAGTCATAAACAAAGAATGAATAGGAAAACACATCCAAAGAAGAGAAAAAAGATGTATTCGTATACAATTAACCTCTACAAAATCATGAATGAATGACAGAAAATAAGCAGAGGTAAAACGCTAAATGCACAATACACCGATTAAGGGTATTGGGCATTGTTGCCCATATAACTCAATGACCTTCAACGGAAAGACACAAACCACCCACCTCTTAGGGTTTCAGAGATGTCGATCCACAAGCTACCACACCTCCTCAAATCTGGCAAAAACACAACCGAAATCGCTCTATATCCCCTTCCCAAACATCCAAAAGTCTTAAAATCATTACCCAATGAAACCAGAACCCTATATCTACACACAACATGTGTAGATCTAGAAAACTGAGAGATAGGGAGATAGATGTAGATCTAGAGTGAAACACTCATAAACCAAGGCGAGAGACTTACTTGGGAGAAACCACCTACAAACCACCATAAAACCCCTTTTATTTTCTTCCAAAAGAGTGGGAGAGTCCCTCTAACCCTTGAGAACTTAAAATTATGAGATATCTTTGAGTGGGAGGAAGAATGAGGGAGATATGGAAAATCATGAGTGTCCTGGGGCTTAAAACCCCTAACTTTAAGTGGCCTCATGGTTATCCCGCATGGTTTGGAAAACCATGCACCAATAGTGCGGTTGGCACTGTCTCACCCAGGGACATCGCATGGAAAGAACGCAGGGTCTAACAAACCCTGTACAGCCCGTGCGGAGCGCACTGTCAAGGGTGCATAGTTTCTTGGGCTGGCCGCACGGTTTGTTCAAACCGTGCCCCAACCGTGCGCCCCTACACAACCTCATGAAAAACCTCTTTTTCCCTAAAACAACCAGAAAATGAAAACATAACTGAAAAGAAGGTCTCGGTTCTTACATACCTTGTACTATAGATTTTCCCATATCTAGATCCTTGGGTATTAAATGTAATGTATGTAAATGACCTGACCCATACCCCTATGAAACAGATTGACTACTAGGATCCTGATTTCCATGTTGGTGCTGCTGGTGATCATGGTTCGAACTACCACATCCATGAACTCCTCCTTCTCCAGAGGTATTAGTGTTATTCCAACTCTCTTCCTAATGTGGAAAAAAAGAACACACTCGTGATGGTGAAGCAGACAATGATCTTTTTCTACTTGAATCTGGTGGAATGGTCCTTACGAAACATTGACGAAGTCCCATACGACAGAAATCCCAACAATCTATAGGGATGCTATCTCATTGTGAATTATTATGGCTTAGTATTATCACTGATGAAACACCACATAGATATCAAAAAAGATAGTATGGATGCCATTTCCCAAATGAGAAACCTCAGGGAAACATTTTCTACCACCAGAAGAACAGCTAGACTGACGCGGCACTGATAAGTTAATCCGGGTACTTATGTCATCCCATAGTTTACATTCAGTGATATGTTCCTAATCAAATAGTGTATAATAGGTATGAAAGAGAAAGAAATTCACTTGATATCATATTGCGTACTAAAGCCCATCCACAAAACAACTAGCACAGGAAAGCTCATCACCAGCTCAGAGTGGTACAAAGCACTATAAATCATTGAAACATGCTTAGTATTCAAAAAATGACATAGAACCCTTATCAAGATGCATGAAATCTAAGGATATATCATCTATCAATGCCTTAGAAATTATTTTATCAGAATGGTAGTTTGGAAATCAACCCAAAACCTGCCTCGATGACAACCCGCATGTGTAACCAAAACCCAACAAAGCTTGGACACATTCCAAATCATGAATATAACAATATTGGCTCTCCACTCTGGATGGGTTTCTGGATTCTCATAGAAGAAAATATTTTCCTCTACCCAATACATAGTTGTCGGAGAACATCCATCCCCTAATAATGTATGAGTATACTGATGTTGGAACTCGCGGGTCAGATCTGCCATTGTAGGTGAAACATGTGGACCACCTTGCATACACTACATCAAATGTAGGAAACTAGCATGGAATCGAGAATCATTTCATAGAATTGGTAGTGTAGGTGGTTCCTCATGTGGAACTCATGGAGGTAAGACTAGTAGCTCATGGCCAACCAAGTCTGGAGCATAATCATCGCCACCTTTGTAGTCAATTACATGTTGGCATCATGGCAGCAATGGTCAAAAAATTCCTTGAACACACCTCAGAAGAAGCATAAAAGCAATGATATATCATCTCTAATGGAAGATAAATGTATGAAAACTCAGCTACCCAATCAATACTACCCAAACAACCTACTTAGATGGACATGTATCAGTATGTGCTCATGTATATGTTTTATTTCATTTTAGAGTTAATTTTCCATGTTCACTCCATTAACTTTTATAGACATGACCATATGAGATAAGGATTTGAGACAAAAGTTCCAAGAATTCTAATTCTCCAATAATTTGTCTCTAAGTATTAAGAAAAAAAAAGAAACCACCATTGATACGAATTTGTGACGTCCTAGACCTGGATTCCACTTAAAAGTTTCCCCAAGCCCGACGGGCCCTATGGCCTCAAGCACATCTCCTTGAACACCAGAGGCCACTAACTAGAAACGACGTTCTAGGGTGTGTCCATTGGATGACTATTCCCTTATTATCTGAGTGTATCAAAATATTAAAAATATAATTTAATAGTAAATAAAAAAAGAAATATAAATAAACAGAATAACCAAACTGATGCAATAGATAAACGAGAATAATAATAACTGTAACCACTAGAACAGGGGTGATGTAATGTTATGTCACTAGAAAACTGGGAAAATAATGACACATGAATACATGAATGACATGTTACATAATAAAAAATAAAACCAAGGATACTCCAAGAATCCTAAGATCATATTCCGGTATATTCTCTCATGCTTCGTCCTATCTACACAAAATCATGTGTTGGATGTTGTATTCTTCCCATTATAAATACATGCTACCATGTCATCTAAATCGGGAACCAATGATGCCCAAAGAGGGTATGAGATAAATCTCATTGGGCCACCACCAATAATTTTTATAAAATCTAACCCGTATAATGGAATATAGCAGTGTGCATGCTTGAAAATATAGGTAATGAAATTAGTGCAATAGAACTAAATACCCAATTACCTAATTCTACCCTCGTATAGTATCTAAAAGTTTTTTCAATACATTAATTAAGAAATTACGATTTAATTTTAATAGTCGTATGAGTCATAGCCAACATTGACATCGACTCATTATAGTATAAGTAATGATATTCATATGACATGATAAGGAAACAAAAAAATGATATCCAGTGAGGGAGTTCTAGGGTAATAACCAAGGTTACATGGATCTCAGAAAATGATAAATTTTAAGTGTTTGAGTTTATATAAGGGATAATAGTGTAATCCATGGAGTGTAACCCTTGTAATTCCACAATAAGGCGCTTACCAAGTCTAAGCTGATAAACTAAAGTAAAACATGGCTATGAAAAGACAGGGCCCCATGGGATTTAACCATGGAACCTATTATTCAATGATGTATCCATGGAGTGTATCTAAGGTATCCTATGAAAATTTAAAGGACCCTACAGTAGTGTACTAGGCATCCAAGGAATATACAATAACCATAACCTAGGTGGGTATCAACCTATGAAAACTACATCCATGAATCAGAATGAAGGTCATGAGACAAAAGGTATTATCATCTCAGAATCCATGGTGAGCTCGAGTCTATCCATTCATATTTGATATTGTAATAATGTAATAAGACATTTGGTTCATGTATTTTTATCCATAAGATTGGATTAGTCAAGTAGAGTTGCAACCATTTATTTATTGGTCCAAGCCTTGTCTCAAATTTCTGGGGATAGTCCATGTAGCATTTCAACCATTAAATCAAATCTTCATTAACCATTAAGGCATATTAAATTAGAGAGGTTCCCTCAACTACCTTCCAATAAAATCTAATGGGGTTATATGATCATGTACTCTTTATTCAATATCATTTGTTAAAGACTAGTTATATACTTAGTATAATTCTCATTTCACATTTCATAATATAATCATCTGGAATCACATGAATTAGGCGGGAAAAGTGATGAACATACATGGTAAAATCCATTATAAAATTCTCATTCATAATATTTCATATATTAAAGAATGGATCTCCTTTAAAAAGATCATGAAAAGGCACACCCGAATGGTGGATCAAACAAGCCGAAACACTAAAAACCAAAATATGGAAAATATATAATATGGGTGGATTGACTTGTCAGACTAACAACTAAAAACTAATCATGTATTTAAAAAGATAATAACCATATGATTCTAACACTTATAATCATGGAAGGTGAATTTATGAAAGAACTTTTGATGAAATTAGTGGGCCCACCTGAGCATTCTATAAAAAAGAACATTAGGGATAAGTTATAGACTACCAACCTTAGGGTTGTATGATCCTTCTCCTCCGGTATCAACCCATTGATTTGACTCAGATGAGAGTAGATCTATAAAAAGGTGAAAACTCTTACATGGTGGTATCTAGTTCAAGAGAAAGAGAGAAGAATGACGGTGAAATCATACTCGAATTCTAACCGTTGCACATCCACCATGTTTAACATATGCTCGATTGGATGTCGGGCGACATATATCTCACAATGCCTACCTTTGACCTTCAAAACACTCCAAATGGGTTAAATTTGAGGGAATACCTATGGGTTCTCCGATTAGGGAGGAAAATGGGGGTTAATAGATCAATAAGGGAGAAACTGAAATGTCACATATGTTTTTAGCATTCACACAGTTTGTCAAATCGTGCATAAACCGTGTGAGACGATTCTTCCTGAAGATACATCCTCTACTCGGTTTGGTTAAACCATGTGCAAGCCATGCACGAGTGGTACATGTATGGAATTCACATATAATAACTAAGTATGAAATAAAATTTAATCCATTCTTTTCCTATATAAAAAAAGAGATAAAAAGAAGTTAAAAAGTATAGGTATAAACATGAATTTATTAATCTTATAAATAATATAACATTTATAAATAATGCACATAAAATCCATGTTAAATTATTCGTTGTTGAACATGTGTTTTAAATTCCTCCTTTAAAAAGCAACATAATGGAATTATAATAATATTGTATAATAGATAAGATTGAGTGGTAAAAACTAAATACAGAAAGTGAGATGAAATTTACTGAAATGATTCAAGAGATATAATGAGTAGTATAAAATATTAATTTTAGATAACATGATGACCAAATGGATTTGAAATAGTATAAATTATATTATAAATAGTAATGGGAAAATTCTAAAAAAAAGTTAGGATACTATATAAATACTCAGTTCAGAACTATTGAATGGCATATTGATATATTCCTAAGTACATTACCAACTGATTCCTCTCATGTGGCCTCACAAATGGCATAACCCACTATATAATTTCCAAATCACGGTCAATCCAATCTCTTTAACCTTAATGAATAACAAACTTCCCCCAACGCTATTGATGATGTTGAGATTACAAAGAGAATTATTAAAGAAACATGGGCATATGATGCGCATTAAAATCAAAAAATTAACGTAACATAATTACGTAAATATCATAATCCCACCTCATGAAACCATACCTGAAAATAGAATCCCAAAACCACAGGGCTTATATTAAGGTAGCCACTTTTAATAACACATTTAAATTTTTCAATTGTGACATCGAATATGAAATTCATAATAAATTTCATGGAAAAAATTATTAAGATAAATAATTTATAAATATATGGGGATCATCATCATAGATTTATATTGACAAAAATGTGAAATTAATGTTTGGTTTTGGTACCAAATATCTCAAGCCATTATTTTAAAAATATCTATAAATCATAAAACTAGTTCAGAAAATTCAGGTTTTTAAAGAATACATTCCTTGTTATTTCAATATATATATATATATAGGAGAATACATATAATTATATATATATATCAAACATGTAAATATGTGCACATCCTTAGGAATATTAAATTTTCTTGTGAATTAACAAAAATTAACGGCTAGAAAAAAAATATTGTTTTATTAAATAAAACCACCATTGAAACTCAAAATGATAATAAAAAAAATACAACCCAAAAAACACCGTACAAAATTATAATAAAATAAAATCATCATTTCAAATACCCCCATCATAAATTAAAATATCAATTGGATAATTTATAATAAAAATCATTGACATATATAATGAACACAAATGAATTATTATGGAAAAGTATTGAGATCCCATTGTTCAATAATATTACTAATAGTTAATTTTTTAAATCTAAATTAATAAATAATTGAGAATTAACAACATAATTATAATGAATTTAGATTGGTTAAGTAATAACATGGAATATTCTGAAAAATTAATGGATAGAGAAACATACCTCCATTGTCTGGGAATGTGGTAAAACCATAAAAAATACTAACAGTAAGGCCCAAGAAAACCACTACACACCCTTATTTCAAATGAAAACACCAAATAATACAATACTCTCCATATATTTCATCTAATAAGTGAGAATGACCTTAATAAAGGGTGTTTATATTTATATAAGGATATAATAGATAATAAAATTCAATAACTAATAAGAACATATTGAGAGTCTATGAATGGGATTCATGGTTTAGGGGAGGAGAACGGGTGATGGTATTTCGGACCCATTCATTCACAAAAACTGAGTAGGGTAGTTGGAGGATAAAATTAGGTTTTATAATTATTATGTAGAATTATAAATTTAAAAATTGTAATTTTGGGAATGTGACATGTTTTTGTGAACTAGTTTACCGAACTGTGGGATAATTGTGTGCCCTACAATGGAAGGAAACCACACTCTCACACCATCTGTTTGATCAATTTGAAAATCATGAAAAAACAATAAACACAAATTTTTTATAAATTAATCTATTCTCACGTGATTTCCCCCAAATTTAATTTAACCATTCATAAGTCGTTCATGATCTCCCAAAGATCATGGGGGCTTATATAGTTTCCCCTATGAATCAATTTTTTAGATACACCTGTTCAACATCTCTAGTGAAAAACATGAAAAAATAGTACAAACTAAATGATACCATTTAATATGGTAAACTAATGGTTTATCATAATATATTAACACTAAAAATTCAAAGGTCAAAAAACATACCAAAATCTACAAATATTAAAATCTCACAATGAATTCATCCTAAAAATAAATTAAAAGATTAAACACCAAGTTATAAAGAAACTAATAAAGATAATAAAATAAAGTGTTTCAAAAAATTTGTGAGTAATAAGCTATAACAAAATAATTCCACATAATAACACATATCATATCATTCATTTATTGATCAATTTAAATCATAAACTCTCCTGGTTGTAGTGTAGTGTGATCATAGTTTCATGGGTAATATTTTTTTAGTTCCATAATATTTTAAATAAATTCATCAATGTAGAGTAACATTAATCGATTAATGTTTATGATGACACATGTATTAGATATCCAAGAAATATCCTAAAAAAGAATCCATAATTTCAAGCCCATACAAAAAAAACTATGGATCATATAATCAATATTTGTTCTATGCTAATTTTTGATAACTTATATATTTTATGGATCCACAGACTTACCATCAGATGAGATTATATTACCCATAAAATAAATAATTATGTAGTCAATATTAACACATAGAAATGGATTCATACTATATATCCTTAGGGATTAAATTTCAATCCTTAGATGTTAATGATGTTTATATTAACTCATGGAATATAAAAAAATATCAATTATTGATACTACAACAAAATTATCAAGGTATTCTAAAAACACTCTATTCAATAAATACATGAATATAGTATTAACATTATAAATACTAAATGTAATATGTATAAATTCATAGTGTTTATACATCAATTGAAATGTTGTATTTTATGTCTTCAATATTTACTATTAACTGGTAGTATCTAAATCAAAGATAATCCATGGAAAAAAATTTATATATATATAAAATTTACCAAAAAAATTATCAATCATATGTGTAGGAGAAATATTAATGATCATTCTCTTATAAATTTCCTAAAACTAAATATGTGTAACACATATATCTAAATGATTGGTTTTCCCCAATGTAACATTCATGGATAATTCAATAATTTATCAATTTTTAAATTATGTTACACATATAAATCCTAAAACCTAATATGGGAAATTCAATAATGATTCATTGAAACATTTATACCACTAAGTAAAAGATCTATTGACAACTCAACATTTCAGTTTATAGGAAGGCTATGAATCATTTCTGGGAAAATGGAAACAAATTACCATATAGTAGGAAAATCATTGATGATGGGTTTCTACCCAGATATCTACGATATATACCCGTTATAATAGTAAATATGACATATGCACAAAAATTTAATTCCATTCTAATTGTATATTCATCTTCACACCTAATGAAATTCATAACATATATTATAATATCAAAATTGACATCCCTTATAAAATAATTAATTTAATATTAATATTAAGTAAAACATCTACACCATAAATAATATATAATCCAAGATGGTAGATAAAAAATATATTGAGTAAACACATTCCCCTAATATTACAATTTTGAAGAATTTTATGCATGAGTTGTGATTATTGTTACACTAAGAGATTTTACTACTAATTCAACATATAATTATTGAGGACATGAATTAACATTCAATGAGAATTTTGAGGATATACATGAATTAATATTACTATTCTCTAATAGTTATTTTATATAACTGAGAATTTATATTACCACCTAAACTTTATCATTCTATATTCAATACTTGACAACAACCAAAATGGATTTCATGTACATTAACCATATTTTTTGAGAGTGATTAATCCAATTAAATCATTTAAGGGATATCTAAATCTATATTCCTTTGGTGAAATATATGATGCATCAGGTTTATCATAGGAAATTCATAGTCCTTACCAATTCAAATTGTTCATGATGAATCTTGAATAAAAACATCATTTAACATAATCAAATCCCCTTGGAGGGCATATAAAAGTGTGCAGTCATAGGCCCACACAAAATGCAATGGTGTAGATTTTTCTGGTACCCAATTAAACCCACCCGAACATATTACCTCTAGGGGAATTTTTTTTATTCACATAAAATATCTATAATCCATCACAAGATGTTTCTTTAGGGAAAAAACTCTTCACGTTATAATAAAATATGATAATATCCTATACATCAACTTATACATAGGGTTCTCAATGTTTTTCATTTGTTGTAGTTTCTAAATATAATTATAAAATTATCTAAAAAACTATATTTATCCAAAAAATAAATTTATAAAGGTGATATCATTTTAGATGAATATTCATTATAGATCACTATGCTCCCCAAAATAACCAGAATGGTTTAGTTCCATTGGAAACATTGATATGTAAAAAACTGGTGTATAAAATATCTACATTATATCAAACATAGTTTATCTCAACCAGAACCCATCAGAAACAAAACAGACATAATAATATTCTTCATATTATTGGTAAATGGAAATATAAGAAAATCTCATATAAAATGATCAATAAGGGTAAAAAAGGGAGATTCTAAAAAATTATAATATGTATATCTCAATTATATTGGTATGAATCTCTGAGCATAATATATTATGTTCATACCCCTGAATTCTTAAAAAATGTGTAATGAATTAATTTTTGGTAGTTTATAAGGAATTAATCATAATAGAATAAAAGAACATGAGCCCTAAATCAATAAAATTATCACAAGAAAATATTATAAAAGATTACATAAAATGTGAAAAAAAAACAATAATAACATAAATTCAATTTCAAAGACACACACCATGAAATCCACCACGTGACATGTATTCTATAGACACCTTTTTTCGTTCTTTGGGCATGGGATAACCACACATGAACCCTATTTTTGGTCATGATAACACATATTGTACCCATTTTTGGGCTTTGGATGACCGCTTATGTACCGTCATGATGATCATAAATCATCAATATTTACCCAATGTATTGGAGGGATATAATAAACCCACCCATCATATAATATTACCAATTTATATGTATTCACATGATCATGAAAACATTTAGCAATATATAAAAAATAAGACAGGGTAAGAAAATCACGTCTCATTAATACTTGATTATCATAATTTTAAAAAATACATAAATTATTTAATATGGTATTATTTAATAATATCCCACGTAAATCTTAGGAAATGTCAGGTGTTGTTTACATATAATAAAATAAATTGTAAACATTACTTGAAAATTTATTTTTTAAAATACCCTTTTCATTTTAAAGTAACTTATTTATAATATAAATTTTTTATAACATTAACATAAATAATTTCTTTGAAAAGAACCGTGTAATCATTTAAATGAATCCTCAAATATCCTATATGTCATGAGAATGTAAAAATATGTAAATATAGTGTGAGTTATCATAAAAATTCAATTCACATTATCATTGAAAATAATAAAGAACCTCATACATAATGATAATAATGATATAAATGTCATATATATTATATATAAACACATACTTATAACCAATAAAATATGTAGGAAATGTAATATTAATTAAATCACTTAATAGAGATAGTAGTTAATAAAACCTCATGTGTGATATTTCAATTTTTTATTCAAGAAATCAAATATAGTTAAATAATAATTAAACATTCTAGAATAATTATTAGAACATATATATATATATATTAAATTTGTTGTTAAATGATTGTAAAATATAAATAGGGTTAATGAATTTATCAATAAATAAATTTATTGGAAAATAATCCAATTTTAAATACGTTATAAAAACAATAAGAGAATCAAGGAATTGATATGGAATCAAAGTATTGATATGGAATCAATATAATTAAATAAATTTAAAAAAGAATAATAATGAATTGAATGACCATTTTGAGAATAAATTGTTGTGGAATATTTGAAAAATTAAACAAAATATGATGTGAATGAATAAAATAAAGAAATAAATTTGAATAATATTAATAGTACACAATAGATAATACGGTAGTTTGAAAATAGTACCTGAAGGTACCCCATCATATACCACCTCAATCCTTATAAGATTAAATATATAATTCCAATATATTTAATAGTATCACAAATAACAGAAAGTATCTATATTTTTTATGTAATAAAAAAACATGATATAAACACACTAGCTATATAAAAATGAAATTTTATACCTCAAAGATTAATGATTTTTTTAAAGAAAATAAGGCAATTATATGTTAGTTGACAAATTAAATATAGTTATCACAAACATTAAAAAAATGGGATATAAGAGGATATATAAGAAGTAATCAAATTATATTAAATT
Source organism: Viscum album (assembly GCA_963277665.1). Taxonomy (NCBI): domain Eukaryota; kingdom Viridiplantae; phylum Streptophyta; class Magnoliopsida; order Santalales; family Viscaceae; genus Viscum; species Viscum album. Next base: position 1,000,223,378 of record OY728151.1, on the reverse strand, counting down.
ATCAATTATCTAATGAATATGTAGGAAAATAGTATATAATGAGAATATAAGAAGATAGTGATTTGGATATTATAATTTAGATAACACAAAAAATGTAATCTATATGTATAAATTAAATAGCATTGATCGAAATTGAAAATTTAATAAATTAGATAATTATTATTTTTGGAAATTAAATGTTGCGTTTATATTTAAATACCTTAAAAGGTTCTATTTATAGAATTCTAATCATTTGGTAATGTTATAGAATCCATTACTATCTTTAAAAAAATGAAGTTGTAACAAACCAGCTTGAAAGACTATAAATCAAGTAGCTAAAATGGTAACCTCATTACCTCAAAAGCACCTCACCATACAAGATCATATAATATAACTAATACCACAATGTTCAACATAAGAGACTCTTATGGTGTCCCTCATATCACTCATGGCACAGTTACCTCACTGTTCATACCATGTATCTCACATTGGGGACTAAGAATCAAGAAAGAGCTAGTAAAACCATAATTACAATATGATAATCCATCGTAGATCCCCTATAGACCCAATAAATGGTATTCAAAGTATCAATCATAGTGAATAAAGTTGTACTATTCTATGAACATTGAGTCCATTAATGACATCTTTATGTCAGGACACGAGTTCACTCCCATGGTACATGCAGATACAAAATATCATTTATATTCACACACAATAATACAAAAATTTTAATAACACTCCCCAAATATGGTATCCATGTAACACCCCATGTTTTTAAAAATGAATTGATTTTTATGAAATAATATTTTATGTAGATATTTATAACAAGACATTAAACATAATTTTTCCACTTCTATGACTTGGAGTTCAAAAAACGGTCATATACATTTATGATCAATACATTATTTGGAGTTCGATTGAACCAAATTTATTTCTGGTGAATATTAACATACCATTATTAATAGTAATAAAAACCTAATTAATCATAAATTATTTTTTAATTTTATTTTCTTAATTATTTATGATAATGACATCTTAATTAATTTTTCATTGTGATATAAAATTAGTACTAGTTTAAAAATATTTATTTTATCAATAATGTATAGAAATATTTAAAACTTAAATTAGTAATATTTAGAAAATTATTTTTCTAAATTTCAGTTCATTTCTAAATTCTACACAAAAAAAATAAAATTTAGGGTGTTTTGTTGGATTTTTTCTGAAATTATTGATTTTTTTAGGAATGGTAAAATACAATAAATTACGATAAATGATAAATTATTAATTTACTGCATCATAGATTTTGCAAGGATTATGTAATCACACTAGTTTCGGCCTCACCTGAAATTCTTACTAATTGGGGTCGTATGATTGAATATTATTCATATCTTTGATCAAAAATATTAAACTAATCAATAAAATAATGTGAATCCCCTTTTCTCCTCCACTAAAAATTACACCCTCATTCTTGTCTTTCTCTCACACCTCTCAAGCCTAGATAATTATCTATTTTCTACCAAATCCCCTCACCAAGTCTATTTATCCTATCCAAGTCCTTCTGGTCTCACCAAAAGGTTGAAACTAAAGGCCTTAAGAAGGATCACAATGAGAAGAGATCAAGAGGTAACAATCCTCTAACTTTATCTTGGGATTTCATTTAATTCCTTTCTTTTTTTATACTTTAATTTCCTCCCCATATCCAATAGGTATTAAAGATCTATTATGATTTGTATTCTTTATTTTTATCATGTTTTTGTAATGATTCGTTTTCTGTCTTCATCTTTGCTCTCTCTAAATCTAATATTAAAAACACCGTATGAGATGTGTCGATTTACCAAAATTGCGGATGATGTGTCTTAAATATCATTTACAACCTCAAAATATAGTTCTAAAACTATTTTAATGTATCAAAATATTTTAATGTGTACGATAAAACCTAGACTAGGTTTTGGAATTAATTCTTATTCCTACATTTAATTAATAAAACAATGGTTCTTCATAATGATCAAAATTCACTAAAAATAAATTAATGATCCTCACTAATGATAAATCTAATGATTCATACACATAACATATAACCAAAATGATTTGTGTAATAATTTATTTTTCTTGAAACATGATAATTTCAACACATTTCAATTCTGGTGTTTTACATACACTCGATAATAAATTCCATAACGAACCCACCATAAAACCCATGTAAAGAATACACTAGAAATAATGTAAATAAAAAACCATTAAAAATATATGTGTCGAATGATGTTGTGAAATGGTAATATAAGGTGTTATGAACATGAATATGATTCTGTATGACATTAATAACACTAATTTAACCATTATAAATTATGTTTAAAAACATTTTATGTAGGAAAAACTTGAGATAAGGGAATTCTTAACCCAATTTCCAATGTTCAGGTTAACCTTCTACTTTATTCATTTTGTGTTATTGAGATTATTTTTGTGGTTAATTTTTCATTACATTATGTTATATTTTTTTTATATAGTAATAACACATATCCATTACATTCAATAAATTATCACTCCAATTATATTTATAATTGAATTTCCTTTTAAAATCATATTTATAGTCTCTTTAATGTTTTTCAAAAAAATTTATATATATATATATATACATATGTAATGAGTGGTTTCTACTGATTTTATTTATTTTTATTTCTATGATATTTTTATTGGACATATTTATGTTGTTTTTATCCCATAACAGTTCAATATATGTTGGGTTGAGACATTATAGCTCATGATAGGTTTGGTTGAGCCCATTGTAAATAAAGATATGATGAGTGAGCCCCATTATATCTATCCATTTTTTGACATCATAGATTGAATTTTACCAAATGGTTATTTGATGTGTAAGGTTTATTGTAAAGGTGATTTGGTAAATATGACTCAAGGAAACTATATTACTTTTCCATGCAAGATTACCAGTTTTTATGAAATGGGTTCTATTGTTTTTTACTAATGTTTTCTATCCTTATATTCTTTACTGAGCATGTTATGCTCATCCCATGTTTTTTAATATTTTTCATAGGTTATATAGATATGTTATAAAATAAAGAATGAAATTTAAATTTCATGAAGATTTTTAAATGTAATTATCCTTTATTTGAAGATATTTATATTTTGGAAAAAAATATATTATTTTAATAGTATCCATATGTGGGATTATGAGTTGTTATGTATGTTTTATGTCTTAATTACATAATACTATAAAATTGAAAATATCCTCATTGTGGATGAATGTATTTTCTTGTTTAAAACTCTTGAGTATGAATATATTATGTCTGGTTCCTTACATTTGGTATCAAAACATAATTTGATAACAATAAGGGTTAGGATGATGTTAAAAGAATACCATAAATTATTTTTACTCTATGTTAATTTGAATTTTAGAGAATTTAAGGATTTCTATGTTCCTTCATCTATTTTATGTCTGTTCAAATGGTTTCCAGAAAAGAATAAAGGGAATTTGATGTAGGAAGGAACCCAGAGGCTAATATATGTCTGAATTCGTAGTTTGGAATGTTGGGAATCAGAACCGAGTAGTTTGTGATAGTAATGGTTTAGTTGAATCAAGTAATACTCATCTGTGTTATCCATGTTAGACAAGAACATGATCTACCGTGAAGAAACATGTCTTTTGTGGATCATTTTATGAAGTAACATCTTCCATCATTCGGTGGAACCATAGATCCAATAATAGCCAAAGGATGAATCAATTATCTAGAAAATATATTTGATGTCATGGGATGTTCAAAACATTAAAAGGTAATTCTATCCATTTATCGTTTGGATGTTGAAGCTAATCAATGGTGGTATCTGGTTAAGAATACAAGTGAAATAGATGATCTTGATAGTCATGAATGAGATCATTTTAAGAGACATTTATAGAAAAATATATTCCCAAAACTATTCAACTCAAAATGGAGACACAATTATTAGAACTAAAGAAAAAATATTATGATTCTATAGAAGCATATGAAGAAAATTTTACAAAACTATCTACGTACGTAGAATATATGTCTAGTTATGTTAACAGAAAAATTAATAGATTTTACTCTGGTTTAAAAACATTTTTATGAATAGATTTGGTTTCATGAGAGTTGAAAATATATGGAAATTTTTTTGTCATGATGAAAACATGGGCATGGTGTTTTCTAATGCGTATGTGCCTCTTGATGAAATGAATAAGTAGTGGTTTGGTTGGAAGGATTTAGGGAAAATTTCTTCAAAGATACATGAATGTAATAAAATCAATTTCCCTTCTGGAGAAAAGTGTGGTAAAGGTCATAATATTGAATATCTATTAAATTATGGAAGATACTACTAATGTGGAATACATATCTCATGAGTTAAACGAAAATGATCTGAAAATTAATGAGAAGTCGATGGTGACATGATTTAAATATAAGTAAAGGGGTGATTTTTCTTAGGTTTTTTAAATACAAGTCACTTAAGAAGAGAATCAACAAGAGCGGAAGGAGGGTGTGGTAAAATCATGTTATACCACTTTAGAATATGTTGAGTAGTCGTATTTGGTGGTATCCAGTGCATTAATTATTTTTACATATTTCAAAATTGTGTTGTTTGATTTAGGGTCATCACATTCATTAATTTATGAGAAATTCTATGATAAAATGGGAATTCCACCTCATGAAATGATACCAGAACTCATTGTAAAAATAGCTAGAAAAATATTGTGGAAAAAAGAAATTATAAAAATATACCTATCCTTTGATGTGGAATGATTTTACCTAAAACCACATTGTATTACCTCTTGTGAAGTTTGATGTAATTTTCAGTATGGACATGATTTAATTATATTATGCTATAATAGATAGCAGAGTAAATGAAGTTGTTTTTTCATGAAGAGATTCAGTTTTTGTTCAATAATGAACCCATACCATTGGTAGAATATTATAAATCTAAGAGACTCATAAAATAATGAAATTAAAGTTATCTTGATCATATTTTTTTGGATAAGGAATTATCCAGATTAATGATATACTAGTGGTAATTAACTACCTAGATATTTTTATTGAGGAATTTCTTGGTATTATTCTTGATCGAGAGGTTGAGTTTTTTATTGAATTTGGTCTAGATACTTAGCCAATTTCTAAACCCCCCTATAAAATTTCTCAAATGGTACATCTAGAATAAAAAAAGTAGTCCTAGAAATTATTAGATAAATGATACATCTAACATAGCACTTCACCATGGGGTTCTCCTATATTTTTTGTTAGGAAGAAATATAGTCCAATAAGACTTTGAATTAATTATAGATCGTTGAATAAAATTACATTCAAAAAAAAGTATAATTGCTTCATATTGATGGTTAGTTTTATTATCTCCATGGAGCACAATATTTTTTGAAGTTTGACCTGAGGCCAGGGTACCATTAGTTTAATATAAAGGATGTAGACATCTGGAATACTGTGTTCTATACTATATATTGTCATTATGAATTTTTAATTATTCTTGTTGGGTTAACTTATAAACCTTTTGTATTAATGGATATTATAAATATAATATTTCATGTTTTCTTGGATATGTTTTTGGTTTTATATATTGATGAAATTATAGTATATTATAGAAGTTAGGATGGGAAAGAAAAAAATCTAGGTGTCGACTAGAAATCCTTAAAATAAAATAAACAGAATGTAAATTTAAAAATGTTTAATTTTTTTTGTTGCAAAAGACTTATTTTCTTGGAAATACTGTAAATAAGGATGGAATAATAGTTGATCCTGCAAAAGAATTGGTTTATCATTAGCCAAGACCATCATATATTACAAATATTTTTAGTTTTCATGGGTTAACTGGTTATTACCGATAGGTTTTTCTAAAATTTTCATAGTTATCTATCCCATTAACTAAGAAAACAAAAAATGGGACTAAACTTGTTTGTATAGTAGAATGTGATGTTTATTTAGGAACCATATATGAGATTAATGAATGCTCTAGTTTGGGCCTTGCCATCCCAAAATGGTTAGTTTTTCATCTATAGTTATTCTTTCTTAATGGGAATTGTATTTTATGTAGAATGATCAGATAATAGCTTATGATTTAAGAACATTAAAAAATAATTAGTTAAATTATCCATAAAAGGATTTGGAATTAACAGCTGTGATTTTGATTTGGAAATTTGGAGGCACCAATTATATAGAGCGAAATGACAAAAATATACTAACCAGAAATGATCGATGTATATATTCATTTAGAAGGAATTAAACATGACACAAAGAAGATGGCTTTAAATGATAAACGATTATGATTTCACAATAAATTACAATCTGATAAATGAACACAATGGAGAAGATTACGTGAGTCGAAAACATCATGATACTTTAAATATGATATGTTTAGAATGTTATCCATTTCAAAATGATTTGATACACTTGTCTTGGATGTTTTTGGTGCATGAAATTTCATTCTTTTGATTTATGTTTTTATGCAGTTATCATTATCAAACAATAATTAAGCAAGGGTAGAAGGAGGACCATGAGGTACAAATATGGTATAACTGGTTAAAATTTTTAATATCCCACAATTTAACCTTGTTAAATATTGTATTTTATGATTTGGAAAAATGTTCTATGTGCAATTTGATTCCTGTAAGAATAAATAATTATTTTTTTAAGATCATAGATCTCCTTTTTTAGTTCATCTTAATAGTACTAAGATGTTCAGAGACCATTGGGAGTAATACTGGTGGGACAAAATGAAAACAGATGTGGCTGATTTTACCAAGAATTTTTTGACATTTCAACAACTTAAAGAAGAACAGTAGTTATTGAAAAGGATGGTCCAACCTTTTCCAGTTACATAGTAGAAATGGCAGAATATATCCACAAATATCGTTGTGGGAATACTGAATAAATCTTGATGTAAAAATTTAATATGGGTTATTATTGACTGATTGTAACATCCCCAACCTAGAATCCACTAAATCTGTGCTCTGAACCGGGTGGTTTCATGACCTTAAGCGTTCCTCCACGTATGCCAATGGCTGCCGACTAGCAGCGTGGGTCTATGGAGTCAAGTGGGGAGACTATACCCCCTTTTTATCAGAGTAATCCACAACAGAAATAACCAAATAACGGAAACCATAACCAATAAACAAGAAAGATGTATAACCATTTCCTACAACAAAATATTCCATGTCATACTACAAGTGAAAAAATGAATGAAATCCTAAAATAAGGACACTGGCCAAAATCCCCAAAATAGTCCCAACTCCAAGTCCGAATCCTCCACCATGTGCTACGCATGTCCACTTACTATATAGAAAGGGCCTTTTCCCTTCTCTTGACCTGCAAATATAAAGTCTTCTCGGGTACCCAATGGCGACCTGAGCAAGGTGTGAGTATAACTCAGTAGGCCACCACCAACATTGTCTAGAAAATATCCAGTATAAACAGATTGTGCATGCAAGGGAATATGAATGATAATTTCTAAGTAATTAATTAAGCTTCCATTGACCAATTTAGTGACAAGCCATTCCCACATCCATTACCATTCATTACACACCCATTATCACCATTTATCATTTCATCACATTTCCATGGGTTAATCACATACATTATGTTACATGGTTCTAAGGAAAAAAAATCACATCCAAGAGGGTAAACACTTCATTATCCTATATCACTAAGACTTTCCCCTCATAGCAACCATATCCTCACTTTGAAGCCTCATTCCAGGTGGATGCAACCGTTAGGAGAATAGACCCTCAGACCCCTTTCCTAACCCATGTATTTAGGGTGGAGTTTAGAACCTCCGACTTCACTCGACCCATGGGCGTATATCCTCATGTCATACCCCACTCTACGAAGCCATGTTCATATGCTTATATATATATATATATATATATGTAAACATCATCTATCCAAATTATTACCCTTCAGAAAACACTATTCACAACAACCCACATGGGAATACACATTATGCCTTAACCGATTAACACATTGCCATTTCACATCATTTAACCATTCACCCAATTCCCTTGTGTTATGGATATCTCTATAAGAATTAAACATTAAACCCATAATCTATTCTATTATGGTCTTTAATCAGTTTACACATTAACCCATTTAACCTGTTCATCATTCCCATGATTCAACCAATTAACCAATTCCACTTTAACCCTTATGTTATTTCCAAGTCTAGGTGATTCACCTAATTTCTATTCCAAGCTCAACCAATCATGCCAAAAATTTTATAAAGGGATCTACAATTCATTACAACAAGGTCACTTGTTTAATATCAATCCCAAAATACGAGAAAAGCCGGCACATCCCATGGATGGCCCCAATTAGGTCTAGTCTATCCTAACGCATCCCACTGGGATCGTGAGGGTTACCATTTTCCATTCTAACATTATTTTTACCAAAAATTCCAAGGCTATCCAAAATATAACCAAAGGAAAGAATGAAAACAACTAAGCATGAAAAAATACCCAGTTAACTATGGGATATCACTAGTAGACGACCTACCTTGAAACTGCGATTGAACGCACTCTCAATCAAGTCCTTAAACCTCGATTCAACCAACCATTGGGGATTCAACCTAAAAGTCACCCAAAAGAAAGGTTTTTTGATCTTTGGAACGAGAGGGAGAGAAGATTCAAACCCTAAACCAAAAATAGAATCATGGATGAGATTAGCCTTACCTAGAGCTTCGATCCACAACCAACAGAATCAAAAATGCCTTAGAATTTAAGGATATCGGAATCTTGGAGCATTTGGGCGATTGGGTTCGTTCATAGGGTAGAGAGGGAGGAAATTAGAATAAATACCGAGTGGGGTTTAAAAGCCCGAAGTGGATATTTTTGCAATTTTTTCCAACTTTCAGTGGCCGCCAAGCTTGTCCACATGTTTTGGCAAACTGTGCGAAAACCATGTGCATGACACTATCTGGAGGAGGAGGGGTCGCATGAATTAGCCCCACGGTTTGGAAAACCGTGCACAAACCATGTTCATGCTTCTGTCCGGAGGAGGAAGGGTCGCACGATTCAGCATGGGCAGGCCGCATGGTTCACCTAGCCGTGCGTTGGCCATGCGCCCTGGCTTGTCTTGCCCAGATTTCCTTTCATCCGTGCCCCAAGCCCCCAGAACACTCTCAAAGCCTCTCACACATTCAGGAAACATTTCAAAGCCCCATGAACAAAGGGTTCTACCCAAAACACAACAGAAACATACCTTTCCACAAACTGGGATCTTACAATCTCCCCACCATATAACGGCTCATCCTCAAGCCGAGTTTCCAAGCCTCATGGATCCACAGAAGAGAAGAGTTCGGGAAACTGAGCCAACATATCTGATTCCCACTCCCATGTTTCTTCCTGAACTTTCCCATGCTTCCATAGTACTTGCACTAATGGCACAACCTTGCCTCGCAAGACATTTTCACTACGATCCACCACACGAACTAGATGCTCCTCAAAGGACGCATCAGCCTCAAGCTCCACATCCACAACATCAACTATGTGAGATGGGTCAGGGTGATACCTTCAAAGCTGTGACACAAGAAACACATCATGCATCCCACCATACCATTGTGGAAGAGCCAATCAGTAAGCCACTGGTCTGATCCTCTCCACAATCTCAAAGGGTCCCGCATACCTGGGCGCCAGCTTTCCCTGCTTTCATATCTGACGATGACCCAACCTTGGTGACACCCGAATGAACACTTTATCACCCACCGAAAACTCAAGAGGTCTACGCCTCCGATATGCATACGACTTCTGCCTACTCTAAGCCATAGCGATCAGCCTCCTGATAAACATAACTCTCTATGAAGTCTCATGCATGATACTTTCCCCCAAAAACTCAGATTCACCGGCCTCTATCCAACACAATGGAGGTCTACATGGTCTCCCATAAAGCGCCACGAATGGTTCCATCTGAATCGTATCCTGAAAACTATTTTTGTAGGCAAACTAAACTAACAATAGGTGTCTCTCCCAAGAACCACCAAAGTCCAAGACACAAGCTCTTAACATGTCTTCCAACACCGGGATCATACGTTCCGACTGCCCGTCCGTCTGCGGGTGGAAATCCATACTCAAAATCACATGCGTACTAAGCGCCTTCTGCAAACCTTTCTTGAAACGCGGTGTGAAATTTCGATCTCGGTCCGAAACTGTGGTGCATGGCACACCATGCAACCGTACTATTTCCCGAAAATACAAATCACCCAACTGGTCTACCGTATGGGTCTCTTGAATCTATAATAAACGAGGGACTTTCATTAACTGATTAACAACCACCCATATTGCATCATTCTTCCACGATGTCCTCGAAGGACCCATGAAGAAATCCATTGTCACGTCATCCCACTTCCATTCCAGGATGGGCAACGGATGCAACAATCCACCTTGGCGTTGATGCTCATCCTTCACCTGCTGACAGGTAAGACACCATGACATGAATCTCACAACTCCATTCATCATTCCAGGCCACCAAAACTGCCTTCAGAGATCACGGTACATCTTGGTCAAAAGTGGATGCACTGCCCACTTAGATGCATGGAACTCGCGAATCAACTCTTCTCGCAAACACTTTGGCACAACCACTCAATCATGAACACGAACAACACTGTCCATACTGACGGCCCAACCAGAAGGTAGCTCCCCACCTTTTAGCATTTCTTTCAAGATCAAACACTTAGGATCATCAATATGACCTTCTTTAACTCGAAATAAAATCATTCACTCCATCACCATGGATTCAAGAGTGACCTGACCACTCTCCTCCTAAACCTCGCGGTGCATTTCTGCAAACAAATTTATCACCTTCCACTTGATGACAGACTCCTGAACCATCTGATTCTGAACATTCCTGCTCAGAGCATCAGTGAAACCTTTTTCCTTTCCCGATGTCTAAACCAAATCAATGTCAAAAGAATGGATATATTCGACCCATCTTCACTACCGAAGATTCAGATCCCGCTTTGAGAAGATGTACATTAAACTCTTATGGTCGGTAAACACGGTAAACCATTCTCCCAATAGATAGTTCTTCCAGCACATCAAACCGTACGGTACTGCAGCCAACTCAAGGTCATGAGTAGGATAATTCCACTCATGGGGTCTCAACTGCCTTGACCCATAATCCAACACTCGCTCATCTTGCATCAACACAGCCCCACGTTCGATTCCAGACGCATCACAAAACATGATGTACATATTACCCGGCTCGGGTAAGATCAAGATATGTGCGGTCGTCAGCAGCTTCTTCAACTCATGGAAGGCATTATCACAATCCTCAGACCATTAGAACCCGATTACGTTCCTGGTCAAGCCTGAGAGTGGTGCTGCCAAGTGAGAGAAATCCTGATTGAACCTTCAGTAATACCCGACCAAACCCAGAAAACTTCGAACATCACAAACGCTCCTAGGATACTCCCAAGATACAACTGCCTGCACTTTTTCTGGATCCACTGACACACCTGCCTCTGAGATGATGTGACCCATAAAATGCTCTCCACCTATCCAGAATTGACACTTTGATAGCTTGACATATAGCCAGTGCTCACTTAGCATACCCAAGACGATGTCAAGATGTTGGCCATGATCGTCGTGAGTTTTCGAGTACCCTAAGATATCAACAAAAACGAAAACCACAAAATGATCTAGATTGGGATGAATGATCCTATTCATCAAGGCCATAAGCACCACCATTGCATTGTTCATTCCTAATGGCATCACCACAAACTCAAACAACCCATACCAACTTCGGAAAGCTGGTCGTGGTATATCGGAAGACCTCAACATCAACTGGTGATAACACGACCACAGATCAATCTAAGAAAACACTGATACACCCCTCAACTGATCAAACATGTCATCAATTCTTGGATGATGTTACCGATTCTTCACTTTCATCCGATTCAACTTTCGATAGTCAACACACTTCCTCAACGCCCCATCGTCCTTCTTTGCAAAAAGAATTGGAGATCCCCAAAGAGATGTACTAGGACAGATAAACCCCTTACGCTCCAACTACCCAAGCTAAACCTTATTTTCCATGAGTTCTTCCAGTTCCATTCAGAATGGAGGAATAGAAACTGGCTCCACTCCCAGCAGCATCTCGATTGTGTACTCAACATCCCTCTCAAGGGGTAACCCCAACAAATCCTACGGAAACACGTCCTGAAACCAATCAACCACAGGAGGGAAATTAGTTTGTTCCCATCCATCCATCATCATCAAGCATGAAACATTCCACTTGAGCCGCGATACCACTAATATGTTGACAAAACGTCCCCGCACGCCCTGCTCAAATATCCCATTCGCCACGGTGGATATATGTGTCACTCTAATGGGACCTGAACGATACTCTGTGACGATAACAGTCTATGTGTGCCTGATATAACACCAACCAATCCATTCCCTAAATGAGGTAAAATCCTGACATCTCGACAACGAAAAAGTCCCACATAAAATGATACCCACTAACATCCAAAGCACATCCCTTTCACTGCTTGATATCCTCATCCCGCACCCCCAATGGAGTTTCAATTGACATCAACCCACACACCCCCTCGATAGGTAAACCTAGTGTGACCACAAGTTGATTAGAGATAAAAGAGTTTGTGGCACCTGTGTCAAACAACGCACTATGAAAAGTAGAAGCCACAAGTATTGTACCTTGAATAGTCGATGGTCTAGCCTCGCCATCACCAGGTGCAAACTAAACTTCCTGAAGCTGACTTGCCCCTCAACCTGGGGCTCTAGCCTGAACGCCCTGCGCTGCACTGCCCTACTGGTGTGAGAGATCTTTCCCTCGAGTTCCGCGTCCAACGCCCCTACCAGTACAGCCCATGGAGCTCCAACTGCCTGCCTGATACGAGGCAACTGATCCCCTTCCCATATCTGGTGCATGCCTTCCACCATCAAACTCACCCACCTAGTGAGGTTTCCTGTAGAATTTCTGCACATGTCCTATCCGGCCACACGAACGTCACTCAACTGGAGGTCGAGGACACTTAACACACATATTCCATGGCCTACCACACTGATAGAAAGACACTTGATTTCCACTATGAGAGGTTAAACCTCTCTTCCAGCCACTTTTTACACTTCCGCCATGCTGTGAGCTCTCATGGCGTCGCTTCCGACCCTCACTAGCTGCACTGACCGTCTTTCCCAATGACACTACCAGCCCACTACCCAAATTTCCCTTCAGGTTTCTGTCATAGATCAGTGCCTGGTATACTACCTCTGTGAACCTCTTCAAGCATAAGATGTATAATTGAGACCTGATCTCATGTCTCAGCCCATCCTCGAATCACCTAGCTACTAATGCCTCATCCCCTGCTAAGACTGTGACAAAGCGTCTCAAGTCAGTGAAGCGACTAGCATAGTCCATAACTGCTTTAGATCTCTAAGTCAGGCTCATAAACATTGTGGCCAACTCTGGACTCATGGTCTCTATGTAGAAATGCTACAGAAACATTTCTTGAGACACCTTCCACGACATTCCCTCAGCCTGCTCTATTTGAGACTGAATGTCCCACCAACGCCATGCCTGGACTCGCAACATATAAGTGGCCATCTTCACCTGCTTTTCGACAGGGGTCTCCAAATGGTCCAGTATCATATGGACAGACTCTAACTAGAACTCCGCTGCTTCTGGCCAACCCTCTCCGGTGAAGGTCGGAGGGTGTAGCTGCTGGAACTCCCTGGTCAGCTCAAGCATACTTGGTGCAACCCGCCCTCGGTCCCAATTCATCATATGCATAAGGCAATCAAAGTTCTCTCAGAACAGGTCCTCTCTACCTTCATTGATCTCCACATTTTCATTCTCCTCTACTGGAGGAGTGTTCTTAGCAACATCCTCCTGTTACCCAACTAGAAATCGACATCATGGTGGCATCTGTCTACATTTCCAAACACGATATTTAGCACGCATACCACATAAATTTCAAGATGTTATCAAAATCTCTTTACTAGCTACACCAACCCACTTTTCATAAGCTAACCCAAAAACATTTTCCAACTTGTTTCAAACCCTTTCAATCCATTAATCATCATTTATCCACATGTTTTATTTCATTATTCTCATTATTTCTTGGTTTCATTAAATGCATGATGCACCCTACATTCCTGCCTCACACAGCCACCCTATGCGTTTTCATAACACAATGCATGTCACCTATCTCTCTAGGTTCCTAAAATGATGAATGAATGAAAATCCTCATGCTGTTAAGGCCAGAATCCAAATGTCATAAAACAGTCACATCAAAACACATGTGAATCACCCAACAGTGAAACATCATCAACTGTGACATCACACAACCAAGAACAACATTTCCCACCGAGGGTGACTTGGGTTTTCCCTCGTACATGGGTTAGTTACTACCATGCACGTGGTCATTACCAAGTCTCGACGCTTCTTAACCCTTGGCTACCAATCCCAAATAACAATAACTTAGAAAAGGAGAAGAAAGTCCTCCTCTGATACCACTTTGTAACAGCCCCGACCCAGAAGCCCCTAAACTGGTTCTCCGATCCGGGTGGTTACATGACCTTAAGCGTGCCTACCTGTATGCCAAAGGCTGCCGACTAGCAGTGGGGGTCTACAGAGTCAAGTGGGGAGAATATACCCTCTTTTTATCAGAGTAAGCCACAATAGGAATAACCAAATAGTGGAAACAATAACCAATAAACAAGGAACGTGTTTAACAATTTACAACAAAAAATATGTCATGTAATACTATAAGTGAAAAAGTGAACGAAAGCCCAAAATAAGGACAATGGCCGAAATCAAAAAAATGGTCTAGACTCCATGTCCCGATCCTCCAACAAGTGCTACCCATTTCCACTAACTATCTAGAAAGGACCTTTTCCCTTCTCGTGACCTACAAATATTATGCCTACTCAGGTACCCAATAGTGGCCCGAGCAGGGTGTGAATACAACTCAGTAGGCTACCACCAACGGGGTCTATAAAATATCCATTATAAACAGATAGTACATGTAATGGAATATGAATGACAATTTCCAAGTAATTATTTAAGGTACCATTAACCAGTTTAGATCCAAGCCATTTCCACTTCCATTACCATTCATTACACACCCATTATCACCATTTACAATTTCATCACATTTCCATGGGTTAATAACATACATTATGTTACATGGGTATAAGTCCAACAATCACATGCAAGAGGGTATAAACATTGTTATCCTATCTCACTAGGACTAACCCCTCATAGAAACTATAACCTCACCTCGAAGCCTCTATCCGGGTGGATGCAACCATTAAGAGAATAGACCCTCAGTCCCCTTTCCTAACCCATGCATTTAGGGTGGAGTTTAGAACCTCAGTCTTCACTCAACCCATGGGGGTAGATCCTCATGTCATACCCCACTCTAAAAATCCTTGTGAAAATGCTTATATATAATTAACCATCATCTATCTAAATAATTTCCCTTTGGAAAACACTATTCACAACGACCCACATGGGAATCCACATAATGCCTTAACCCATTAACACATTAACATTTCACATCATTTAACCATTCAACCATTTCCCATGTGTTATGCCTATCTCACTATGAATTCAACATTAAACCCATAATATATTCTATTATCGTCTTTAATCAGTTTACAAATTAACCCATTTAACCCGTTCATCATTCCCATGAATCAACCATTTAACCCAATCCAATTTAACCCTTAGGTTATTGCCAAGTCTAGTTGCATCACCTAACTTCTATTAAAAGATCAACCAATCATTCCAACATATTAATCAAGGGCTCTACAATTCATTACTACAAGATCACTTGTTTAATATCAATCCATAAATCCGAGAAAAGCCGGCACATCCCATGGATGGCCCCAATTAGTTCAAATATACCCCAACGCATCCCATAGGGATTATGAGGGTTACCATTTTCAATTCTAACATCATTATTACCAAACATGCCAAGGCTATCCAAAACAGAAACAAAGGAAAGAGAGACCACAACTAAACATGCACTAATACCCAATTAACTATGGGATATCACTTGTAGATAACCTACCACGAAACCGCTGATGAACGCACTCTCAATCGAGTCCATAGACCTCGATCCAACCAAAAATTGGGGATTCAACCTAAAACTCACCCAAAAGTTAGGGTTTTAGAGAATCAGAATGAGAGGGAGAGAAGATACAATCCCAAAACCAAAAAGAGAAGCAAGGGTGAGGTTAGCCTTACCCGGAGCTTCGATCTGAAACCAACAGCCCCAAAACCACCTTAGAATCAAATGAGATAGGTCTCTTGGAGCCTTTGAGTGATTGGGTTCGTGCCTAGTGATAAGAGGGAGGAAATGAGAAGAAATACTGAGTGGGGTTTAAAATCCTAGAGTGACAATTTTGTAATTTTTTCCAACTATAAGTGGCAGCACGGTTTGTCCGCACGGTTTGGAAAACTGGGCACAAACTATGTGCATGCCACTATCCGGAGGAGGAGGGGTCACAAGAATTAGTCGCATGGTTTGGAAAATCGAGCATGCATGCTTTTTCCCGGAGGAGGAAGGGTATCACGGTTCAGCTTCGGCAGGCCCCACGGTTTACCTGGACGTGCGCAGGTCGTGCACCCTGGCCTGTCTTGCCCAGATTTTCTTTCATACATGCCCCAAGCCCCCGAAACACCCCCAAAACCTCTAACACTATCAAGAAACATTATAAATCCCCAAAAAACAAATGGTTCAACCCAAAACACAACAAAAACATACATTTCCAAAAATTGGGATCTTACACCGACTAAATAAATGTGCCGATTTTCTTTCTATTTGTGTAAAAAATAATTTGGACCAGATTTATTGACTATACCTCAATGTGATTGTTAGGATACATGAAGTGCCTCCTTTAATTGTATCTGACTGGGATTCCTCGTTCATTTCTAATTTTTGGAAGTCCCTTTAGAAGTTGTTGGGTAGGGAATTAAATTTTAGTATAACCATTCATTCTCAATCACATGGGAAGTCAGAACGAATGATTCAGACATTAGAAGATATTCATCATGTTTCTTAAATGAAAAACAAGGTTATTTGGGATCAACATCTATCATTAGTTTATTTTTATTATAATAACCATTTTGATTCCATTATACATGTATAATTTTTTGATGAATTGAATGGGAAGTTGTGTCAAACTCCATCATTTTGGGATGATGTCGGGGAAAGGAAGATGATGGGACTATAATCAATAGAGGAAGTGGATGAGAATGTGAAGGTTATCTAACAACACATTAGGATATCAAAAAGATGATAGATATGTTACGAAGATAACTGGTTGAAATAATTTTCTTTCAAGGTAGGTGATTATATTTTTCATAGAATCTCACCATGGAAATGTGTTATGTGTTTTGGTAAGATATGAAAGTTGAGTACACAATTTATTATACCTTATAAAATCATAGATAATGTTGGACTCGTTTCTTAATGAGTAGCATTAACTATAAGTTTATCTCATGTACACAATGTTTTTCATATTTTCATGTTGAGAATGTATTTCCCATATTAATCTCTTGTCTTGTGCCCAAAATCAATTCAGCTGCAAGAGAACCTTTCATATGAAGAGAAACTTGTTCAAATTATAGATTATATAGATCATGTACTATGGAATATGGTAATCCACTAGGTAACTGTTTTTTAGGGGAACCACATGGTTGGATAATCAATGTGGGAATTTGAAAATTATATGAGGGAAAAGTACCCTCACTTTTTTAATATGTTAATAAAATTATGAGTATGCAATTTTTAAGAAGGTGGGGATAATGTAAAACACCGAGGTTTTAAAAATAAATTGAAATGAAAGAAATATTTCATTTATTATATAGTTATAACTATCCACTAAACATAAATTTCTCTCTTAATGGATTTGATGTTAGATATATGGGCATATATGGTTGTGATCAGTAAGTTATTTGGAGTTCGAGGGAACCGACATGATTTTGGGTGAATACTAAAATACCCTTATGAATATTAATATGACCCTAACGAATAGAAAAATGTATTAATATTTTATTTACCTATGGCCTTTAGATAATGACCTCTTGATTAAATTTTCAAGGTGATTTAAAATGAGTTATTATGTTAAAATATTTAAATTTTAAATAAAGAATGATTTTATATAAAAATAAAATTAATAATATATAGAGAATTATTATCAAAAAATGGATTTCATTTTTGACTTCTAAATTTTATAAAAATGTTATTGTGAAATTTTAGGATTTTTTTATAATTCATTTATTATTTATGAATATTGAAATATGTTAAATTACGATAAATGATAAATACTTTCTTTACAGAATAATAGGTAATGAAAAGATGTTGTAATCACACTTAGTTCAAAATCACATGAACTTATTAATATTTGGGGTCACATGAATCAAGAATATGCATAGTCTTGGGGAAAATGTTATTTTAATGACTAAAATATTGTAAAACCCCTCCTCTCCTCTTCTATAAATACCAACATAATTCTCCTATTCATCTCACACATATCAATCCTTGAGAATTGTCTATGATATCCCTACCACTATAGGATGAAAATAATATATGTAGATTTTAAATTATAATAGGGGTGAATTATAAGATTAAAAAAATTCATCTTTACCCTAATGGAAAACTATGATTGATAAGGTTAAAAAAGGTAAATTCACAAATCGTTATACAGTAGTTTGAGACAAACTTACTCAGGTTCCAGAAATATGGTTTTGGAGAAGAAACATAAGAAATGTTTACCTAGAAAATGATTCTACCTTAAAGTGTGTATAATCTTATTTATCAGTTTAAATAAAAGTATAAGAATGTATAATATTGTTATACATTCTTCCTTTATCAAAATACAATGGAAATAAAACATTAAACAAAACAAGTATCAAATAAATAATCATTTCACCAAAAGAGTAGAGTATCAAAAAACCTTGGATAATGGTCCCATGATTTTTAATATCAAAAATTTTGTCTAAGCCACACAACGATATTCCCTCGATAAGAATATCAGAGTCTGTCTTGGTATCCCTTCCAGACCTCAATATTTATGGTAATTTTCACAATAGTCTTCCTATCTATATATGTCCTCAAACATTATGGTATTTTCTGCCTCTGCCTTCATATCCCATGAAGTCCTGGATTTTACTCAAGAACAATCAGAGTCACACGATGCCAGCTAAACAAGGTGATCAGAATGTACAAATCATGGGAGTCTCTCCCTTTTTAAATCACATAACAACATTTATTGATGGAATAGTTATTGATCTTAGTCAAATGAGATCTTATTTATAGTAAAAACCTCTACAGTCAGCTCCCTCCTAAAACAGTAATATTTTTTCAGAATCTCGGAGGGACATGTACACGTGTCACTCAACCAATGGTTAGAAAGAAGCATATTTCTTGAAAACATTTCATAATAATAACATTTTTGAGGAAAATATATTTTCTTAACCAAATATAAATATCCATAGTCTAATGAAAAAAATAATTTTTATAGTCTAATCATATAAACAATCTGCTTTAGTAAAACATCGATATTTGGATTCTGTTTTTCAAAGAGCTCAAAATCTAAATTCTATAGATTTCAATGTATTAATTCCAATTAATTTAGAGTCCAAATTTTATATAATTCTAAGTCTGAATTTTAAGGAAATAAGAGATTGAATTATTATAATTTCAGAGATGGAATTTTAAGGAATTCTGAGTCTGAATACTACATAATTTGGAATTTTGATTTCGATGAATTCGAAATATGAATTTCAGAAAATTCAGAATCTGAATTTGATTGATTTTGGAGTCTGAATTTCAAATAATACAGAATCTAAATTTTTGGGAATTCAGTATCTGAGTTTCAGAGAATTTGGAATATGAATTTCAAAGAATTCATAATCTGAATTTTGGAGAATTCGGAGTCTGAATTCCATAGAATTATGTATATGAAAACAGAAGACTCTATATTAAATGGAATATAAGATTCCAAGGTTTTTAGATATAAATTCTACTTTTGGAATTATTAAAAATAATATTTTGGTTTTTATAGGTTGTAAAATGTGATAATGAAAACTATGTAATGGATAAAAAATTTCCTAGAGAAGGGAAATTTCTTTTATGAAAATAGTTCTCAGTAAAATGTAATTTTCATCAAGGTAACGTGTTTGGGATTTTCCAAGAATAGAGGTATAGAAAAGTCATATGGAAATATTATTATA
The DNA here is from genome assembly GCA_963277665.1 of Viscum album. Taxonomy (NCBI): domain Eukaryota; kingdom Viridiplantae; phylum Streptophyta; class Magnoliopsida; order Santalales; family Viscaceae; genus Viscum; species Viscum album. The sequence goes on along the minus strand of OY728151.1, from coordinate 1,000,203,180 downwards.
TCAACTCCCCCAAAAGGCACTTCCCCACATCCAAGACCCACTGGTCTTACCAAAAGGCCAAAACAAAAGACTTTAAAGAGGTTCTCAAGGAGAAGAAATCAAGAAATAATAATCCTCTCCCATTTTCTTGTGTTTTATGTTTAGTTCTTATATTTTCTTATACCCTCATCACCCCCCTTATCCAATACCCAAGAAAGATCTAGTATGCTATATATTATTTATTTTTATCAAATTTATGTAATTATTTATCATCTCTCTTCCCCTACCTCTTATTATAAAAGTAATAACACCGTCCTTGATGTGTCAATTTTCCAAAATCATGGAGGATGTCCTTTTAATATACATTTTTCATTCATATATGGTTGTAAAACCATTTTTATTTTAGGAACATATTTTAATTTATTTGATATAACCAATATTAGGATTTTTAAATTGTACTTATGATTAAATTTAATATATTTAACCATGGTGCTTCATAATGATCAAAATTCACCAAAATAAACTAGCGTTCATCACTAATGTTTTATCTAACGATTCATTCTCATTAAACATAACCAAAATGATTTATGGAATCATTTAATTTCATAGATATAAGTTAATATAATTACATTTTACTTCTGCAGTTTCACTTCCTGATCAAAATAAAATTCATTATGAACCCACCATGAAAACTATGCAAAAAACGCAGCCGAAACAATGTAAATAACACAATATTATTAATAAATGCGTCAAATAATGTTGTGAAATGATAATATAAAGTGTTATAAACATGAATATGTTTATTTAATATATTAATAATACTCTTTTAGACATTATAAAGAATTTATAAAATCATTCTACTTAAGATGAGCCCGCGGTAAGGGAATTCATAACCCAATTTCCAATCTTTTGGGTTAACATACTACATTATTCATTATGTGATATTGGGATTATCCGTGTGATGAATTTTTGTTTATATTATGTTTTATAATGTGTTTCTATATAATATACACATATACATTCCATTCTATCAATTTCCACTCCAATTACAATTGTAAGGGACATTCATTTTGAAATCATTTTTATAGTCCCTTTAATAAAATTCAAAAATATTATTATATATATATATATACCATGAGTGGTTTCTCAAGATTTCAGAAATATCTATTATTATGATATGTTCCTTGGACATATTTATGTTGGGTTGAGCCCATAATAGTTCATGATATGTTTGATTGAGTCCATTATATCTCATGATATGTTGTTTTGAGCCTATTATAGCTCAAGATATGATGGGTGAGACCCATTATATCTCTCCAATGCATTGGATAATTCTGAGATAGAATTTGACCAAATGGTTAGTCCATGTGTACGAGTGATTGTACGGATTTTATGGTAAATATTTCACAAAAAAACTATGTGATGTTACAATGCATGTTAATGAGTTTTTATTAAATAATTTTTATTGATTTTTTGACTAACAATTTCATTCCTTATATCCCTTACTGCGATTTTTTTCTCATCCCATGTTTTAAATGTTTTTCATAGGTAATATTGGTTTTTAAGAGAAATAAAGAATAAAATATAATGTAATGAATATTTTTTAATGAAATTATGAATATATTGAGGTGTTTTATAATATTGAAAAAATGGATATTGTTTAAATAGTATCCACATATATGAATATGAGATGTTATGCATCATTTATGTCCTAATTACTTAAAAAACTATGCTTGAAAATATCCTCAATGTGGAATAATGTATGATCTTGTCTAAAACAATGGATTATATAATGTATTAAGTATGGTTCCTTCTAATCCAAGCATTTTCATCATTCCCAAAATATCCTAGAACAATTAATTAAGAATAAGAAATGAATAAGTATGATTACAGCTTATGGCCCATGGAAATGAATAACAAATAGAATTGTGAAATGATAAAGGAAGAAAAATTAAAAGGAAAATATTTTATTTATGTAATATATAGGAACACATTAGTATTTAACAACATGCATAATATATATTGTATTTTATTAGAGTCTTCCAAAAAATTTAATAAAATTCATTCTATTCAATGAGTTCATCCATGTAATGAAGAATATGATTTATTTTTAAGGTCCCATATCATGTCCAAAAATAAATATTAATTCAATTTATTAGTATATGACATTTATTAAGGGTGAAACACACACTCAATTATCTTCAACAGATTAGGGATCTTGGAAATTATATCTCAAAGGACAATTCATACCCCTCATAGAGTCTATAGTCAAGGCCATGAAAAAATGTTGTGGTTCACCACTCACTATGATCATGTATGTTATGGAAACATATTCAATTTACATTATTTATAATATTATAGATGTGGTGGGAAGAGTATGGTTACATGTACAATGATTCCATATAAAAAAATTAATGAAACCTATGAGAAAGAAATAGACCACAAAAGATATAAAACAGATTACCAACACATCTTCTAATGAGGATTGATTTGGTTCGGATAAAGAGACTTCAAAGAAACAGATAAATACCCAAAAAATAGATAGAATTAGGTCACACCAAAATAGTATAGACTAATAGAATATAATAAAATCATATAAGCCAAAGGAGTTATAGTCATATTGAGGGATATCAAACACTCTCTAGAAAACATGAATCAGAGGATGTATGAGGGGTATATCCTCATACCTAGAGGAGTATAATAAAGAAACACAAAAGTGTATTCTATTCATGGGGTAGGAATAAAAAAAATATGATGAAGAATAAATTACAAAATAGTGGAAAGGTTAATTTCACACCCTCAAATGGGGATCATAGTTTGGATTCATGGTTGGCCAAACTGTGTGCCAACCATTCTTGTTCATCTGTTTAAGTAGGGATATCACAAAAATAATGGGAACCATTTGGGAAACAATTGAAAAACTATGTATTTAACCTTTTTATAACATGTAACTAGAAAACATGACCAAGAGGATCCTCCCACATGTATATACAAAACCATACAACACATCCTTGTTGTAATGTCCCGGTACATGTCGTGTACTTTGTTTTTTCAGCTTAAAACAGGAAGTAGCCTCCTCATTTGGAAGAGGAGGCACTTGAGCATTTTGGAGCCAAAAGTGGAGGCCAGATCATTGAAGATCCACTGGGCGTTCGTCTGGAATCCGATTCTGCTTCGGAAGATTTCGTTGGAACTACACGGGTAATCCCTTCCTCCTCCTGGTACCATTCTTTCCAATTCTTCTATCAACATAAGTTATATACGTTTAAATGGGTTTTGTTCTTCGTCAGATCTACGCCATTCTTGGGCGTTTCGGGAGTCGGTGTTCGGGTATAGCGTTCAATGACGTATAAGGTAGGTGGCTTTGTGTTTATTTTTCCAACTGCTGTGTGTTTTGTGCGTTTTTGTGCCACAAACCCATGTCGGGGTATCGTGTGGCTGAGGCCGTTTCTATATTTAATACCTAGAATTGATTAGGTATTTAATTGTGATAATAAAATGATTTTTGGGATCGTTGCTTGGATCCAGGACCATCTCGAGGGGTGTATTCCTCTGTTTAGCAGTTTGGCTAGGATACCCGAGGGTATGCCTTAAATGTAGTAATTGTATAATTTCCTTGAGAGGAATTGCTTGGTACTGGTTGTTTACCTGTTGGGCATGGCCCGGTTACCTGTTTAGCCTGAGGGCATTGTTGTATTTGGCCTAAGGGCATTTCTGTGATTAGCCTGAGGGCACTACACTATTTAGCCCGAGGGATATAGTATTTCGCCTGAGGGTGACCTTTCGTGCCTGAGGGCTTGACTTCTGTGCCTGAGGGCGACACTTCATACGACTGAGGGCAATTTCTGTTATGCCTGAGGGCTATACCTGCGGGTTGGATTCTGCTTACCCTAAGGGTAAGGTTTTGTTTGTCTTAGGACGTGGAATGTTTTCCTAGAAATTCACTATGGTGGTTTCTAATATTAAAATGGATTAAATGGATAATGAAATGAAAATATAACTGGTAATTAGTGACTTTTGTGTACTGCTTACTTTATTGCATTTTACTACTGCACAATGTTGTTGCACGCTTACACACATTTGGGCACGGGCCTTTGATGGGTGCCTACTGAGATATATTTCTCACACCCTGTTTGGGTCACGCTTTTCCACCCAAACAGATTACGTTGATGCAGGTGTAGATAGGGGAAAGAGTCCCTATATATGTACTTTACTGTTGCTGAGGAGTAGGAGGGCATGGGACCGATCCTAGGCTCGCGATGCCGCTGCTAGCTGTTTTTCTTGTTTTTTGTACTCTATATTCTGCTGTACTATATTGATGTATAACATGTTCTGGTTTTTTTCTTAGAACTTGAAACATGTAGCATCATAACTTATATATTATTGGTTATATCAACTACTGTAGTTATTTCAGTTGTGTATATTTTCTACTTCCGCTGTTTGTTGTATGTTTATTTTGGTATTCCGCTGCGCTACACTTTGATAAATGAGGGCATAGTTTCCCCACTCTTGTACATGGGCCCTCGCTGCTAGTCGGCTTCCTCTAGCGTTTGGGGAAATGTGCTTGAGGTCACGTGGCGAACCGGGCTCGGGGCACCTGTTGCGTGGCACCCGGGTCCGGGACGTTACACTTGTCGACTAAAACTAGGATAGTTGTTTACAATAACATACCTATGGATTCAGATAAACCATTTATTCAACAAAATTGACTTATAATGTAATATCCTTGTTCATAACACTCACAATACTTGATAAAACACCCTTAATAATATTTTATCCACACAAAATCTTAAACTAAATTAATAAATTTGGTCATACTATCATAATTATATTTCTAAAACTCTTTCTATAAAACATCTCATATAGAAACAACAAATTCAGATTCCAAGGGATTTTAATCTTGTTAAAATTCAAGGGACACCATAAGATTCCACCATAGAACTTCATGTACTCGAGTAGCCTCTAGGAATCATAGAGAACATCATCCATCCTAGCCGGTTCATGATGTCTTGTTTAGATTTTTGTGTTTCATTTACAAACACCCAACAAAACTCTAAATGATAACATAAAATATGGTACACAGGCTATAGAAACTCAATAAATTTATTTTCCCAAAGCAAAGCACAAAGAAAAAGCATAAAAGAGACAATCCAACCATATATAAGATCACTTCATTATATCCTTCAACAAACAATCTAAGAAACATTCTTCCATAGGTTCTACATATAACATCCCATAATATTACAAATTACCTTCTAAAAAATTAATTTAAATTATTTAATAATGTCAATGACACATAATATATTTTTTTTACCTTTCATCTCATTCAACATTGAGTTTTAAATTTTATGAAACATTAAGTTCTATTTTTGACAACTGTTACACACAAGCGTGAGTTATACAGGGTAAAAATATATATTTAATAATATTTTTATAGTCATCACCTATCATTTCAAATGCATGGAATAAATAAAAATATCTATATTATAAAAAATAATCTTACACAAGTATATAAAATGATTTCATTGGTTAATAATTAATTATAAATAAAAGTAAATGAAAATTGAATATAATGGTTGTGTTTTTATTAATAAAATACTTAAGAATAGAATAATGTTTTATCTTAATAAAATAAATTAATAACTATCAGTGAAATATTTTTGTGAAAATTATTTTTTATAAAAGGTTTTTAAATTCATTCAATAGGTTTCATAGTGTTAATATTATAATAAATAAAATTTTATGCATAAAAAAATTATAATTTTATTGGTATTTTGTACAACTTTTTATAGAGCACCTATATTATATATAATTTTTTAAAATAATAAAATTGTTATTTGAACAAATTTAAAAAATGAAATAATGATAAAAAAATTAATTTTGGTTAATTTTTATTATTTTTATCAGAACATTCTTATTCCGGTGAATAGTTAATGCAACCAAATATTAATTGAAAATGTCCTTTCTCGTCAAAATTATTAATATTGCTAAATAATATTTTTAATTTGTTTCAATGATTAATTATTTAAATTTTAAATAATTTTATATTATTTATTTCATTTTAATCATTTTAATTGGATATCTAAATATAAATAATTAACAATTTTATCAACATTTTTATTAAAAATCATACTTTCTCATTTCATAATCCATATTAATTTTAAATTAAATTATCACACTTCTATGATTGGAGTATTGTAATATATGTTCTTTATTTTTAAATATTATATAATATATTAAATATTTTGGTATTTATTATAAAATGTCATTAATGGAATTATAAACATTATAGACATTTATTCCATAATTATCATTAAAAATTGTGAATGTCACTCTAGTGTATATTCTACCTACAATCTCCATGATCATATAATTGGTTCATTTTTCATAACCATATTTCATGTATGATTTTAAAAGTAAAATTGATATAAATAATTTTATAATTATTTCATAGATATTTTTAATTATATGACTAAATAATAACTTCAATGATTATAGTTGATCTATCAAGGTCAGTTTTGACGCACAATCCAAATATGGTGAAAACATCTGACGTAATCATTATGGATTATTTAATTTTATGTAACCCATATATATCTTAAATATATTTAAGAATTAACATATAAATGGTTCATGAATAATGTAAATAATTGTCCTATTTTTATTATTCTGGATGATAGAGGGCAAGCATGACAAATCAGACTCGAGGTATGGAAATTATTAACTCAATTTCTAATCATTGGGTTAAACATCTATGTCATTGGTTATGTTTTTCCAATACATTGAGTAATTTTTCACATGATTCTATTATTATGTATTTAAAATATTATTATGTGGATTTGAAATTTAGACACTTAATTATTTCATTGATTTATTTTCACTCCAATGATATGATATTACTAAGGGTTTTTCTTGTCTCACTATTTTTTCTATATGATATTTTCTATATTCAACACTTATTATTGTTTTGTGTTTTATATATATTACATGAGTCTATTTTATGTTTATTAAAAATAATTTTTTGAGGTTTTAAATATCATTTTCATGATACCTCTTTCATGTTGTTTAGGGTTTCAATGTCACCAAATTGTCAATGGATTTTGTCACCAATTTTATTTCATTGAGACTTTTGTTATGTTATACAAGTGTATTATTTTATGAATTCTGTATACGTCTCCACTTAAATGATATATCATGAATCTATTTATTATCATGATATTATAAGTTTCATTTAATTATATTACATCGTCGGGCTTATGATTCAAATGTTTCAAGGTTTTATATGACACTATTGAATGTTTAATGGTTATATTACGAATGATTTTTTAAGGATATTAAATGGTATCTACATTCATCACTGTCAAAAACCATTATTATTACTCATACCCGACTATGGATATTATTTATTGACAACATACTCATTATGTATTTACATATATTGTTGTTATTTTGGATATATTTTAATGAACCTGTTTCTTTTCCCAGGGTTAGTCTAGTTTAAATGGGACTGTTATGGAACCCATTTCTTTTTCCCTATGTTAACCATGTTTCAATGAGATAGATGGGGATAGAATTTCGTTTCCAACGGATAACCATGGGTTGTTGATATTTTTTTGGAACCCATTTCTTTTCCACTAGAATACCATGTTTTATAGAGACTATTATTAAGCCCATTTCTTTTTAACTAGATAATCAGGTTTCATAGATATTGATAGTAATCCCACTTCTTGTCCATGGGTTTATCAGTTTATATATAAATAAATATTTTTTATGAGGTCTAGTATGATTGTTTTTTTTCTTGATAAGGTACATGGGGATTATATAAAATAAGTTTTCTCACTATAGATTATATAAATGTTTAAGCCACGTTATAGCACACTAGTGAGCTCGATATAACTTATCAGAAGGGTTTATCCCTATTATAGCTCATAAAAAATGGACAAACCCAATATAACTTATATGAAGGGTGATACGAATTATTGATATCAAATGTATTTGGAAATTATAATGTTTGATGATGGCCATATGTGTATTACAAATAAATGGATTTTTTATTTATTTTAAAAAAAATTATGACTGTTATGTTCCATGATTCCAAAAATATTTTTAATTTATACATATGTGGTTATAATGTTTCTAATGAAAAATATTATTATCACATAAATTTTTATCATTGATATTTTTTAAACATTCATTTTCCATGTTTCCATATTTTAAGATCTATGTAATGGTTAGTGTGATTTATTTTATAATCAGTTCATGTACATTGACAATATCCTCATACAATTATGAACACTTATACTAATTAATTAAATTAAAATTTTAATGAATATGTTTAACTTACTAATCATATTAGCTCATCCTTCTTGTGTTTACGTTTATATAGGTCTTAAATAATTATTTTGAACATTTTTTTGATGTTATTTCATATTGATGAAGATAATAGAGTAATTTGAAAATGAAATGATTGGTTAAGAAGGAAGAATACACATATAGATTCATTTTAATTTTATATGTCTGTGTTTTTCCGAATTATCAAAAATAATAATTGTAAAACGTCATTCAGTATATAAGTATTACATTATTTCCTTTTTATGTTGTAATATTTAAATGAATTATATAGGTCACAAATATTTTTATTAATGATGATAATGTAGAGTTATAGATCTCAGCATAGTATTTGAGAGTGAAGGATATAGGTTGTCAAATTTGGTATCAAATCTTGGTTTATAAAACTTTGGAGAATAAATAGTTTTTGTATGGGGTTATCTTAAAATTTATGTATGATGTTATAAAAAAATAGTATTAAGGTTTTTTTAAGTTCAAATTCATATTACACTTTATTTTATGTATTTAATTAGTAATAATTTTGAAGATATCAATGAATTTCGTGGAGAAATTTTATTGGGTTGAAGTATATGTAAAAATTCAGTTTAAAGTTATGTTTTCCATTAATATTTCTCAAAAAAAGATTTAATGTTTTTATAACATTTAGGGTTTATATGATTTTATATATTGAGTTAATTATGGGAACACACATTTTATCCTAAAGATAGCCACATGATTCAAATACTATTTTGAGGTAGCGTGACTATTTCCATGTAAAAAGAAGATATCCATATTTTCAGATGGAAAATTTTAAGGTATGAGATAACCATTTAGAGTAATAAACTCAATAATTTTGATGTAATGGAGGTTATTTGAGATATATAATTATATAATTATTTAGTTTCATCATTTGGTATTACTATTGATTTTTAAGAATATTTTATCATATGATTGTTTATTCATTTTATTGATTGTCTTAATATGTAACAAAAAATTGGGTTTTTATTGTTTTAATATATATAATATATGTTTAGTATACCAGTTATTTTTTTGTTTTCATTAAAATATATTTTTAGTGCTTAGGTTTGAAAATTTAATCTTGAATACTCATCGTCTGGATAGAAAGATGATACTATGGTAAAGGATGAAATTCAATTTCCTCGTAAATATATTTCTCCAATTTTTCATTCAGTATAGTGAATGAAATACATTTACATTAGGAAAAATGATCTTAGAATATATAATTATATCATTTCCTTTTTTTGATTATATAAATGTCATTTTCAAAAACATTTTGGTTTTTGTTTTTTTGTCATTAACAACATTTTTACCCAATTATATATCACTCTATAATAGTGCATTAGAATTAGTTTTTTCTTTGAAATTAATAGTTTAATTTCCCACCAATTTGGCCTATATGAAGAATCTGAGTTATGAGTATATTTAGGTATAAATATGTTTCGAACAATCATTTATTAATAGTATGTTTTAATAACTCTTTGTATGATTTTGTTTTTAGTAAACTAATTCTAAAAAATGTTGATCTATTGACAAACTTTAGAAATTTCATTGGTAAAATTCATTTTAAGTGGGTAAGATGTAAAGTCCCACTATATTATGAAATATATTTTTTCAAATTAATTTAAATTATTTAACAAATTATGTAACAGAAAATACACATTTTAACTTTCATCACACATAAATCTTTTTTTACATTTCAAGCAATATCAAATTTCTTTTATAACTAAGGTTACACAAAATATTGAGACTTACTAAACATAAATATAAAATATTAATATTATGATATTTATCACATATATTTTTTAATAGAGGGAATACGTGTAATTAAATAAATTTGGAAAATAGATCTTACACATTTTATAAAATTAATTAATTGGTTAAAATTTAATTAGACATGAAAATAATGATCAATTGAAAATAAAGGTTGTCTTATTTTGAAAAATTTTATTTTAACCAGATTGAAATTTCATATTATTAAATTAAATTAATCACTTATATTGAAATATATTAATTAATTTTACACTCTATAAAATGTTTTTAAATTCATCAAAAAATATTTATAAGGTTTATATTAGTATAAATCCTATTTTAAACATAAAAACAATATATTTTTAAGGGTGATTTTATTTCCATTTAAAGGCCCAACTAATTAAAATCTAATTGTTTAAAATTAGAAAATTTTTATTTTTAAAAATAAAATTAGTTTTTGATATAATAATATAAATTTTTACATTGGGTTATATTTTTTTCTTTTCCTATGTACATTCAAATTTTGTTGATTATTTAATGACACTAATTATGTTTGGAAAACATACTTTTCATATATATAATTACTATTTTGGAATAATATTTTCAAATTTTTTTTAAAAAAATTATATCAGTTTCATATTATTTAATCCAAAATTTTAAATTGTATTCATTTTTTAGGGATTTTAGTTATAAGAAAACAATTAACTCTAAAAAAATTACATAAAAAACAAAATATCTCATTCCATATGTGGGATTAATTTAATATTATAAGCCTCTTCATATGTGTTTGTAATTTGGAAAATGAATTCTATATTTATAATTATTATAATTAATAATTTCATGTATGGTATAATTTGTTTTGACCAAATTTGTTTTAATGTAACAAATTTTATATACAGTGGTTAATGTAAAAATTAGTTTACTTAATGATTAAAAATAGGGTATAAAGTATAAAATTAACCATACACTTGTTCAAAAAATATGATTTTTCTACATATCTACCATTAAAACACTAATTATTTTTAATATCCCACTTTTTGATATAAGATATTGACCATAAAGATTACAATATCAAGAAAATTTCATTATAATTCAATTTATTCAATTCCCAAAGAACTCATTGGTTTATAATTTTAGAAAATATAAAATAATCAATACATATAAACCTATGAAATAAAAAGTGGGTACTAAAAATTAATATACATTTCTTCCATAATAAAAAAGTTTTTAATAGAAACATGGAATTTTTCATGAAAAGATCTCACAACTTTTATCTTGTCTTTTCTTTTTCTCTTAACCACCCATAGCCCCTATGAAAAACACTTTAAAAGTAGGGAGGATAAAAAAACCTAATTAAAATAAAATAAAACGAATGATACAAATTATTAGTCTATGGGTATATATATTCATATGAAATCATATCCACAAAGACATACTTCTCACAATAAAATTATTATATAACTACATTGTGAAAACATTAGATATTCATAAAAAATTTAAAACATAAATAATATTATAAAGGTAAATTGGAGAATTAAATAATTATTATTGTAATCATATTGTATACCATATAATGTACAACCCTAACTATTACCATATAATGTGACCCTCACAACTACATTACAATGGAACCCTCATAGCTTCCTTATGGTGAAACAACACAGTTACACAAGGAGTAACCATACTGTCAACCACCAACATAAACATACCAAATGAATATAAAGGAGATATAGGTCAAAAAAATAATCATAAAATATTCCCAACATAAATAAAGTAATAATAATATAATAATAATTACAAAAAACATTCCTTTTGAATTTTATAAAAATTGAAATTTAAAAGAGAGTTTTTTTAAAAAAAAATCACATACAAATATCGTATAATTGAAGTGAGAATTTATAAAAATAATGTAAAATTAGTATAAAGTATAAATTCATATAAAATTTAATAATATAAAAAAATTAATTTCACTAATAATCATAGTACCATATAATCAATGATATAGTAGGTTACCCAAAAAATTGAAATTGGGTTTAGAATTCCCCTACCATGGGTTCGTCATACTTCAAATTTGATGTAAAATAGTATGTAATTATTTAAAGTGTTTCATTAATATACTAAATATCTTTATTCATATTTATAATTACTTATATGATATTATTATAACATATTTTGAACAGTTTATTAATAATATTTTGTAAATTTCAATTATTCAAGTGCATTTAAATCATGGTATCCATGGTTGGTTTGTTGTATATTTTTTATGGAATGAATGAGATATTATATATGTGGACTGAAATAATGTAAGTATGATTTCAAATTTTTAGTTTATACAAAATATCAATTTTTTATTATATGTAGATGAATCACTAGTTAAAACATTAATGAAAATGAATTAGTTGATTTTGGTAGTTTTTACAACTATCGTGAACATAAGTCATTTTATTTGATATCATGTTTATTTAAAAGATCCAGAGACTAAAAATACTTATAAATTGTAAAATAAAATCATATTTAAAAATATTAATGATTTTATGACCATCCCTGTAGGTGTTATGGTTAACTAAAAACACATCATCCACGATGTTGGTAAATCGACAATTCACGAACAATGATTTTATTTAAAGATTAATAGATATAAGGGATTGAGTATGATGATGAATATTCTCATAAACATGATTAAATTACATTATTTATTAGATAATGTGGTTTTTCTGCCACTTTGATAAGGGGAGTTGTAGATAGTATAAAAAAAGAAAAGAAATTTAAATTAAAATAAAAGAAAATAAAATAGGGTTTTACCTCTATAATTATCCTCCTCGTGATCGTCTTTATAACCCATTTTTTTCAATTTTTGTGAGACCAATATGTATTCTATGTGGGTAAAAGTATATGGATGTAAATTGTTATGAAATTAAGAAATATAAAATTCCTTTAGGACTGAGGATAAGAGGTGGATATGGGTCGTATTTATTATAGAGATGAGGGGTTTTTTCTTATTACTATATTCATTAGTTTTTTATCATGGCTCAATACTATAACTATTTTGAGAACTATAACTAAATATATTAAAATAATTATGTATTAATCAATATTTTAGGTTGAAATCATCCTTACATCCTCTATGAATCAATCAGTAATTTATTTGTAAAATATTTAAAAATTAACATATTTCACAATTCAAAAAAATTAATATATTTTAGAAAATCCCAAAAATTTAACATACCATTTTTTGATGGGTATAATTAAATATTAAACTCCATTTTATCAAGATAATTTTATTAATAAGATAAATTTAATTTTTAATTAAAATAATTATTTATTATAAATATACCATTTTTGAAACTATAATTGATTTTATATCACCTTGAAATATTTTTTAAGGTCTAGTTATACTACTTTATAACCATATGAAATAAATATTTATTTATGAATATATTTTATTAAGGTATATTTTCTTCTATGTCATTATGTTAATTATAAAATTGAAACTAATTATTTATAAATGAAAGAAATACCAACACTTAATTTATCATTTCTAAAAAAATAATTTAATTATTCCATGATAAAAATATACTATATTTTCACATATAAGATATATAAGTTTTATTAATATTTTCTATTGGTCATAGAATATTACTCAAGAGGGGTGAGTTGAGTGTCTTTAAAACTTTTTGCTGAAAATTCACATAAAAAGAGTCCCCAATAAAAATGAAAACATACTTGTTAATAAACATAATAAAGTTGTAATAGTTTTACTATTAAAATAACTTCTTCGAAGACTGATTAATTCTCAGTAATATCAATGTGAGTTATTGATACATCTTTTGAAGTTATTCTAATACGGAAAAATAGTTATAACTTCTATCCAAGAATAACTATGAATGTAAATTTTTTTTTCTAAAATATAAATTACATTAGATAAAATCCAAATCAAAAGACACAGTGGATAAAACAATAGGTTATGTCTCAAGATGAGACTTAACTCATTAAACTTGGTAATCAACTGCCACCAAGAATTCTATATATATAATAGATTAATCCACATCATGGATCGGGGTAAACCACAGTACACATGACTGTCTGGGCCACACAACCTCTTCCATTATTCTATGTGGGTATAAACTATCAGGTCACGCAAGTAAATCTTATACAAATGTCCAAGTGTGTAAACAGATGTATGCATATGTGATAATAAGGATGTCTTGTATCGTTATTCTAACACCAGAGAATGTGTTTGTTTTAGTACAGACACACAGACACTACTCGAAAGATAAAAACAGTACACAATAGATCAAATATGATGAGAAAGTGTTAGAAGTGATCTGAGTGTTATTATGTGCACCAATGGACTTGTTTGATGAAGACGATGGAGGTGTTGAGTCCTCTTGTGAAAAAAAATTATTTATCAGAAGTGTGGTGATATGGTTTTGAGTTAAATGGTGTAATATATGTTTCTCATGTTCTTCTATGAGTTTTTATTGTGAATATATTTGAGGCTAAGATCTACGGTAGTTCATCCTTCAAGGGTCGAGAGCCTTCATGTGTTTTAAAGTTGTTTTTATACATGCATCAGTTTTCATTTTCAAAAAACATGTTCTTTTACGAATTTCTCCAGTGCCACACTTTCCTTTTTGTTATCAGGTCCGTCTATTGGAGCTGATATGATGAACATATTCGGCACCTTGTACCTTGTACTATCAAGTGAAATGTATAAAAAGAAACATTAATTATTTAAATGTCTTTAAATAGATCAAATTTTAATGTTTTTAATTTAATTAAAAATTACCAAACACGTTAATGAATGGTGTCATAATTTGTCTTGAAAAGGTATAACATGGGAATAGTGTCACCAGGATATGTTTCCATCTTCATTTCCTTCAAGAGGTGATATAGTTAGGATTCCACAGTTGCATTGAGATTAGTAACTGGTAGCACAAATGCAGTCTCTAGATCACGGTGTCTTATGATTAGTGTCTAGTCCTTTGTCAAAACCAATAACATTGTCTTCTTGATGGTAATAAGGAACTAGTGTCACAGGCACTATGAGATTTGAAAAATGTTTAGGTATCTCAGTTTACAATGTCAATATTATGGTGTCAAGGATTACAATTTCTAGGATTAAAGTGTCTGGCTTATGGTTTTAGGGACTTTTTTTACTAGGTTAATGGTGTCTGGGATTATGGTGACTGGGTTTAAGGTGTATGGGTTTACATTGATAGGGACTTTGCTGAAATCCAAAACTGGTGGTAGACATACAGTTTCATAGGCATAGACAAATATATGTAAATTTATCACAGGAAATAAAATTGACATAATTAATTAGACTATATCATTAATATAATAAAACATTATTTAAGAAAATTAAATATAGTTTAAAAATAATCATACATGATTTATAGGAATCAAAATCTTCTGAAAGTCTATTTAAATCATTGGGAAACCAACCATTTTTACACAAGATATGTTATAGATTAAACAAGGTGAATAGGATTTGTTATCATTAAAACATGATTAATACATGAGGAGTCTAACAATCTCCGCCTTTTTTATGATCACAAAAACATAAGAGTTAGATATCTTTTCATAGTATTCCATCTCCCAAGTTTGGGATTATTAAAAATAATATAATAAGGGAGAAATATAGACATGGAATAAAGGAAAATAAAATAATAGACGATATTTTGCAAATTGAATTAGATGGAAAGACGATTTTCATTACAAGCATTAGGAAAAATTATAAAAAAATCCATATCAAAATACATTGTTCAATGCCCTTCAGTTATACAGTATTCTCTCTTCCCATGGTAGAAATATCATAATAAGATACCTGGGAAGAAGTAGAGGCATGATAATGGATTGAGCCAGCTGTTAGAAAAGGAAGAGTGATCCCTTAAAAAAATAGAAGCTTCTAGAGTGGGTTTGGATGAAGAATAAGAAAATGATTGGTCATGATAATTGGTCTGATCTGGTATACAGCCTGAGAAACAGACATGGAGGCAGAAGAAAAAGAAGTTGATGAAGGAGTTAAACAAGGAGAAAAAGGTGTAGCTTCATGAGCCATAATAAAAGTGTCTTTCAGATAAAGAGAATTATGCAACAATTTAATTAAACAATAAATTATCTCACCATCATAATGCATTAACTTTTTTAAATCATCTTTTTCTCTAGAAACATGTCCAATAGTGGTGTGAAATATTTCATTTTTTTACTTGATTCATGATGTCTTGAGTAATAGGAAGATTTATCATATTCTGTACAATCTATTTGAAATGACTGGTCATATCATTCTTAGAGAAAATTTTATTAAAGTAGAAATCAATATTCTTAGTAAATTATTCATGAGAATCATTGGAATTATTGGAATGAATCTTCCCAAAATCAAGAACTCGGTCACTATTCTAGACAACAGTAGATATAATTTCTTTGTCAAAACAACTTAACACTGACAGAAGTTCCACATTAAAAATCATTTTGAGTAGATAATTGTCTATAGGTTGAGATGATTGTTGAGAGGCATTGGAAGCTGTAACGGATAAAGTGAGAGACTTGAGATGATTTAGAACTTTCTGTAGACATCCTTTCTATTCATCATCCTTGTAACAACCTGAAATTTTAAATAAAATTTGTATCCTAACTTTGGGTGTTATTTTATTTTATACTCAACAAAACTATTTCATTTAATAAAATGAGTATAATTCAAATAAGATTGTTGGGTTTCGACTGTTATATGAATTCTGGTCAATAAAAACATTGGAAAATAAATGTTGTGATTATTGTCTATAAATACAAGTGACCTTGACTAATTAATATGGAAAGAAGATTTGATGGCCCCATCCAGTAGTCTCAGGCCGATCGATGCCCATCTGATGGAACTCAGGAAGGAGGTTGCACCTTGGGGCTTTGCTCTGGACCAAACCCAATCCGAACATCATCGTGTGAAGATGGAATGGAATTTCCTTCATGAGAAGTTCAATATGATATAAATCATTACTCGGGAAATGTTGGAAAGCCGCACCATGATTCTATCACCCTAGCACACATTACTCTTATATCCTATGCTGGTGTTATAAGGGTTATGTAACGAGACCATAACTACCTTGTGTAATTATTTGATTTAAATTTAAATTATGATGTCTTCATATAGTGAAGTTTGTGAATTTTCAAATGTCCGTATAAATATAGTGTGAATATTATTGATGAATTCTAGAAAAATGATATTTTAAAATATTTACGTAATCAACAAATATTTAATAATGTGTAATGATATTCAAAAAATGGTCTTCTATACCTGTGTTCAGTATAAAATTTTGAGTCTAATAAGATCAACTTAATTTTTGGTGAATATTAAATTATGAATAGTTATTTTATGCTTATGATTAGTAATGTGACCAAATAGATTAAGTAACTTCAAATAAGAAAGTATTAATAAAATTTAGGCACCTTGATTAAGTAATGTGATTCAATAAGATTGTAAATAACTGTTTCTGAAATTATTGGGTATGTATTTTTTTTATGAGTGAATATTTTTTTATTTTAAAAATAAAATAATATTGTTAAAAAATTATTTTCATAAAATGGAGTTCATTTTTGAAATCAGAGCATCGATATTTGGTTAAGGTGAATTTTTGGGATTTTTGTGAAACATTTGAATTTTCAGTGAATAATGTTTTTATTTTATAATTAAATTAAAAATATTTAGAAAATTATTTTCAAAAAATGGAGTTCATTTTTGAAATCATAGCATAGATATTTTACTAAGGTATAATTTTGGGATTTTTCTGAGAAAGTTGAATTTTCTGTGAATAGTGAAAATACAATTTTTGAGTTTCAGGTGTTTAATGGCATCATTAAAGATATAATAATTATTAAATAATTCTGCTTGACTTATGAATAGTAAGATAAGGTATTAGGTGTCCCATGTGGCAAATACCATGGGAAAATAACATGGGAAATCCCATGGTTTTTCCAATACCGTCGATGAGGTGTCCCTTGACCATTAATGCATTGTCCCCTCACTTCTCCTATAAATACCAAGCCTTTCCCTCATTAATTTCATTTCAAAATCTACCCCAATGATGTTTTGGTCTCTTTAACTCCCAAGGACTCTTACCAAGGTGCCCTCAAGCATCCCAAGGTCTCGTCCTTCATGATTTCGAAGTTACTCTTCTAGGTAAGGAATCCTTTCACCCTCCTCTTTTAAGTCATGACTTCCTTTATATTCTATCTTATATTTTCCATATATTTATGTTGAGAGTGTGTTATTATATGTTCTTATTGCTGTAAAATTTATGTTCAAATTATGAGAGACCCTTTCTTCTCTCATAAATGTTTTTTCTGAATTTTTATGTGACATCGTTAGGCTGCCGAATTTCTCGTAAAAAGAATCGCGTCTTCTCATTTCATTCATCTTCCTTTTCATGTGGTATTTCATTCAATTTTCCATACCATGTTCATACCTATATATTGTTATATATTTATAATATATTATAAGTTATTTTTGAGTGGGTTACTCTTGTACACTCTCTTTCTAATGTATTCTAAAACCATGTTATATAGCCGTTATGCTGGAGAAATTTCGCCTCAAAATTTCTATCTCTTTCTCTCAAGAAATTCCCTGGTTTATTTATGTGAATACCCAGACCTATATCATTTTATATGGGTTTTCAGAAATATATAAATATGATATATTTGATTATTTAATAGACATACATATAACCCTCACTCCCTTTCCATGGGTTATAAATGATATAACGATCTTATTTTTAAGAGCTTTTAAAACATCACGATTTTGAAATGAAACCAATTTCTATTATTCTCCATGGGTTATGCATGAAATATTTGTATATGATATATGTGGATCACATGTATGTAAATACATATTAAGGGTGCACCCTGATATCAATCCAATGAATTGGGTAAAAAATTAATCTCTAGAGATGGCATGTTTTACGATACCTTGGTGAATAAACATGGTATTTTTTGTGACACCTGGGGGATGGTCCTTGGTGATATGTTCATGAATATCTCAATTAAATGTTGTAGCCACATATTGAAGTCATTTTACAAGTTATTTTCATTATGATATTTCTATTCTTCCATTTCTCATGTATTTATGTTTTTATTCATGTTCTTATTGATACCACAAGTACATTGATTCTCTGTTTACCCTTACTGGGCATTCTGCTCACCCTTTCCTTTGATGTCTGTCTCCAGGATATGAGATGCAGTAAATTTACATAAAATGAACCTATGATAAAGCATTAAAAGTGGTTTAGAAGAATTTTTTATGTTTTTTTCATGTATTATGTTCCTGATTTCCAAGACATTAGACTTTAAAGATCCTCTGAATGTAAAATAAGATGAAAAGTTATGTATTAAAAAGGTCGGATGTTGTTGTTGGTATCAAAGGATAGTTTAGTTATTTATGGAAATTATGATATGAAAACTTTATGAAAACCCTAATAGAAATGCTTAAATATAGGAAATCATCCTTGTATTTTGGTGAGTATTGAGTAAGTGGTTTATCAAGAAAATACATCACTGTCTGGATACGAGCAGGTAGAGATGGCTCTGGAACATATGTACATAAGGGTAAAACCCAAAAACACCGCTTTGAGCTAGACTCGAACGAGAACTAGTACACAAAAATGGGCCTTCTTTACTATTGGTTACAACGCTCCCAGGTTATATTTTTGGTTAATCACAAGCATTTTATGAATCATGATGATGGAATTATAGGGAAATTTAATTTGTCTAAGCATGATGTTTTAAGACATAATGTATTTTTTAGTTAAAATATTCGTAAATGAAATATGTTTATCATGAAGCATTTATTATTTTAGAAAATGTCAACATCGTCTTGGAATAAGTTGATGTATTTTCAGATGAGTTACCCGGACCACCCCCAAAAAGAGAGGTAGTGTTCTCTATTGAACTCATACCAGGATCTCATCTGATGTCAAAGACCCCCTATAGGATGGAAAATTTTGAGTTCTTTTAGAGAGTGGGTTTATCTGACCATGTGTGTCTCCTTTGAGAGCACCAGTTCTCTTTGTGAAGAAGATGGATAGATCGATGCAGCAATGCATTGATTATAGTGAACTGAATGGGATCACAGTGATGAACAAATACTCTCTTCCAAGAATTGATGACTTATTTGACCAACTTCATGGGACTCAATTCTTCTCTAAGATTGATCTTCGTTCTGGTTATCATCAATTGAGGGTGAAGAATGATGATATTCCAAAAACGTCCTTCCAATCAAGATATGGGAATTATGAGTTTTTTGTTATGCCTTTCAAACTGACTAATGCATCTGCTAATTTTATGGATCACGAATAAGTTGATTTTGGAATCTTATGTTTTATAAAATGTAAATCCTTTGTATAGGAAAATGATTTGGTGATTAAATGATAAAGGTTATTTTGGATGATCATTTCTTTTTTGGAGTACTATATGCCACTGGGAAATAAAATAATACATGATTTAAATTGAGGAGGAATGGTTGAATTTTATTGTATGAATTTATGTATTTATTGTGGACATATGGTGATTTGGGTTATTTATGGAAAATTATGAACCTAGCCTAGAGAATACATGAATAGTTTAATTACACTTTAGTATGAGACTTTAATAGTGGTCGAGGTTATTTGGAGATAAATGTTATGATTTATTAGGAAGACTGTGTGATTAAATCCTTTCGAGTTTTGGGTTCCAATCTTAGTTTGGATTATTCATATTAATTTTCATTATCGTTGTGTATTGAATGGTCTCGGTACATTTGTTGAATTTTGGAGATTAATTGTCATATTTATTTTTATAAAGTATTATCCTTTTTTGGAATTATATGATCTCGTACTAACCATTTTAGTTTTAGTTTATCACTAAAGGCAGCAGAAAAATATAGATATTCTTTTGTGGATTATATGATTCTATAGAAGATGATTCTTGTGCTTTTGATGAAACCATGTATTTTAAATTCTCATTGTTTGGAGAAAATATTTTTCTTGGTGGAAACATATTAAGGGATGAAACTATAATTGAAGGTAAATATATTTCCTTATGTTTTTATTCTATGTAGTAAATAAATTCCTCAAAATTATGAAAAGGAATGTAAAACAAAAACATTGTTGGTCGATGTTTTCTACTGTGTAATCAATGATCGTTGAACACGTCTTATGTTTTTGATCCTCTTGTGGTTAATTTTCTCCTAATAATGTTTTCTATCACTCTCTATCAGAACATGGACCTTTGTTTTTTCTTCCATGTTAATATTTTCCTACATGGAATCCTAGTATGGGTTAACTCGGGTGACCTTTGCATTTCCTTTTCATTCTTTTAAAGTAATAGTTTTACTGACTCTTTTTACAATGTGGGACATTCAATGAAATTTCCAAGCCCAATTTTAAAATTGTGAGGACACAATTTCTGAAGGGGGGAAGATTGTAACGTCCCGAAATTTTGAATATATTTTTTTCCTAACTTTGTGTGTTATTATATTTTATACTCATCAAAACTATTTAATTTATTAAAATTAGTATAATTAAAATAAGACCATTAGGTTTCGATTGTTATATGAACATTGGTCAATAATATCATTGTAAACTAAATGTTGTGATTATTGTATAAAAATACAATTTATCTTGATTAATTAATATAGAAAGAAGACTTGATGGCTCCATCCAGTAGCCTTGGGCTGATCGAAGCACATCTGATGGAACTCGGGAAGGAGGTAACACCTTTGGGCTTTGCTCTGGACCAAACCCAATTCGAACTTCATCATGTAAAGTTGGAACGGAATTGCCTTCACGAGAAGTTCAAGATGATAGAAATCACTACTCGGGAAATGATGTCCGAGTAGCCCCATGATTCTATCACCCTAGAACACCTTACTCTTAGGTCCTATACTGGTGTTATAAGGGGTTATTTAATGAGACTGTAACTACCTTGTGTAATCCTTTGATTTAAATAAAAATTGTGATGTCTTCTTATGGTGATGTTTGTTAATTTTCAAAAGTCCGAATAATTATAGTATGTATATTATTGATGAATTCTAGAAAAAAGATATTATAAAATATTTATGTAAACCTTATATATTTAAAAATGTGTAATGATTTTCAAAAAATGGTATTCTACATCTGTGTTCAGTATGAAATTTATAGTCTAATAAGATTAACATAATTTTTAGGGAATAATAAATTATGAATAGTTATTGTATGCTTATGAATAGTAATGTGACCAAATGGATTAAGTAACATCACTAAAGAAACTATTAAAATAATTTAGGCACCTTGATTAAGTAATGTGATTCAATAAAATAGGTGAATAACTGTATCAACAATTATTGGTTAAGTATTATTTTTTCGGGTGAAAAGAGTTTTGTGTTTAAAAATTAAATAAAAAATATTTATAATATTATTTTCGTTAAATGGTGTTCATTTTTGAAATCAGAGCAACGATATTTGGTTAAGGTGAAGTTTTGGGATTTTTCTGAAATAGTTGAATTTTTAGTGAGTACAGTTTTTATTTAAAAATTAAATTAAAAATACTAAGAAAATTATCTTCATAAAATGATGTTCAATTTTGAAATCAGAGCATCGATATTTGGTCAAGGTGAAATTTTGGGATTTTTCTGGGAAAGATGAATTTTCAGTGAATAGTGAAAATACAGTTTTTGAGTTTCGGGTGTTTAATGACATCATTAAGGATGTAATAATTTTGAAATAATTCTAGCTGACTTATGAATAGTAAAATAAGGTATGAGGTTTCCCTTGGAAATTAATACTTTGTCCCCTAACTTCTCTTATAAATACCAAGCCTTCCCCTCATTCATTTCATTTCCAAATCCTCTCCAACGAAGTTCTGGTATCTTTACCTCTCAAGGAGTCATCCCAAGGTTCCCTCAAGCCTCCCAAGATCCAGACCTTCATGCTTTCGAATTTACTCTTCAAGGTAAGGTATCCTTTCACCCTCTTCTTTTAAGTCATGACTTCCTTAATGATGTGGCTTATATTTTACATCTCATTATGTTGAGGGTGAATAATTTTATGCTATTATTACTGCCCATTTTATGTCTAAATTATAAGAGACCATTCTCCTCTTATCAATTTGTTTTCTGAATTTTTAAGTGACGTCGTTAGGCTGACAAATTTCTCATAAAAGAAATCGCGTCTTCTCTTTTCTTTCAGGTTCCTTTTCATGTGGTATGTCATTAAAATTTCTATACCATGTTCTTACCTATATATTGTTCTATATTTATATTTTATTATAATTTATTTATGAGTTGGTTACTCTTGTACCCTCTCTTTCCTATGTTTTCTAAAACCATGTTATTTATCCGTTATACTGTAGAAATTTTGCCTCAAAATTATTATCCCTTTATCTCAAGAAATTCCATTGTTTATTTATGTGAATACCCAGATCTATTTATTTTCTATGGGTGTTAATAAATATAGAAGTATGATATATATTTTCCTGGAATGGACATACATATAACACTCACTCCCGTTCCGTGGGTTATAAATGCTGTAATGATCTTATTTTTATGAGATTTTAAAACATCACGATTTTGAAATGAAACAAATTTACTTTATTATCTATGGATTATTTATGAAATTTTTGAATATGATCTATGTTGATCACATGTAATTAAAGGAATATTAAGGTTTCACCCTGATAGCGCTCTAATGCATTGGGTAATGAATTAATATCTAGAGATGACAAGTTTTACGATTCCTTGTTGAATAACCATGGTAATTTTTATGACACCTTGGGGATGGACCTTGGTGATATGTTCATGAATGTCTAAATGAAATGTTGTAGCCACATATTCAAATCATGTTCCAAGTTATTTTCATTATGATATGCATATTCTTCCATTTTTCATGTGTTTATGTTTTTATTCAAGTTATTTATGATATCACAAGTAAATTGATTCCCATGTTTACCCTTACGGGGCCTTCTACTCACCCTTTCCTTGGACGTCTGTCTCCAGGATATGAGATGTAGTAAATGTACATAGGATTAACCTATGATGAAGGCTTAAAAGTCGTTTATATTAATTTTTTCATTTTTTTATGTATTATGTTCTTTATTTCCAAGACACTAGTCTTTAAAGATCCTCTGTGTGTAAAATGTAATGAAATGTTATGTAATAAAAAGGCAGGATGTTATAAGCCATCATATTAAGACCAAAAATAAGCTTATGCATCTCATTTACTATCTGGAAGTTTCTCATAGCCACCTTTTCATAAATTTAAGTCAAATAAATTTGAGTCAATGGTGAAATTTTTATTGGAATCTTTTTAGTAACATCCTCAACATGATGAGCTATAAGAGCTTATCCAACACCTTTTCCACATCTTCAACCATAGATCTGAGAGACGTCACCTCATCACTCAACTACATGACCAAATTCTAACTTATAATATTTCATTAATAGATTTATGTGGAATTTTCAATATGATTTTCTCTAAAAAAATGGAATCATCTCTTTCACTATGATTTGTCATATGTACAAGCTGGGAGTTCATGAGACATTCCAAGCCAGATAATAGAGTATCTCTAAAATCCATGAGATCACTGTGACTCATAGAAATAGTTGGTTCTTGTGAGTGTTTTCGAACAGGAGCTAAGATATGTTCGGTCTCTTTTCCAGGGATTACATGAAGAGAAAAAAAATACATTCAATTGAAATACAACAGAATAGTTTATTCCTTTAATAGAGGTCTCATAGGTATTTTCCACATCAACATAGCTAGGAACCATATACCAGCTATCCACAGTGCTATGATCAATAGGATTGGGAATATCAACACTTTCTAGACTGGGGTACTGTTATACTTAAATAGGTGCATATCATACAAAACTAAGATATTCAGTCCCTTAAACTATTTCTAAATCTTCGTCTCTAATAGAATCACCCATTTCTTTTCTAGTCAAATGAATGGATTGTTAAATTATTTCCTCAGCATGTGGGATAAATTTAGGAACATTATTTATTATTCCCCACTAGTAGCCGCTTCCTCAAAAGTAAGTTCATATACTAGATACTACTCATGAACAATTTGTTTTTTTACTAGTAGCTGATTCATTTACATAAGAGGGTTCATATTTTAAATCAACACTTCATTCGGTAACAATAACATCCTTCTCCATTACATTTTTTGGACAGGTAGACCAATGTCATCTTTTTCCAAGACAATTACTTCATTATGTGAGAAAACATGCACTTCTTCTTCATCATCAGAAAATTCAAACACATAATCTGGTTCTAAAAATGGATTCAATGTGTTCATAGGTCTTAAGGGCTTTTCAAACTGATTAAACTTTTCATAAAACCATTCATTCTCTTCCAACCAATACTTTTTCCAAGTATTCCAGCTTATTTTTATCCTTATGGCTATATATTTGATAAATAGAACTAATAATCATTGATTATTATTCATTCTCTCCAACCACCCCTTTTGAACATAGTATTGAATATATTAACCTTGAATAGAAAAAAAGTATACTTTGAGGTTGCCTTAATAAATTCACACATGTTAAGTATAAAAATACCTACACGTATAAATCATGTGACCATTTTTCATAAGTTGTATTAAAAATACATATTTATTCAATAGAGTATAAAAATTCCATTTCAATGGCGTAAAAAGATTCTAGATAAACTAATATAGTAACCTTGTTTCACCATAAAAGTCAGTGCAAATTACCCATCTTTTCTTCTTATTTCTAGTCAAACTTCCTAGGTCTTCTTCTATGACAAAAAAAATTACTATGAAGAAGAGGACCTCTCTGGTTGTCCTCAAATAATCTATTAAGAGGTATCCCTAGGTAAAAAATCCATAAACTAGAAGAAAAATTACACCTTTGACCATTAATTCAGCTTCTTACAACAATACCATCTCTAGTATCGATAGAAATCAGGACATACTGATAAAATTGAGAAACGAGTTTTGGATAAATTGGAATTTTCTCTTTTGTGAACCATTTTATCCATCCATGCTCTTATAGTAATTTTAAAACTAATGAAATAATTATCAAAAACCACTTAGGATGGATTTAAATTTATGGTATAACTATTCTGTCAGCTATATTTGGATTCAACGATCCTTCGGGCATTAATTTTTGTTCCCTTATCACTTTCATCTGGGATTTGTGCTTCTCATGAATTGATGAAGATGTGAGAATCATTCTGGGCAATCAAAATGGTTTCAAGAGAGTTTAAGGGATGAAATATGACTTATGTTTTGAAAGATAGGGGTTTCGTATTTGAGATAAGATATCTCGAGTGATGAAAATAGTGAACGATATTAGGTTTTTATGATTTAGGGATTTCATGCATCGCATATTCAATATCACTTGATAAAAAGAATAAAATAATCATAAAAAATACAGGTAATAAAATATAAATAAAAAATGAGTCATTTTGGTGATACCAGAACATATAGTCATGTTGTGACAAGAATAGGTTGTCATGGTGTCATCCTTAAGGTGTCACTCCAAACAGTGTGACTATATCATTTGAAATAGAATGTGAATGTCAGTAACCGAATGACAGAAACTATGAGACCATAAACAAGAAACAATAACTTCGAGATAGTATCCTGTGAAACTGTGAGGGTGAGATAGTAATTCTATGACAGTGAAATGTGAAACTATAAAACATGAAACTGTAAATTGTGAAACACTAATCTTTGAAACAACATGTTCCACAACTGTTCACTTTCTACTTGATATTTTCCATTCCTAATTCATGTATGATGTAATTTATCCATTTATAATTTAATGGTCTGGTGAATATATCAGTATGATGACATTCAGTTCCAATGAATTACAATGTGATATCACTTTTTGGATAATGGTCTCTCAAAATTTAATGTATTAAATCAATAAGTTTATTCATGA
Source organism: Viscum album (assembly GCA_963277665.1). NCBI lineage: Eukaryota > Viridiplantae > Streptophyta > Magnoliopsida > Santalales > Viscaceae > Viscum > Viscum album. The sequence goes on along the minus strand of OY728151.1, from coordinate 1,000,176,192 downwards.
ACTTTGAAACATGATTATATAAAATGTTAATAGAACATGTATAATTACAATTTACATGTATGTTTCTAAATTGATATCATGTCTTGTAATGTGTGTTTTATCCACACAATTGGTGCAGAATAACTATCAATAGCTATATACTCATCTTTGATAGTAGATAATGCAACAATATTTTGTTTCATACAATACAATGACACTAGAGACTTGAATAAAACGTGACATGTTTCAGAGGTTCTTATTTTATCTAACTTCCAACCACCAAAATCAGCATCATAATAGCTAACTAACTCAAATGGTTGTCCTCTAGGATAGAACAGTCCTTGATTGGGTGTATGTTTGAGGTATTTAAAATTCATTTTAACAACATTTATAATGAGACTCTTTAGGGATTATGTGATGTTAACAACACTTACATACACGAAAAATAATATAATTTTAGCTAGCTATAAAATAGAGTAAGCTTCCAATCATTCCTCTATATGTGATTTGATCAAAATATTTTCCATCTTCCTCAATATCCATCTTACATGTAGTACTCGTTAGAGTATCACTATTTTTTTTATTCCTAGAAAAAAAGTTTTAGAAGATCATTAGTTCATTTTATTTGATTTTAAATAATACGATCTCTATTTTAAGTGTTTTGAAATACAATAAAAAAATTTAGTTCAACTATTAAACTCCTTACAAATTCAATTTTCTACATTTTAGAAAACTAAATAAATAAATAATTTTATAAAGGACCAAAAAATAATATCATCTACATAAATATGAACTAAAAGAACATAATTGGAAATTTGTTTCATAAATCGAACAGGATAAGATATACATTTTCTAAAACCTGAGGAAATAAAGAAAGTACATAATCCATCATACCAAGATAATGGAGGTTATTTTAAACCATAAAACGATTTTGATAATTTAAAAACATGGTTTGGAAGGTGATGAATTCTAAAACAAGGGGGTTTTTCAAAAAAATCATCCTCGTCTCTATACCCATTTAATAATTTACTCTTTACATATATTTGATATATTTTAAAATTTATATGGGCATCATAAAAAATTAGGATTCTGATGGCTTAAATTCTAGAAAGAAGTGAAAATATCTCCTCTTTGTCAATTCCTTCATCTTGACTATATCTTTCGGAAAATAATCTATCCTTGTTTCTAACTATGTTACCAGCTTCATCCACTTAATTTCTATACACCCACTTATATCCTATGGTAAAAGTGTCTTTGGGTCATTCAAAAAGTTTTCAAACATTGGTTTTTCAAACTAATTATGTTATTCTTACATAATCACCACCAAAAAATCATCATTGATTGATTCATTGATGTTTTTAAGTTCATGTTGTGATAGTAAAACTTGATGTTTAGCCTGATTTCTAAGAGAATCCCTAATTTTTGTTTCTTTATCTAAATATACTACAACAACATCTAAAGGATTGCTATTAAGGATTTTAATAACGTTTGAAAAAGATTATCTAGTGATTACACGTTCTTCACCAGGTTCGGGTTCATAATGGATTGAATATGGAGAATTTACAGAACTAGATGTTTTTATAGATTTCCTTACATGATAGTTTGGGTATTTAACTTTTATGTATAGATTTGACATATCATACTCAAGATTCTCCATATAAGTCTTAATATCACGAGGATCTTTCTCATCAAACTTGACATGAAATGATTCTACAACACATTTACTTCCATTGTAAAAGACTCTATAGTATTTACTAGATATTGAATATCATAGAACAATTCCTTTATCACTCTTGCATGTTAGTTTTTCATGATTGTTTTTAGTATCATGAATATATACTTTTCAACCAAAAACTTTGAATTGGTTCACTTTGGCTTTTATATTGTTCCAAAGCTCATTTGTAGTTATATTAATAATATGTCTAATAAAAACCATTTTACTAATGTAGTATGTTGTATATATAGCTTCAAACAAAAAAAATAGGTATGTCATATTCACTAAGCATGATTTTGGTCATTTCATTCAAGGTCATATTTCTTCTTTTTTCAACTCATTTTTTTTGTGGTTTTTTAGGGGAATAGAAAAAATGACTATAACTGTTTTGTGAGAAAAATAATTCAAACACATGATTTTCAATCTCAAGACCATGTCCACATCTTAGAGATTTGTTACTAAGACCACTATTGTTTTCTACCATTTTAGAATATTTGGTGAAATGAGAGCAGGCTTCACTTTTGTGAGAAAAAGAAGACGGTCCAAGTAAACATTGAATTGTCATATACATGAGCATAAACATAGTGATTCCCATATAAAAATGAAAATATATATGGTATAAACAGGTTCATGTGAAAAATATTGACAGTTTGAGTAGTGGAATACTCATTCATTGGTTTGAAAGAAATTTTGTTTTTCATTCCTTTTTGACCAAGATTACACACATTATCATTTTGATACTCTAGTTTTGCTATATCATTGACTAAATTTTTTCTAGTTATTATTATAATGGATTGAATATTGTAGTGTTCTAGTATTTTATTCCATAGTCAAGAATCGTAGTAAAATACACATAATCATAATGCATTTTGAGAAACTAATGAATCCAAGTTAATTGAATATACATTTTTATTTCGTAATTAAGAAAATACTAATTCAATTTCTGAGAAAAACACATTTCAATAATCATATAAATATTTATCATGAAATAAATCATCACATATTTGTGAAATACTAAGTAGATTATATTTCATTTTAGCAACAAAAAGTACATTAGAGATTAAAACTGAGTTAGAGTTACCGATTTAGCCAAGACTAATGATTTTTCCTTTGACATTGTCACCAAAGTTGAAATTCCCTCCATAAATAATTATTAGATTCACGAAACATGACTAGTCTCTTTTCAAGTGTCTTGGAAACCCAATGTTCATGTACCATAATATTTTACAAGAACTCTTCATACGATTTTCCAAAAAAATTGTAATATAAAGTTAGACATTTGTAGCCATATATGTTTGGGGCTAGTAATATTAGTAACTAGTGATTTAGGAATCCATGCCTTCCTCATAGGTTTCCTTTGAGAATTATGTAAAGTTTTTGAGAAATAAATAATATTTGGTCTAGAAAATCTAGAAGTTGTAAAGAGTGTATTAAATTTTTAAGTAAATCAATATTTTACTGAACTAAGAATAAATCAATATGTTCTAGATTTAGAAACAAAATTGTTTTTCCAAAATTTATTTCACTAGGTTGATAGCCAATACCAGTAGTGTATTTGGGGACAATTTGATTACCTTGAATTTCTACCGTGGTTTCTTTACCATTATTAAACCATTAATGGTCATTTTTGAATTTGTTATTAAATAGATTTCATACATTTTTTGTGTAATTGAAAATTTTTCTATCTTTCTACTGCAGGTTCATACATAACATATATGGCAAGAGGATACTATTTATTTTAGTAAATGTATTTATCTTTTAGTTCATTACATGTCTTTCAATGATTATTTCAATATTAAAAATTTTTTATACGACATATTTTTATAATAACTATCATCTCTAGAATAATATTAATTTTCTATAGAAGATTACAAAGTTACCCCAGCTGTTTTTTCCATAAAACACATATTTTCTTTATTAGAATGTTCATCTTGTGAAGACTCCGAGTTAGTTGAACTGTCCTTATAAGCACTCCATGTTTCATTCATTTCCTTTTTTACTATCTATATTGGTCCTCATATTTCTTTTTATACTTGATTTTTAGACAACAATCCATTACGGGTCCCTTTCTCTTGCATTTGTAATATATTATCTCATCTAAATTTTCATTTTTTCCCATTATTTATTCCAGATTCCTTTTGATAATATCTTCTTTGAAGATAGGATTTTTCAAAAATTTCTCCCTTTTGTAAAATTTCATAAACCTTCTTGCTAATTAAGAAATCTGATCATCAATGTCTAGTGATAATTGTTCACTACTGGAACATTTTACAAATCCATGTAGTATATTATTTTCATAGTGATTAGTGGTGGTGGTCTTGAGTGAAACATGTTTTCTTCTGGGTTCATCCTCCTCTTTATTGTTGACTTTTAACTCTTTGTCGTACATCATTAGTTTCCCAATGAGTTATTTATCTAGTAATTTGATGATATCACATGACTATCAAATAGAGATTCATGTTTCTCTAAATATATTAGGTAGGCATCTAACAATACTCATTATTTGTTATTTTTCTATATCATCTCTTCTGAGAGAGATCACTGTGTTTAAAATTTCATTGAACCTAAGATACATATTTCAAATTGACCCATCAATATTCTTTTTAATATTATCATAATTAATAGTATAAGTGTTATCTCTCATTTATTTAACACTAGATGTTCCTTCACATGAAACCGTCTACGTATCCCAAATATCATGGGATGGTTTACATGTAGATGTTCTATAAAATTCTTCATATCCAAAATAGAAATATAAGGCATTCATTGATTTGAAATTATTAATATAAGAAGTCTTAGGTAGGTCATCCCATGTTATTCTATCAGTATAATTACTCTTATACTCATCTACAATTGAAGACCAAATTTCAAAACCAATAATTTCTAAATAGATGTTCATTTTAATCTTCCTTTGTGAATAATTAGTTCCATTAAAAAAACAGAGTTATGTTTGTTGCTGATCCTTCGAGTCTATTAACTATAATAGCTTGATACTTTCAAATTGTTATATTTTTAAAACTAAAAGAAATTAATAGATCTCTAAAGTACAACTAAAATCATAGTTGAAATGATTTTAGAAAAGAGAGTCTTAATAAGAATAAACTTATTTGATACCAAATTTTGGTCAGAGTAGAATACTCAAGAGGGGGTGAATTGGGTATCAATATAAATTTCTTTCAAAAATTCAGTTAAAATTATTCCCCAATAAAATTGAATACATTCATTTTAATTAATAAAATATGATTATAATATTTTTATTTGTCAAATAACTTCTTAGAAGATATATTTATTCTCAGTAATATCTATATGAGTTATTGATAAAACATTTGAAGCTATTATAAAATTAAAAAACTCTTATAACCTCTATCCAAGAGTAAATATCAATGTAAATTTAGTTTTTTGAAATATAAAGTACATCATTGAAAAAATAAATCAAATCAACCATCAGATGAAACAAGTTGTTCAGTCACAAGATGAGATATAATACACTCCACTTGGTGATCACCTTCCACTAAGAAGACTATTTAGATATGAGATTTATCCGCACAAGGATCACTGTAAACAATAGTGCCCATGACTATCCAGGCCACACGAACTCATACACTATTCATCTGGGGTCTAAACAACCAGGTCACATAAAGAAAACATTTCACACTTATCTGTGGGTGTAAATAGACGTATGATGATGTGATATTAATGATATATTGTATCGTTTATTTTTATATAGGAGATATTGCGTGTATTAATATAGAAACACACACACTGATCGAAATAATAAAATAATAAATAATAGAGGAATGATGAAGAGAATGTGTTAGAAGTTCTCTAAGTGTTATTAAATGTAGAACTGGACATGTAGGATCAAACCATTGTAGGTGTCGAGTCCTCATGTAAAAAATACCGAGTATCACAAGTTTTGTGCTTTGGTTTGTAGTTTGATGGTATAAGCTATGTAGCTCATGTCCTTCGTCGAGATTGTAATTTGAAAATTTTTTAGGCTCTAATTTACGGTAGTTCATCCTGTAGGGGTCGAGATTCATTAGTTTGTTCTTTAGTTTCTTATTGTTTCAATTATCAGTTTTCTTTTTCTAATGCTCTCTTCTATGTATTTCTACAGTGACACACATTACTTTTTTAACTGCTGCATATGTTGGAGCTGACAGGATTCATGTATTCTACACCTCATACCTCATACTGTCAAGTGAAATGTCTACAAAGAAACATTAATTATGTTAGTTACATTAAATGAATCAAATATGGTTATTTTAAAATTAATTTAAAATTTCAAAATATATTAATTAATAGTGTCATAGTTTTTCTTGAAATGGTCACAATTAGATATAGTGTCACTAGGAAATAGTTTCTTCATCTATGGCATTGAGCAGTGAGAAATTCATGATGCTAAAATTACATTAAGATCAGGAATTGGTAGCACTAATGTTGTTTCAGGATCACAATGTCTCAAGAGAGGTGTCTTGTCCTCTGTCAAAACCTTGAACGATGTCTCAGTGATGGTAGTAAGGAACTGATGCCACAGACTCTAGGAGATCAAAAACTGGTTCCAGTGTCTAGGAATATAGTGTTGGGCTTATGGTGTTCGAGATTATGGGGTCTGCGATTACGATGTCTAGATTACGGTGTCAGGGATTACATTTTTTTGGTCTACAATGACTGGGTTTATGGTTTCCTGGTTTAGAGTTTCATAGACATTTCCAAAATCCAAAATTGGTGGCAGACTTACAGTTTTTAAGACATTGGAAAAAATTTCTAATGATGGCTCATGAAATAATATTCATAGAATTAATTATACTTAAGCATTCATATAAGAAAACATTATTGAACAAAAAAACTATATTTTACAATAATAAAACACTATTTATAAGAATTAGGAGATTGTGGATGTATATTTAATTCGTAAATAAACCAACCATTATTACACATGATTTGATATAGATTAAACAAGGTGAACAAGATTTGTGATAATTAAAAATTGATTAAAACATGAGGAGTCCAACTATTTTTGGGGCGATGTTACTATTATATTGGCCACATTTCTAGTCATATTGGTCATGTTACTATTAATTTTCTAAAGTTACTATTCCATCATTATAAATTCCTTATTCATTAAAAAATAACTTATTTCATTTTGAATTTAACTATATAATTCCACAATGAAAAAAAATCATAATTACCCATGTAATTAAATTTTCCCTACAATTTAGAAATTAGATTCTTCTAATTATTATATATTTACAAATAAAAGAGAGGATGCATTTCCCCCACATATTTTTCAGATTTCCATGGTGTTTCATCAACCTTGTGGTTTCTCGAAAAAAACATTTATCTAGAGAATTAATTTTTTCATGAATATTTTCTATCGATGATCAAGAATATTGAAACGTTTCTCTTCATAAGAGTGGTCATATTCTTGCTAAACTACTTCTGGGATGAAATCATGAGATGTATCTTGCACATACATTCTCAACATCGAAACAAGAAAAACATTGTGCACATTAGATAAACTCAGAGGTAAAGATTATTGGTGCATAACTGGTTCAAATTTCTATAGGATTTCAAATAGTCTAATGATCTATGGATTTTTTTTTTCTTTAAAACCAAAATGAAAAACACTTTCCATGGAGATTTTTTAAAGAAAACCTGAACACCTACCTCAAATAAAATTTCTTTCCATCAATTATCTTCATATATTTTATGCATGATTTGTGCTATCTTTTTGTGCTGCCGGATCATTTTCAAATTCTTAGACACTTCCACTACTAATACTAGTACCATCCACCTTCATTCCTAGAGATAATCCCAAAATTATAAGGTTTGAAATTTTTTTCATATAATGACTCAAAAGGTGCCATCTTTGTATTAGAAAAAATTCATAATAAGAAAAATCAACTAATGATATATGTTTATCCTAACCTTCATGGTAAATGATTCAGCAAGATCGGAGAATATTCTCCAATGTCTGAATTATTCACTTTGATTGCACATCACATTGAGGATGAAAAGTATTATATAAAGTTAATTCATTTCCAAACAACTTCTGAATGAATTTCCAAAATTTTGGATTGAACCTGGGATCATGGTCAGATTAAATGGAGAGAGGAATACCATGTAACATGAAAATATGTTTGAGGTAGAGTTGAGAAAGATGGTCCAGATAAATAGTGTAACGAGCCAAACATTAATTATGGAAATCCAACTTGATTTTATTAAATGCCTCTTTATGTAAAATTTTTATATAAAATTTTACTTATTTGGTTTTATTTTTTTGGATTTTAGAATACTGGTAAAAAATTTGACCATTGATAATATACTCTTTGAATAGTGATCTCATGATTAATATAAATATAGCGCTTAAACAAATCCAATTTACTCAAAAAAAAAGGAAGTGATGGACTCATCCTGTAGATGTTCCCCATACAAATAAAATTTTTCGGGGCATAGAAAGGAGGTTGAATCTTTGTGCTTTGCTCTTGACCATGCCCAAGCCAATCTTGAATATGTTATGCTCTAGCGGGACCACCTACGATAGAAGTAGAAGTTGATAGAGATTACAACCTGAGCAAAGTTATTCGAGTCCCCCCAAGAGTCTGTCACCATCACACACCTTACTCTTCGGTCTAATGTGGGTTTTATAAGGGGTTATGTAACAGGACCCTAGTACTATGGTTATGTACATTATTTTTTTTATAATAATGAATATACTTTCATTTTATTATTGTTACCTTGTAAATAATTTTTAAAAGACAAATATTGTTTTTAGTTAATGTTCAACTGAGAAATCAATTTTGATGATTTAATGGATTTTTTAATTAAATACTATTTTAATAAAGTAATATATTTATTATTATTAAATTAATTTTTATTAAATATAAATGATCGTATAATTTTATGAATGAAATTGTAATTTTTTTGAAGGTTTGAAATTCTTTTTTGTTAGAAGCCATGAATTTTCGATAAATATCAGTTTTCATTTTAAATGTGAAAATTAACATAATTAGACAAATATTTAGAAAAAATTATTATTATTTTTGGAATCAGGATGTTGAAATTATCCAATGGTGATTTTTTCTTAATTTTGTGAGAATGTCAAATTTTTAGGCTAAAAATTAAGTGCCCTTTAAATATATAATGTGTTTAATGACATCATAATGAACCAATATTAATGTAAAAAAAATACTATAAACATTATGTTCTTCCAATACATGTTTTACCATTAAAATAATGTGATTTTTGGTTTCTTTGATTAATTTTACAAAGCTTTAGTGGACCCTTCAAGACTTATTAAACACTTAGTCTTTTTAAATTGTTTTCCTTGGGAGTGTGACTCACTTCCACATAAGCAGCCCCCTTATTTTAAGATGTTCGGAATTTGGAATTATAAAATATTTTTTTTCCACTTTCCTTTTCCATAAACCATCGGCTGGTTTGTGGTTTTAATTAGTTTAATGTCAGGTGTCCCAATCCTAAATAATAATGAATTCCCTCACCTTTCCTATATAAAACCTCCCATGTTCCCACTTCCTCCTCACTCAAAGCCATTGGAGTTCTTCCAACCTCTACCCTCCTATCTCTAAAATCATTCCAAGGTGCCCTAATCTCCCAATAATCCACTCTATATCCCCTCTCAATCCATTGGAAGCACACTTCCAAGTAAGGGTTTTCCATCCATTCTCATTTTTTTCCAATATTAATTAAATTGTTATGCACTTTTAATTTTAATTATAAATGTTGTTGTATGGCTTTGAACCTCCCTCATACTTCCCCATTAATGTTTGAATTATGGGATACCCCATTCTCTCTCATTAAAATCCTCTCATGTACAGTAATTACTATGCTAAAATTCTGAAAGAAAATTATCTCTCCTCATTTAAATTCTAGAATTTATTTTGTATCATGAATCTAAATTCTATTAAATTTTTTGGGAAATGTATCTATATGACCCCTTCACTGTCCATGTCATGTAAATATAATGAGATAATCATTTCCCTCTCATCAACCATTTTTCTATGTTCTTAAGTCACACAGTTATACTGCTGAAATTGCACAACACTTTTCCATGCCAATGGCATTGTGTAGTGAATACTGTTCCCATTTCTCTGTCAATGGTATTCCCCTTTATTAACATTTACTTATTTTTTAAATTGTTTCGTGTGTGTATTCCACATTCATTTGTCCTGGAATAAAAGATTACGATTAATGATTCTATATTTTTTGATCCATTTGGCACACTTATGCATGAAATTTTTAAGAATGGTGCACCATGATAGTGCTCTAATGCATTGGGTAAAGTATAGTATCATCATAAATCATTTGAAATGGGTGTTGAATCTTGATAATTCAAGTTCAATGAGGTTTTACTAATGATTAATGTGCAATGAGGGTTTACTCATGCTCTATGTACAATGAGCCTTGGCTCATCCTAATTCCATGTTAAGAATTGTTTCCACATTTCCTTGTTATGATTATAATGATTTATCTTTCCTTAATGTCTATGCTTCTCTTGTGCTCTATTAATATTCTAGTTGTCTAACATGTATTGTATTTCTCATGTTATTCCATGATTATTCCTTTAATGGGTTTCATAACTCACCCTTTTCTTATGTATTTCTTCAGGTTATCCCATGCAATGCTAAGTACATGGGAATGTAGAGGTCATGTAATGGAAGTTTTCAATAAAGATGTTGTATTTTATGTTTTATGTTGTCATGTAATAATCCTAACCCCCAAAGACAGTATACCTATCTATCTTCTTTGTTTTATTAAGTAATGTTTATGTAATAAATTATGTTTAATTTTGTAAGAAAAAGTAGGGTTGTCATAGTTGCTATTCGAGGAAATAATGAAGAAAAGTTACACACATTTGTTTTATTGTGGGAAAAATAAATTTTAAGGGATATTTTATTAAGGGGGGGGGATTGTAATGACCCAAACATTAATTAATGGAACTCCATCTTGATATAAATAAATGTCTCTTTATGTAAAATGATTATATAAAATGTCAACTTCAATGGTTTTATGTTTTTGGATTTTAAAATACTAGTAAGAATTGTGACCATTGCTAATATAGTCTTTGAACAGAGATCACATGATTATAATAAATATAGGGCTTTAAAAAATACAATTTACTCAGACAATGGATGTGATGGCCTCATCCAGTAGAGGTTCCCCATATGAAGCCCATTTGTCCGAGCATGGAAAGGAGGTTGCATCTTTGGGATTCTGTATTGACCAAGCCCAAGCTGAGATAGAATATGTTAAGCTCGAGCGGGATCTCCTAAGAGATAAGTAGATGTTGATAGATATTACCACCCGAGAAATGTTATCTGAGCCACCCTAAGAGTTAGTCACCATCAGAAACCTTAATCTTCGGTATTATGAAGGCATTATAATGGGTTATTTAACAAGACCCTAGTAATATGGTTATGTACATTATTTTTTTATATAATAATGAATATACATTCATTTTATTATTGTCACATTGTAAATAGTTTTTAATGTACAAATGGTATTTTTAGTTAATGTTCAACTAAAAAATCTATTTTTATGAATTAATGGATTTTTTGATTAAATAATATTTTAATAAAATATTATTATTATTATTATTATTAAATTAATTTTTATCACATATAAATGATCTTATAATTTTATGAAGGCAATTGTAATTTTTATTAAGGTTTTATATCCATTTTTGTCAAAACTAATGAATTTTCGGTAAATGCCAGTTTTTTTTTTTGAAAACTGAAAAATATCATATTTAAAAAACTATGTAGATTAATTGAATATTATTTTGGGTATCAGGATTCCGAAATTATGAAACGGTAATTTTTTCATAAATTTCAGAGAGAGTCAATTTTTTTTGTAAAAATTAAATACCGTTTAAATGTATAATGTGTTTTATGACATCTTAATGTCCCAATAGTGATGTAATAAGATAAAATAAACTTCATTTTCGGCCAATATATTTTTTAAAATTAAAATAATTAATTTTTTGCTTTTTTTGATTTATTTTACAAAGATTTAGTACACCCTTCAAAACTTGTTAAACATTTTCACTTTTTAAATTGTTTTCCTTGAGTGTGTGACTCGCCTCTATCTAAGAAACCCCGTTATTTTAAGAAGATCGAACATTGGCCTTATAAAATATTATTCTCTACAAACCTTTTCCATAAACCATGGGAAAAACCATGGGCTTGACTGTGGATTGGATTAGTTTAATGTGAGATGTCCCAAACCTAAATAATAAAGAATTCATTCACCTTTCCTATATAAACCCACCCAAGAACCCACTTCCTCCTCACTCAAAGCCATTGGAGTTCACCCAACCACTACCCTAATCTCCCTAGAATCCTCCCATGGTGCCCCAATCTCCCATGAAGCCTCTCTCAATCCCCTTTCAATCCTTTAAATGCACACTTCCAACTAAGGGTTTTTCATTCTTTCTCATTTTTTTCCAATATTCATTAAATTGTTATGCCCTTTTAGTTTCAATTATAAATTTTGGGGTATGGTTAATCACCTCCCCCATACATCCCCATTTATGTTTTAATGATGGGATACCCATTTAACTTTCATTAAATTATTCCCATGTACAACCGTTACTATGCCAAAATTCTGAATTGAATTTCTCACTCCTCATTTACATTCATGCAATTATTTTTCATCATGAATCTATATTCCATTAAATTTGTTGCAACATGTATATATATTATCCCTTTACTTTCCATGTCATATTAATATGACGAGACACCCCTTTCTCTCTCATCAACCATTTTTATGTGTTCATAGGTCACGCCGTTATGCTGCTGAAATTGCAGTGTGCTTTTCCAAGACAAAGTCATTATGTAATTAATACCATGCCCATTTCTCTATCAATGATATTTAACTTTATGAAAATTTACTTATTTTCAAAGATTTTAATTTATGTATTCCTAATTCGTTTATCATGGAATAAATTATTATGTTCAATGATTCTATGTTTTATGATCCATGTTACACACTTATGCATGAAATGAAATGTTTAAAAATGTGTTCCCTGATAGAGCTCCAATACTTTGGGTAAAGTATATTATTATGGTACGTCATGTGCAATGGGTGTTGACTCGTTATAATTCAAGTGAAACATGGTTTTACTCATTCCCCATGTGCAATTATCCTTGGCTCATGCTAATTCTATTTGAAGTGTTGTTGCCAGATTTCCATGTTATGATTATCATGCATTATATTTCCCTTATGTTTATGATTTTATTGGGATCAATTTATATGCCTATTTTCTAACATGTATTTTATTCCTCATGTTATTCCATTATTATTCCATTAATAGGATTTATAGCTCACCCTTTTCTTATGCATGTCCTCAGGTTATCCATTGCAATGCTATGTATGAGGGAATTTAGTGGTTATGTAGAAGAAGTTCTCAATAATGATGTTTTATTTCATGGTTTAAGTTGTTATTTAATGATCCAATGCCCCGAAGACACTAGAACTCTTGATATTCTATATTTTATCAAGTGAATTTTATGAAATAAATTATGTTTAATTGTGTAATAAAAAGTAGTTTTCTCATAAATAGTGTCCCAAATAGAAATTAACTTTTCAAATTTATCCATCCGATCAAAAATATCCCAAATTACATTGTTAACTCAATAAGTCTTTTGTAGAATAACAACACCATATTAAGATATATTTTCCCATTTCGATATAGGCATTGGAAAATGATGAAGCATCGCCTTTAGTAGTTGTTTCTCTGCCTTAACCTATTGAAAATTCATAAATATCACTGTAAAATAAAAAATATTTCTTTTCATTCCATCGCACCAGTAATACTCCATATGTTCTCTATTAAACATATTTATTCTTTGATAAACTACAATAGAGAATTGTGAGTGTCACACAATAATTTGTTATTAGTCTCAGAATCGAAAGGCACATATAATATCTTATAAAATCATAAAAACCTATTTTTTCAACACTTAATTATATAAACATTCCCCGTGTAACCAAGTATACCTGTTTTTAAAAGTCACAACCTTCCTTATGCACTTTCTTAATTCAGTCTGATAGATAAGACATCACTAATACCTGAAAAAGTAGAGGAATTTCCTACACAAACATCATCCCAGAAAAAAAAATCATAAAATCATTAATCATAGGGTCATGTTCATCACATAAGATTGTTAATTTAGCATGATGTTTTCAACCCACGGAATCCTCCACATTTATTATATTCTAGGATGTTAATTGATCTTGATATATTAATCATTTACCAGTTACATCAGTATTCTCTTCATTATATTCAATTTCATTTGAGAAAACATATTATTAAAACATTCATGGACAATATATTTTTCACATTTTATTTCAAATTAATGTTTCCACCAATTTATCTAAGATAAAATCATTGCTTCAAATTATATATGATTTTTTTGGATAATTTTATTCATGAGATTTTATTTTTCATGAATCATATGGAATTACTTGATCCCTCTCCCTCATAACACAAAAATTTCCCTTAAAATATGTATCATTGTAGATGAAAAATCTCTATTTCATGAAGGTAAGGACATGAATTGAGCATTCACCAATTTATTTTTATGTTCCTAAAAACAAAAATCATACTCTTCTATTTAAATACATTTAACACATTTTTTGTTAAAAAGTTTGTGGTCTAGATAACTGTGAAATATTTTTACCAAAACGTTTGTAATGAGCTGATAATAAAACGAAACAATGAATCTCTTTGACATTTTTATCTCTTATCCATTAATCATCCACATTGGTTTCAATAGTATAAAATGTAAATCCATCCTAATTTAAAATGTTCACAAACAAAAAATATATTTCAACCACAAATAATTTTTCTAAATTTTCCACACAAATTGTTTTCTTTGAGATTTTTCAAGAAATTAATGAAATAGTTATCATGATACTCATAACTATTGGAAAATCTAGTTCCATAATAGTAGAAATTCTGATCTTATTTTTGTAATAAATTACAGGGCATGATTAAAAGGAATCAAAACTTGATTTAATCAATACTATAGTAGTATATGTAAACAAAATAAATACATAAGTATTTTATTACAAAAAAATACAATAATTAGGACATAGTTTTTTCTTCTTAATAAATTCAATAATAATACTAATTCATCTATTATATCCCTATATATCATTCATAATACGCTTCATGGATTCCGACCTAAAGGAAACATAATAGGGATGAGTGTCAAATCTCAGTACATGTAAATTATAGCGGAAACAATAATGCATCAATGAGAATAACAATCATTTCATTGTAAGTAATTGAACAAACAATAAATGTAATTAAAAAACTAATAAGTAAATGCAAAAAACGTATGGAAAGGTAATAAATAGAAATAAATTCCATAAAACAGTAATATAAGTGAAAATAATCATGAAAATTAAAAAAACTAAAACACATGACATTTAATAAATGAACTAAAAACTATATGTATTCATAGATATATCCCTGTACGATCCCATGGATGAATAAGAACTGAAACTAAATGAAAGAAATGATTAATTATTGGATGCCATGTTTCCTAGATACATTGATCCATTACCATTACTAACTTTTGTATGACTATTTACAATATATAGGGTAAAATCCCTTCTATGGAGGCGATACAAATTAATTGTCACATGATACTACCAATGCATTTTGGGCCTACATATAACCATGATCCACCCATGATGTTTCAGTTCAAAACATTCCTCAAATATTGAATAATCAATTTAACAATATTCCTTATCAAATATATATATGGAATAAAGGAGAAAAATTTATCAATAATTCTACAAATAATCAAATAACATTCAATGTAAACACCATATTTTAAATGTTATATGGTTTTTAAATGATAATATTAATAAAAATTATATTCATACATTGGTGGATTTTAATGTCAAATGATAAAAAACATTTATAGGGAATAAAGTGAATAAAGTAATTGATTGTGAATACTATCCATTGATAAATGGATCGAAGACTATCCAAAAAAATTAGGGATGGAATCCATACACCATATCCTATGTAGAGTAATATAATTGGTTGTTGAAGTTGATGAGTGTAATCATTATAAAAAGTTCTTTTAAATCATTATTTAGGAAAACATACTTTTAATATTATAATTCTTTTCAACTAAAATTACTTCTAAGATTATTTTGTTTAAAATTTGACCTTTTATATATGAAATGAAGATATAATGGAATAATGGGGGTTAAATCCTTTTAATTCATATGATGTAAAAAGAACATTCCATTAACATGGTTAATGGTTTGAATGTTTCTTTATTCTAAAAGTGACATGATTATTTCATTGAAAACATTGTTAAGTGAAAAAAGGTACAAATTTAAATTACCAGCTAATTTTAAAAACAAGTTTTAAAAAATTTAAATAAATCATTATTTTTAGATGAAAATATGTTCTCTAAATAAATAGCGAAACAATGTATAATTTTTAAAATAAAATTTATAATACATTTTTTCTACCATGGAGAGGAAAAATGGTACAAATAGTTGACACTGATCCTGAATAGACAACGAATAATGAATGTGTTTTTTGAAAAATGTATTTGTAATTTCCATGAATTGAGGTTCCATTGAAATAACATTAGTATTAGTCTTGAGGAATATAATCATCAAACATCCCAAATCATCCCACTACTCTGTGAAAAAATTTTAAGTTATAATAATCATGAAGTAATACTATTAATATAATCATATAATGACATGATAATAAGTGGATTTATTATATAAAATTTCATTGGATATACATACACCATATTAAGGAATCTATATTTTTAACAATAGCTATGTCTCAAATGAATATAAATTGAGAAAAAATACCCTACCTTGCATTTAATGTTGGTTGAATATCCATTAACATATATTATATTAATCATATGTTAATTTTATAATTTCTTATCCTTAAATTCTTATCACTTATGACTATGTTTTATATATAACTTCTTATACTATACTTGTAACATCCCGGGTAAATAAAGAATATGAAATTTTCATATTTATTAATATTTTTTAATAAAATATTAATATTACTTTAATGGGAATGTTGTGTTCAATGGAATACTCAATACGCAACAATGAGTTTATTTGAAATCATACGTTGCACACTAATAATATAATAATATTATTTCAAATGGTAGATAATGCCTAGAAATTTCAATGGCAGGAATGAACAGAACTAACTACCAAATGATTATATATGCTTGTCAAATATTTTGGAATTTATATAAATAAATTTTAGAGCCTTAAAAAGGAAATGATTCCAATTTTAAGCATAAATCTTCTAATATTCATTAAAAGGTCGATTAACCTCCTTTTGATGGAGAACCATTTTTAAATATACTTTTAAAAAATTTATATGTTTTATTTCAAAAAATAAAATCCTTCTTTAGAATCTGGACATCAAAATTTACAATGTGTAAATTTTTGTTATTTTTCTGATAAAGATCATTTTTAGTGAAAATGTTGTATTTTTATTCAAAAACACTATTTAATATAATTTACTTATATGGATATATTATCTTTTTAATCTGGTTTAATGTGTAGTTAACATATATTTCTACCATTTAATACAATGTTGGTTATTGGAATTAATTTAACTTCCAAATTGGACATAAATAGTGTTAATCTTTTGAGAGATATTGTTTTTTAAAAACACGTTATTTGTTTTGACAGTGGAAATTAATTATAAAACTAATTAATGAAAATTTTATGTTTTGAATTTGGTAAAATGGTCAGCATTTTTGAGTTTGGAATATCAAATATATCCTAGGGTGGTTTTTTGGTATTTTTCTGAAAAACATCAATTTTTGATGAATAGTGAAACCACTAAGTGGTAGTTAAAAATGATTTTTTGGTTAAATGAAAATTTACCACCTCTATGAATTGAATTTAAAAAATCAGACATACATTGTTGTCATTAAGATGTAAAATGTGGTTCAATGGGACTAAATGTTTTTTGGTGAATAGTAACTTTTAGGTTTTATTAATCGCGATTAAAGGTAATTAGTGTAATTTAAGGTATATATGTGAAATTATCATTACATTTTTCCTGCGGATATTTGATAAGTCATGTCCGACCAAGACAATCCATGGGTCAACTTAGGGACCCCATGGAGCCACTTGGGTAAGAAAATGACATTAATATCTTTTTATTTAAAGTAAAAATAAAAGTGTCACAAACATGTATTGTTTTACTAATACAATTTTTACATGGGGTTATACAAGTAATATTTTTATCAATAAATATTAATTAGAAAGATAAAAAGATTTCCTACAACATGATATTTTTATATAAGTTTTAGACATTAAATAGATAAATTTATTTATGACACCATGATGATGTAGTGATTACCTCATTAATGAATGATTTAAATAAAATGAGAAGATAAGGTAAAATATAAGATGTACACTTGTCAAAAACCTATGGTATGGGTGGATTTTAAACCCTTTTAAGCTTATACTAGAAATATATAATTTTGGGACATTTAATATCCGAAAATTATTTTATTATAAAGTAACATTTCAAGACATTCCAAGAGTGCCCCTCCTCCATCTTATAAAAGACCTCCACCTCTACCCCCTTACCCCAACCTCTCATTCCTTTTGATCGACCAAAATATGCTCATTTTGTCTCTCCACATCCCTCTCTTCATCCTAGAAGCCTTACCATAGGCAGAGATCTCTTCAAGAAACCCTTTTGGTTCAAACCAATGGGAGATACCTGATTTAAAGGTAATGTCCTCTCTTATGTTCTTTTGTTTTATTTTGTTTCTCCAATCCACTAAACTATTTTTATTCATTTATTTTGTAACAAAAACTGTATCCTAAATATACTAGGATGTTTTTATGAGAAGCATTCGAGCTACACCTGTACACACCTCCATCTAATTGTTAAATAACAAACTATTTATGTGTATGGCGAATTACTACCTCACGAAATGATGGTTGTTCTATCTTCTCCTACCACCTCTCATGGTGGCCATTATGATGTAACTATATTTATTTATGATATATATTATATTTATTTCCTATCTATGATTCTGTATTTTTCATTTAAAACATACCAATATTCTTTCCATGTTGTGCAAATGCGATAATTTAATTTGAGGAAGTGTGGACTACCGCCCCCTCAAGTGATTTGACTCGTTCATGCAGTACATGGAATGTATAAAGAATGAAATTAATGATCTTATGGGACCTATATAACAAATATATTAAACTGTAATTATAATATACATTCACACTAAATATAAATGAAAGTAGCATTCATGCGTACGTATGGTTTACCGTCTCCATGAACAATGCATTTCATTTCTTACCTCTAAATGTTATGTAATATTATAAAGGCATGTATAGTATGGATATATATGATATATATGATATCTAAATCAGGAATATAATTCTGGATATAATGGATATTTTACAACAAGAACACCTTGTAATTATAAGATGTTTATTTTTTACTCAAGTACCAATGATCGATAAAACGACCGTTATTAACTTAAATAATTACATAATGTTAATAACATGGTAATAAGATATATAAAAGGAATAATGAATATAAAAAGGTTTCTTAAGCAAGTAAAAAATTAACTCTAGTTTATTATTCAGGAGATTAAAGAACGATCGAGTCAAGTCGGACACGAGGTAGATGATCCTACCTCTCTCTTTCTTTTTAAGTACTCCCTTTTATGTCATTTCTTTTAAGCTCATTTTTATTATGTTTTGGGATGTTATTTTATATTCGTAATTCTGTAATTTTTATGTTCATATTATGAGAGACCATATTTTTTCTCATAAATCCATTTTTGTTAGTTTTATCTGGCACAGTTAGGCTATCGAGTTTTTGTAAGGGATTTTTTATCTCACATTTATTCCCGTGAGATTTATGCTACATTTTCCACCATTTCCATTGAGTGGTGTATGTACTGCCCATTATTCTCATTTATATGTAATATACTTTCTTTTATGAGTATTTAAATCAATGTAGTATAGTCCTTCTTTCATGGGGTGTACGTTTCGAAAGTTACCCAAATCGGTAAGGGAACCTTTCACCCTCCATTTTTTAAAAAGACATCTTTTTTTAGGTATTTTAATTTACATCTTCTTATGTTGGGATATATTCTTATATATCGTTATTATTCTAAATTTTATATCCAAGTGACGAGATACCCTCTTTATCTCTCATAATCTCATTTTCTAAATTTTAAAGTGATGCTGTTAGGATGTCAAATTTATGTAAGGGAACTTCTTAACCCAATTTCCATTCTTTGGGTTAAACCTCTACATCTTGATTATGTCATGCTATGAATATGTGTGGATGACATATTATTGTTTTACACTTAATGTCCACTTATATTGTGTGTATTTATATTTGTCACACATAATCATATAATTGATTTATCCTTAATCTAAGGATACCGTCTTTGTATGGAACTTTGTCTCAATCTCCGTTCATTGAGAAATATTTTATTTTATACACAACTATATTTTATACGGTGTATAAACCCCTTTGACTTTTACTTTTATTCAAAACGAATATTTTTTTCAAATCATTTTACTAAAGAACAAAAGGAATGTTTTTGTTTTACGTATGTGACGACAACGACTTCTCCGCCACCGTGACCATTATTTGAGTTTCGACTTCCTCTACAAGCCATAACTTTTTTATTAAATGAAAAATAAATACCATGTTTTATTTTTCTTCAATTGTTTTATTGATAATGGTTTTTATAATGTTATTATTATATCAATGTGTTTTTGATATCTTGTGATTGAAATGTGGAAATGTTATGTTTCCTTATTGCATGTTTTATGTGATACGATTATGTTATTGTTCTTGGGAATTATTTTTGAATATGGGTGGTTTCATGATAAACTAAGGCCAGGCGAGCCCATTATAGCTCTCCAATGCATTGGGTAACATGAAGGAGTTAAACTCTATGGTTTCTCTAAAGAGATTTTGGGAATATACTGTGGTGGGTATTCCATACGTAACTGTGAGGGATACTCCCTACATAAAAATTTTATGAATGCCTCAAGTTACCTTTATGTATTATGATTTCTATGTGTTATTTATAAATTTATGATTTCATGAGGTATGTTGATGTGATTATGTTTTATGAGTAATGTATGATTTCATTTATTTGTATTTATTTATGGGTTAATGTTTCCTTTCCTTATTTTAAAACCCTCACTGAGATTTTTGTGCTCATCCCATGTTTTTGAAATGTTTTTCACAGGTCAAAGGAATGGTGCATGATGTGATGATAGTGTCGAGGAAGTTTCAAGAAAGAATCCATGATTTATTTAAAATAAGTTTCCTTTGATGGAAAAAATGAATATTATCTTTATTGTAACCACCTTGTTTAAATGTGGAATGTAATGCATGACTCTATGTCCTACTTCTCTAATATTATAAAACTGAAAAGATCCTCAATGTAAATTATTGAATAACTGAAGATTAAGTATTGTTTAAGGATGGTACCTTATAGTTGGTATCAGAGGTCGGTTTAGACAACATTAGGGATTAGGAGTTTTTGTTAAACACACGATTTGTCCCAATGTTTATTATCTTTGTTAAATCCTTGTTTTGTAACTTTTACATATCAAGGAAATTGAAGGAAGGAGGATCTCAAATGACATTCTATTATCTTCTTAATGACTTGCTTGCAATAATTATTGCAAAGTCATGTCCGGATGATTGTGAAACTTTTTCTAGCATACAACTCACTTTCAAGAAGATGTTTGAGATATCAAACACCTCCACTATACCTCGTTATCATTGTGGATAATGGGTTGTATTTAGAAAAATCCTATTTTGAAAATCCTCTCATATTTTCAAGAAAGGTAGATATTATCAAGGCATTTACAAATATTTTACCTTATCACAAGATTTTGAAGATTATTAGGATTTTAAAGATGGTGCTGAAAAATGAGACCCTTGTGCATCCTATTTATATTTTCTTATAAAATATAGTCTCTCAGCACATACCTATGGTATTTTAAATGGACCGTTAATTGAATGTTTCAACTCAAATTCTGTCAGACTATTTTATAGAAATCAGGTCTTATTAGATGTTTTGAAATTATATGTCATACATGATTTTTTTCCAAAACTATTTTTCTGTGAACACCCATATGACACATGTTATACAAGGTGAATTTGGATGGAGGAAGAAAATGATTTTAAAGGATCTCTAAGTCTTTTTTGTGATGCATGGACCTTCTACCTATGTGAACAAGATGGCGATGAAACCAAATGGACACCATGATCAAGGTATGATGTTCTTCTTTTTGGGATCATTTTATTTTATATTATGATGGTGAAATAAGACTTCAAGAATTATAATGGTGAAATAATAATGAATTTGGATGAAAATGATAGGTATAAGGAAACCATTGAGGTTAAAACATGTTAGTGTTATTTTTGAGATTTATAAAAAGGACAACCCGTAAGATGGGTGACAACCCGTAAGATGGGTGACAACCCGTCACGTCTGGCAAGGCCACCTGAATTGAACCCACAACCAAAGGGAGACAAGGGTGCATGGCCTACCACTAGCCTAAGTGAAGTCCCTGGTTAGTATGACTTATTCTTTTCAGTTAAATGATTTTATGGATCAAGAATAAGTTGATTTTGGGAACTTATGTTTTATTATATGGATATCCTTAGCGTAGGAAAATGACTTGGTGACTGAGTAATAAAGGTTATTTTGGAAGATGTTCTATCTTTCATGGAAACAATATATGCCTATAGAAAATAGAATACTTTGGGATTGCAATTGAGGAGAAATAGTGGAATTTTATTTTGGAAGAATCTATGTTTTTATTGTGGACATTTGGCGATTTGGTTTATTTATGAAAATGATTACCCTATCATGGAGAATTTGGGATTAGGTTAATTACTTTTCAATACGATACTTTCAGAGCAACTGATGTTATTTGGAGATAAATTCTAAGATTTATCTTGGAAGACTATGTGATCAAATCCTTTAGAGATTTGTGTTTCAATCATAGTTTTGATTACATTGAAGAATTTTATGGATAGCTATTTATTGGATGGTCTTTGATGAGCTTTTGGTTTTGTTGGACAAATTTTGGAGATTAAGAGTAGTTTTCATTTTTATAAAGGATTACCCTTTTGGGGTATTATCTGATCTCATATTAACAATTTTGGTTTTGGTTTTGGGTTAATGACATGGGAAATATATATTTCACTTTTGTGGATTGGGTGATTCTCTGTAAGTTGATTATATCACTCTTAAGGTGAAGAAGTCATCTTAAATACTCGTCTTTTGGAGAAAATATGAGTTTGTGTAAGAAATATAGTAAGATATGAAAGTCTACATGACAAGTATGTATGTTTCCTTAGGATTTAGTGAATCTCATAAATAAAATTTTCAATGAAAATTAACTTAAAACAAAAATGTTGTCTGTTAACTTTTCTTACTGGGGAATCACATACCGTTTAACCTATCAAAAGTTTGTGATTTTCTTGGGGTTGACTTTCTCCTAATCATGTTTTCTATCACTCTCCATCAGAACAAGACCCTTTATTTTCTCCTCCATATCCATGTTTTCATGGAATCCTAGTATGGTTTAACTCGGGTGTCCTTTGTACTTCTCTTTCTTTATTTTAAACTGATAATTTTACATACTCTTGTTTCGATTTGGGACTTTCAATGAAGTTTCTGAGCCCAATTTTAAAATTGCGAGGACGCAATGTCCAAAAGGGGGGAAAGATGTAACATCCCAACTAAATAAAGAATATGAAATTTTCATATATATTACTATTTGGTAATTAAATTTTAATATTACTTTAAAGGGAATTCTATGTTCAATGGCATACCCAAAACACAACAACGAGTTTCTTTGAAATCTTACATTTCACACTAATAATATAATAATATTATTTTAAATGGTAGTTAACGCATAGCCATTTTAATGGTAGGAATGAACTGAACTCACTACCAAATGATTATATATTCTTGTCAAATAATTTTTCATTTATCCAAATAAATGTTAGAGGCTTAAAATCAAATGAATCCAATTTTAAGCATAAATCTTCTAATATTATTTAAAAGGACAATTAACCACCATTTGATGGCGAACCCTTTTTAAATATACTTTTAAAAAATTTATATGTTATATTTGAAAAAACAAAATCCCTCTTTATAATCTTTACATCAAAATTTACTTTGCGTAATTTTTTTTATTTTCCTGATAATGATCATTTTTAGTGAAAAGGTTGTATTTTATTCAAAATCTCTTTTTAATATAATTTATTTATATGGATATATTATCCTTTTAATTGGGAATAAATTGTAGTAAAAATATATTTTTACCATATAATCCAATATTGGTCATTGTAATTAATTTCACTTTGAAATTGGGCATAAGCAAGTGTCAATCTTTAGGGGAATTATTGTTTTTTAAAAAAAATTTATCTGTTTTGACATCGGGAATTAATTATAAAAATAATTAATGAAACTTTTATGTTTTGAATTTTGTAAAATTGACATCATTTTTTAATTTGGAATATCAAATATAGCTTAGGGTAAATTGTTTTTATTTTTCTGAAAAACATCAATTTTTGATGAATAGTGAAATCACTATGTGGTAGTTAAAAAAATTTACTTTTCGTTTAAATGAAAATTTACCACCTCCGTGATTTAAATTTAAAAAATCCATCATAAATGGTTTTCATTAGGATGTAAAATGTGGTTCAATGGGATAAAAATCATTTTTGGTGAATAGTATCTTTTATGTTTTATTAATCGCGATTAAAGGTAATTAGTGTCATTTAAGTTAAATATAATGATATAATAAAATGAAATAACCTTTGAACTTGTCCTAAACTTATTGGATCAGTCATGGCCAACAAATAAAATCCATGGGTCAACATGGGGACCCCATGGAGCCACTTTTGTAAGAAAATTTCCTTAATAACTTTTTATTTAATGTAAAAAATGAATGTGTGAGAAGCATGTATTGTTTTACTAAAACAATTTTTACATGGGGATATAAAAGTCATATTTTATACTATAAATATTAATTAAAAATAGAAAAATATTTCATACATCATGATATTTGTTTTATAATTTTTAGACATTAAATAAATAAATTTATTTATGACATCATGATGATGAAGTGATTACCTCATTAATGATCGATTTAAATTAAATGAGAAGATAAGGTAAAATATAAGACTTAAACTTGTCAAAAAATAATTGGATGGGTTTATTTCAAAACCTTATTACCATATCCTCTAAATATATAATTTTGGGATCTTTAATATCCTAAAATTAATTTATAATAATGTAACTTTCAAGACTTTCCATTAGTGCCCCTCCTCCCTCTTATAAAAGGCACCCACCTATACCCCCTTTCCAACACCTCCCAGGCCTTTGGCTGGACCAAACTCTGCTAATTTTTTATCTCCACATATCTCTCTTCATTCTATAAGCCTTACCATAGGCAGAAAGCTCGTCAAGAATCCCTTTTGGTTCAAACCAAAGGGTGTTCCCGATTTATAGGTAATGTCATCTCTTAGGTTCTTTTGTTTTATTTTGCTTATCCAACCCCATAAACTATTTTTATTCCTTTATTTTGTAACAAAACGAATATATTAAATGTACTAGGATGTTGTTATGATAAGGATTCGAGCTACACTCACACACACCTCCGTTTAATGGTTAAAGGACATACTGTTTCTATGGATGGTGAATTACTGCATCACGAAACGATGATTGTTCAATCTTATCCTACCACCTATCATGGTGGCCATTATGATGGAACTATATTTAATTATGATATATATTATATTTTTTTCCTCTATATTATTCTATATTTTACATTTAAAAGATACCTTTTTGCTTTGCATGTTGTGCAAATGCGATAATTTCATTTGAGAAAGTGTGGACTACCACCCCCTCAAGTGATGTGACTCGTTCATGGAATACATGCAATGTATAAAGAATTAAATTAACAAACTTAAGTGACCTATATAACATATATATTATACATTAATTATAATATACCTTCATACGAAATATAAATGAATGTAGCGTTCATGCGTACGTATGGCTTTCAGTCTCCATGAATGATGCATTTCATTTCTTACCTCTAAATGTTATGTAATATTATAAATACATGTATATACTGGATATATATGATATATATGATATATAAATCATGAATATAATTCTGTATATAATTTATAGTTTACCACATGAATAACTTGTAATTATAAGAAGTTTATTTTTGACTCAAGTACCAATGATCGACAAAACAACCGTTATTAACTTAAATAAATACATAATGTTCATAACATCATAATAAGTGATATAAAAGGAAAAATTAACATAAAAATGTTCTTAATCAACTATTAATTAACTCTAGTTTATTATTTACGAGATTAAATAATGATCGAGTCACATCAGACACAAGGTAAGGTATGTTACCTCTCTCTTTCTTTTTAAGTACTCTATTTTATGTCATTTCATTTATGCTCATCTTTCTTAGGTTTAGGGATGTTATTTTATATTCCTCATTCTTTACTTTTATGTTAATATAATGAGAGACCCTATTTTAACTCATAAATCCAATTTTGAAAGTTTTATGTTGCGTCATTAGGCTGCCGAGTTTTCGTAAGGAATTTTTCATCTCACTTTTATACCCGTGAGATTTATGCTACATTTTCCACTATTTCCTTTGAGTGGTGTATGTACATCCCATTATTATAATATTTTTGTAATATAATTTCTTTGATGACAATTTACATCAATGTTTTATAGTTCTTCTTTCATGGGGTGTACATTTCGAAAGTTAACCAAATCGGTAAGGGAACCTTTCACCCTCCTTTTTTTTAAAGAATTTTTTTGTTAGGTATTTTAATTTACATCATCTTATGTTGGTATATGTTCTTATATATAATAATTTTTGTAAATGTTATTTCCATGTGATGAGATTCCCTTTTTATCTCTCATCATCTAATTTTCTAAATTTTAATGTGACATTATTAGGCTGTTAATTTATGTAAAGGAACTTCTTAACCCAATTTCAGTTCATTGGGTTAAACCTCTTATTATTTATTATGTTTTTATATTAATATGTTTGGATGAAATATGATTGTTTTACACATAATATCCACTTATATTGGGTGTATTTATATTTTTCACACATAAATATTTAATTGATTTATCCTTAATCTAAGGATACCGTCTTTGTATGGAACTTCGTCTCAAACTCCTTTCATTGAGGCATATTTTATTTTATACACAAAATTATTTTATATTGTGTACACAACCCTTTTACTTTTACTTTTATTCAAAAGGGATATTTTTGTATGAAGCATTTTACTAAACAACAAAAGGAATTTTTTTTTCTTGCGTATGCGGGGACAACGACTTCCCCGACACCGTGACCATTATTTGAGTTTTGGCTTCCTCTACAAGCCATAAAATTTTTATTTAATGAAAAATAATTATCATGTTTTAGTTTTCATTAATTTTTGTATTGAAAATGGTTTTGATAATGTTTTGATTATGTCAATGTGTTTTTTATATCCTGTGATTGAAATGTGGGAATGTTGTGTTTTTTTATTGTATGTTTTATGTTATACAATTATGTTATGGTTCCTAGGAATTGTTTATGAAGACTAGTGTTTCTATGATAAACTAAGGGCGGGTGAGCCTATGATATCTCTCCAATTCATTGGGTAACGTAAAGGAGTTAAACTCTACGGTTTATCTGAAGGGATTTATGGAATACACTGTGGTGGGAATTCCAAACGTAACCATGAGGGTTACTCCCTATGAAAGAATGTTATGAATGCATAAAGTTACCTTTGGATCTTATGATTTCTATGTGTTATTCATAAATATTATGATTTTATGATGTATATTTAAGTGCTTATGTTTTATGAGTAAAGTATGATTTCATTGATTTGTATTTATTTATGTGTTAATGTATCTTTTCCTTATTTTATAAACCTTAATGAGCTTTTTGTGCTCATCCCAAGTTTTTGAAATATTTTTCACAGGTCAAGGGAACAATACATGATGTGAAGATAGTTTTGAGGAAGTGTCAATAAAGAATCCAAGATTTATCTGAAATATGTTTCCTTTGATGAAAAAAATGAATACTGACTTTGTTGTAAAAACCTTGTTTAAATGTTGAATGTAATGCCTGATTTTATGACCTAATTCTATAAAACGATAAAAATGAAAAGATCCTCTATTTTAATTCTGAATAACTCAAGATTAAGTAATGTTTAAGGCTGGTGCATTATAATGATATTTAGATTGTGAGTTTTAAGAATACTCATTTTACGTGTAAAAAACAACATCGGTATGAAAACTACGACAAATGGGTCATTATATAACATATCTATAAAAATAATCATGACATAATTATCATATTTATACATTAATTATAATTTTAAAATCAATAATTACCTACTATTATGAAAAATGAATTAATTTTATAATCATAGAGACGATAGGTTGTACGTACCCATGGGTATCATTTTTATTTTTCAATGAAGGTTATGAAAAAAAAGTAAATAAAAACATATCATTCTAGAATGATCATTATATCTTAAAAAAATATTATTTAATTATGCATACTTATATATATATATTCATGAAAAGGGAGTCACATTATGTTGAGGAGGTGTTATTCCACATCTCCGTGAATAACATTATCACATTTTATGTGTATAAGGGTAATAAAGAAAATGATATATATATATATATAATGTAATTATGTAATTAAAATAATATAAATATTTTTATGCCTCATATGTTTAAATGTAACCATCCATGACACATCCCATCTATATTGTGAACGAATATCATTGCATTGAGGGGCGGTATTCCACAAATCCTCAAACGATGTTATTGAATTCCGAAAAATAGTAGTATAAAACGGTATGTTTTATACAAGAAATAAAGATAAATAAATACATTATAAATATAACATATAACATATATAAATAGAGAAGTCATTATAACTTCCACATTTATAGGTCGTAAAGGAAAAATTAATATTCATCTTTTCATGAGGTATTAGTTTTACATATGATGAAATAATACGTTTATCACCCATTCTATGGATGTGTTTGTTAGTATTTATTGAAAAAATAGCATAAGAAATCCTATTATATTAGGTATTCTGGTTTATTGGAAAAATAATTAAATAAAGTGGTTTTTTTGGAGTAGATAATTATAATAAAATAAAAAATCATGAGAGAAGATGTTACATCTTAAACGGGTAACAACTTTTGGTTTGTATAAAAACAATTCCATGAAAGGATTCTGAATATAAGTATGTTTAGAGGTATCGAGGAGTAATGTTAGAAATATATTTTGACAGAGCTTGTCCATGACTACGTGTTTTGAGATGTGTGAGGAATATGGAGATTTGGTGGCCTTTTATATCCATATAATGGATTATGGAAGATTTTTTAGTAAATTTTTTACCTTAAATTTAATGTTTAGTATTTTATTAAGCTTAATTGTTTTCGTAATAATTTTAATTAATTGTAATTATATTGAAAAATAATTTTTGTACAAAATTTTTTTCCTCATTATAAATTAAATACTATTCTTAAAAAAATATTGTATTAACTTTCCATATTCCAATCATATTAGTTTCATAAATTATATTAAAATTCATCATGCAGGTAGGTCAACATGCTCATTTTTAATGTAAAAACATCCAAATGTTTTATATGTTATTACATAAATTTCAATGTAAAACTGATTACATTGAAATAAATTATATTAATTGATAAAATGATAATATAATAAATCTTTACAATCCAGTTATGTTTATAATTTATCCATACAAATAAATTAGATGAAAATTAATTTTTGAACTAAAATTCAGTATTTGTAACTATTTGTTAAAAATGAAATGTTTCATAAAAATAAAAAAAAAATCCACAATAACCAAATTATTATGATTCTATGTAAAATATGATGTTTAATTTTAAATATTAAATTTATTTATGTTTCAATATTCAGATTTTAAATGCGTTCTTCATTTTATGGTCGTAAAATAGGCTTCATAAGAATATTGTTTTTATGTGTCAATTAGAGTTTGTTCTTTTCTTATGAATGTCAAACCTAATTTACGAATATCAAAAGTATTTTCATGAATATATAAAATATAAATTTCATTAAAATCATTCACTAATTATTGGTATTTATTTTTATTATGTCAAAACTCCATTAGAAACAAAAATATTATAATATGACTTTTTATATCCAATTGGTTCTTATTTTCCTTTCTCATTAATTGGTAACCACGGAATTATTTTTATATTTAATTAAAATGTAAATTTTAATAATTTAGTTATTTATATTAATATCATATAATTTAATGTCTAGTTAATATCTTATTATATTTAATAATAATATTTTATAATATATAATTGTTTGGTGTAACTCTCTCTTGATTGTAACTCAAGGCATCAAATAAGGTCTCTATTATGTGTAACACACAATAACTTGGCATTTCTTGAATTTAAATATATACAATATATTTTAAATATTAAATATATTATAATGTATCTTGATATTATATCCCCTTATTTGATTTGTCTTGTGTGTAAATCATTCTATCATATACAATGTTCTTACTTTAACATTTTATGGCGTCACATTCCCCCCACCATAATTAAATTGTTTCCAATGAATTTAAAATTTAACATTGTATTATATTGTATGATAGTTTCTATGATTGAAATAACACATTGTTAAAATGGATGACAAGTCATATTCTATAAAATAGACAATTGAAATTACAATTGTAAGATGTACCACCTTGTAACTTGGTTTTTATGTATGAGATCAATAGTGGAATGTAGAGATATGTACATAGAGGAGTATCATAAATAATTTTAGGGAGTGAATGAGTCCATCAATCACAAACATGTGAATGATCAATAAAATGTTGAGGGTCACAAAGCCATAAATTTTTTATTATTTCGAAGAACATAGTATCACCAGAACTTGTGTAATATAACAAAATTTATTTTTAAATTATTTTCCTACTATAAGGTAATTATTATTTTTTTAAATGAAAATATTATGACTTGATTGGATTAATTTTCATATGAAAAATTATTAAATTTAATTTTTCTCTGATAAAATTTAAATTTATCATTTTATTGCCAGAAATTAATAACTAGTAATGGATATTTTTTGACAAAGCACAAAACTAACTTTTATTTGATTTTAAGGCCAATAAATGAGTGATAATTATGACTAACTATTTTTATATATCATTAAAAATAAAAATAGTATATATATTAATCTCTAATACTCAAAATTGATACTTCTAGTTTATAATTAATATTTATTCATCAACTTTTTTATATAAGGAAAATGAATATTTAACCAGGATATTGCAAAGGATAGTGATTGGCATGAAGCCCTTATCATACTTTAGTCATGGTTTGAAGACCAAAATCCTTGCCATATTTTATTGGTTGTAACCCAACATATAGGATATGATTTTCTAAATACAAAATATTTTTATTTACAAAGAATTATGATAGACATATATGAAAAAGTTAATAACTAAATATCCCTTTAACAATGGTATTTAATGTTGCCTCTATACATATATACTTCATCCATTTATTTCTAGAAAGTTCCTTCCATGATCTGGGCCTTAACAATAGTATAATTTATATGATTTATAAATCATGACACCTTATCAATAATCAAAAATACCTTAGGTTAAAAATAGATGATTCATTATCAAAATCCATTATAGTGGATTATAATGAAATTGAGATTTATCCGATGAATATCCCCTTGGAATGTAAATACATGTGCATAATAAGGCACGATTTCTTATACCAGGTTACACTGATTCAGGTTCGGAACACCTTGTTAGAGTTATTACTCCTAAGTACATGTATGATATTAATATTTCCACTTGATTTTTCCATCTTGGGATGTATTACTAGGAAGTCCCACAAAATATTTACCTTACAAAAATTCAATATTATTATTTTTTAATTATCCTAAAATTATTCCTTATGATTATGCTCTCTAAACTATTTTTTCCTAAATCCAGTTCACAAGGTTCTTAATAAAATTCATATCATACCAAATACAGTGCCAAAACCAATGAAATGTATAGACTATATCATCTACCAATTATATTGTAATGATTATATGAAATTTATCTAAGAAACAAGGAAGATTTTAATAGTCTTTGTAAACCCGAAAAAACATGACAATTTCATTACAAATTAAAACAATAATGAAAAAATAATTTTTTATTCTTAAATAAATTCGAGAACAACTCTAATATATATAGAATATCATTGTATATCTTTCATAGTACACTTATTTGATTACCAGGGAATGTAAACCTAATAAAGGTGAGACCAAATGTTCAGTATGGGTAATATTTATCAGATGAAATAATGAATCATTGAGAATTATAATCATTGGACGGTAAATAATAGA
The DNA here is from genome assembly GCA_963277665.1 of Viscum album. Lineage (NCBI taxonomy): Eukaryota > Viridiplantae > Streptophyta > Magnoliopsida > Santalales > Viscaceae > Viscum > Viscum album. Next base: position 1,000,143,942 of record OY728151.1, on the reverse strand, counting down.
GCACACATTCAATGTAATAAAAAACTGATACGGAAATTCAAAAAAAAATATTTCAAGGTAACAACTGGAAACACAATCCTTTTAATTAAAACGAAATGGAAAAATAAACATAAAAGGTAAGAAACTGAAACACATATCATTTAATCAATGAACAAAAAATGAAATGTAACCATATATATGTCGAAACATGATCTCACTAATGAATGATAACTGAATCTAAATGTAGGAAATTTATAATTATTGGACACCATGTTTCGTAGGTACATGTTTCTATTAATTTACTGACCATTCAAAATATGATTTAGAAAATATATGGTAAAATACCATCAAAGGAAGATAGGAAAATGGATTATCCCAGATATTGTCTATGCCATAAGTGGATAACTATAACTGGGTTTTACTCATGTCGTACCAGTCTAAAAAATTCTTCATATATTGAAAAATATATTTAACAATTTTCATTATCATATATCTTTATAAAGTAATGATACATATTTGTCAATATTTACCCTACTAATATTATAAAATTCTATATAAACAAATTATGAATAATTTTATTATGTTTTTGAAAATACTATAAAAAATGATGTTGTTACATATGGAAATTTCAATGCCAAATGATTAGATGAAATTGAATATTTCGATGGAATAAAGTGAATGAATGAAGTGAATTTAAATACAACCCTTGGCTAAATCAGTCATAAACCTTCTAGAGGAAGATTAAGTATTGTATCAATAAGAAATACAGTTTGTTATGTAAAATAAAGGGTTTTGGTTGTTGATGAATGGAGATATTATGAGACTATCTTTCAAAAAAATTATTTCATAAAATAAAATTTTATTATGAAAACCCATTTAAAAAAATTCTTTGAAAATCACATAAAAATATTTTATTTAAAAATTATTATTTTAATAATTAAATTTGGCTTCAATGGAATGAAAATAGGTAATACATACAGGACATATGATATAAAAAGAACATTTCACTTGTGTAGTTAATGGTTAGAAATATTTTTTTATAAAAGTGACATGAACATTCCATTGAAAACATTGGTAAAAGAAAAAAGGGTAAAATTTTAATTATAAAATAATTTTTAAATATTTTAGAAAAAAAATTAATAAAACGTTGTTTTTAAAAGAATGTTCTCCGACTAAATATTGAAACCATGTTGAGTTTTCTTTAAAAAAAATTTCAAACATTTTTTTTACAAGAGTGTGGAAAATGATACTAATATTAGATAATGGTCATGAATAAAAAGATAATAATTAAATGTTTTATCGAATAATGGTTATATAATTTCTTTAAATAGAAATTACATTGAAATAAAATTATTATTTTTCTTCAAGAAAATAATCATTAAATGCCACGAAGTGTCCCATGCCACATTGCAACATCATAAATTATAAGCCACGTGAAGGAATAATATTAAGAGAAGCATATAATCCCCCATAAATAAAGGGATTCATGATATAAATTTTCAGTGGAAATATATACACAATCTATTTGAAACTATGTTCATAATAATAATTAACCCTCAATGGAATGTAAACTGTGGAAAAAAATCCCTCAGCTTATGTTTCCTTTCAGATGAATGTATATTAACTTCCTGAATAATAAAATTATGTTAATTTAACCATTTATTGAGAACAATTTTTTAAGGGCCCGAACCACCGTGTTCTATTAAATTTTCCAAATCCAAATTTTAGGATGTTCTAGGAGAAAATGGTAGCTCATTTCAAGTGTTTCCCAAATATTCCAATTTGTGATCGGTTGGTGACTTAGGGTGACTATGTGAGTGACTCAGTCCATCAATGTCAATGACTCAGGGCATCAATGTGGGTGATTCTCGGTGTCAGTGTCAGGGACATAGGGAACATGTGTCAGTGATTTAGGGTGCCAGTGTTGGTGATTCAGAGCATTGGTGTTAGTTGTAACACCCCATGATTTCATAGTACGTTGTCTCATTAAAGTAATTTAACAGCTTTCACAACAAGCAACATTGTGTTCGAGCACACCACAACATACAAAACTAGTCGTTCAAAAAGTGGTTATGAATAGTAATAAATGCATTTAGACTCTTATATACTCTATATATTTTTAACATCCATATTATGTGTTTCGTAGACATAATAAATGAACAAATTCATTTTTTTAGATAAAATAATTTTATTTTTAAAAATTGCAATTTTACCGCCATTTAATAGAAAACCCTTTTTAAAACTAATATTTTACAGTGTTATATATTCAATTTAATGAAATTAAATTATTCTTTAGAATTGGTTCATTTAAATATAGTTTGGATTAATTTATGGTTCTTTTCTGATAACATTCAAATTTCGATGAATAGTGAGAATTACTAATTTTTAATTAAAAACAACTTTTTTAATCGAAATGATTAATAGTGAAAAATTATGCATTTGAATGGTTTGAAAGAATAATTAGATTATATTTTTATAATTTAATACAATATAGGTCATTATATGTAATTTCAATTTTACATTTGACCTAAAAAAGTGTTAGTCTTTTGATAGTTATTATTTCCTAAAAACACCCTTTTTATTTTGAGAATGAGAATTAATTTTAAATTAAATTCTACCAATTATGTAATTTGAATTTGGAAAAATGGATTCCATATTTATAATCATGAGGTCCAAATTGTGAAAATATGTTAATTGTATTTTTATGCCTTAGGAATATTACATTAGTAAATATTTTATTTACCGTGGTTAAAGGGGGAAACCCCGAAAATAAGGTTAAAATATAATATTACAATAATATTTAATTACCCTAACACGTGTCCTAACCCTATTTTGTGATAAATTTCATACCATTTCCATATGTGGGTAGATTTTGGGACCCCATGGAGCTACATAAGAGTGATAATGACATTTTATATTAAATAATCTAAAGTAAAGTCAAAGAAAAAAAATGAAAATATCGTTTAGTAAAACAATTTTTATATGAGGTTATATAATTGTTCTATTAGACTATAAATAATAAATATGAATATAAATATATTTCCTACATCAGGTAATTTTATTTTCAATTTTTATACATAATATAAATATATTTATATATGACACAATAATGATGCAGTATTTTCCTTATTAATGAAACAATCAAATAAATGATATTATAAATTCTGAAATAAATATACTTTAAATTTTTTTATTCAATCCACAAATTTTATTGGTTAATATGACATGTTAGGGTTTATTAAATTGATTTATTTCTATGTAATGATTTTCTTAGTACTTTAAAAAAATCAATTATTAAATAATGTCAAAATTGACATAAATGTGTTTTAAGAAAATACAATATTATTGGTTGATATAATAATTCGAAAAATCTAAGGATCATCCAAAAGTCATAAAAAATGATATTTTTATCATTAATTAACCACATATGGTTCTCTTGGATGTTTATTGTACGTTTGATAACAATATAATATAAAAATACAAAGAGGCATGGTAAATGTCAAACTATTTAACCAAGAGTTAAATTTAAAAGATAAGGTTTATATAGTAACCCAAACTGGTATAAAACCTATTGGTTGAGTGGTTTACAACCCATCCCATCCTTATACTTTTATAATTTTAATTTTGAGCCATTAAAAACCGAATATAATTTTATTATAAAATAATATACAGATATTTTCTTAAGGTATCCCTCACCCCTCTTTTAAAAGGCCACTTCCCCTTCTCTAACAATCAGAAAATAAAAGCCATTTGGATAAAAAAACCTAACAAAATATCATCTCCACTATTCTCCCTTCATCCTAGAGGCCTTAAAATTGTCATAAATCCAACATATGAAGCCCTTTTGATCAAATAAAAATGAAGAACCCGAATAAAAAGTTAATATTGCATCCCATCTTTCAAGTATTTTCTTCTTCCACTTATTATTTCCTTCTGGTTTTCATTCTAAAATAATAAATCAAGTATATTCTATATATTGTTATTTTATTATAGTTATGTAACAACCATATTTATTATTCTATCCATCCTTTGAATGACATGTCACCATACATGCGTACGTACAGCTTATCGTCTCCACGTCATGGTGTAGTTGTTATTCAATACATTATTATTTGTATGGGTATAATAATGATGTATAATTGATGTAGATAATAAATATGACATGATAATGATTCTGTAAATATGATATACCATCCAATTATATACGATTTTAATTTCCAAAGAATGATATTGTCAGTTGTGCGTACGTACGAATTATTATCTCCACAAACACAATGTGATTCATTCCCCATCATTACCATTCAACAAAAAAATTCATTTTATTATTAAAAAAATGTTTAATGACTTAATTTAATTATGAATATGAATCTGATACATCCAATCCATAACAAACAATACTAATGTAACAAAGCATATAAAGGAAAACGAATCAGTTAACACCCAAAATGACGATAATACTAAAATATTTTTTACAAAGAAATATAAAAAGATCATATATGATATCATATTAATGTATATGGTTCTTGTATTATTTAATAACAATTATTTCAACATTATGTAGGAGTTTAACCTACCCTTGACCAAGGAAAAGTACAATGTAAGGGTTAATTCTACAATCACTTTATTATCTAAGATTGTTTTTACGTAAGTATCTAATGGGACCTCTTTATCATCCAAATCCATGTTTCATAAAAACATATTTCAAAAAATTATTAATATTTACTAAACAGTGGGTTAATTTCATTTATACCCTTATTTAATCTTATATGTTTGGAAAAGATTCTTTCAGTCATTTTCTAAACAAGGTACTTTACAACCATTTCGAAAAAATTAATGTAAGATTTTCTTTTTTAACTTATATGGTGGGTGCGGTTATTCTCTGCCATTATAACATCGTCAAATCATCCCTTACAAGTTTATAAGAATATTTTAAAAATAAATTATTTATTTTATAATTATTTAAATTGAAATTATTTCAAAAGCATAAATAGTTATTTATCTCAAATAGTTTTGATTTTATCTATGTCAATATACTTTGATGGATTTCATTCTTATTTTATGTCGATTCATTATGTTACAAATCTTTGATACTATATTGAAGGTTTTGTGATATTTTTGACTTTGGATGTGTTATTTTTATACCATTCATGGTTTATTGTTAAAGTATTGACATTTCTTATGCTAGTTTTAATAGGAACGTTTATGTTATATTTCATCCTTTTTATATGAAAAATGTATTGGACTTGGTAAGTGAAAGGTGGAGCCCACTATATCTCCTTGAAGCATCGGTATGTCTTATTTGGAAACTAGGCATGGAATTGGTCGATGCCTTTCCCAATTTAATATATGGTTTTGTCCAAGGCATTAATATTTTTTAGATATCTTTGCAGAGGCCTTGACAAAATGTTTCAGAATGTACGGAATTATACATTCCCACATTATGAATATAATTTTTATAGTTTATGTGGTCATTAGACTAGTAGAATACCAATGATTATGTTTTATTGTGGAATTATTTACTCAGCTCATATTCCGGACATAAAAGTTTTCATGTTTATTATTGGTAATGGAACATGTTTTAAATTATTCATCATGCTTAATATTTATGTTATCTTCCGCTGTATTGCTTACCCTTACTGAGTATTTGAGCTCACCCCTTTCAATGTTTAATTTTTCCCAAGATTCCAAGTAGTGTATTGTGATTTATATACATGGTTATGCTAAGATAATTATAGAATTCATAAAATATTATTTATGTTGTGTTGTATGTTATGAAGTGTAACGTAACATTCATGTATGTAATCCATTTTCCAAGACTGCTATACTGATCTGTCCATTGGGACTTGATTCCTTGAAATCATGCAAATGTTATTTAATAATGAACTGACTCAGGATAACTGGGGTTGGTGGCGTTACAGTTGGTATCATAGGGAGGTTTAGTAGTGGCTGTGGAAACTAGATTTAGATAAACTCTGAATAGATAACATTACCCTAAGATAGACTTTGAGGATTAGTATTGAAGAACTTCCAAGAATTTTGGTAATGTAGAGATTTTGTGAATTTATCAAGAAATGAATCCCTTTTTATATATGAGCTTGTAGAGGCAGATCTTAAACTAATTTACCTAAGGGTAAAACCCAAAAAAACTACGTTTAGCTAGACTCGAATGGGAACTGGTGCACAATTACGAGCCTTGTTGCACACTTGGATACGACACTCCTGTGGGATATGCTTAGGATAATTCTCATTTTATTTTCAAATTATTATAAAGGATTTATTATTATATTCCTCCTAAAAGAAAATATTTTTATGATTACGGATTATATTCATAAAAATTTCAATTTATGTTAGGTATTTTAAAGGTTTTGAATTATTCAGTGTGATTCATAAACTAACCTATTATATGGCATTTTTTAGAAATTAGACCCAGTAGAAGAAATAAGAACTCCAACAATACGTATGATACAAAGATTAAGAAGGTTCAAATCATTCATGGTATTAATCCAACATTTAGAAGGGAAATATTCTCCAATATATTTTCAAAATATGATAAAAAAATTATATCATGTGTTAATAAGATAAGTAACGAATTCTGCGAGTCCTGTTTTTTTTTGAAGGGAAGCAAGAGAAGAAAATTATGGTTGAGAAAATCATGGATAAAGAGAAGAGGGTAAAGAAGGATTTTCCCTTATGTGATAACTGTGGAAAGGATCACCTTGGTAGAAGCTTCAAGGTAATGGAAGTTTGTTATATGTGTCGAGAAAAAGGACACCATGTATGTGAATGCAAGTGTAAGGAAAAGGATTCAAATGTAAAATAATTCATCTTCAAGGCATTAGGACACTATGTGAATCAATGTCCCAGTCATCAGAGTATATGAAAAATGATGCTGCTGGATAATTATCAAGTTATGATACTAACTAAAATGAATAGTAATGACCATTGTTCTTATGTTGTTATTATATAATTATTTCATTTTAGTGTCGTATCAAGAAAATAATTGTTATAAGAAGTATGGAGAAAAATAATGATTGTAATGTAGTACAATTTTATTGAGGATTTGAGATTTTATGTTTCTATGAAAAGTGACGTTATTGTAAGCTAAATTTTTTGGAAAATACATGGTTAAAGAAAATTCATTCCTTAATATGGTCTGGATAATGAGGTAGTGATTTTGGAAAAAGAGATGGTTGATTTGGATAAAATATATTGGATATTCTAGTCTTCCTTTGAAATGATTAATAGTTTGATAATTTCATCATTGTAGTAATAATCAAAAAAATTGGAAATAATTAATATATGCACTATTATATAAAAGATAAGGGAGCATGAATTTAATCAATAAGTTTTTATGGTAATTCACGGTGTTACCATGTTTTAAAAAAATACATGATGAAGGTGTTCACATATTATTACATGGAAAAAATGTACTACATTGTGTTTAACATCCTTATAAATTTTGGACTGTGATTTTGGATAGATGTAGTTTGGATAAGTCTAATGGTTGTACTATATTATGTTTGAAATTGGATACTATTGTTAAGGTTATTTTTTGATTGTTATAAAAAGGAAAACACTTAGACCGTGTGACAATCAGTCGCGTCCAACAAGGCCACGAGACTGGAACCTGCAACTGAAAGGTGAAAAATGTGCATCTCATACCACCAGCCTACGTGATGTCCTAGTTTATATAATGTAGTTTTTTATATGGTCTAACAGATAAATTATAAATTCAAATTTTTGGTCCCCTATACTATTATGATAAATAGAATATTTTTTAATTCCATTATCTTTTGTAGTAAAAGATGTGTTTGTGGTAGCAATTAGTTGAAGGATGAAACATTACTTTTCAAATATATATATACACACACTTATTCTATGAATAAATTATTTATTAAGCATTATGGAAGGTATCCTAAAACCAAAAATTTGTTATCCTAATACCATATGATTTTGGAAATGATTATATTTTACATCATCTTAGATTGACGGCTTTGATGCCCACAAGTTTACACATGTTTGTGATTGATAACCTCAACATATCCCTATAAATATATAAATTTTCCACCATTTATGTTTCTCTCTTTTCCACCAATTTTCTCCTAATTGAGATCATAATTTGGTGTTTACTTTTTCGTTTCTCTTTCTCTCTTTTTAAGACTATATTTTTTAAACCAATTTCCGATATGGGTTTTCCACAAAGGTATTCTTCTATTTTTAACCATTTATTTTCAAAGAACAATTTCAAATTGAGAGGACACAATTTATTGAAGGAGATGAGAATGGAACACCCCAGGATGTCATATTACGTTATCTCATTAATGTAATTCAATAGCTTGCACAACATGGAACACTGAGTTTGAGAAGACCATAAATTACTAAACTAATCGTTCAAAAAGAGGTTATGAATAGTATTAAATACATTTTGAATCTTATATACTCTATATAATTTTAACATCCATATTATGTGTTTCATAGATATAATATATGAACAAATTCATTTTTTCGGATTAAATAATTATTTTAAAAAAAATGCAATCTTACCGCCTTTTATTAAAAAACCTTTTTAGATCAAATATTTGAAAAAGTTATATATTAAATTTAATTTAATTAAATTATTTTTTATAATCAGGACATAAAAATTTAGTTTGGATAATATTTTTGTACTTTTTTGATAACTTTCATATGTTGTTGAATAATGAAAATTACTAAATTTTAATTAAAACATTTTTTTAATCAAAATAATTAATAGTGATAAATTATGCGTTTGAATGGTTTGGAAGTATAATTATATTATATTTTTATCATTAATTATAATGTAGTTAATTATAAGAAATTTCACATTAAAATTTGACATAAACATGTTACAAAATTTTGATAGTTATTATTTTATAAAAACACACTTTTTGTTTTGAAAACGAGAATTAATTTTAAATTCATTTCTGCCACTTATGTGTATTGAATTTGAAAAAATGGATTCCATATTTGGAAAAGGATATCCAAATTGTTTAAATATGTAACTTTTATTTTTATACATTAGGAATATTTACTTCTGTAAATATTTTGTTTACCGTGGTTAATAGGGTCAATCCAGTAAATAAGGTTAAAAAATAATTTTAAAATAATATTAAATTACCATAACACATTTCATAACCTTATTGGCATATACATGTATGATCGTGGGCATCCTTGGATCGGTTTTGGGACACCATGGAGCCACTTGAGAATTATAATGACACATTATTTTAAATAACCTGATGTAAAGACAAAAATAACAAAAGCAAATATCTTATAGTAGAAAAAACTTATATGAAGATATATAATTGATCTATTCGACTATAAATATTAATTAGAAAGAAAAACATATTTTATACATCACGATAGTTTATTTATAATTTTTAGAAATAAAATAAATATATTTATATATGACACAATAATGGTGCAATATTTACTTTATTAATGAAACAATCAAATAAATGATATTATCAATACTAAAATAAATATAATTTGAATGTTTTGATGCCATCGTCAAACCATATAGGTTACTATGACATGTTAGAGTTTATTAAAAAAATTATGTAATGATGTTGTTAGAACATTAGCAAAATTCAATTATTAAATATTGACAAAATTGACATAAATGAGCATTTAAAACAAATACAATATTATTGATTGATATAATAATCCTAAAAGTATATGGTTCATAAAAAAGTCATATATACTAAATTTTTTATAAAATTAAATAACCACATGGGATTCCCTAGGATGTTTATTGTAATTTTATTAACCATATAATATAAAAATACAAAGAGGCATGATAATGTCAAACTATTTAACTCATAGTTAAATCTAATAGATATGGTAAATATTGTAATCCAAGCCTGTATAAAACCTATTGGTATAGTGGTTTTAGACCCATCACACTTTATCCTTTAAATAATTCATTTTTTTGCGATTAGAAACTGAAATTTTTTTTATTGTAAAATAATATTTCATTCTTCTTCTAAGGTTCCCCTCGCCCCTCTTATAAAAGGGAACTTACCATTCTCTCAAATTCACACCGTCAAATCCATTTGGATTGGCCAAACCCTGACCAAATATCCTCTCCACTAACCCTCATTAATCCTAGTGGAATAAATTTAGTTAGAAAGCCATCTTATAGAGCCATTTTGATAAAAACAAAAGGATTAACCCGAAGAAATCGTAAATATTTCATCACCTCATTCAAGTTTTTTCTTATTAAAATTTTTCATTCCTTGTTATTTACATTATAAAATAATTACTCCATTATATTATATATAAATTTATTTTATTATAATTATGGTACAACCATATTCATTATTCAATCAATTCTTTGAATGACATGTCACCATACGTGCGTACGTACGACTTACCTTCTCCAAGTCGTGGTGTAGTTGTTATTCAATACATTATTATTTGGATAGGTATAATAATGTTGTATAATTGATGTAAATAATAAATATAACATGATAATTATTCTTTATATATAATATACCATCCAAATATATACAATTTTATTATCAAAATAATGATATTGTTGCTCGTGCGTACGTACGGATTACCGTCTCCATGAACACGATAAGATTCATTTCCCATTATAACCATTTATAAATAATTTTCATATGATGATTAAAAATAATGTCTAAAAACATAATATCATTATGTATATGAATATGATACATCATATCCATAATAAAAATTACTGACGTAAGAAATCAAATAAAGGAAAACAAATCAGTTAACACCTGAAACGACGATAACACTAAATTATTATTAACAATGAAATATTAAAAGATTATATATGATATCATATTAATGTATATGGTTCATTTATAATCTAATACAATTATGTCACCTTTATACATGATTTTTACCTACCCTCGACCATGTAAAAGTACAGGGTAAGGGTTAATTTTACAATCTCTTTATTATCTGATATTGTTTTTACATAAGTATCTACTGGGAACTCTTTATAATCCACATCCTTGTTTCTTATAAATTCATTTCAAAAAGCTTTTAATATTTACTATAAAATTATTTAATGTCATTTATACCCTAATTTGAACTTATATGTTTTGAAAGGAATCTTTCAGTCATTTTCTAAACAAGGTACTTTACGACCTTTTTGAAAAAAATTAAGGTAAAAGTGTTTTTTTAACTTATAAAGCAGGTGCAATTATTCTCTGCCATTGTAACATCCTTAAATATTCCCTTAAAAGCATATAAGAATATTTTTAAAATAATTGTTTTCTTTTATAATTATGTAGATTTAAATTATTTCAAAAAATAAAGAGATATTTCTCTCAAATAGTTTTTATTTCATCTCTGTCAATATCCTTTATTGGATTTCATACTTGTTTGATGTCAATTCATTATGATACAAATCTTCCATATTGTGTTGAAGGTTTTGTGATATGTTTGAATGTAGATGTGTTATTTTTATACCATTAATGGTTTATGGTTAAAGTATTGAAATTTCATATGATAGTTTTAATATGAATGTTTATGTTTTATTTCAACCTTTTCATATGAGGAATGTATTGGACTTAGTAAGTGATGGATGGAGCCCTTTATAGATCCTCGATGCATAGGTAGGTCTCATGAGACAACAAGATGTGGGATTGGATGAGGCCTTTCCCATTTTAATATATGGTTTTTCCCTCATCCATTAATCATTTTTAGACATCTTGGCTAAGGCCGTGAAAAAATGTTTCAGAATGTCTGGCATTATACATTCCCCCGTTATGAAAATAATATTGATGGTCCATGTGGTCATTCGACTTGTAGAATACCCATGATTATGTTTTATTATGACATTATTTACTCAGCTAATATTCCTACCCCAAAATTGTTCATGTTTATTATTGGTAAAGGAATGTGTGTTCAATTATTCACCACGCTTAATATTTATTTTTTCTTTTTCTGTATTGCTTACACTTACTAAGCATTTGAGCTCAACCCTTTCTATGTTTTATTTTTTCCAGGATTCCAGTATGTGTATTGTGATTGATATGCACAGTTAAGCAAATAGAATAATGGCATTCATAAAATATTATTTTTGTAGTGTTGTATGTTATAAAATGTAATGTAACAATCATGTATGTAATCTATTTTCCAAGACTGCTAAACCGATTGGTCATTCGGGACGTGATTCCATATAATCATACCAATGTTATGTAATAATGCTGTAAATCTTGGTAACTGGGGTTGGGGCGTTACATTAGTCACCCAGGGTGTTAGTGTTAGTGATTCAAGGAGTCGACGATAGAGATTTACGGTGTTTATGTTTTTAGTCAGGGTGTCATTGTTCGTGACTAAGGGTATCATTGTTGGTGAGTCAGGTCGACAGTGTCGGTGAGTTAGGGTGTCAGTGTGAGTGACTTGGGGCATCAGTGTTGGTGAGCTAGGGCATTAGTGTCGTTGAGTTAAGGCGTTAGTGAGTCAGGTGTTGGTAGGCCGTGTAGGTGGTTCATCATCAATGGCATGGTTTTGGTGACTCACACATTAGGGACTCATTGTCATCTCATTGAATCACCCATTAGTGACTCATTTCCAGTTTTCCCAATTTTTCCAGCATCACCCATATTACATTTTATTTGTCATAAATCATGATTAAATCATTATTTGGGCATTTATAATGGTGTTTCAAAGTAGATTAATTATAAAATAAATATTATAATGCTCAATGGACATTGAGATATTCAAAACACATTATCATTACCATGATCCCATATTAATGACTATTGAAATGGTTTCTCATCCTATTAATACAAGATCTATCCCTTCTAAAAAATGATATTATTTTTCCCATTTATCTTTTTTTTTAGCATAACTAGAGGCTTACATCCCCCTGAAATCGCCTATTGTGTCTTAGTTATCAATCAATATTTCATTAGTGTTTTCATTGTAGGTTTCATTCTTCTCAGGAATACCTATATTTTTGATGCAAGGAAGAGTTTTTTATCATCTACTTTTTCAGGTATGGTTTTTCTTTTGTCTCCCTTCTAATTATGTATCAGATATTGTGGGTGTAGTAATTTTCTATTGTGAGGTATTCCAAAACCAAATATTTAAACATGATAAATGCTAAAAAAATGTTATTGGGCTATGAGTGGATTGATGTTCATCACCTGTTTTATTTTTGTTCCCATTATTGATGATGTGAACTATTATAGGAATATTGATTCTAATGGTCATTTGATGTTATTTTATATTCATGGGTGATTCTTTATAACTATTATTGTTTCCTTGGGAAGAATTGGTGTAAATATCAATATGATTAATCAAATATACCTAGTTAAATTAAACTGAAAACCCAGGATGAAAACCCTTTTGTGATCACCCCTACTTATGAAAGTTGATTTGATGAACATTGTTTTCCAAAGCTGAATACATCATTTTTTATAGGTGTGGTTTTTTTCTATGTTCTTTTTGGTTTTATGACTTTTTTTGGGTTGTGTGGTGCTACTATTGGGACCATAGTTGTGGGTACAAGGGTGGAATGTGGATTTGGTTTGGAGAGTTGGTTTGGTATATGAGTGCATTGAGGCTGTGATTTAGTGGTGGTTGTTGTGAGCATTGGTTATGGGGTGTTACATGTGTGGTGTATGTATCTCAGTTTGATAGATTCAATGACTTTGGAATGGATAGACTTTTTATGTAGTGGGACTCCTTCTGGGTAGTGACTTTGTAGCAAGGATGCAAGAATGGGTTGTGATGATTTCCTGATTATGGGTGTTTCAGGTGTGGTCTTGATGGGAAGCAGGGCAAGCATGTTTGTTTGTGTGGTCTTGACATGAGTGGGTAACCTTGAAGACTAACAGTTTCCATTGGTCGAACTAGGGTTCAATAAGGTAGGGGTGGGGCATATAGTTTGACTACAAGATATTTTTCTCTTTTATTTTTATGAATGGATGTGAAAATGGATTACATAACTTTGTCCCTCTTTACTAGTTGGACTTGGAAGTGTTTAGTTTCTTCCATCTTTCTGAAAATGATTGTTGATGTTGTTGTTGTTAGCTTCCCAGGAAGGGAATCAATATATAATTTAATGGAATTTTAATTTATAATTAAAACTGGTTAAATTAAAGGGATGGGTTGATGATTTCGTTGGGGATATTATGTGGAAATTCATGTAGGGGTGGAATCAATGGTGGGTTTGTGTTTTCTGGTTGTATGTTTGGAATTCAAAAGTTTGTCTAGAGTGTTTGTTACCTATATTAAGAGACTTTTAGTTCTTGGTGATTTCAATATTCACCCCACTATGTTGAGCACTATGTTCCAAACACCCCTATTTTTATAGGGATGGTGTCTTTCCTAACATCCTAGTGAGTGGATGGATGGATAGTTATTATCCCTTCTATATTACCTCATAAAGGCATTTACCACCTATGACTCTGAGGCAGGCTATAATGGAATGAGGTTTATTTCCAGATTTATTGTATTGGATGTCTGAGAGGTGGTTTGTTTCCTTGGTGTCTTCAATATGAGGCCTATGTCTTTTTGGGCAGGATGTGGTATGTGCAAGGCCCATGTGTCTTCTAGTGGTATTTATTTTCTTATGTCATATGTGTGTGCTGGTAGGTTATTATAGTGGGTTATATAGAAGAGTGTGGTAGAATCATGACATTCAATGTTATGGATGATAATTTAACCAATGGGAATTGGTATGGGGTACCCAAATATTGAGGTGCTTATTATATTTTATTAAATGATTTACGTTACATGGTGAGTGTGTCGTGGTGAGGTTGGGTGGGTTGTATTCTTTGATTGGTGTTGTTGGGTTGTTTTATTGTCTCACAGGGGCATTAGAATGCATCTCTCACTTGTGCATGAGTGAAGTTGGTTTTAACTACTAAGTATACTTGTATTCTCACCCTATGTATGTAAAAAAAATTCAGGTTTCCATAGTGATTATGTATACCATCTTGGGTCTTAATAGATCGGACGCTGAGGATCATCATTGTGTCTCTGCTTAGTTTTATTTTGGTGCTTACCTTGGATTATTATTTTCATTTCTAGTAGGTTTACATTAAAAGTTACTGTGGGTGTATATTTCTTTCATATAAATAAATATATCATGGAGTTTCTTGAGGTCTATTCATCTTATCTCACAACCCTGTTTGCATTAATAAGTGTAATGCCTCCCATTTTGTGTGAAAGTTTTCCTACCCTTGGTGGTATTCTCCACCTAGATGCTTATTGTAACACCCAAGACTTTTATGTTATATAAATCATAAAAGGAATCTTTTTCTACACAACACTTTCTTGGCTTGCTTTACACAAAATCATGACCTTCCCCGATAGCTTGCGCCGTACGCAATACCGAGTTTCACTAAACAACGATATACTATTTAAATATTATTAAAACTAGTGGTTATGAATAGTAATAACCACTTTTTGAAATTTTATAAATTTTATTTTTCAAAATGGACTTCATTTTTGGATTCGTAATATCGAAATTATCCTGGGGTGAAATTTTGGTATTTTTCTGAAAACTTTCAATTTTTGATGAATAGTGAATCCACTAAGTGGTAGTTAAAAAACTGAATTTTCCATAAATCATAATTTTACCGCTTCTGTGAGTGGAATTTCAAAAATCTGAGATACACTGTTGATGTAAGTAAGTAAAATTTGGTTCAATGAGATGAAAATAATTTTTGGTGAAGAGTAACTTTTTACTATTATTTACCACGGTTAAAAGTAAATAGGGTAATTAAGGGTAAAATGATATTATTATTACCCTAACACATGTCCTAATTCTATTTCATAAGTGATATTCGACAAAAAACAAACTTAGGAATAAAATATGACCATTTAGGCCCACTTGGATTAGATTAGGAAATTTATTATTAATTTATTTAAAGAAGGGTTAAAATAGTTTAAATCAATGTATAATAAGTAAATAATTTTTAATATGGGGTTATACATAAGATAAATTCGACTATAAATATAAATTAGAAAGATAAAAATATTTCCTACATAATAGTATTTTATTTGTATTTTTTAGACATTAAATAATTTAATTTATTTATGACACAAAGATGATGCAGTAATTATCTTATTAGTGAAATATTGACATAATTAATGTTATAATCACCAAAATAATTGTAATTTGACACTTTTTATGAATTCCACTAATTTTATAGATTAATATGACATGTTATTATTGATTTAATTAACTTTTTGCGAACTAATAATTCTGTTATGACTTTCACAAAAATAAATTACTAAATATTGTCAAAATTGACATAAAATAGTTTTTAAAAGAAATATTATATTAGTAATTGTTATTTTATTCCTAAAAATCTAAGGATAGGCCAAATGACTTATATAATGTTATATATATTAATAATTAACAACTTGGGGTTATTTTGGCTGCTTATAGTTTGTTTATTAACCTTATAGTATAAGAACACAAGACGACACGGTAAAAGTAAAATTATTTAACTTAATGTTAAACCTACATGATAAGGTTAAAATAGGAACCCAAACTTGTCTAAATTATATTGGATGAGAGGATTTAGACCCATCCCCACCTTATCCTAGAAATAAATCAATTTGGAGCTATTTAAAACCGAAAATGACTTTATAATAAAATAATATTTTTAGTTATTCCAAAGGTGCCCCTCTCCTCCCTTATAAAAGGGAACCTCCTCCCTCTCTTCCTCACACCACTTTGAGCCTTCATGCTCAGCAATCCCCTGACACATTCTCCTATAAACTTCCCTAGAGACATCCTAGAGGTTTTGGTCTTCTTCAAAGACTTATTTTAGTGCCCTAAAAGGAGGTCTCAAAGAAGCACTTCAAAGAAGAGGTAATGTCTGTTACCGATTCTTTCATCCTTATTTCTTCTTCCACTTATTCTTCTTTAGTTTTTTCATTATGAAGTAATATCATCAGTATCACTCAGATACTGATATATTATTATAAGTATGAAACAACCCTATTTCATCATCTATCCATCCTATGGAAAAAGAAATCACCGCGCGTTCGTACGTACGGAATACCATCTCAACGCCGTGGTGTAATCTATTTTCCACCACCAACTTACTTGGATGGGTATAATGGTGTAAATAATGACTATATATGACTATTATAAAGTGATACTGAGTCTGAAATAGTATACATACACTCCAATACAATTCCACGATCATAGTAATGATATCATCACTCGTGCGTACGAACGGAATATCATCTCCACGATGTGATGCGACTCGTTCTACATGATATTAATTTCATAATGATTATATAAATGAAATGAATTGAATTAATGAATATGATATATATTACACTAATACCATTCTAGAAATGAGTTATCTATAACCTAAAGAGAAGAATAAGAATTTATTCGACAAAACACGGATAAGAACAAAAAGTTATAAACAACCGAATAACAAGTAGCAATGAAATATTACTAATAAGAAGCTAAGAATATGACCAAATATGATATCATAAAAATAAGTATGATTCTGGAATAAGTCAATAACATTATTTAAATCATTATACAGGTGGTTCGGACACGTACAAAGCATATCAGACCTAAGGTAAGGGAAATATCACAATCTAAATTTTATCCAAGATTGTTTATACTTTGAAATTTACTGGGGTGTATTTTATCATCCAAATCCATGTTTCCTCAATATGTAATATTATTTCCATCCACCTACAATTTTTTAAATCCAATTTTACCCTTCGGTGAGTTTTTAGTAAAGGATATGAAAGCAATCTTTTCGTACGAGGTACATTTTGACTTTTCCGACAAAAGTACGAGAATACTGTTTTTTTAACTTATACGGCATGAATGGATTTTTAAAAAAATATTTCCAAGAATATTACTTTACAAGTTTTCAAGTTTATTTTTAATCAACTTCTTTTAGTTTAAAATTGTATGACATGTTAAGAAAGGAAAAATGTTTTTGAAGTAGAAAGGATATTTTCCTCAAGAATGGAGTTCAAGTGTTTTATCAAGATTATTTTCCATCTAAGATAATATAGGGTTATGTTTCTATACCTATTATTACATGGATTTCATTATGTTGTGATGGAAATATTTTTATGAATTCCTTTATCTTATATGAATTGTTTTATGATGTCATGTTGTTTAAGAATCCCATTTTTACTACATGGGTTATGCAATGATGTATGATTTATGATTTTGTGGCACACATAATAATGGTATCATTATGAGATGGTTGGGACCTATATCTCCCTCCAATGCATTGGGTAATGATTTTATATCTCATGAGATAGACATGGCTGGAACGGTAGGTTATACCGGTTCAGTGAAACAGGACTGAAATGAGGGTGACTCGGTTCAGAAATGGACTTTGTCCACTAAGATAGTTTTGGAAATGAGTCTTGAATAATAAGATATGATTCTCTATGATTATGTGTGTATGCCACAAAGTTTCATGTTTTATGTTATTATTATTGGGATTTCATTTCACTACTTTGATTTATCCCATGTTATGAAATTAAGCTCTCTTTTGCAGGTTAAGATCTCTAAAATGTTATGTTCTTATGAATATGATGTGATTGATATTTATTTTATTTACCCTTACTGAGCATTTGAGCTCACCATTTTTTATGTTTTGTTTCCCCATGTCAGGAAGAAGGTTATTAAGTACAATATCCCAAAAAGGGACTCTAGATATGATGAAATAAATGGGTGGCAAAGTAGATGCTTTATGAACCAGTTGTTTGTGTTTCCCAGTTTCTAAAGACACTATACCTATACAGTCCTATCTTGGTTTTGTTATATGCTGTAATAAGTGTGCTTCAATTCTGAAGTAAAAACAATGTATGTAAAGTATGGGTCGTTATAGTTGGTATCAAAGGAAAGGTGTAGTCAACCTTTGGAAACTATGATGTGAAAGCCTTAGTAAGAACCATAAGGATAAGTCTAAGCATAGAACACAATCTTAGTGTTTTAGAAATGGCCATGAATAACCTAGGATAAGACCTTAAGTGTGATATTTTATTCTTGATTATGTGGTTTTCCTATTATAATTAGTGTTGCTCACACTATTCATCTTGGTTTTAGTCAATGGCTAGAACCCGAAGGAACCGTGTTAATGTGGAATGCGAATGGAAACGCAATGATTGTCCCCCTGTGCAACCAAACGTTATGGGAGCTGGAATGAAAAATCATGTATCCATGCTCACAGAACTTTCTCAAGCTATGAATCATGAAGGACTTCCAAACGAGCAAAGGAAGGAGAAACATTCTATTGAATCCTTCATTAGACAGCGTCCACCTTCATTCAGCGGGTCTACTGATCCATTGGTTGCTGAACAATGGATTAGTACTACTGAAAAGATATTTTCATGTCTTCAATGTTCTGAGCATGATAAAGTCATCTTAGCATTGTATCATTTGGAAGGTGATGCTGATCAATGGTGGAATCTTATTAAGAATACGAGGCAAAGGGATGAAATTGAGTCCATGGAATGGGACGAGTTCAAAAACTTATTTTTCAATAAGTACTTCCCTCGTATTCTCCGAACAAAGATGGAGAAAGAGTTTCTTGAAATGAAGCAAAAGGATGATGAATCTGTTGGTACCTATGAAGCAAATTTTACAAGACATTCAAGGTACGCTTCTGATATTATTATCCTACCTGAGAGTAA
Source organism: Viscum album (assembly GCA_963277665.1). NCBI lineage: Eukaryota > Viridiplantae > Streptophyta > Magnoliopsida > Santalales > Viscaceae > Viscum > Viscum album. Next base: position 1,000,124,310 of record OY728151.1, on the reverse strand, counting down.
GATCGATCGATTCTTTAGTGGCTTAAAACCAAGTCTTCGAAGGGAGTTAGCCATAAGATACATCAATAGCTACGGGGAAATCATTCGATGTGCTCTCAAAGTCGAGATGGAGATTGGAGTAACCCATCAGTCATATGGGTTTGATAAGAAGAGGAAAATGGAATTCAAAGGAAAATCTAAAGAGTACACTGAAAAGAAGATGATATTTCCCTTATGCTCAATGTGTTGAAAGAAACATGGATGGAGTTGTCTTAAAGGGACAAGTAAATGTTTCAAATGTGGAAAGGAAGGTCATCGGGAATTTGAATGACGCAATGATGGGAAGAAGATGTCTAATGATGAAAACAAATGAAGGGATACACAGAATGACCCTACAACACTTCGATGTTTCAAGGGCAAGGAGATGGGACATTATGGAAATAAATGCCCAAATCCAAGGGTTAATGATGATGGTCGACGTCAACAGACTCTTAAGGATAAAGACAAAGGAAAGTCACATGCAATTTCTATCAGCGATGTGGAGTACGATAACGTTGTAGTGAAAGGTACACTTACCATCCACTCTAAGGTAGAAAATGTTTTATTTGATTCTGGATCCACCCACTCCTCTATTTCTGAAGAATTTTCTAAGGTTATCACCGTATTACCTCAACAATTAGATGTTGAGTTAGCTGTGACAACACCTAATGGAACAACAGTCGCCTCAAAAGTTTATAATTCTTCTCCGATTGAAGTTTGTGGGAAAGTGCTTCCTGCAAATCTTGTGATCCTTCCTATAGTGGAATTTGATGTGATTCTTGGCATGGATTGGATTTCTCTACATGGAGCTCATATCAATTGCCAAAGATGGGAAGTCACATTTCATATTCCAGATCAATCTATGATAGTCTATCGATGCAAGGATGAATATAACCTTCCAGTGGAAATTTCTTCCATTTTATGGGTTTTGATTCCACTAAATGAAGGTTATTTATCACAAATGGTTGGTGAGAAACCCACGATTAAGAATATTCCCATTGTACGGGAGTTTGATGATGTCTTTCCAGAGGAATTACCGGGTCTTCCACCAAATCGTGAAGTTGATTTTTCAATAGAACTCGTACCGGGTGCTTTGCCTATTTTAAAGACACCTTATAGAATGGCCCCAATTGAGTTGCAGGAATTGAAGAAGCAACTCCAAGAGAATCTTGATAAGGGGTTCATACGCCCTAGTGCGTCACCTTGGGGAGCACCTGTTCTTTTTGTTAAGAAGAAAGTTGGATCAATTGAGACTCTGCATTGATTATCGAAAACTTAACAAGATCACTATCAAGAACAAATATCATCTCTCGTGCATTGATGACCTATTTGACCAACTACGCGGAGATCAATACTTTTCCAAGATTGATCTTCGTTCAGGGTATCATCAATTAAGGGTCAAAAGAGATGATATACCAAATACGACTTTCCGTACAAGGTATGGACACTATGAATTTATAGTGATGCCATTTGGTCTTACTAATGCCCATGCTATCTTCATGGATCTGATGAATAGAGTCTTTAGAGACTATCTTGATCAGATTTTGGTAGTCTTTATAGAGGATATTCTTGTCTATTCAAATAGCAAGGAAGAACATGAAGATCACTTGAGAATTATATTGAAGACCCTGAGAAAGGAGAAGATTTATGCCAAATTTACCAAGTGTGAATTTTGGCTTAAAAAAGATTCATTTTTGGGTCACATAATCTCAAAAGAGTGGATATCTGTGGATCCAACAAAAACAGAGGTTATCGAAAGATGGTCGAGACCAACAACATTAACTGAGATCTGAAGTTTTCTTGGTTTAGCTGGATATTATCAATGGTTTTGAAAGATTTTTCAAGATTATCTAATCCACTCACCAAGTTGACTCGGAAAGGAGTTAAGTTTGTTTGGACGGAGGAATGTGAAGAGAATTTCAAGGAGTTGAAAAGAAGGTTATCCAGTGCACATGTGCTCACACTGCCTTGTAGTGGAGAAAGGTTTGAGATCTATAGTGATGAATCCAATAAGGGATTGGGTTGTGTTCTTATGCAAAATGATATGGTGATAGCTTATGCCTCACGACAGTTGAAAATACATGAGTAAAATTACCCAACTCATGATTTTGAGTTAGCTGTGGTAATCTTTACATTAAAGATTTGGAGGCATTACCTTTATGGAGAAAGGTGTGATATTTATACTGATCAAAAATGTTTAAAGTATATTTTCACACAGAAGGTGTTGAATATGCGCCAAAGATGATTGTTGGAGATGATTAAGGATTACGACTTCTCAATCCATTACCACCCTAGGAAAGAAAACAAGGTGGCAGATGCATTAAGTCGACAAGACCACACTAGATTATCCATGATGAGGATCACAAAATATCCAATATTTATGGATTTACAAAGGATGGTTCTTGGAATTATAATGAATGGGGAAAAATCGTATCATTCTAAAATAAATGTTCAACCATCTATACATTTGAAGATTAAAGAGGCACAGAAAGAAGATGTCGAGTTACAAAAGAATGTGAGAAATGTCCCGGAATTAAACCTTGATTATGATGGGATAATAAAGTTCAGGAAGAGGGATTGTGTTCCTCCAATCCCAGAATTAAAGGAGCTGCTGGATGAGGCTCATAGTTCTTCATTCTCTATTCATCCTGGAAGCACGAAGATATATAGGGACCTGAAGGAGTACTTCTGGTGGGATGGCATGAAAAGAGATGTTGCTGAATATGTCTCTCGATGCTTGGTTTGTCAGCAAGTTAACGTTGAGAGACAGAAGTCCAAGGGGATGTTACAACCATTACCCATACCCGAATGGAAATGGGAAAACATCACTATGGACATTATCACAGGACATCCTAAAACATCCAAAGGAAATAATGCTATTTGGGTCCTAGTTGATCATCTTACAAAGTCTGCACACTTCATAGCTATTAGAGAGGATTTATCTCTGGATCAACTTTCCAGGATATATGTAAAGGACGTGGAAATATTCCATGGAGTAACACTTTCTATTATATCTGATCTAGATCCGAGATTTACCTCGATGTTCTGGCGAAGTCTTCAGCATACTCAAGATACAGAGTTGAGTTTTAGCACTGCTTATCATCCTCAGACAGACGGTCAGTCTGAGAGAACAATTCAAACTCTAGAAGATATGTTGAGAGCTTGCTCTATGGATTTCAAAGGTAGATGGGAACAACACCTACCTTTGGTGTAATTTACATATAACAATAGCTTTCACTCCAGTATTCAGATGGCTCCTTATGAAGCTCTCTATGGAAAGAAATGGAGGACTCCAACTTGCTGAGATGAAGTTGGGGAACGAAAGCTATTAGGACCCGATCTCGTTGATGAAATGACAGAAATGGTCAGATCTATTCAACAACACATAAGATCAGCTTAGAGTCGACAGAAAAGATATGCCGACAACTGAAGAAAATACATAGAGTTTGAAGTGGGTGATAAAGTGTTCTTACGAATATCTCCCTGGAATAGGGTCATGAGATTTGGAAAGAAGGGGATGTTGAGCCCGAGATATATCGGTCCTTTCGAAATACTGGATCGTGTTGGGAAGGTAGCTTACCGATTGGAACTTCCACCGAATCTCTCTCTAGTTCACGATGTGTTCCATTTATCTATCCTGAGAAAGTACATACCTGATCCTTCACATGTACTCAGCTCAGAAGTTGTACGGCTGGAGCAAGATCTTTCTTATGAAGAACAACCGATAGAGATTCTGGATCGAACGAAAAAGTCCAACGAAACAAGACCACTCGATTGGTGAAAGATTTATGGAGGAACCACCAATTATAAGAAGCTACATGGGAGCTTGAGGATGTTATGAGGGAGAGGTATCCTCATCTGTTTGTTACAAAGTGATGAATTTCAAGGGTGAAATTCATTTGAAGGGGGGTAGAATGTAACACCCGAGACTTTTATGTTATATAAATCATCAAAGGAATCTTTTCCTAGACAACACTTTCTTGGCTTGCTTTACACGAAATCACGACCTTCCCTGATAGCTTGCGTCGTACGCAATACCGAGTTTTACTAAACAACGATATACTATTAAAATATTATTAAAACTAGCCGTTATGAATAGTAATAACCACTTTTTGAAATTATATAAATTTTATTTTTCAAAATGGAGTTCATTTTTGGATTTGTAATATCGAAATTAGCCTAGGGTGAAATTTTGGTATTTTTCTGAAAACTTTCAATTTTTGATGAATAGTGAAACCACTAAGTTGTAGTTAAAAAACTGAATTTTTCATAAAACTTAATTTTACCGCTTCTTTGAGTGGAATTTCAAAAATCTGAGAGACACGGTTGATGTCAGTAAGTAATATGTGGTTCAATGAGATGAAAATAATTTTTTGTGAATAGTAACATTTTGCTTTTATTTACCACGGTTAAAAGTAAATAGGGTAATTAAGGGTAAAAATGATATTATTATTACCCTAACACATGTCCTAATTCTATTGGATATGTATAATTCGACCAAAAAGAAACTTCGGAATACAATATGACCATTTAGGCCCACTTGGATTAGATTAGGTCATTTATTATTAATTTATTTAAAGAAGGGTTAAAATAGTTAAAAACAAAGTGTAATAAGTAAATCATTTTTAATATGGGGTTATACATAATATAAATTTTACTATAAATATTAATTAGAAATCTAAAAATATTTCCTCCATAATGGTATTTTATTTGTAATTTTTAGACATTAAATAATTTAATTTATTTATGACACAAAGATGATGTCGTAATTATCTTATTAATGAAATATTGACATAATTGATGTTATAAACACAACAATAAATGTAATTTGACACTTTTTATGAATTACAATAATTTTATAGATTAATATGACATGTTATTATTGATTTAATTAACGTTTTTCGAACTATTCATTCTGTTATGATTTTCAAAAAAATTAATTACTAAATAGTGTCATAATTGACATAAAATAGTTTTTAAAACAAATATTATATTAGTAATTGTTATTTTATTCCTAAAAATCTAAGGTTTGGCCAAATTACTTAGATAAGGTTATATATATTAATAATAAACAACTTGGGGTTCTTTTGGCTTCTTATAGTAAGTTTATTAACCTTATAGTTTAAGAACACAAGAAGACACGATAAAAGTAAAATTATTTAACTTAATGTTAAATCTACATGATAAGGTTAAAATAGGAACCTAAACTTGTCTAAATTCTATTGGATGAGAGGATTTCGACCCATCCCCACCTTAGCCTCGAAATAAATCAATTTGGAGCTATTTAAAACCGAACATGACTTTATAATAAAATAATATTTTTAGTTATTCCAAAGGTGCCCCTCTCCTCCCTTATAAAAGGGCACATCCTCCCTCTCTTCCTCACACCACATTGGGACTTCAAGCTCGGCCAACCCCTACCACTTTCTCCTCTCCACTTCCCTAGAGACATCCTAGAGGTTCTGGTCTTTTTCAAAGACCTATTTTAGTGCCCTAAAAGGAGGTCTCAAAGAAGCACTTCAAAGAAGAGGTAATGTCTGTTACTGATTCTTTCATCTTTATTTCTTCTTCCACTTCTTCTTCATTAGTTGTGTCATTATGAAGTAATAACATCAGTATCACTCAGATACTGATATGTTATTATATGTTTGAAACTACCCTATTTCACCATCTATCCATCCTACGGAAAAAGAAATCACCGCGCATCCGTACGTACGGAATACCGTCTCCACGCCGTGGTGTAATCTATTTTCCACCACCACCTTACTTGGATGGGTATAATGGTGTAAATAATGACTATATATGACTATTATAATGTGATAATGATTCTGAAATAGTATACAAACACGCTAATACAATTCCACGATCATAAAAACGATATCATCACTCGAGCGTACGTACGGAATACCGTCTCCACGATGTGATGCGACCCGTTCTACATGATCTTCATTTCATAATGATTATATAAATGAAATGAAATGAATGAATGAATATGAATACCATTCTGGAAATTATGTATCTATAACCTAAAGATAAGAATAAAAATTTATTCGACAAAACACGCATAAGAACAAAAAGTTATAAACACCCGAATAACAAGTAGCAATGAAATATTACTACTAAGAAGCTAAGAATATGACCAAATATGATATCATAAAAATAAGTATGATTCTGTAATAAGTCAATAACATTATTTAAATCATTATACAGGAGGTTCGGACACGTACAAAGCATATCGGACCTAAAGTAAGTGAAATATCACAATCTCATTTTTATCCGAGATTGTTTATAATTTGAAATTTACCGGGGTGTATTTTATCATCCACATAAATGTTTACTCAATATGTAATATTATTTCCATCCACCTACAATTTTTTAAATCCAGTTTTACCCTTCGGTGAGTTTTTAGTAAAGCATTTGAAAGGAATCTTTTCGTACGAGGTACTTTTTTTACTTTTCCGACAAAAGTACGAGAAGAATGTATTTTTTAACTTATACGGCATGAATGGATTTTTAAAACAATATTTCCAATAAACTTCCTTTATAGATTTTCATGTTTATTTTTAATCAACTTCATTTAGTTTAAAATTGTATGACATGTTAAGAAAGGAATAATGTTTTTGAAGTAGAAAGGATATTTTTCTCAAGAATGGAGTTCAAGTGTTTTATCAAGATTATTTTCCATCTAAGATAAAATTGGGTTATGTTTCTATCCCTATTATTACATGGATTTGATTATGTGGTGATGGAAATATTTTTATGAATTCCTTTATCTTATATGAATTGTTTTATGATGTCATGTTGTTTAAGAATCCCATTTTTACTACATGGGTTATGCAATGATGTTTGATTTATGATTTTGTGGAACACATAAGAATGGTATCATTATGAAATGGGTGGGACCTATATCTCCCTACAATGCATTGGGTAAAGATTGTATATCTCATGAGATAGACATGGCTGGAACGGTAGGTTATACCGGTTCAGTGAAACAGGACTGAAACGAGGGTGAGTCGGTTCAGAAATGGACTTTGTCCACTAAGATAGTTTTGACAATGAGTCTTGACTAATAAGATATGATTCTCTATGATTATGTGTTTATGCCATAAAGTTTCATGTTTTAAGTTATGATTATTGGGATTTCATTTCACTACTAGGATTTATCCCATATTATGAAATTATGCGCTTTTTTGCAGGTTAAGATCCCTAAAATGTTATGTTCTTATGAATATGATATGATTGATATTTATTTTTTTTACCCTTACTGAGCATTTGAGATCACCCTTTTGTATGTTTTATTTCCCCAGGTCAGGAAGAAGGTTATTAAGTAGAATATGCCAAAAAGGGACTCTAGATATGATGAAATAAATGGGTGGAAAAGTAGATGCTTTATGAACCAGTTGTTTATGTTTCCCAGGTTCTAAAGACACTATACCTATACGGTCCTTTCTTGGTTTTGTTATATGTTGTAATAAATGTGCTTCAATTCTAAAGTAAAAACAATGTATGTAAAGTATGGGTCGTTATACTTATTGGGGGTGGGAATTGGGGGATAATTATCTCTCCTTCATCTAAAAGATGTAAGGTCTCAACATAATTATATCACTTCCTTCATCTTGATGAATGAGGGTCATGATAGAATGGTATCATAGGGGATGGTTGAGAGATATGATGGAGTATTAAGTTAGGTACATTGATGATTTAATGTGATGGTGGGGAAATATTGCTATATGGTCATAGTTCATTACATAGGACATACAAAACCGGCAAAGACGCCTGATTTTAGGGCCACGAAGGATTTGATGCAAGGACTCTGAGATTATCAGACAACCAAGTGAGGCAACCCCATTTTTTGGGTTGAGAGCCTAGGAATGGTAAAGGAATCATGAAGAATGGTGATCTAAATTATTTGGGCATTTTTAGGAAATTTTAAATAAAAATGAGTTAAATTGAATCATAAAAAAATTCAATACAACCTGAGCTCATGAGTTTCTTATTTTTCAATTATCTATAGAACCTGGATGTCATCCATATGTGGTATGGGAAGTGGAGGGTTAGCAGGAAGAACTTGTTTACTATATGAGGGTCAATCCAGTGGTGGAGGATGATTAGTGTAAAAAGACACTTCATGATTTTCAATGAGAGTCTCTAATAAAATAAGAGGGCAGTGTCTTGGACATGGATACATAGAGTTGTCTGGAGGAGCTGGTGATCACCTTCAACATGATCCAGGCTCTGACATAGTGCAGGGTTCCTCTAGAAATGAGCTCGATTAGGGGATAAATGTGATAGTGGTGGACACATTTCCACAACGGGGGGGGGGGGGTAATGGAGATTAATGTTATGTGGACTAACATTGAGAATGAGTTCCAGGAGGAATTCATTTCATCCATGCTGAATAGTGAGAAGTGGAAAGAGCTAATCTCCCCCTAGAAGGATAGCATGCCGTTAAGGGAATTGGGAATCAAGTTCAAGGATATCCTACTCTTTTCTACAAATATCCTTCTGGTTTATTAGTATCAAGACAGGATCTTATAGGATACACTCCATCCTTCTCTTCTGTATGCTATTATTCCCATCACTCTATCGACATTCTTAGTGGTTCAGAATAAGGCTGAAGTGGTTGGATGTATGCACTCATGAGGAGGTCTTCTATGAGAGGGAATTCAACCAAATTCTTCAAAGGGGAAGGTAGTTAGCAAAAAGGCATCAATGTCAGGTAATTTCATGTTTCAGCCAACAGGGAGTCAACCCCAATAGTTTCAATTCCAACCCTCAGGTTATCACCCTTTCCCATGGGCCTAAATCCAATGATTTTTTCTGGCGGAGGATGTGGGAACCTCTAGGGATAGATCCTGACTTGAGCTCAGTTTGGTAGATGTGTAAAGGTTTAGTGCCTTCTTCAACAATAGTTTCTGGTCATGCCCTTCTAGTAGTCGGGATAGTAGGCCCCTACTTTACCAAGGTAGAACGGTTTAGAAGGAGGCCAACCATAATGTTCTCCTCAGGGACCATGACCAGGGCATTGTAGGGGAGGCATCAGAAAACCAAGGGTTATAGGATTCAGGCATACGTAGTTTCACACCACATAAGAAAAGGTATTTTCTTGGTAAGATATCATTTTTGGAGTGATCAATTTTTTTAGTACACTAGCATTCAACTTGTTTGATTCTCGAGATTCTCACTCTTTCGTTTCACCTAGTATATAACATTCCTTGGGACTAGAAATATAGAGAATTTCGGTTCCCCTAGTGTAGAGTACACAAGTTGGAGGTTAGACTGGCTTGTTTGATGTTTTCCTAGGATGTAGATAAATGTTGGGGCTGGATCAATCTAATGGGGACCTATTTTTTCTAAAGATGAATTCATATGATATAATACTTAGAATCAACTAGTTGCACTAAGTTCATTATTTTATCAATTGTGTCTAGAGAAGATTCATGTTTTCTGATGTGGGCAGACAATGTGTGGTATAAATTGGTGATCAGAGTTGTTAGATGGGAAGTCGACATGTGGAGCCTCTTCTTTCTGTGATAGATGAGCTGGAAATGGGATCAATGGCTGGTAAGATGGTGTAGAATCCAATTGTTTTTAGAGTGTTTCTAGATGTTTTTCCTGAAGAGGTTCTAAATCTACCTCCTTGACATGACAATGAGTTCTGGATAGACTTATAAACCAATTCTAGTCTTATTTTGATGGATCCTTATCAGATGGAGCCTTCTATGTTAAGGAAGTTGTGGGTTCAAAATGATTGTCTGATAAAGAAGGGTTTCATCTGACCCAGTATATCTCCATGGGGTGTTCTGATATTGCTTCTGAAGAAGGAATATTGTGGTATGAGATTGTGAATAGACTTATAGAAATTTTATCAGGTAACAGTCAAAAATTATTACCCTCCCCTGAGAATAGATGATCTTTTCGACCAAATGAGAGGATAAAGCTAGTTTTCCAAGGAATATTTGCAGGTGACATATTGAAGACTGCTTTCTGGTGTAGTTATGGGCACATCATGTTTGTATTTATGACATTAATTGTTACAAATTTACCAGCCATGATCATGAGGCTCATGAAATCTAACTTTCATGAGTTCTTATGTTGGTTCATTGTCTTATTTATCAATGATATCCGAATCTTCTCAATGTCATAGGTGGAACATATCTTTCATATAATTATTGCCCTAGGGGTCCTTTTGCACCACCATATCTTTTAAATGTTGTCCAAATGATATTTTTGGACATGGGAGATCAACTTCCTTAGAGACATGGTTTCTCAGCAAGGTATAATAGTTAACCCTTTGAAGGTCAAGGAAGTCGTTTTTGGGAAAGCACACAATAATGTGGCATAGGTTCATAGTTTTCAAGATTTGGTAGGATACTATTGGAGATTTGTACATGATTTCTCATGTGTAGTATCTCCATTGATTACTCTGCCTCGAAAGGACCAAACATTTGGGTAGAGTGGGCAGTACTAGTTACCGTTCGACTATCTAAGAGTAATTTGGCTCAGTGATCTAGTTCTCATTCTACCAGAGGAAGGGATGATTATCTAGGTGTTTTGCGATGCATACCATCTAGGATTGGGGTGTGTGATGATGCGGTAATAGGGAGTGATATCTTATGATTCTAGGAAGTTACATCCCCGTGAATGTAACTATTCCATTGACGATCTTGAGCGGGTAGCGATAATGTTTTCACTATAGATTTGATGAAATTACCTCATTGAGGTGTGCTTTATTGTCTTCAAGAATCACCAGATCTTGAGGTATTTCATTTTCCAATGAAATTTGAATATGTGGCATCATAGTTGTATGGATTTTCTCTAGTATTATGACTTTTATAATTCTTGAATTTGAGGGAAGGGGATTTTTTTGACAGATTCGTTGACTTGGATGTTTGAGAAGGAGGTAGTTTGGGAATCAGGGGATGAGTGGAGCGAAATGGATGAATTAAATTCCTTAAAAATTGATATTGGAATGGATGGAGTAAGAGGATGGATAATTTATATTATAGTAAAATAATCCCTAAGGCATAATGAACGGGAGTCACTGTGGGAAGACTAAGAGGTGGATGTAATGCATGATCGTAATGACCAGGGTGATGCTCTAGAGGGATGGTTGGGGATGGTCAGAATACGATTTTGTTCCCTGAGGAGTTGTTTGTATAAGTGGAAGTTCTCTAGGATGTTCTCCATAAGATTCATATATCACCCCTACAGGTAAATCTATGAGTTTCCATGATGCACCGAGGATTGAGGGAATAGTTCTAGTTTCCTAGGAAGAAGTGGGCAGTGACAAGGTTTGTGGAAAAGTGCATGTTGTGACAGCAAGTGAAGGGTGAGAACTATGATTTTTATGAGACTATGAATCCCCCATATGTCCCTAAGTTTATTTGGGATAACATATTGATGGATTTAGTCACAATATTAAAAAAGGTATTAGGGAGGATGTGATGGTGTTCGGGTAGTAGCGGATCAGTTAATGAAATCAACAAACTTATTAGCGATCAAAGACTTAAGCATACCCAAATCTTTAACACCGAGATATGTGGATGAAGTGGGGAAGCATCATGGGGTTCCAAGACCCATTGTCTCGGATCGGGATAAATATTTTCTTCGTGAGTCTGGACGGAATTTCAGGATGCCTTCGTCACACAATAACATCTCATCACTGCTTTCCACCCGTAGACATATGGACGGACAGAGAGGAACACCCAAACATTATAGGAATTGTTAAGGTAGTTACTTATAGTATTTAGTGGGAATTTAGTGAAACATTTTCCCTTGGTATAGTTCACATGCAATAATTGTTATCATACATTCATTGGAATGGCTTTAATCAATGATCTATAAGGGATGTTGGTTCTTTCACCCTTGTGTGGGACAGAAGATGAAGAGACTATTTTTCATTGCATAAAAGTGTTGTTGAGTACGACATATTTGGGTCAGCTTGTCCATGAGAGGCTAAAGGCAGCCCATGACTAGAATATTTCATATTTCAATCGCATGAGGTCTTTGGTGTTCGATGTTGGGGATGATATGTTCTTGAAGGTTTCCCCTCGACATGGGCAGCGAAGGATCATCAGAGGGTGTAAGTTTATTCCAAGTTCATAATACCCTTATAGGTGTTGGGATGAGTTGTAATCATGATATATTAGCTGGTTTTTCCATTGTTGGGGAAGATCCATGACCTGTTTCATGTATCCCATCACCATTGCTATCTTCATGATGAATCCCATCTAATTGAATAGGGAGAGTTGAATACCAAGGATTACACAATATTTAGGTAGCGAGTTGTGTAGATCTAGTATCATTGGGGGAAGGTTTTTCATGGATTTAAAATTACATCAGATCACATGTTGTGTAGTCATAGTCGTCTAGAGAAGAGTACATAGAACAGACAGACGCCGATGTGTGCCCAGTACTATGAGTTGTTTTTAGTTTTTCTCATGTGATTTTCATTGGGATGTAATTTACAAACCATGATTTCTTTTAATGAGTTGTTTCCTTTTTATGTGACAAATGAAATTTTCCAGAAATTTTAGGATAGGAGGACCCGATCCCTAATTAGTATATGTAATGTGGATGCTATTAATCTAGTGTAGGAGAGTTAGTGCCGCCTAATTTGGATAGTATGTTTACATGGTTGAATTAATTCCCTAATTCTTGTGTCCAAGGAGTTAGTTCTTAAGTGGGTTATGTTTTGGATAATTGGGTTTTTCATATGTGGGAGGATTTGTTCTTGGATTTTTATGTTTCACATCATCTATCGAACAACACATGGTGGTTTTCCCTTTAGTGGCATCTTAGAGGGTGGTTGTTAAAACCCCTCTTCCTTCTCGATTTGGTTTGAAAATTCATGAGGGAAAGAATAGTTTGAGATATATCGAATGTAATGGATCGGTCCTCCGTGTTCCATTAATTTTACATAATCCAATGTTTAGGATGTTCTGGGAGACTATAATATCTGTCTTCAAGAGTTCCCCAAATTTTTTAACTTTTGTTCTGTCAGTGACGCAGGGCGTTAGAGTCAGTGACTCAGGGAATCAATGTTAGTGAATCATAGAATCTGTGTCAGTGAGTCATGATGTCTATATCAATGAGTTAGGGTATCAGTGTTGGAGACTTAGGGTGTTGGTGTCAGTGTGTCAGGGAGTGAGAGTCAGTGATTCAGGGAGTCAGTGGCGGTATGTATGGGAGTTTCTGTTGGTGACTCTGGGCGTTGTTGTCGGTGAGATAGTGTTTCAAGGTCAGTGAGTTAGGGATTCAGTTTTAGAGACTTATGGTGTTAGTTTTGGTGAGTCAGGGTGTCGGTGTTGGTGACTCAGGGGGTCGTTGTCTATGAGTCATGGAATCGATAATTCAGGCATCAGTAGGTGATATCGGTGGCCCAAAATCGATGGATTTCTATTTGTAACTCACCACTGGTGACTCACTATCTATGTAGGTGACTCACCCATCAGTGAATCATTTCTAATTTTCATTTTTTTTATTAATTTCTCCCCTCTTACATTTTATTTGATGTAAATAATTCTTAAATCCTTCATTGATTGTGTGTAAGGTAATTTCATAAGGATATTAATTATATATTTAATATCCTAATGCTCATGGGACTTCGAGATATTTAAATTGTGTAATATTAACCTTGATCCCATTATAATAACATTCGAATAGTTTCACATCTCGTAAATATACGATATGTCGTTTCTGAATCAAGATATTTTTTCCAAGTGATTTCTATTTTCTCTATGCACACCAAGAGCCTTTCTCCCCCCTAGAGTCTCCTTTTATTCCAAATCCATCGATCGATTTTTCATTATAGTTTTTTTAAGTGTTTTCCTATTACTCACACGAACCCCTTTTTTTGATAGGAGGAAGAGTTTTTGATCGTCTTCTTCTCCATTTAGGGTTTTCCATCATATACCTTCTAATTGTGTATCATGTGTGGTGGGTATAGTAATGTTCTTTTGTGATGGTTTCCAAATCCAAATATTTTAACAAGAAAAATTGTAATACGAACTTGTTAACTAGTTAGTAGTTGATTGATGCTATTCAACTTTTTTTCTTATCCTGGTTGATTATATAAACGTTTTTTGCCGTATGGATTTGAAAACTCATTCCCATTGGAGATATTTGTCTATTCATGGGTGAAACGTTATAACTATTGTTGTTTCCTTGTGGATAATTTCTGTAAATATCAATTAGATTAATTTTATATAACATGTCTAATGGAAAGGACTCCCCATGATGAAAACCCTTGTGTTTTCACCCATATTTATCAAATTTTATTCAATGAATAGTGTTTACCAAATCAAAATATATCCTCTCTGATAAGTTTCATTGTGGGTTGTGTTCTGTTTGGTTTGGTGACATGTATGGGTAGTGTGGTGCTACTGTTGGTAGCATAGTTATGCGTACATGCGTGGAGAGAGGAGTTGGTTATTTGAGTTTGATTGGTATGTGTGTGAAGAGGTGCTATGGATTAGTTTTGGTTGATGTGGGATTTATGTATGGGGTGGTATGGGTGGGCTGTTGGTATATCAATTTGAGATATTGATTGATTGTGGAAAGGGTGGACTTTTATTGCATTGGTACTACATCTAGACTGTGGTTGGATGATAGGGATGCAGGACTGGTTTTGTCATGATATCATGTGTATGTGTGTGTATTGGGTATGGTTTTTTTGTGCAGCATGGTATCTAGGTATGGTTGTGAGGGAATGACATTAGTACGATAACTTTGAACATGGACAATTGGAAGTGGTTGAATGGGTGTTCCAGAAAGGGGGGATGAGTAATGGGACTACAAGAATGTTGTCTATGTTGTTTTTATAAAAGGGAATTAAAATAGATACCTTATATTTTTCCTCTTTCCTTTTTTGAAATGGAAATGCTTAGTGTGTCACGACCTCCCCATTAGGGCCCATGCCATGACTCCCCAAGAAAACCTCCAATATGCTAGGGGTTGCTGACTCGCACCATGTGGACAAATCAGAAACGTGGGAGGAATTTCCAAAGTAATTTTACACAGAAACACATATCCAATTCAAAATACTGTTAATCATAAACCCAAATAAGGAACAAAATTCATGAATTCAACAAAACCAAACAAAAAGAGTATAATGGAAAGTCAAGTGTGGAATGTATACTCGGTCAGAATAAAAGCCCACGAAAAGAAAGAGTCTTTAAACCACACGGACAATCATGTAAGAAAAAAATAGGTACTAGGAATACTACTCATTGTCGTAGGAACACCTCAGCCTTTAGGGGAGCTCAAAATACTTAGTACAGTCCTAGTCTTCCATGGAACCCATCAAAAGGTCACTCGTCTGCACAAGACACGACATGTGTAGGCATGGCTCGTGCAAGGGTGAGTATAAAAATACTCACCATACGACACTGAAAACCAAAAATAAAAAAAAGGTAAAGATAAGATCATATATATATACTATATGTCTAGATAACATATAACGAGAGAAAAATATCCAAATATACTCAAACCTGATGCTTGTATTCTAGTGGTAAGTCACAATGACCACATACCCATGCTAGGGAATTCATTCGATGATTCCACGAAGCACTCATTCGGAAGAACTCACTCCATCAGTCTGATAGCTAAGTGGTTTTCCTTCTGATAAATTTAGTCATCGAGAAGTGTCACAAGAGAGATAGATGCACAGATTAATTTTAAGGGAGAAAAAATGCACTAATTTTGGTATAAATCACTCTATAGTGGGGAAAGATCGCGATACATGGATGTGGATCTCGGGTCGGGCCTGGGTGTATACCATGTAACACCCGATACTTTTATAAGTTATATTTTGTTTTTTTATATAAATCATCAATGTAATCTTTCACTACACACAACACTAACTTGGCTTGCTTTACACGCAATCACGACCTTCCTTGATAGCTTGTGTCGTACACAATACCGAGTTTCACTAAACAACGATATGCTATTAAAATATTATTAAAACTAGCCGTTATGAATAGTAATAAACACTTTTTGAAATTTTGTAAATTTTATTTTTCAAAATGGACTTCATTTTTGGATTCAGAATATCGAAATTAGCCTAGGGTGAAATTTTGGTATTTTTTGGGAAACTTTCAATTATTGATGAATAGTGAAAACACTATGTTACTATTTAAAAACCGACTTTTTATTTAAATAATTATTATTTTTATTTAAATTTATTTTTGGTCAAAATTCATACATAATACCTATATAAGTTCAATGTAATTAATTGGAGTAAAATAAAAATAATTTTAGATATATAAATATTTTATTGAACTTATCACCGTCTTTTACCCACCTCGTAGAAGAATTTGCAAATTTACATAAAATGTATATTTACCGATTCTGTGAGTGGAATTTCAAAAATCTGAGAGACACGGTTTATGTCAGTAAGTAAAATTTGGTTCAATGAGATGAAAATAATTTTTGGTGAATAATAACTTTTTTCTTTTATTTATCACGGTTAAAAGTAAATGTGGTAATTTAGAGTAAAAATGAAATTATAAATACCCTAACACATGTCCTATTTCTATTGGATAAGTTTAATTCGACAAAAAACAACCTTAGGAATAAAATATGACCATTTAGGCCCACATGGATTAGATTAGGATATTTATTATTAATTTATTTAAAGAAGGGTAAAAATAGTTAAAATCAATGTTTAATAAGTAAATAATGTTTTATATAGGGTTATACAGAATATAAATTCGACTATAAATATTCATTAGAAACATAAATAATTTCCTACATAATGGTATTATATTTGTAATTTTTAGAATTTATATAATTTAATTTATTTATGACACAATGATGATGCAGTAATTATCTTGTTAATGAAATATTGACATAATTGATGTTATAAATACCCAAATAAATGTAATTTGAGACTTTTTATGAATTCCACTAATTTTCCTGGCTAACATGACATTTTAGTATTGACTTAATTAACTTTTTTAGAACTAATCGTTATATTATGATTTTCACAAAAAATCAATTATAAATAGTGTCAAAATTGACATAAAATAGTTTTGAAAACAAATATTATATTGTTATTTGTTATTTTATTCCTAAAAATATAAGGTTCGGACAAATGTCTTAGATAAGGTTATATATATTAATAATAAACAACTTTGGGTTCTTTTGGCTTGTTATAGTATGTTTAATAACCTTATAGGGTAAGAACACAAAAAGACACGGTAAAAGTAAAATTATCTAACTGAAAGTTAAATCTAAATGATAAGGTTAAAATAGTAAACTAAACTTGTCCAAATTCTATTGGATGAGAGTATTTAGACCCATCCCCACCTTAGCTTCGAAATAAATCAATTTTGAGCTATTTAATATAGAATATGGCTTTATAATAAAATCATATCTTTAGTTTTTCCAAAGGTGCCCCCCTCCTCCCTTATAAAAGGGCACCTCCTCCCTCTCTTCCTCACACCACCTTGAGCCTTTAAACATGGCCAAACCCTGACCATTTCTCCTCTCCACTTCCCTTTAAACATCCTAGAGGTCCTGGTCTTCTTCAAAGACCAATTTTAGTGCCCTAAAAGGAGGTCTCAAAGAGGCGCTTCAAAGAAGAGGTAATGTCCGTTACTGATTCTTTCAACATTATTTCTTCTTCCACTTCTTCTTATTTAGTTGTTTAATTATGAAGTAATAACATCAATATCACTCATATAATTATATGTTATTATAAGTATGAAATAACCCTATTTCACCATCTATCCATCCTACGGAAAACGAAATCACCGCACGTGCGTACGTACAAAATATCGTCTCCACGCTGTGGTGTAATCTATTTTCCACCACCACCTTACTTGGATGGGTATAATGGTCTAAAGAATGAATATATATGATTATTGAAAAGTGATATTTATTCTAAAATAGTATACATACACTCCAATACAATTCCACGATCATGGGAACGATATCATCGCTCGTGCGTACGTACGGAATACCGTCTCCACGATGTGATGTGACTCGTTCTACATGATTTTCATTTCATAATGATTATATAAATGAATTTAGTGAATAAATATGATATATATTACACTAATACCATTATGGAAATGATGTATCTATAACCTAAAAAGAATAATAATAATTTATTCGACAAAACACGCATAATAACAAAAAGTAATAAACACCCGAATAACAAGTAGCAATGAAATATTACTAATAAAAAGCTAAGAATATGACCATATATGATATCATAACTATGAGTATGATTCTGTAATAAGTCAATGAGTTTATTTAAATCATTATAAAGGAGGTTCAGACACTTATGAAGCAAATCAGACCTAAGGTAAGGGAAATATCACAATCTTATTTTTATCTGAGATGGTTTATACTTTGGAATTTACTGGGGTGTATTTTATCATCCACATCCATGTTTCCTCAATATGTATTATTATTTACATCCACCTAAAATTGCTTAAATCCAATTTTACTCTTCGGTGAGTTTTTAGTAAAAGATATGAAATGAATCTTTTGGCGTTTTTCGTACGATGTACTTTTTGACTTTTCTGACAAAAGTACAAGAAGAATGATTTTTTAACTTATACAGAGTGAATGGATTTTTAAAAAATTATTTCTAAGAAGCTTCCTTTACAATTTTTCATGTTTATTTTTAATCAACTTCTTCTAGTTTAGAATTTTATGACATTTTAAGAAAGGAAATGTGTTTTTGAAGTAGAAAGGATATTTTCCTCAAGAATGGAGTTCAAGTGCTTTATTCAAATTATTTTCCATCTAAGATAATAAAGGGTTCTATTTCTATCCCTATTATTACATTTATTTGATTATGTTGTGATGGAATTACTTTATGAATTCCTTTATCTTATATGAATTGTTTTATGATTTCATGATGTTTATGAATCCCAATTTTATTACATGGGTTATGCTATGATGTATGATTTATGATTTTGTAGAAAACATAATAATGGTATCATTATGAGATGGGTGGGGCCTATATCTCCCTCCAATGAATTGGGTAAAGATTTTATATCTCATAAGATAGACATGGCTGGATCAGCAGGTTAAACCGGTTCAGTGAAACAAGACTGAAACGAGGAATGGACTCGGTTCAGAAATGGACTTTGTCCACTAGGATAGTCTTCACTATGAGTATTGAATAATAAGAAATGATTCTCTATGATTATGTGTGTATTCCACAAAGCTTCATGTTTTATGTTATGATTATTGTGATAACATTTCACTACCATGATTTATCCCATGTTATGAAAATATGATCTCTTTTGCAGGGTAAGATTTCCAAAATGTTATGTTATTATGAATATCATGTGATTGATATTTCTTTTGTTTACCATTACTGAGCATTTGAGCTCACCCTTTTATATGTTTTCTTTCCCCAGGCCAGGAAGAAGGTTATTAAGTAAGATATGCGAAAAGGGACTATAGATATGATGATATAAATGGGATATAGTGTAGACACATTATGAACCAGTTTTTTCTGTTTCCCAGTTTCTAAAGACACTATACCTATTCGGTCCTTTCATGGTTTTGTTATATGTTGTAATAAGTGTACTTCAATTTTGAATTACTAACAATGTATGTAATGAATGGGTTGTTATAGTTGATATCAGAGGAAAGGTATAGTTAACCTTTGGAAACTAGGATGTAAAAGCCTTAGTAAGAATCCTAAGGATAAGTCTAAGCATAGAACATAATATTAGTGTTTTAGAAATGGACATGAATAACCTAGGATAATACCTTAAGTGTGAAATTTTATTCCTGATTATGTGGTTTTACTATTATAATTAGTGTTTCTCACACTATTCTTCAGTGTTTTAGTCAATGGCTGGAACCCGAAGGAACCGTGTTAATGCGGAATGCGACGGACAATGAAATGATTGTCCCCCTGAGCAACCAAATGTTATGGGAGCTGGAATGCAAAATCGTGTAGCCATGCTCACACAACTTTTTCAAGCTATGGATCATGCAGGTATTCCAAATGAGCAAATGAAGGAGCAAAATTCTGTTGAATTCTTCATGAGGTAGCATCCACCCTCATTCAGCGGGTCTACTGATCCATTAGTTGTTGATCAATGGATCAGTACTACTGAAAAGATATTTTCAGTTCTTCAATGTTCTGAACATGATAAAGTCATCTTAGTAGTGTATCGTTTGGAAGGTGGTGCTGATCAATGGTGGAATCTTTTCAAGAATATGAGGCCAAGATATGACATTGACTTCATGGAATGGGACGATTTCAAGAACTTATTTTTCAATAAGTACTTCTCTCGTATTCTCCGAACAAAGATGGAGAAATATTTTCTTGAACTAAAGAAAAAGGATGATGAATTTGTTGGTACCTATGAAGCTAATTTTACAAGACTTGCAAGGTACGCTTCTCGTATTATTATCCAACCTAAGAGTAAGATCAATTGATTCTTTAGTGGCTTAAAACCATGTCTTCTATGGGCATTAGCCATAAGGGACTTCAATAGCTACGAGGAAATCATTCGATGTCCTCTCAAAGTTGAGTTGGAGATTGGAGTAACCCATCAGTCATATGGGTTTGATAAGGAGAGGAAAATGGAATTCAAAGGAAAATCTAAAGAGCACACTGAAAAGAAGATGAGTTTTCCCTTATGCTCAAAGTGTGGAAGGAAACATAGAGGAAGTTGTCTTAAAGGGACAATTAAATTTTTCTAATGTGGACAGGAAGGTCATCGAGCATTTGAATGCCGCAACGATGGGAAAAAGATGTCTAGTGATACGAACAATGAAAAGGATACACATAGTGCACCTCCTACACTTCAATGTTACAAGTTCAAATAAAGGGGGAATTATGCCAATCAATTCCCTAATCAAAGGATTGTTGATGATGATCGATGTCAACACACTCTTAAGGAAAAAGACAAAGGAAAGTAACATGAAATTTCTATCAGCGATGTGGAGTACGATAAAGAAGTGGTGAATGGTACACTTACCATCCACTCTAAAGTATAAAATGTTTTATTTTATTCGTGATCCACCCACTGGTTTATTTCTGAATAATTTTCTAAGTGTTTCACCATATTACCTCAACAATTAGATGTTGAGTAAGCGGTGACAACCCCTAATGGCACAACAGTCGCATCAAAAGTTTATAATTCTTCTCCAATTGAAGTTTGTGGGAATGTGCTTCCTGCAAATCTTTTGATCCTTCATATAGTAGAATTTTATGTGATTCTTGGCATGGATTGGATTTCTCTATATGGAGCACATATCAATTTCCAAATAAGGTAAGTCACATTTCATATTTTAGATTAATGTTTGATCATCTATCGATGCAAGGATGAACATAACCTTCCAGTGGAAATTTCTTCCATCTTATGGGTCTTGATTCCACTAAATGAAGGTTATTTATCTCAAATGGTTGGTGAGAAACTCACGATTAAGAATATTCCCATTGTACGAAAGTTTGATGATGTCTTTCCAGAGGAATTTTCAGGTCTTCCACCAAATCGTAAGTTGAGTTTTCAATAGAACTCGTACTGGGTTCTTTAACTATTTCAAAGACACCGTATAGAATACCCGCAATTGAGTTGTAGGAATTGAAGAAGCAACTCCAAGAAAATCATGATAATGGGTTCATAATCCCTAGTGCGTCACCTTGGGGAGCACCTATTCTGTTTGTTAAGAAGAAAGATGGATCAATGAGGCTCTGCATTGATTATCGAGAACTTAACAAGGCCACAATCAAGAAAAAATATCTTCTCCCATGCATTTATGACTTATTTGTCCAACTACGCGGAGCTCACTACTTTTCCAAGATTGATCTTCATTCAGGGTATCGTCAATTAAGGTTCAAAATGGATGATATACCAATGATGGATTTCCATACAAGGTATGGAAACTATGAATTTATAGTGATGCCATTTGGTCTTACCAATTCCCATTCTATCTTCATGGATCTGATGAATAGAGTCTTTAGAGACTATATTGATCAGTTTTTGGTAGTCTTTATAGACGATATTCTTGTATATTCAAAGAGTAAGGAAGAACATAAAGATCACTTTAGAATTATATTGAAGACCCTGAGAAAGGAAAATCTTTATTCCAAATTTACTAAGTGTGAATTTTGGCTTCAAAATGTTTCATTTTTGGGTCACATAATCTCAAAAGAGGGGATATCTGTGGATCCAGCAAAAACAGAGGTTATCGAAAGATGGTAGAGACCAACAATAGTAACTGAGATCCAATGTTTTCTTGGTTTGGCTTCATATTATAGAGGTTTTGTGAAATATTTTTCACGATTATCTAATCCACTCACCAGGTTGACTCTAAAGGGAGTTAAGTTTGTTTGGAAGGAGGAATGTGAAGAGAATTTCAAGGATTTGAAAAGAAGGTTTTCCAATGCACCTGTTCTCACACAGCCTTGTAGTGGAGAAAGGTTTGTGATCTACAGTGATGCATCCAATAAAGGATTGGTGTGTGTTCTTATGCAAAATGATATGGTGATAGCTTATGCCTCATGACAGTTGAAAATCCATTAGAAAAATTACCCAACTCATGATTTGGAGTTATCTTCAGTAATCATTGCATTAAAGATTTGGAGGCATTATCTTTATGGAGAAAGGTGTGACATTTATACTGATCATAAAATTTTAAAATATATTTTCAAACAAAAGGATCTGAATATGTGCCAAATAAGATGGTTGGAGCTGATTAAAGACTATGACTACTCAATTAATTACCACCCTGGGAAAGTAAACAAGGTGGAAGATGCATTACGTCGACAAGACCATGCTAGTTTATCCATGATGAGGATCACAAAAAATCAAATATTTATGGATTTACAAAGGATGGATCTTGGAATTATAATGAAAGGGGAAAAATCGCATCTTTCTCAAATGAATGTTCAACCATCTATACATGTTAGGATTAAAGAGGCACAGAAAGAATATGTAGAGTTACAATAGACGGTGAGAAATGTTCCTGAATTCAACGTTGATTGTGATGGGATAATAAAGTTCAAGAATCGGGTTTGTGTTCTTCCCATCCTCAAATTAAAGAAGGAGCTACTGGATGAGGCTCATAGTTCTTCATTCTATATTCATCCTGGATGCACGAAGATGTATAGGGACTTGAAAGAGTACTTCTGGTGGGATGGCATGAAAAGAGATGTTACTGAATATGTCTCTCGATGCTTGGTTTGTCAGCAAGTTAATGCTGAGAGACAGAAGTCTAAGGGGATGTTACAACCATTACCCATACCCGAATGGAAATGGGAAAACATCACTATGGTCTTTCTCACAGGACTTCCTAAAACATTGAAAGACAATAATGCTATCTGGGTCATAGTTGATCGTCTTACAAAGTCTGCACACTTCATTAATATTAGAGAGGATTTCTCTCTAGATCAGCTTTCCAGGATATATATAAAGGAAGTGGTAAGATTGCATGGAGTATCACTTTCTATTATATCTGATCGGGATCTGAGGTTTAACTCAATGTTCTGGCGAAGTCTTCTGCATACTCTGGATACAAAGTTGAGTTTCAGTAATGCTTATCATCCTCAGACAGACGGTCAGTATGAGAAGTGTATTCAATCTCTAGAAGATATGTTGAGAGATTGATCTATGGATTTCAAAGATGGTTGGGATCAACACCTACCTTTGGTGGAATTTTCTTATAATAATAGCTTTCACTCTCGTATTCAGATGGCTCCTTATTAAGCTCTCTATGGAAATAAATGCAGGACTCCAACTTGTTGGGATGAAGTTGGGGAAAGAAAGCTATTAAGACATGATCTTGTTGATGAGATGGCAGAAAAGCTCTGATCTGTTCAACAACACATAAGAGAATCTCAAAATCGATAAAAAGGTTATGCCGACAACCGAAGAAAATACTTAGAGTTTGAAGTGGGTGATAATGTTTTCTTACGAATATCTACTTGGAAGAGAGTAATGAGATTTGGAAAGAAGGGAAAGCTGAGCCCTAGGTATATCGGACCTTTCGAAATGGTAGATCGTGTTGGGAAGGTAGCTTACCGATTGGAACTTACACCGAATCTCTCTCAAGTTCACGATGTGTTCCATGTATCTCTCCTGAGAAATTACATACCTGATCCTTCACATGTACCCAGCTCAGTTGTTGTACAGCTGGAACAAGATCTTTCTTATGAAGAACAGCCTATAGAGATTCTCGATCGTAGTGAAAACGTCCTTCAGAACAAGACCACTCGCTTGGTGAATGTTTTATGGAGGAACCACCAATTAGAAGAAGATACATGTGAGATTGAGGATATGATGAGGGAGAGGTATCCTCATCTATTTGTTACAAGTGACGAATTTGAAGGGTGAAATTCATTTTAAGGGGGGTAGAATGTAACACCAGATACTTTTATAAGAAATATTTTGTTTTTATTTTATATAAGTCATCAAAGAAATCATTCACTACACACAACACTATCTTGGCTTTCTTTACATTCAATCGCGACATTCCTTGATAGCTTGCATCGTACGCAATACCGAGTTTCACTAAACAATGATATGCTATTAAAATATTATTAAAACTAGCCGTTATAAATAGTAATAACCACTTTTTGGAATTTTGACAATTATATTTTTCAAAATGGACTTCATTTTTGGATTCGGAATATCGAAATTAGCCTAGGGTGAAATTTTGGTAATTTTCTGGAAACATTCAATTTATTTTGAATAGTGAAAACACTGGGTTACTATTTAAAACCCGACTTTTTATTTAAATAATTATTTATTTTATATAAATTAATTTTAGGTCAAAATTGGTAAATAATACCTATATAAGTTCAATTTAATTCATTGGAGTAATTTTATAATAATTTTAGATTTATAAAAATTTTATTGACCCGTCTTTTACCCACCTCCTAGGAGAATTTTCAAATTTACATAAAACTTAATTTTACCGCTTCTGTGAGTGGAATTTCAAAATTTTGAGAGAGACAGTTAATGTCAGTAAGTTAATTGTGGTTCAATGAGATAAAAATAATTTTTTGTGAATAGTAACTTTTTACTTTTATTTACCTCGGTTAAAAGTAAATAGGGTAATTAGGGTAAAATTGATATTATTATTACCCTAAAACATGTCCAAATTTTATTGGATAAGTGTAAATCGACCCAAAACAACCTTAGGAATAAAATATGACCATTTAGGCCCATTTGGATTAGATTAGGAGATTTATTATTAATTTATTTAAAGAAGGGTTAAAATAGTTAAAATAAAAGTTTAATAAGTAAATAATTTTTAATATAGGGTTATACATAAGATAAATTCGACTATAATTATTCATTATAATGCTAAAAAATTTTCCTACATAATGGTATTTTATTTTTAATTTTTAGACATTAAATAATTTAATTTATTTTTGACACAAAGATGATCCAGTAATTATCTTATTAATGAAATATTGACATAATTGATGTTATAAATATCCAAATAAATGTAATTTGAGACTTTTTATGAATTACACTAAATTTCAACGTTAATATGACTTGTTATTATTTATTTAATTTACTTTTTTCGAACACATAATTCTGTTATGATTTTCACAAAAAATCAATTTCTAAACAGTGTCAAAATTGACATAAAATAGTTTTTAAAACAAATATTATATTATTAATTGTTATATTATTCCTAAAAATCTAAGGATCAGCCAAATAACTTAGATACTGTTATATATATATTAATAATAAACATCTTGGGGTTTTATTGGCTTGTTATAGTATTTTTATTAACCTTATAGTGTAAGAACACAAAAAGACACGGTAAAAGTAAAATTATGTACCTTAAAGTTAAATCTAAATGATAAGGTTAAAATATTAAACTAAACATGTCCAAATTCTATTGGATGAGAGTATTTACACCCATCCCCACCTTAGCTTCGAAATAAATCAATTTGGAGCTATTTAAAACTGAATATGGATTTATAATAAAATAATATTTTTAGTTTTTCCAAAGGTGCCCCTCTCCTCCCTTATAAATGGGCACCTCCTCCCTCTCTTCCTCACACCACATTGAGCCTTCAAGCTCGTACAACCCAGGACAATTTCACCTCTCCACTTCCCTAGAAACATCCTAGAGGTCCTGGTCTTCTTCAAAGACCAATTTTAGTTCCCTAAAAGGTGGTCTCAAAGAGGCGCTTTAGAGAAGAGGTAATGTCCATTACCGATTCTTTCAACTTTATATCTTCTTCCACTTATTCTTCTTTAGTTGTTTCATTATGAATTAATAACATCAGTATCACTAATAAACTGATATGTTATTATAAGTATGAAACAGCTCTATTTCACCATCTATCCATCCTACGGAAAACGAAATCACCGCGCGTGCGTACGTACAGAATACCGTCTCCACGCCGTGGTGTAATCTATTATCCACCACCACCTTACTTGGATGGGTATAATGGTGTAAATAATGAATATATATTATTATTTTAATGTTATATTTATTATTAAATAGTATACATACACTCCAATACAATTCCATGATCATGGGAATGATATCATCGCTCCTGCGTACGTACGGAATACCGTCTCCACGATGTGATGTGACTCGTTCTACATGATTTTCATTGCATAATGATTACATAAATTAATTGAGTGAATAAATATGATATATATTACACTAATAACATTATGGAAATGAGGTATCTATAACCTAAAAAGATGAATAATAATTTATTTGACAAGACATGCATAAGAACAAAATGCAATAAACACTCGAATAACAAGTAGGAATGAAAAATTACAAATAATAATCTAAGAATATGATCATATATGATATCATAACAATGATTATGATTATGGAATAAGTAAATGACATTATTTAAATCATTATACCGGAGGTTCGGACACTTACGAAGCAAATCAGACCTAAGGTAAGGGAAATATCACAATCTCATTTTTATCCGAGATTGTTTATACTTTCAAATTTAATGGGGTGTATTTTATTATCCACATCCATGTTTCCTAAATATGTAATAATATTTCCATCCACTTACAATTTTTTATATCCAATTTTACCTTTCGGTGAGTTTTTAGTAAAAGATATGAAAGGAATCTTTTGTCGTTTTTCGAACGAGGTACTTTTTGACTTTTCCGACAAAAGTACATGACGAATGTTTTTTTAACCTATACGGCATGAATGTATTTTTAAAAAATTATTTCCAAGAAGGTTCCTTTACAAGTTTTCAATTTTATTTTTAATCAACTTATTTTAGTTTATAATTGTATGACATGTTAAGAAAGGAAAATTGTTTTTAAAGTAGAAAGGATATTTTCCTCAAGAATGGAGTTCAAGTGTTTTATCAAAATTATTTTCCATCTAAGATAATAAAGGGTTATGTTTTTATTCCTATTATTACATTGATTTGATTATGTTGTGATTGAATTATTTTCATGAATTCCATTATCTTATATGAATTGTCTTCTGATTTTATGATGTTTAAGAATCCCATTTTTATTACATGGGTTATGCTATGATGTATGGTTTATGATTTTGTGGCACACATAAGAATAGTATCACAATAAGATGGGTGGGAACTATATCACCCTCCAATGCATTTGGTAAATATTTAAAATCTCATGAGATAGGCATGGCTGGAACGACATGTTAAACTGATTCAGTGAAACATGACTGAAACGAGAAATGAACTCGGTTCAGAAATGGACTTTGTCCACTAAGATTGTCTTGAAATGAATATTGACTAATATGAAATGATTCTCTATGATTATATGTTTATAACACAAAGCATCATGTTTTATATTATGATTATTGTGATTACATTTCACTGCCATGATTTATCCCATGTTATGAAATTATGATCTCTTTTGCAGGGTATGATTTCCAAAATTTTATGTTCTTATGAATATGATGTGATTGATATTTCTTTTGT
The DNA here is from genome assembly GCA_963277665.1 of Viscum album. Taxonomy (NCBI): domain Eukaryota; kingdom Viridiplantae; phylum Streptophyta; class Magnoliopsida; order Santalales; family Viscaceae; genus Viscum; species Viscum album. Next base: position 1,000,096,397 of record OY728151.1, on the reverse strand, counting down.
TTACCCTTACTGAGCATTTGAGCTCACACTTTTGTATGTTTTCTTTCCCCAGGTTAGGAAGAAGGTTATTAAGTAAGATATGCCAAAAGGGACTATAGATATGATGAAATAAATGGGACACAGTGTAGACGCTTTATGAACCATTTGTTTGTGTTTGCCAGTTTCTAAAGACACTATACCTATACAGTCCTTTCATGGTTTTTTATATGTTGTAATAAGTGTACTTCAAATTTGATGTACTAAAAATGTATGTAAATTATGGGTCGTTATATACCATGTCTCACAATAATTTACCCACTATGTAGAGGATCAGAGTCCGATTAGATTGGTAACATTGATTCCTGACTCTACATAGGGTCAGTAATGGGTAAAGGATCTCACCCCGGTCCTCTCATAGAGATTCTAACTCTATCTAGAATGTCCTGCTTAAGGGTTGATACTCTTGTTGATGGAAATGATACCAGAACATTAGTAGAATGAGAAAAGGGGAACTAACCGAAACTAAACTGGTCCATAAAACAATGTACTATAATATAAATCCATGTGTCTAACAGTACACGACATGTATAAAGGTCACGAGTCATTTCCCATGTCCCTGGTTACTACCCATGTACAATGGCCAGTGTCGAAGAGCATGTCATATAGAAAGGGATTCAAAGAGCGTGTAATGGAGTGACTCACCATGTACTGCTATCTGGGGGCTTCTTCGTGTATGTTGGTCATGTGCCCATACACAACATCAACTCATGTCTTCCAATCTATGAACCGATACATGTGGTAACCAATGTAACACACCTAGTGTATCCATGTGGTGGAGTACAAGTCCCGCACTCCACCCTGTGTTCGTGAATCATCCAAGATACATTCCTAGTCTGACGTAATGACTCACACACAAATTGATAGTGTCACACACTATGTCATATCTTCCTTCAACGTGAAATCCTAGCGTCCACCAAACCATCCCAACAGTCCGAGTTCTTTAGAGAACATGTCATATTCCTTAGGATTTTCTAGATTCGTAGGTTCATTGCCCTTATCACTCAGGTGATCCTATGATCCATCATCTATCCATCTGATCATCCTGAAACTTGATATTTGAGGTCACCTAGCATGATACACTAGAACGGTAGTTTTCAGGCCTTCGATCTACTCAAAAAACATGTTGCGATCATCCATGAAAAAAATATCAAATAGATATTTCTTTGAACCCTTGTTGATAGTTCATATACAATTAACGTTTCACCTCAAGTATGTTTTCCCGATGTCGGATCTTCTATATTGGATCCTTGCATTGTGAAATATAAGTGAAATGATATGTTGTTCGTAACCCTGTAAAGAATGCGATGAACAAGAGGAAAAAATTGAGAAGAACCCCAAATTAAACTTTAGGAATGAACCTCCACCATTATATTTCATGGAATTAATCTCTTCTTGATAGTAATAAAAAATATAGAGAATCAAAACAACAAATTAAATATATCATTGAATAATTCCCCAAAATAAATCCCAAAGGAAGTCCCTCTGACAAGAATGAATGATCTATGGGTCAACATGTTTGTGGATTGATTTTTTTTCTTCGTTAAATCAAAGATTAAGGAAAAATGAAATCAAAATAAAAAACCCCTACCTAGTTTTTCAAAAAGGATGAAAATTAGTTTTCATAATTTGATATTTGATCTCATAGTGCAATGATCCATGAGTTAATCATTCATAGTCGTTCGTCAAGAATTATACAAGGGTGTCTCTTCTCCTCAGTTATAGAGGATTATAGGGAATGCATCCATGGTTATGAACCTATCCTGGGGATCAGGGTATTTTAAAAACAAATTAATTTTTCGTTAAATTATATAAACATTTTAAAAGAAATAATTTCTTAATTTATTTTATTTCCTTCAAAACATCCAAAAACAAACAGTTACAGCTAACCCACGTCGATCGATGTTAGGCTCCACTTAAGGTAAAGTCACTTCTCTACACGTAACAGCGCCCTGATATTTTTGTTCTAGAAAACTGTTTAAAATTTATTCCACATTTTCGGGAAAACCTCTCAACCATGGTATTTAGAGTTTAAATTACCCAAACGATTATTACGGGCACCCCAGACCTCAGAATTGCACATCGTCACAAATCCTAGTCTAAAAAAATCCATATAATAATTAAAAATAATAAATAAATAATATGACACATAACATTATCTCCACCATAGCGATTTTACGTCCCCAAAAAGGTAACGCAAAAGGATACTCAAAAAAAAGTAGGTTATACGCATGAATATAAGCCTCCCGTTTCCACATTCTCTCCTAATGGTTCATGTGCTTCCACCGAACATGCACAATAGTAATTTATCTCTGCCAATAGATTCTATCATTTTTATCCTATATCTCAATAATGTACTCTACGATGCTCGCTCCATCCTCGATGTCCATCTTTCCCAGTCGATGACGTGTGATGGGTCATGCGCATACCTCCTCAACTACGACAAGTTGAAGACATCATGTACCTGGTGCAATGATGTGACCGTAAGGTTCACCTATATCAAGCCCAAAAATGTGGCATACCGACGGTGGAGTGGTATCTATTTTTCTATTAGAACTCTACTGAAAGTAATGGTCCTCCCAAAAAAGTCCAAAATCCATGGTACATTCCCACATCATATCCTCAATAACCTGAACAGTTCTATCAAAATAACCATCTGTCTCGGTATATAACATTGTGGTCATGTGTAGCTGAGTCTTACACACCTCTTGAAATCCCTTCCACAATTGTGATGTTAAATGAGAATTTCCATCTGAGACTATAATTAAAGGGATACCATGAATCCCAACTCTCTCTTACACATAGAGGCATCCCAAGAACTATAAAAAACTCTACCACCTGATGGCTAGTAAGTGGGATGAAATGATGAGTTAGTTTGTGATCACCTAGATGGAATCATGTCCCATGGATGTTTATTTTAATCACATAAAAAAGTCAATAACTATTTAATCCCACTTCAACTCTGGAACATCTTGGGGGTGACATAATATTGTTTTCACTTTGTTAAAAACCATCAACAACTGGCACATAATGTATCAAAAAATAAACTCTGCTACTCCATTCATCATTCATGTCCACCAGAACAGATGTTGGAGGTACTGATACATTGTTTCCAATCTAGGATGTACCACCAAGGGGGTGTATGAAACTACCTCCTAACCTCCTCCAAAAACATCACTGACACCACTATACATCCTCAAAAAAGAACAGTGTACTCCCCACCACAAGAATATCTATTAGAAGCTTATCCTATAGATAACTGAGCATGTAATGTCTCGCAGTCGACATCAACAAGATGCACCACCATGAATCTCTGTAAGAGTGGAGCAGTGAAACCAGTGACTAGAGATAAGATTATTCATCTCAATATATAAAAGAATTAATGTTGCATGGCCAATGGCTCCAACACCTCACTCAGTAGCTACGAACTCACTTCCCAGCTATGAGTATCTCCCCAATGTTCCCCTTTCCAAGAGTATAGTATTTATTTTTTTCATAATCCTGGAAGAACTCCAGCCATCATCTATTCCTTAGATTCAGATCCTTCTACGAGAACATGTACATGATTATATTTTGGTCAGAGTAGATGAAACATTATTCTCCCATCAGTTAGTGTTTCGACAATTTCAAAGCGAAGACTACACCTACCAAATCATGGTCATGGGTTCCGTAGTTCTGCTCATGTGGCCTTACCTGGTGTGAAACATAAGAAAACAAAGCCTATCTTTTCATCAATACACAACCATGTATGGTCTTAGATTCATCACAGAACATAACATACTCAACACCCTCTTCTAGAAATCTCATGAACGGTGTGTTTGCAATCATGGATTCCATTTCTTGAAAGTTTTATCGCACTTCTCCATCCATATGAAGGGATACCCCATTCAGTTTAGGGATTTATTTGATGCAAATATTTTGGATAAGTCAGGGATAAATATCAGGTAGCATCCTGTAACTAATGAAATCTATTCACCCCATCACATTTTAAGGTGGCTCCCATGATAACACTACCTCAACCATGGTTAGGTCCACCGCTACTCCATCTACTAAGATAGCATGTCCTATAAAGTGGACTGCTTATATACCGAACTAGAATATTGAGAGAATCCCATAAATATGATGTTCTCAAAGAACATCTATATCCATCCTTAGTTTTCTCTCATTATTCTCCTCTAACTTGAAGTACACAGTTATTTCATCAACGAAGACCACAAAAAACCGGTCTATGTATGGCTAGAAGATCATGTTCAGAAGTCCCATGAACACTGTGGGGGTGTTTTTCATGCCAAAAGGATTCGGAAAGTACATATAGTGACCGTAGCATCAATTGCAAGTTGCCTTCGATATATCATCATCTAATACTAATAACTGGTGGTAACCCAATCAAAGGTAAACATTAAATAACCATTGTTCCCCCTTAGTTGTTCAAGAGGTAGCCCATATTCAGTAGTAGATACTTGTTTTTTACTGTTTCCTAATTCAGGCACTATTAATCCACACACAACCTTAGACTCCCATCTACCATCATTGAAAAAAGGGGCCTCCCAGGGTTAAACGCTGGGTCTTATGATGCATTTCCTCCACAAATGCACCATCCCACCCTCTTCTCTTGAAGCTCTATGGGAGCCATCTGATATGTCAGTGAGGATATTTGTATTTTACCACAGTGTATATAAATATAGAATTTGATATGATGCAGAAGAGGTAATCCTGGAACATTTTTTAGAAAGTCATCCTTGTACTCCACCACCACATCATGGAATTGAATTTCTCACAAAATACGATGCTCTGAGGGTAAGGCTATCCAACTCATGCGTGATCGGCTGAACCACCTAAGAATGTTCCCATTCTATATTAAATGGGTTTCCTTTTAACTAATAAAGGAAAACCTCGTTTCATCACAGCAGAAACACCACACTCTTCGCTCAAAGAATTTAATCGTAGCATGGATCAATGATAACAAATCCATTCCTAAAATGCGTTCATAAGGCCTCGACGGTGTCACCAAGAGGATTAAAAAGAAAATATCACCTCCAAGAGAAATATCACACTACCAGTAAAGTTTTGTGATCATCAAGTCTTATCTTGTTGGTTTCTCAAGGAATAAGGGTCATGTAAATGACTCCACCGGAATCACAATGTCTCACAAAATTCATGTGATGGGGAAAGAATAATTAGAACTTGTGTATATATATATGTAATATAAAGTATAAAAAGAACATATCATACCTTTTATCATCCTTTGAGGCCCTGGGTGATATGCCTCTACCGCATGTAGCTTCCTCCACCGACGTCCCCCAGCTCACTGAGCCATGTGATGACCTGCTGGAGGTGGTGGTGGAAGTAAATCATATCTTCCACTACCTCTTATATCTCTCCCTGCTCCTTGTCCACATCCCTTTCCTAGAGAGTCTACCTGAACCACTATTTTATTCTACCTCAATGGTCAATTCATCAACTCCATATCAACACTTCGATGGTTTGGGAAATGACAAGCAAGATATCCCCTATCGTTGTAGGAGTAACATCGCCTCTCCCTTGGCGAACTGGATCAAGCCTCGCAGCCCTGGAACATAGAACCCCTTTCATGGTCCTTTAATTACAACTACCACATCCGTATCCCGGTACCTGGCATCGCCGGTCTACTATCGAGGTATCCTCACCTGCCTGCCTGCTTTTGACAGTTAGTGGTAGTATCTACTCATCCAAGATGCTCTATACCACCATAGGTCACTCGAGCATTCATGAATTTGTTCAAATTAATATCGGCAGTACAATATCTCAGATGTCCTATCATAGACCTCACTAGATGTTCCAATAACTGACACACTAATCCTTAACCATATTCATCGAGAACCAATAGATATCATGTTAACCTTGACGAATAGTCATACATTGATAAACTGCAATACTAGAGTTGAAGAAGGAAATGGATATGAACTCCTGTTAGCATAATCAAGTATAAATTCTACCTAAAGAGTCTCTATAACTCCATCCAAAAATGGGTCTCCTCATTGCACGTCTAGAAAGACAAAATACACCATTTTCATACCCAACCAAGAAGAAGGCTCGCTCCAAGGATCACCATGTGGTCTGTTGGTGTCCCCATTAAATATAAAATTCTTATCATCACCAAAACCTCGTCCTCAGCCACCAAAAGATCAACATCACCTCAAAACCATTGTGGTCTCCATCTCTAATACACATGAAGCATGATTAGCCTGGGCTCCTCCTCTATCAATACTATTGGTACCACGTGTTACTCCACTAGTGGTGGTATATCCAGTTAACCACCTTGAGGAAACTCTTGGGGAACTGGTCCTTGAATTGAAGCCAAATCATTGAGGTTGTAATCCTTGTGATCAAGTTGCTGAATCGTAGTGGGTATGCATCATAGAGTCATCCTATAAGGAAACACATGTTTTGAAGGTTAAAGAGTATATATATATAGAAAAAAACGGTGCATGGAAAACACAACCCATTAGTATATGATGAACGAAACATTATTATGTTTCCCACCAACAATTGTTTTCATGTACCAAGTCAAAAATCATTTTATAATTATCCTGTAGTATTGATAAGTAAACCTCCCAAACTAACACTGGGGTCCCTGGACTGAAAGTTGTACTTGAAAAACATAAAACTACTATACCAATTTTATTTCACAGACTCTTGGTCCTATGGTAGAACTGACCATCTCTGATACATCTCTATCATGAAATCCCCAGTGGGGCCCATGCTATGACTCCCCAAGCCCACCTCCAATAGTCAAATGGCTGGTGACTAGCATTGAGTAGGCATATCACTAACATTAGAGGAATTTACTACGTACTTGTATACACTCACACATCTCTATGACCACAAATAATGGAATGTAAAAACCACTAAAGAACAATATTCATGCATAAAACTAAACCCAACCAAAAAAGTAAAATAAAAAGTAATGTTCAGAAAGTAAATAGGGAAAAAAATATTCCCTCCAAAAGAAAGAGTCTGCAAAATACAAGGTCAAAACTATATGAAATATATAGGTACTCAGACTGATGCTTGTAGATATAGGACCCCATCAGACTATAGGGAAACTCACAAAGCTAGTTCCAGTCCTAGTCTTCCCAGCACTCAGCTAAAATGTCGGTCGTCTGCATAAGACATGACATGTTTGAGAAAATTCCGTGCAGGGGTGAGTATAACAATACTTAGTAGATGAATCTAAAATCCACCATGTAATACAAAATCTAAAGGTACACTAATCTATATACATTATATGTCTACAGAACATATAGTAAGAGAAACATATACATATATATTTAGAACCCATAGCTGTAGACAACAGTTGTGTTAGAAAGATTGCATACCCTTGCTAGGGATTACATTTGAAGATACCCCATTGAACTCATCCAACAGAACTCACTCAATGATTCTGATAGATTTTATGATGTCCTTCTAAGAAGAAAATTTATCAGGGATGTGTCAAGAGAAAGATATATGCATTGATAGATCTGAATGGTGAATAGATGCATTAATTTCAGATGAAATCAATCATGTGTGGGAAATATCATGATTCACGGATGATGATCACTACCTGGGCCTTGGTATATAACATGAAACATCCGTATTTACCTACTACGTAGAGAATCAGTGTCCTGTATGATTGGTCATGTCGATACATGTCTCTACCTAGGGTCAAAAATGTGTAGATTATGTCTCTTCAGGCCCAATGTGGTATTATAACAATATCCAAAAAGTCATCCAGAAGGGATCATACTCTTGTGGATGAAAAAGGAACATGACCATAGAGGGTATGAGAAATGGGGAAATAACCCAAACAAAACTTGTCTAATGAAAAGTTGACAAGAAGATCATACCAGGTAAAAAATGTTACAACACTACAGGAAAAATGGCTTTTTGCGACGGGTTATTTGCGACGGGAATAAATCCCGTCGCAAATAGTCCCATTAGAAACTTATTTGCGACGGGGGCATTTTCCCGTCGCAAATAACTAGTTATTTGCGACGGTAAAATCTCACCCGTCGCAAAAGGCTTGGCGCGCATAGCGCGCCAAACCGCGGGAAAGGTATTTGCGACGGGTGGTTACCACCCGTCGCAAATAGCCGGCGGCGGTAAAAACTATTTGCGACGGGAATATACCCCCGTCGCAAATAGTGTGTCGGCAAGTTGTTATTTGCGACGGGACCCGTCGCAAATAACTATTTAACCGTTGACCGTGATAAATGCGGGTTAAAGTATTTGCGACGGGATCCGTCGCAAATAATATTATTTGCGACGGGTATACCCGTCGCAAATAGTCCCGTCGCAAATAAGTTAACCTATAAATACCCCCATCCGTTTTTTTTTCATTCATTCTCAACTTCTCTCAAATCTGTTTACAGTTTATTAAGTTTAATTTTTTTTGCAGAGTTGATATTGAAGTCTTCAACAATTATCGGAGATAAACTTCAAATCCATTTTAAAGGTACTTATGTTATTTTTAATTTAATATTTATTTTAATTTTTTTATTAGTTTTAATTATTTTTAATTAGTTTTAATTAGTTTTAATTAGTTTTAATTAGTTGTAATTTAATTATGTTTATATTGTTTTGTTATTTAATAAATTTAAGTTATTAGTATTCATAGTTAATGGTAATTAGGTGTAATTAATAATAATTAGAAATAATTAATAATGATTAGGAATAATTAATAATAATTAGTAATAATTAGGAATAATTATAGTTATATATATATATAGTTATATATATTTATAGTTATATTTATTCGTATATTAATATAGATTTATATTAATATAAATATATTTGGTTATATGAATAAATATATATATATATATATATATTTATTCATATATTAATATATATATTTATTCGTATATTAATATATATTTATTCTATTTATATATATATATATGTAGTTATAAGTTTTTATTCGTATATTAATTTGTATATTAATTAATATATATTTATAAGCTTAGTTTTAAATAAATTTATAAAATATGTGTTTTTATGTGTATTTATAAATAAATAAATAAATAAATACATATATACAATACAGACACACACACATACACATACACACACACACATATATATATATATATGTATTGTTATGAATGACTACATAGAAATGAGGGGGTGAAAATCCTCTGAGAATGTTAAAACGACTATAACTTCTAATCCGTAAGTCCGTTTCAACTCCACAACCAGTCAAATCGAAGAACATGAAACGATCTTCGATATGATATGCAGTACAGTCCAAACGGACATCCGGATCGGAAGTTATAGTCGTTTGAATGTTAAAAGGACCATAACTTCTAATCCATGAGTCCGTTTCAGCTCCACAATCAGTCAAATTGAAGAACATTAAAATATCTTCGACATGATATATGGTAGAGGTTTATCGGACATCGGGATCAGAAGTTATAGCTGTTTGAACGGTGAAAAACCGGGGTGCCCCGACTAAAAACTCAGTTTTGGAGGCCTTCGGGGCCTTTTTGGGCCTTGAAAAAACCTTGGACGGGTTTTACCGGTCCATAGGGCTGTAGAGCTCTTCGCAAGCTTCGATTTGATATGCTGTAGAGCTCAAACGGAGTCCCGGATCAAAAGTTATGGCCATTTGAAGTTTGGGTTTCATTTTCTTCTTATTTTCCATCTTTCATTAATTTTTTTATTTTTTTTATATTCAAAGAGTTATTAAATGACTATTAATTGATAAAAATTAGGTAATTATTAATTAAAAATATTTTTTAATTTATTTTATAACCCTCTTTTACTAAACATCTTATAAATTAATGTTATATTTCCATAGATCCTTTCTAAAACGTATTTATAAAATAAATATTATATTTATATCAATATAAATACGTTTATTAATTTATATATTAATAAATATTTTTTTTATTTTTTTTATTTTTTTTATTTTTTTTATTATTATTTGCGACGGGAATATATTCCCGTCGCAAATAGTTGATTCGAGGCAACTATTTGCGACGGGAAAAGGCCCGTCGCAAAAACTTATTTGCGACGGGCCCGTCGCAAAATGTTTTTTTAAAAAAACCACAAAACTATTTGCGACGGGCCCTTTTCCCGTCGCAAATAAGTGTTTTTGCGACGGGCCCGTCGCAAAAAAATTTTGTTGCGACGGCGTTTTCCGCAACGGGCGATTTGCGACGGAGCCCCGTCGCAAAAGGCTATTTGCGACGGGATCCCGTCGCAAATGACCCGTCGCAAATGCCTATATTTCCTGTAGTGCAAGTGTGTAGAAAGGTCAAACATCGTATCATATTACCTCGCATATTGCCTGTGTTTAATGGCCTGTTTCAAACATTGTTTCATGTATAAATAGATACACACATAAATTAAGAGAGTGACACACCATGTATTTCTATCCGGGGGATTCTCCATGTAAATTGGTTGTGAGTCTGTACATAAAATTAATCCCTATCCTCCATCTCGTGTACCAGTACACGAGGTAACTCTCGTAACCATCCTTGTTTTGTCATGTGGTGGAGTACATGTCCTCTAATCCACCCATTGTCTTTATATCATCTGATATACATGCCAAGTCCAATGTAAGAACCCATAAGTTGTGTTATATTGTCGCACATCGTGTCATCTCTTCCTACATTATGAAACCCTAGACACCACTGAGTCGGTCCCATATGCAATGTTCTTTAGGGAACATGATATTTTCCTCAGGATTTTCCGAAATTGTGGGTTCTTCATCATTGTTCTTCATGTTCACCTCTAATCCTTGATCCTACTATCTGATCGCCCCAATACTTAAGATTCTAGGTCTCCCTATTAGGATAACACCAAAACAGTATGTTTGAGGCCTCGTTCGGCTCCAAAAACATGTTTCGATCATCCCTGTGAAAAATGGCTGATGAAAAATTTCTTCCAATCCTTTTTTGATTCATTACCCACAACCATAATCACACCTCTTCTAGGTCATCACAATGTCAGATCTTTATTTGGGAATCATTTTGTTGTGAAACATACGGGAAATGATCTATTGTACAAAACCCCAAGAAGATTGTGGGGTCAAAAAGATGGTGAAATCCAAAAGCAATTTGAGGAATGGAACTCCATGAGGGTTTTCCAAGCCATTGAGCTGATCCCATTAGTTGGATCAAATAAATAAAATTAAATATATCAGGGATTAATTCCCCAAAATGAAAACCAATGGAATCCCCTCCCGTAAGAAATAAATATCAGCTAGTCAACATGTTCGTGAGTGGATCCACATTCGTATTTCAATCGATGAATGGGGAAACTGAAATCAAATTTACAAATACCTACATCGTTATATGATGAAGGGGAAAATTGGACACCTTAGATTGAGATTTTTTATCATTCCGCAATAATTCATGAGTTGATCATTCATTGTTTTTCATCGACAATTCTCCAGGGGTGGCACCTCTCCATTTCTCCAGAGGATTCTAGGGAAATATTTCATGGATTTGAGCCTAACTCAGAGATTACTTTATTTTATAACAAAATTAATGTGCCTCTATATAATGGAAACATTTTAAAATAAATTAAATTAATAATTTATTTTATTTCGTTCAAAACGCCCAAAACCTAAATTTTACAGCCGACCCACACCGGTTGATGTTCGACCCATCCTATGGTAAAGTCACTTCTCTAAACACAACGGTGCCCTATGAATTTTTATTTTGGAAACTATTTAAATCTTATACCATTTTTTGGTAAAAATTATCTAATTATATATATAGTTTAAATTATTTCAAACATTTATTTTGGGAAATCCGGCCCTCAGAATTGCAAGCCCTTGAATTTGTGGTGGTTTTTTCGACCATGACTATCTTAAATAATTTTATTTAATATAATGGTTATATAATCATTAACGAACACTACATAAATTATAATATGTATAATAAAATATTATTTTACCAAATGCATGGATTTAATACCACCCTTTTATATTTAAAAAGAAATTGAAAACGCATCATCCACGATGTTAAAAAATAAACACACTAACTATGATGTTTTTTGGAATATAAGGGATATGATAAAAATAATGATGATGAATTATTTAATAAATTGATAAAATTATATTATATAAAATATAATAATGTTTTTATGCCACTCAGATAAGGGTAAGTTAATAGATTATAAAAAATTCAAAGTAATTGAAAATAAAATATAAGAAAATGAAAGGGGATATTACTTATCAAATTCCCCTATTTGAGGACCTCTTTAAGGCCCTTAGTGTTGGCCTTTTTGTGAAACTAAATGATCATGGATGTGTGGAAGAGTATGGAGAATGGAATTTGGTAGTAATTAACAGGATTCAATTTTTTTGAGGTGTCAGGAGAAGAGGTAGTTGGGGTTGAAATTATAGTGAAAGAGAGGGGTGTTTTCTCATTACAATATTTATTAGTTAATTATTTTTTCTCAAGGATATGAACAGTTTCAACCTTATCACTAAATATAATAAAATAATAATGGTTATTTGTATATTTTTGGATTTCATCAGGCTTACATCATCTATGAAACAACAATTCATGAATTTGTCAATACCATAAATTACTATATTTCACAATTCACAAAAAAAATCATGTATTTTAGAAAAATATAAAAAAATATACCTAAAAACTATTTAATGCTTCGAATTTAAAAATTAACTCACTTTTTGAAAATATGAATCAAAATATGAGAAATTTATTTGTTTATAAAATTAAAATTTATTTTAAAAACATAAATTTTAATACTATAATTAATTTTATAACACATTGTAATATATTTTAAGGACTCATAAAATTATCTTATATCCATAATGAGACAAAATATTTATTTATGAATATATTTTATGAGAATATATTTAATTTTATTATAATTATATTAATTATAAAATTGTAATTAAACATTTATGAATTGTAAAAATACCAACACTAAATTTATCATTTGAAAAATAATTATTTACTTATTCAATGATATTAATATATCATATTTTCACTTATATGGTACATAAATATTTTTATTAATTTAATATGTGATGTTACTATTCTATTATCTAACTTTATATGCCTAATAATCATGTTACTTTTCATAATGTCAATTTACTATTCCATATGTATAAATTCCATAATTTTTATAAACATCGCTTATTTCATTTTCAATTTAACTATTTAATTAAAAATTGATAAAAAAATATTTTATATATACTTGGTTGATTACATTGGACACTCGGGGAACATTTAAAACATGGGTATCACCCAAATTGTTAATAAAATACAAAATGTGTCATCTCCCTCCGTTATAAAATGTCATCGAATGTCCCCCACTATTCAGACATTTCAACCCATTTTGGAACATACATTCACATCCAAAATCAGCTAATAAAATCATTCTTATCATCCTAGTATCCCCAAGTTGGGAATAATGTAAAACAAGGATGTTTATATGCTTAAAATAAATTATTTTCCTGGTAATGAGGTAGCATTCTTGATTGAGAATTTTTTTTGTTTACTTCTATTCCACGGTAATTATGCATATTCAATTATTATATAATAACATAACTAAACTCAATATAAATATATATTTTAATTATATTTTTTCTACCAATACCATCAAACAATTTCAGTAAACAAGATACATAGTCTACATTTGTGATTATGGTGTAATTCCACATTATGAAATGATGTCATTTGTTATTCCATTTCCACACTTCAGTTTTGGGAATAATGATGTTATTATTTCTATTATATATTCTATCTTATTTTAATGATATATTTTTTTATTTTTGAAAAATTATTTAACACTTCCCTTTTATAATTCCATTTTTTGGGAATTTGATAACATAATTTGTAGATGTGTGGAATACTACCTCCCCAAAGTGATGTGATTCATTCAATCGTTACATATAATATATAATGGATTAGTTTATTATAAAAATTTTATATAAAATAAATAATATTCATTTTAATGAAATAAATATACATAAGGAATTATAACATATCAATTTTCTCTTATATATTTCTCACACAGAAATAATGATAACATCATTAGTGGATGTGTGGACTACCGTGTCGTCGAAGTGATGTGATTCCACCATTTTCATATCCACATAATAAAAATTATTTTTATATATGTACATATAATAAATAATATGTTATTTAATATATACTCTTAATTATGTAAATAGGATAATTACTTACCCTATTTCAATATTGATCATTGAAAAATGGTAACCTCACTCAATCGTATGTACAATAAATCATCTACATGATCATAACAATAGTTTTTTATCCATATGCCTACATTACTTATAATTTCAAAAGTAAATGTTATTTAAAAATGAGATAATTAGGGCATGTATATTATTCTAGGGATGTTTAAATAATGAATCTATTAATCATATTCGATCTACCAAAATTAGTTTTGACAGATTTCCCAAATAAGATTAAACATCTAACTTAAGCATTATTAATTATGTAAAGGTATAGAATTTCTATATAATTGAAAAAATTTAATAGTATACATTTAAATGTTTAGAAATCATTTATATAATTATAATATGTTTATTATTCAAGAATATATAGGACATTCATGAAAAATTACACTCATGGAATGGAATTTCTTATGTTAATTTCCATTCATTGGGTTAAACTTCTATATCATAGGTTATGTTATGAAAAGAATATATGTGAAATTTATTATTATTTTATTATAAATTATTAAAATTTTATTATGCTAATTTTAAATTTTCACACATAATTATTTTATTGACTTATTATATATCCAATAATATAATCTTTGTAAGGGATTTTTTCATCTCACTCTTATTTCTATGATATATATTCTATATTCTCCACTGATTTTTAATGGTTTTTATACTTCCAATGAATGAATTTTATTATTTATACCCTTAAATTTTTGAGGATTTACATTTCCTTTGGTTCATCCCACTTTCATGGGGTTTACAGTATCAATGTTACCAATGATGTAGTTGATTGTAATAACAATTTTCCCTCTTTGAGAAATTTTTTATGTTTTATACCTATCTAATTTATAACGATTTTATAATTCTATTTTTACATAATATATCATTAATAATATTATTTTCATGATATTATAAGTATAATTAATCATTATTCCTTCACGGAGATTATGATTGAAAATCATCACAGTGGTATGGGACACTTTGGAATTATTTAAGGTCATTTTCCACTTAAATGTTATCAATGATAGTTAAATGCATTTTTTCATTCATCAACACCATCAGCTATTATTTTATCCCATCCAAAAAATTTAGATAATTGTTATTTATACCATTTTCATTTTTTATTTCTATGGATTATGATTATTTCAATAATATTGTTAAAGAAGTTTTTTCTTTTCAATGGGTAAATCATGTTTCCAAGAAAATGTTAAGGAGCACTTTTCTTTCATATAGTTTAATAATTTTTTAAGGTGATGTTTATGTAACCCATTTATTTTACAAGCTATAACCATGTTTTCAAGAGATTTCAATGATAAAAATTTCTTTTCCATAAGATAACGATTTTGCAAATATATTTTGATGGAAATCGTTTCTTCTTCATAGGTTACTGATGTTTTAAAGAGATTTATGTTAAACCCATTTCATTTACTTGGCGTATTCCGGTTACAAATGAATAATTAATGTATCAATGTGTATTATGATAAATTTTTTAATTATTCATATGGTACATGATCATTATACGAAATAGGTTAGCCCAAAATAGGTTATAAAAAATGGACCATCCCCATTATAGCTCATAGGTGAGATCGATATAGCTTATATGAATGGTTGATCCACATTATATCAAAAGGAAACAGGTTAGAATAATATAGTTTATATGAAATGTGGTCTTAATTATAGTAATGGAATGTATTGGAACATGATAATGTGAGATATTGGCCTATGGTTATTAAAAATGAAATGGTTTGAAAAGGGGCTTGAAATGATTTTGAAAGGGTATTATTAAATTTCTGCTCCAATTTATAACAAATAGCTATAATTAATATTTATGAGTTTATAATATTTTTAGTTATTGAGACTGATATCAAATTGAATTTAATTATTGATTCTGATGACTCTTTAATTTTCCATTCTTTCATAGTTGACTATCCATGTATTTATGGGTATGAGTTACTTTATGATTCACTCAGGTAATATTATTATTCCATTATTCCCTTATGAAATGTTCTTATCACTAATGAAATTAAAAAATTAATGATTACATTTATGCTGACTAAGATCATGACCTCACCCACTTGTGGTTCCATATACAATGGTTTAAAAGATTTATGATAAGAAATTTATGTTTAAAATGGATATAATGTGGATGGTGAGAATTTGGTAATGTTAAAATAGGATGCTTATTCTCAAGAAATGTTAAATAATATTATCGTGAATTAATTATGAATGAGTTTTTCCTATTTATCTAATGCTCTAAAACTATATGTTCCTCTCTTAATTAAGAGATCAAAGACATTATTTTGATGATGAAAATTTTAGATGAAAAAATTTGGGTTACAATTATTGGCATCAAAGATGAGAATATAAATTAATGGATTTCAAAATTGGATTTGATTGTCTCAATTCAAGGTTGTTATACTACAATTACTATTACAACAACATATAATAGTTCCCTACCAATGGAACTAATAATTTAAGAATACCCTTACCACTCCAATAGTTCACTAGGATTGATTCCAATATTAAAGTTATGATCAAATCACAATCAATTTCAAAATTCTATTGAAGATGAATTTTTAAGAGAAGTCTCAATGAAACTAACTACATCTACAAAAACCCGACTACATGTTAATAAGTGATTCTTCACTAGGCACTTATGAAAATAGAGATGGATAACCAATATAACCATCTTAACTTGAAATTTCTTAGAGAACTTATCTTATAGGGAATGTTCATTTAAAAAGCTAGATCCGATGGGATTAGATGAAGAAACTCCAAAATATCTATGATCATTCTCGTCTAGGACCATTATCACATTTTACCGAGGCCTCTATCCAAAATGTCCGTTTAAGATATTCTGCCTCATAATGACCATTACAGTATAAAAATTCATTTATACTTGGTACAATACCCTTTTTTAACAACTCATATCAGCCCAACTGATGTTCGGGGTAACCTCAAAATTATCAATAGGATTCCAAGGAGTTCATCTAAGGGAAACCATAAATGGTTCATATAAGAGATACATAGCAACACAATCGAACATCTACATACCAATAATGCAGACTAATTCTAAATAGGAATCCTCCGAAAAATTAATTCAAATTGAAGTATTTGGATCTAATGAGTCCATCCAAGGAGTTCCTTGTATGGAACCTAGGGGTTAGTTATGACTATCCATGATTCTAAAGATAACCACACATCCAAAGAACACTCTAAAAGAGTCCACCTATCAAGACGAAGGGATTTTGGATTTTAGTGTGGTGTATAATTTATTCACTCTTAGTGTACATAGATGTTTTCAATATAGAGGATTAATTATTATTTAGCTTAGAGTACACTAAGAGTTTTTGAACAGTTTTTAAAAAGATCATAAGATAATCCTGTCCCTATGAAGGGGATTTTATAGGCATAGCATAAATTTTACCATTCAAATAATATCGAGATAATTTATTAGATACTCTTAAGCCAAGTTCTTCTAATTTTTTTTGGCATCATCCATTGGTGCATCACCATTAATGGATCATAGTTACATAACCCCTCAATGGAATCATGTGATACTCAAGGATATCCAGCAATGTCTGTACATGAATAATGGTATCTATAAAGATATCATATACTTCAAACCACAACATCATCATACTATCACAAAATCACCAAATAGAATTGAAACCTACCATCCCAAAGGTAGTTGAGAACAATCATTGATCATTCCATGATATTACCCATAGTGGCGATCCTTCTTATTTGAATGAAACAATGTGTCAAAATGAAATTTATTTCCCCCACCATGGGAGTGTACATAAACTAGATTTATTGTAATGAGAAACCCTTTCAAAGGAGCGAGTACCGTATAATACGAACTGGTGGTCGGTGAGGTGAAAACCCACATTACAAAGTGTTCAAATAAGAGTAGGTATAATATTGCAAAATACAAGAACCCTTGGTTTAGATTCACATTTTATATATGATTGATAATCCACATAAATATAATATAACATGTTCTTTAGTGTTGCACATAACAACCAGAATAGAACTAATTAGAGTTCTAAAATACATGGTATTATTTTGAACATCATCAACATCGTTACGATGAGTTTCATTTTGTTATATTTCCAGGTTAGCCTACCAAACATGAACTATTATCAAATCGTAACACCTCAAGATTAAATGACTAATATTAAACTCAAATAGTTTTATGTAAACAAATAAACAACTCAATGGGTGTTCTGGGTATCAATGCATACAGCCCAAGGTTTCAAGAGAAAATTGAAAATTTCGTTATATTAAAGATAATCTTATTCACTCTATGGATTTAGTTATATGATGGATGACACAAAAGAACTAGATCAATGTCACACACTAAAGATAAAGAAGTATTGGGGTCCCACGACTTAATAATTTGTTAACCATGCTCCATGCTTGTATATCCTAATAAAATATATCATTTAATATAGTTCATTCTCATAACTAGGTTCATAAATATGAAATAAAACATGTTAAAACAATGTTTCATTGAGAAACAGTGAGTCCTACTAAAGATATAGAACACCCAAACAATATAATGAATTAAAAATATGATATTAAATGATTAAGGGATTTAATGGTTTAAATGGTACTACATACATTGGGTTAGAAACTTAAATAAATCATCAACACAACAATTAGTATATTCATGAATAGTCTCTAGGAATAGGATAGAATCATTTGTGTTCGATCAATAAAATATGGCCTTATAGGTAATGTTCAACATCCCCTTCTAAGGTGATTTAATGGAACATAAAAAACCCTTAAAGATGGTCCAAAACAAAAACACCACCAAAGGTTCCATATTAATGGATTAAAAACAAATTTAATCCTATAAACATTTCGAGGATTATTTTTAATGAATAAATAATACCATAAATAAGGAAATTGGATATTGTATATTATTTATATAATGCCATATGAAAAAATAGGCATGTCATATTAAACATCCATGTAAAGATTTTTTTAATTAAATTAAGATCAGCATAACTAAAAAATTTATTTCATTTACACTATTTTAATATTAACTAATATATTTTTAATCTGTCACTAATGGATTAATGGAAAAAATGATTTAATTGAAATCTATAGTGGAAAACACCCATTATCTTGTAATTATAATTTTCATTAATTAGTGCCTCAAATATAATAAATATCAAAATAGATAAGATTTATTTCATTAATCAAAGAGGTATTATTAAACTAATTTGACACCATACACTTATATGTAAATCAATATCTGTAGTTGTAGACACATTAAGTGACCATCACCATAAATATTAGGAATACTCACACTAGGTTAAGCACTATGGAAATGAAGGAAATGTATAGGGAACCTACGAGGTTCCTACCAATCCATATAAGGTTCAACTAAAAATACTAAATTTTTTTGTTCTTTATATTTAACAAATCACCCTTAGTGGGTTCGTTTCATTTGAAACATGCCCAGATTTACATACATGGGTCCACATTTACATTTTTGGATTTATACTCATGATTTTTTATAATCATGTAATAGAGTTACAATCCCTTATGATGAATCCATTCCATTTAATGGTCCACAAAATTTATATTTATTCACCGATCCCTAAATGTACAAGACATTTGATAGATAGTTCATTTATATGTATTACCACATATATATTTATAAAATACCCTTACAATTTACAAATTATCGGTAGGATCCCATTCACCTAAAAAAAATATATTGACTGATCAAAGCATTTCATATAATTTATAAAATTCAACATCCATAAAAAAGTACATATTTATATAAGAAACATCTATAATGGTTCTATTACAATGGTTAATAATTTCCAATTCATAAGGAAACCATATACATTATTAATAGAAATTTGGATCCCATTTTATAGCATCCACATATTTTTTTCACCACTAAACCAATGGTTCATGTCATGAACCAATCCAGGTCCACCCTTAAATGGTCACATGAGAAGGTCCACATTGTTTTCCGAAGGGTGTTCTTGATCACCACGGGATAGGAAAATGTGTCGGGAATAAAAACTAACAAGATGAAATCATTTGGCCGTCAAATTAAAGGAAAATAATTAAATAAATAATAAAAAACTAAATAGAATAGATAATCACTAATATTTGAATAAAAATAAATTTCATATACCATCATGTGACCTTCTACGTCGCCACCCAACTTTGATCCATGTTTTCTATGAGAGAGATCCATAACTAACAGAACGTTAAACTAAAATGATAATGTAGGGGTGAGAACTAAAATGCACAGTAGGATATTACAATATAATCTATGTGTTTTCCATTCCCAACACAATCCATTAACACTAGATTGAAATAAAGTAATAAAAATAAATTTTCTACTATTTAAATTAACAAAAAATTGATAAACATTATTGAACTCCAGCACACACTAGTTTAAATTTTGAAAACAAACTAAAATTTTATAAATAAAACACAAACCAAAAAAATATTACGGATTTGTTGAAAATAAAATGACAGTGTAAAAAATTTACGTGTAGTTATATACAAATAAGAAAATAAATAATGTAACCTAGAAGCATAGATTATAACCACGGGTGACAAAAAACATCCCTAGAATTCCTATGGATGTACTCAGTTCAAAACCGCCTATCGACATATGGTGAAGCCCCTATGATAATAACCAACTAGCAACATTATCATGGACTCACTAGTGGAACATGTCTCCAAGCATATCTATAACTCCAGGAGGGTACTAAAATATATAATCAGGGATATAATGTATCCATCACTTGATCATCTAAAATACAGCCAGGAACCCATGATGGTAGAATACTGTTTAAGTGGGAGGCCCTTTCATGCATCACTCACCTGTCCTATCACCACCACACTAACCAACACCAAACACAAACACCCATTATGCGATTACCGACAAAGGGAGAACCTAGATAGGGGTTCCCTACACACACACACAGACACACATGCTCTAATATATCATCAAAAAGATTACAAGTAAGTCGTCAAATTATTTAGACATGTTAATCAATTCATAGAACCTTTTGAGCTTCCAACTAGGACCACCCATTTTCCAAAAATCAATCGTTTAAAAGAGAACCCGAACATAATCTTTCACTTGGATGTGAAAAATGTTCCACTAGTTCAACACACCCAAAATCAATTTATCATGAACATTTCAAAATAAGCATTACAGGAAAATCTGGGAACTAGTAAAACATGCCAATAGACCCCTCAAGCCCACCATTTAACAAAACACCCACCAAGATTCAAACAAGAATTCCCTTTAAGATTCCACTTTAGGTCATTTTTCTAAATAAACAAAAATATCCAACATTATTTAGAATACAAGAGGAATTTAGAAAACCAAGATTTCAATGAAACACATATTTAAATCACTTTTTACATTTTACGACACACCCATCTCTAAACGTAGTGCACCTATAGATGTGCCAATATCCAATGGAACACCAAAAATCCTATAAGTCACCAAAACCCCATTTCGTTAAAAAAATTCTTTAAAAATAAATCCTACTATACATATTATTCATCTTACACAATACAACACCCTTAAATCAATAAAAACATTTTCCAAAACATATTAACACATTGGCCATGTTATAAATTTTTCATAATATACACACAAGACCTTGTTCACGAACAATCACATACCAACAGAACATAATTAAAACTAAAGAGTTCATCAAAACCCCTAATTTCACATGACATGAACAATTGAATTTTATCAAATATGCTGAGTGAAAATATACATAGACATAATTAAATGGTTAGCTTAAAAGTTATTTTCATCAAAATATATTAGCATAAAAACACCGGAATAAAGTATCCATGATCATTTCCAAAATGGGAACCAAATTTGAAAGTTTATTGGAAAAAAAATTGGGTTTTAATCAACCACCTTTCACATGGACACAAATAACCATATTCAATAAAACACATTTAAAACTATTTTAACAACACCTAAGAGTTTAAGATCACTATAGAAGACTAATTAATCATTTAATGATGCTGCCAATTGATTAAATAAAATAATTGGAAGGATTTATGAGTCAACAAAAGGATTTTTAATGGATAAAGATGGGTTCACCTACCTAAATAACATGAAAACTTGAAGAAAATTTGATAGTATGGTGAGCGAGACTTCACAGACCAACCGAAGACCCTAATCTATGAGGAAAACAAACAATTCATAAACCATGGAGCTAGGATTTGGCATGTTTGAGGGGAAAACCTATGAAAAAATGAAATAAAACCTAATTGGAACATGAGAGGGCTTCCATTGAGGGGAAACATGGTTGGGAAGGGCAGTGTTGTCAGATAGTGGGGGGGGGGGGTGGAGCAGGGTGGTTTGGTAGCGCTGGAGTAGGATACCAGACATGGTGTGCATAGGGAGGTTGGGAAACTAGGAGAGAGATGCTAGCTGAAGTTATGGACGACACAAAGAGGGTTGTCTAGTGAGAAAGGGAGAGGGGGTTTGTCTAGACCGGTTAAGACCACACATGGGGTAAGAAGGGGAGGCGATGTGCTTCGTGGGAGAAGAAGGGTGGTTGCATACAACCTAGGTTTTCTTCATTTTTTTATAATAAATACTCTAATAATAAAAATAATAATAACATAATAATAATTACATAATAATAATTACATAATAATAATAATAAGATATTAATAATAGTAATAATAATAATAATAATAAATAAGAATACAAATCATCACAATAATAAAAATTGAAAAAGTAATAATGTTAGTTTCAAATTAAAAGAAATATTATTACAATAATAAAATAATAATAATAATATTATTATTATCTTAAAAATATTATTATTATTATTATGATATAAATGTTTATAAAATTTATTTATTTTAAGAATTTGATAGTCGTACGACCGCTTGGGCTGAGCACACAGTTACTGTTTACCGTGTTGTGCCTGTATAGAGGTCTGAAACCCAAAAAAGTCAAAAAAACATCACAAATTCTAGACTTGGACCTGAACACGAACATCAACCAATGATTCGATACTAAATGATAATTATAAATAAGGGAAACAAATGGTTTATGTGTGAAAATTATTCCATCCACTAAACGTTCTTCTCCCAAAAAGTCACCATGATGAATATTAGTGAAGAATTAAGTCCATTAATAAACAGAACTCGATGAAACGAAGAATTCTGGGTTGACTATTTATTCCCCCACCAAAATCCAACCATTTTTGATGAAAATAAATCTCAAAAAAGGGGAGAACGAGAGGGGGTTTTCCCCACCAAAAGGATTCTATAAGATAGGATATTAACTCCTAAGCATACCAACACAGGGTGGGGGAACAACGAGGGAACTTCTCACTAATCAAACCAACATCTATAGAAAAAGAGAAACAATTCCACCATTTGAACTTGGATATATTCTAACATCAAATAAACCGAAAATATTTGGGGAAATAATAAAAAAAACTCCAAATAAACAATACACTGAAAACACCATTCACCTATCTGAAAAATCCCAAACCATACCATATAAGGGCTAAACACACTTTATAAAAAATACATGATATAGAAAAGAAAATTCAAACAAACATAACTATTTGGATTACGATAGAACATGTTTATCACAATATCCAAAGGAAAATATAGACTTATAAATGAGGTAAAACATCTGATGAATAAAAAATGAATAAAAATCTTCTAAATGTTCCAATCCCATCATGGAACAAAAAAATAACTGAGGCTTCACACACCTATAAACTACTGACAGTGCATGAGCTTCACCCTAAGACCTATGGTTGTGGATCTTATGACTGCTGCCTCTCCTTCCACACAGTTGGGCTCTAGCATCCTCTAATCAGACTGTCTTTCTTAGGTGAATGTTACTAAAAAACATCTCTAGCTAACCCAGACAACCACAACAATGACACGTCTTTGGTGGGTTTCAACAAGATGTATTTGAATGCCCAAAAAAGTTCACATCGATCAAACACCACTAAATAGTTAGACGATCTGGAATCCAAAACCACTAAAAAAGACTATTTAGAAACAGGTCCTAGTTGTATGTGCTTCTCTCTGGGTGGGGAATCTTCATGAGATCCAGCCCCCACAAAGTACACACCAAGAACTGGCTCAGCCAAAAGTGTATCATCAGCCAACTTCATCAATATTGTTTCACCTGATGAGAGAACTTTTTCTACACATTTCGGAAAAATGTGCCAATGAAAGTTGGTATTTTATTTGACTTTCTTTTTTTACCTCTAATGAAAATGAATCTATATCATTAAAGTGGTCAATGTATAATTTTTTTGAGTAATTTTCTTTCAGAACATCCTTCAACTCTTCTTCCTTCCTCAACTTCAACCAATCAAGAAAGAACCCTTTGATGAAGGTAGATATAAAAACTAACCATTTTATCATATCTTTAATCATATATGGGGAATTGAACTCCCACTAGTCAAATGCTGGACCCTAAAAAAATCCTAGAATAGCATGAACCCTGAAAACCTCATGTGTTCGCAACATCATTAAGATATGCTCGACCAATTCAAGCCATCCCATTTCCACTAATGGACCGCTATCATTGTTAATATTAGGTAACGTCTGAGAGGGATGAAAAATAAAGAACGACTCATTAGAAATCATAGATAACATTTTGGTTGGATTTTTCTGAACAACATATAGAACACAAATTCAAAGCCAATATAATTCGATCCAACATCAATAAAATCACATTGATACAAAAACAATTCCTTAAAAACAAAACAAATATAAACACACCCAGTAATATCCATTTTCAAACCACTTTTATAAAACATGATCAAGACATTAATGTTGGATACACACCCAAGAGGTCCCATGAATTTTTGAACCTATGTTCATCCACTTCAATTCATATGTTCCAACACACAAAATCCAAACACATACCCTCACATGTGAAATCATCCATAAAGAATGTCGAGATCTCCCCAAGCCATTTCTTTACAATATCAAACAAGTAAAAAATAATCATACCAAGGAACATTAATTTTTTTTAAAATCCAAATTTCCAAGTTAATGTTATTTGAAAGAATTTATCTCCATTTCAAATATATTTTTACCTTTAAAACTAAACATACATAATCCTAAACAAAAATAAGGAACAACTTACACCATATTACCCCGAGGGGATATCATCTTTGACTCACTCAATGACATGGTTGTGGACAATTACCCAAGTATGTCATATCTATATGAGGAACATAAACTATCCAATAGGAATTTATATGGATTACCACTCCATGTGGGGTCACAATATGACACTGAATCACCTTAGTTTTCATCCCTATATCCAAAACAAAAACAAAAGACTCAAATCTTGGACTACACATACTAACTAAAGGATCACTATGAGGAAGAGTTCGAAATGCACTTATCGCACCAACATCCTAAGTTCTAAATGATCTAGTATCCATCTACTAGACATGCCAAATAACAAGTGCTTGATCCAATATCATTTTTCTAGGAACCAACCTGGGTTGACCCTGAACTAGTCACTAGAGTCTATCCGCAGAATTACATAAAGGGAGTTCTCAATCCCCACAAGATAGTAACATATATTTGGAATCAAAAATAAAAATTGGGAATGATTAAAACCATAAATGAAAGAAAAATAAATAAATGAATAAGAAAATAAATAAATAAATAAATAATAAAAAACTAAACAACAAAGAGAATTACTAATAATTGAATGAGAATAAACTACCCATACATCCATGTGACCTTCTAGGTTACCACCCTTCTAAGAACCATGTTCACTCTGAGACCGAACCAACACTTATAGAACCTAAAACTGAAAATTTAAAGAATGGGTTAGCACTAAAATGATCAGTCTAAAATTAAAATACAATTTAAGTGTTTTTCTTTCAAAACATTTTCCCTTAACAATAGTTTGGAATATAGTAATAAAAATTAGTTTTCTACAACTTTAATAAAAAATAAATATAATTTTCTTTTTCAAAACCAACTTGTTCCCCCATCCATTTCAAAATCAAAATACAATTTTAAAAATAACAATAAAAAAATCAAGGACTCGACAGAAAATAAAATGACAAGGTAAATAGAAAACTATGTAGAGTGAAATACCAAAACGAAAACAAATAATGTATCCAAGACACATAGATTATAACCATTGAAGATCCTAAACATCCCTATAATACCTCTCAATGTACTTGTGTAAGACCCACCTGTCATCGTAGGTGAAGCCCCTAAGTCAATAACTTAGTATTTTCTCTAACCTGGCCTCACTAGTGGAACATCCCTTCTAGCCTGTTTATAACTAAAAAAGGGTACTGACCCATCTAATAAGGGCTAGAAAGAAACCATCATTAAATCATCTAAAAGAATATCAGGATCCCATGGTGGTATTAAACTGAGTTAGTGTGAGTCCCTCTCATGGTTTACTCACCTTACCCACCACCACCACACATGCCTACCCAAAACACAAGCAATCCATATGCAGTAACCAATAATGGGAAAACCTATATATGGTTCCCTATACATGAATATATATTTATATATGTTCTTATATCACATTAACAAGGTGCCAACCAGGACATAGATCTATTAATACATTTAAATCATATCATAAAACATTTTTGGATTCCAACCGGGCACACACATTATCCAGAGTACAATCATTTTAAAAAGATAACATAAACATCATCTTTATGTTGGATGTCCAAAACATCCCTCTAGCTCAACACACCCCAAATCTATTTAACAAGAACATTTTCAATTACAGATTTGAGGAACATCAGGGAACTATTAAAACATTTCAAAATTCCCCTCAATCCAATCATTTACCAAAATAGACACCAAGAGCCATACATGAATTCCCCCTAATATTCCACTTGAAGCCTATTTTTCAGAATTCACATAAAGGTCCAAACATTATTTAGAAAACAAGAACAATTTAGAAAATCACATTTTCAATAAAACATTGATTTAATGAAATGTATTCATTTGAGGACACAACCATGGATGCACATTGTGAACCCATGGATGTGCCAAAATCATATGCCACACCAACCATCAAATAAGACACACTAAAACAATTTCCACAAAACACTAATTTCTATAAAAATAAATCCAATAATCCATATTACATAGAAAACTAAAAACAACACCCTTATATCCATAAAAAACCGTTTACAAAAAATTTTAAAACGATTTTCAAGTAATAACATTGTTGAACCTGATAAACCAATCCATGTTAACAAACAACTACTTACAGACATGACATAATTGAAACAATAATGTTTATATAATCCCTTAATTTCACTCTAAATGAGAAATTATAATTTATAAAATACCTTGAGTGTGCATATACATAGACATAATTAAAATTTTACCTTAAAGGTTACTTTTTATCTACATATATTTCCATAAAAACACCCATATAATGTAGACAAAAGCATTTAAAAAATTTGAACCACATATAAAATCTTATTGAATCAAAATTGGTCATTAATCAAATAACATTCTAATTGACACAAATTATAATATTAAAAAAAATGCATTTAATTTTTTTTTAAAAACTCCTAAAAATATAGAAACACTATAACAGAATAATTAAGAGTATAAAAAAGCTGTGATTTGAGTAAAAATTTTAATTAAAAGGATTTAAGTGTCAAATGAATGCATAAGATATGAAGAACATAGGTTTTCCTACTTCAATGTTGTGAAGACACAATGAATAACCAATGAAATGGTGAGAGAGACTTCATGGAAAAACTGAACACCATAAAAATTAAGAAAACACACAAATCATTACCTGAGGCATTCAGATTTGGCTAAATCGAAGAAAAACATAGTAGAATCAATGAAATAAAACCAAAATGGGAGAGGATAAGGAAATCAGTGAAGGGAAATGCGGCCGGGGAGGGCGGTGTGGTAAGAAAGGGGGCTGGCTAGAAATGGGTGGAGTAGGGGGTTGGGTCACGCCAGAGGTGGCAACTAAATATGGTGTGCATAGGGAGTTCGGGCCACCGAGAGAGGGAGGATAGTCGTATCACTGGACGGTGAATAGAGGGATGTCCAGCGAGGGAGGGAGAGGGGGTTTGATTGGGCGGGCCGAATGCGTATTTGGGTTAACCTGGGGGGGATGCCGTGCTTTGTGGGAGAAGGTGGGGGGGGAGAAGGGGGGGGGGTCGCGACCACCTAGAGTTTCTTCATTTTATTGTTTATAATAACTGTAGCAATAATAATGATAATAATAATAATAATTATTATTATTATAATAACAATAATAACATAATTATCATTAATATAATATTAATAATCACATTATTAACAATTAAAAAAATAATACTATTAATATCAATTTAGAAATATTAATATTACAAAAATTTAATAATATTAATAATATTATAATTATTACATACCCAATAATAATTTTATTATTATGTTATAAACATTTTTAAAATATATTTATTTTAATAATTGGCCAAACACATAATCACATGGTCCGACCGCATAGTTATTGTTAATCATGATTTTACCGTGTACGGGCCTGAAACCCACAAAGGTCAATAGAATTCAAAAATATTAATCATGGATCTAAAATCTTACATCAACCAAAGATTCAACATTGAATGATAATTATAAATTAGGGAAACACATGTCTGGAGGGTCACAATTCTACCCACCACAAAAAAGAATTCTTCCCATAGATAGTCGCCAAGATGAATGTTAGTCAAGAATAAACTGCATTCCCAAACATACCTAAAAGAAAAGATTAATTTTATGGTTACTATTTATTCCACATGTCACACTAGACAATTCTAGAAAAAGACAAAAACCAAAAAAAAGGGAAAACACAAGGGGTCCTCCCCACCAAAAGGATTCTAGTAGCATAAAAATTAAAACCCAAAACATACCACCATGTATAGGGGGACCACATGGGAACTCCCAACCAATAAAAAACAACATGTTTGAATAAGGGAAATGATTCCACCAATAGAACCCGAAACTTTTCTCACACAAACTAAACACCTAATATTAGGAAAAATACATATAAAGTAACACTGACTAAACAACTGGCTGGAAACATCATTCACTAATCTCACAAATCCCAAACAATCCTATAAAAGGACCAAACACACATTATAAAAAAAATGAAAAATTCAGATAACCAAATGAGAAAGAAAGGATTGTTTATATTACAACATATCATGTTCATCATAATCTCACATTGATACGATGGACTTAACTCGAATGAAAAACCTCTAGAGTAGAAAACAAGAATGAACCTTCTTTAAATCATTCAATCCCCACACACGAAACAAAACCCAGACTGAGGCTTAACACCCCGCTAAACATCTTAATGTGCATGAGATTCACCCGGAGACCTATGGTTGTGGCTTTGATTACGGAAGCATCTCCTGCCTCACAGTCAAGCACCATCATCATCCCATCAGAACGTCTTATTTAGGTGACACTTCATGTAAAACTTCTCGAGGTGACACAGACAGCCAAAACCATGACACATATTTTGTGCGTTGAGAATAGATGGATTGAAATTCCCTATACATCCACACTAATGGAACACCACTAAATGTCCTGACACGTTGGATTCTAGAATAACTACAAAAGACTATTTAGAAATAGGTCCCTTCAGTTTGTGCTACTTGCCGGGTGGGGAACCTTCACAAGATCCAACCATTACTAACTACCGAGAAAGAATTAGGTTATCCAAAAATGCCTCACCCTCCAAATTCATGATTCATGTTTCACTTGATGAGATAACTTTCCCCACAATCACAGGATGATGGTCCCAAATGATAAGATGATCTTTTATTTGATCTAATGATTCTACCTCTAATGAATATGAATCCATCAATTTAAAGTGGTCCAAGTAATATTTTATTGACAATTGGCCTTTTTGGACATCCTGTGACTCTAATTCCTTCATCAAATTACCCTACTCATGTATGAACCATTGGTTGGGGGTGGACTCAAACACTTCCCATTTTACCCTAACATGAATCGAAGATTGGGAAACCAACTTCCAAAATTCTGAAGATAGACCCTAAAAATCCTAGAATAGTAGGAATGCGGATAGTCTCATAAGTTCATAGAATCCAAAATATATGATCAACCTCCACAAAAATATCTACTTCCTCTAATGGACATTGATCACCACGATTAACAATAAATTTCCAAGATGGACAAAAATCCGAGCATGAGTCATTAGAATCTAATTATACCTTTTTGGGAGTTATTTTATGAACATCATATAGAACACAAATTGAAATCCAAAATCATGCCTATGAAACATCAATAATAGCACCATCATCCAAAAAATAGGCTTAGAAACCAAAAAAATATAAACATATCCAAAAATAACCCTTTTAAACAACTTTTTGAAATCAATGTCAAGCCTTTAATGTCAAATACACACCAAATCAATCCCTAGAATTTTTTCACCTATGCTGATTTTCTTCCCTTCATGTGTGCCAACACGCACATTTCATAAACATACCCTCACATGTGAAACATCTATAAAGAATGTCGATGTATCTCCAAGACATTTCTTTCCAATTCCAAACTAGTAGAGAATCATCAGATCAATGCGATTTCAATTTTTGAAACCCACAATACCACGTTAAATCCATTTGGAAGAAACTATCTCCATTTCAGAACTATTTTTATCATCAAAATTCCACTTACACTAAACAAAACTCAAATGAAGATCAACATACCCCAAATTACTAGGAGAGACTAGATTCTATGACTAACTCATCGAAATGGTAGCGGGACATGCCTCATGTAGGTCATAACACATAGAGGAACATGAACCATGAACGTGGACTTCACATTGTTCACCACTCTATGTGTGGTACACCATCTCTCCACTTTTGTTATAACTCAATCCAAAACAAGGACAAAAGACTAAATTCTCAGAATACCACGGGTTACGTGAGGATCAATGCGAGCATGATTTTGCGACGTTCTTCTCACACCTACCTCCAGAGTCATAAAATTTCTAGTCTACATCTACTGGACACCAAAAATAAAAAGTATTGCCCTAATTCCATTTTTTTCATGAACCAACTTCAGTCAACCCTAATCAAGTCACCAGATCTAGTCTGCAACATGGACAGATGAGAATTCATGATCCCTACAGGCTAGAAACTAGCATAAGGAATCAAAACTAACAAGTGGGAATTGTTTGGCATATAAATGAATGAATAATAAATAAATAATTACTAAAAAATATTGATAATCACTAATTGTATAATGAAAAATAAACTACACATACCTCAATGTGACCATCTTGGTAACCACCCAAATTAGAATCATGTTTGCTCTGTGAGTGATCCAGTAATAACAGGACCTAATACTAAATGGATAAAGTAGGGGTGATCATCAAAATGCTTAGAAAGAAATTACAACATAATCCATGTTTTTCCTTTCCTAACACATTCCATTAACACTAGTTAAGAATATAATATATTTTTTTCAATTTTAATAAAAAATATCATTCCCTTTTGGAAATCCAACACACTCCACCTTCAATTTAGAAAAAAATACCATTTCATAAATAAAATGAATCCAAAAAAATACTGTGTTTGTTCCCAAAATAAACAAATAGGTAAAACATAGAATTGTAATGAAATACAAACAACAAAATTATAAAATTAACCAAGAAGAATATATAATAAACATGGGAAGTCTTAAACACCCCTAGAATACCCCTAAACATATGCTGTTCAGAACCACCTACTAGAATATGGTGAATCCCCTAAGTCAATAACCAACTAGTCACACATTATGGGCCATACTAGTAGATCACACCTACTAGAATGTCTTCAAATCAACGAGGGTACTAACCTGTCTAGTCAGGGATTGTAAGAAACTATAACTTGATCATCTTAAAATGCACATCAATCCATTGTAGTAGTGAACTGCTTAAGTGGGAGGCCCCTATATTCATGAGTCACCTTAAATACTATCACCACACATTCTTACCCGCAGACATACCTCACCTATGTGATAACACATATAGGGGACCCTAAATGGGGGAGGGATATAAATGTATATATATACACACATGTTCACATACCACATCAACATGGTGAAAACATGGAAATCAGGTTATTTATACATTTAATTCATTTTATATAACATTTTATGTTTCTTAGAGGGAACACAAATTTACCCAACCACAATCCATTTTAAAAGTTAACAAAAACATCACCTTGAAGATTGATGTTATAAATGGGACTCTATCTCAACACACCCCAAATCTGTTTACCAAGAACATTTCCAAATCCCCATTTTATAAATTTCATAAAACATGTAAAACATACCGAAATACCCATCAAGACAATAATTTACTAAAACATACATCATGAGCCAAATATTTATTCCCCCTGAGATTCCAAATTAATCCATTTTTCTGAAATCATAAAATAGACCCAACATTATTTACAAAACAAGAATAATTTACAAAACCATGATTTCAATGAAACTCATATTTGAAGAACCATATTAATTTGAGGTCACACCAATGTATTCACAAAGTGAACCCATGGATGTGCAACAACTAATGGAACACCAGCCATCCAAGAAGACTCTAAAAACTATTTCCAAAAAGAAAACAATTTATCTAAAACTAAATCAAACAATCCATCTTATTTAGATAACACAATACAACCCTCTTAAATAAAAAAACTCTTTTCCAATAAACTTTAACATAATTTCATTATTATAACATTTTCAAACCATACACACTAAAGAATTTTCAAAAATAAGAACCTACCAAATCAACATAATTAAAAATAAACACTTCAAAAGGCCCCTAATTTTACTCTCGAAGAACAATTTCATTTTATCAAATACGTTGAGTGCACATATATATTGATATAATAAAATTTTTACCATAAAAGGTTATTTTTATCTAACAATCCTTCCATATAACACCCCAATAATGTAGCCATAAGCATTACCAGAATGTAAACCACACATAAAACATTATTGAATCAAAATTCAGAAATAATCAAACCCCATTATTATTGATGCATATAATCGTATTAAAATCAATTATTTTAAATATATTTTAATCAAATCCTTAATATATAAGAACGCAGTAATAAAAAAATTAAGGGTACAATAAAAATGTGAACTTATAAATAAAATAATTGGATGCATTTAAGTTTCAAAGGAACGAGTTGGAATGAAAAAAAATGGGTCCACCCAAATCAATGGTGTGAGGATGAAATTAAACTTCAACGGATGGGGGATAGAGAGATTTCATACCAACCACACACCCTAAAAAAAGAGGAATACAAAAAAAACAACATTATTTATTAGTATTTGGAAAATTTATTAATAAACCAATTGTAAAATGATATAAAAGCAGACCGTGATAGGAGAGGTCTTCTTGTGAGGGTAATTTAGGATTGGAATGGTGGTTTGGATGGAATGGTTGGGGGGGAATGGGGAGGAATAGGGGGTGGGTCACGTTAGATATGGCTACCTGATAGGGTGTGTATAGGAAGGTCAGGCCACCTAGAGAGGGAGGCTGGACTAAGCATTGCATGGTGCAAGGTGAGTGGTCTAGTGAGTGGGGAGATGGGGTCTAGCTGGCATGACCATGAACACATAGGGGGTAAGCTGATGGGTGATGTTCTTCACGGGAGAAGAAGAAGGGGGTGGGGTCGTGACCTCCTAGGGTTTCAGTATTTTTTATATATTATATCTATATTAATAATAATATAAATAATAATAATAATAAATAATAATAATAATAATAACATAATAATAATAACAACCAAATAATAATAATAATAATAATAATCATCATCATCATCAGTATATTAATAACAGCATAAAAATTAAAACTATTACTATCAATTTAAAAACAATAGTATTACAAAAATTTAACAATAATAGTAGAAATAATATCTATAAAATAGTAATATTATCAATAACGTATAAATATTTATAAAATTTATTCATTTTAAGAATTGTCCAGTCGCACGGTCACCTGGGATGACCGCACAATTACTGTAAACTGTGAATGTGGTCGTGAATCGGCCTGAAGCCCACCATTGTCATCAATGTCCAAAAACATTAAACACAAAACTGAACCGGAACATCAACCAATGATTAAATATTTAATGACAACTATAAATAAGGGAATACCATGGTTGGGGTGTGATAATTCCTGGATAAAAAATGCAATGATTTGTTAGTGATTTTCCACTATCAGTATGGGTTACAAAATACCATTTCCTTATTTGATATCACCTGAATAACCAAATTCATAATATAAAAAATAAAACTTTTCATTTAAATGAATACCATTACATATGATTTACTACATTAAGGGTATAGGGAAGCATATAATAACACACAGGGAACAAATATTAATCAAACAATGAATCAACTCATATTAATGCATGTGATGAAATACCTATACTGCTAAAAGGTATCTATATTATCAAAAGAACCCAGGATGGAATATAAAAGTCATGAAAATAGCACAACGGGAAAAAAATATCAAACACCATAATAATTTATTTATAATGGCATAGAATGTGAATGGAATTTTAATAGCTGTGTTACATTCCTGATGTGAGTAATTCTATTTCCAATCTATAATAGGCTAAGGGAAAATGATATGAATATCATAAATCACCAAGAAGTGTAATATAATCCAACCACACAATGTGAAATAACTGTAAACTATAACAATTTCCAACATGAATGTATTTTCATTCCCTAGACACATTTAATTTTCCCCAAATATTGGATGATCACTCTCATGATTAGTTAATTAATAATAATAGAAACATTACTAGTATCCTTCCTATCGGTGCAAAATAGTATGACAAAGGAAAAGGAAGATCTGATACACTTTATAAAATCCCGATTTGAATTACTATGAAACCATTAGCTGGGATGGTGTTCACATGACCTCAAGCATAGATCCCCACATCCTCTATGCTACTGAATAGTAGTAAGGGTCTAATGGGGGTATTAATTGGAGTAAATACCATCATTAACATAGTGGACAAGTGGTATAATAATAAATATTCAATAAAAAACCTAGAATTAATAATAAGTCAAAGAAATATTGTGAATAATAATAATAATAATAAATAACACAAAAAACAGAAATGGACAATTAAAAATTAAACCATTCATGAATGTTTAAGTTATTATACAATACAAGAAGAAAAGTTCAACAGAGAAAACAACATAATAAAATAACTATACGAAAGAAAGAAAAAATTACTAAGGGTGATCTATGTGAATATCATAAGTACTATCTTATAACTAGTCTTCTATCTCCAATTAATAATGAGTTTCACGAGAAATAATTCCATGATTTGAAAAAAAGTGATATCGTTGGGTACCCCAGTCCAATTGGAGCCTTAGTAGAGTGTGAGATATAATCCTAGTAAGCTAGCTTAATGGTGTCTTTATCATTGTAGTTTGTAGACTACATAATTAGACTATGAACATAGGTGATTAAATGGAGATAAATAAATAAATTAATGTTTGGTGTGGGTTATTAAATAGATACCTGACCGATTCAACCATCTTGGTCTTAACATTGATGCTTGAACCAAGGGAAAACAAAATTCCACAAAATCATGGCATCTAATGTAGATATATCCCAAAAATGTTTATTATAATGGATTATTTGACCCCTATATATCAAACACAAATTATATAAACTGAAATAAATACATAAAATATATAATAATAATGAAATCTATCTAATCTAGTAATGGAATCATGATTCCATCAATGGAAATCCAGAAAAAATACCAATGGTCACTACATGATCCTTTAACTAAAAAATTTTTCTTAATAAATTTACCTTTATAAACACTTAGTTTGTTCCATTTATCTTACATTATATATTTTAGTATCACTTGAGGCTTTGTATAACTACCTTTCCAATGGTCCCATCAAGGGTATGTTTACTATGGAACATGTGTCATCCCAGAGTTTAAATAAACATATGTCAGATCCTATAAAAAGAAATCCATGTATCACCCCCAGCACTTCAAGTAATAACAATCAAATCAGGATGTGTCCATACATTACATCCTTATAAAATGATATTGGTTCACTCCCAGTCCATAAGAAGATAAGGAATTTCATTAAAAATCAAGTGTCATTATCTAATCATATCAATATCCCTTACCAAATTGGATATCCAAAAGTTTTATTCAAGCCCATAAATCCTGGAATAATGAATTAATCACAATGAACTAAGAAATTTTATTATGATGTAAGGAATGTGAAAAGGAATATGCAATATGAATGAGTAATAATGAATGCATCATAATTATAAGGAAGAAGATATACAATTACACCAATAACAACCCATAATAATTTAAAAAATTGCATATGATAGATTATTGCCGATTATCAAATTTAATAAAATTTATTCTGATCAAAGAGGCCATCTATGGTGTGAAGAATTTACATTAACATTAGTGGACCAAATCACATATAAAAAACAATCATAATTCAATTCATTAATACAAGAATTAATTATGGGTGAAACACAAACACATAGGTGTTGAAACAAATCAAGGATCAAGGACATTGGGTCTCAAAGGTAGACAAAATTCCATCAGAGTGGATAATGTTATGTAAATAAACCAATTTGGTGTTTCAATGTTAAATAGTTTCATTTTATACATAGAAACTATTTAAATTTATATTATTTAGAAAAATAGATGTGTCTCTTGAAAGGTATGGTAAATGGAACAACATGACTCCATATAAAAAGTGATGAAACATTAAAAAAATTACTATACCACAAAAATTATACTAAGGATGACCCACACTACCAATATTTAGGGTTGACATGAGTCAATTGGGGAGAAATCAAAGAAATTGGTGACTCCCCAAAAATAAAGGTAATTTGGCCAGAACAAAATAGAACATATTGATAGAAGATAAAAGAATAATCGATACAAGAGGAGTGTTAGAGTTATTAGGGGCTCTATATGACACTTTATGAACTTGAATCAAAATCCATATTTGTAATATCTCCTTATACATAAAGAAGGATAAGAAATACCCATAGAGGAGGCTGTTGTCAGATGACGAGGAAGAAAAAGTGAGTAGGAAAAATAAATAAGAATAGAGGTGTAAAAGGGTAATTTCACACACATTAATGAGGCACAGGGTTACTTTCATGGTTTGAGATACTATTCAACAACAATGCTATGGTTTCTCCCTTAGAAGGGAGGTCACATGGTTTGTGTGCATAACTTTGGAAACCATTTGAAATTGAAGCATTTTCTATCATTCCAAACCATATAACAAGACACTCGGTCATGTGGCACCTCTATCAGGGCTAAAAAAACCATGCGGAACCTCCTACTCTACTATACAAGGCAACATT
The DNA here is from genome assembly GCA_963277665.1 of Viscum album. Lineage (NCBI taxonomy): Eukaryota > Viridiplantae > Streptophyta > Magnoliopsida > Santalales > Viscaceae > Viscum > Viscum album. Next base: position 1,000,058,730 of record OY728151.1, on the reverse strand, counting down.
ATTTTCTCTAAGGGTCACATGGTTTTTTATATATCGTTTGACCGTCACACTTTTTCTTTAAAGCAATATCATAGTCCACAACTCTCCAGAAACAAGATGCAACACCGTAGGGACCCCTGATGCCTTAAAAAATTGTAAAATTAAGATATTGATGATTTAAAACTATAAAAATTCCATTTTGAATCTTGAATTGTAAAATACACATACAAAAAATTCCCAAATATATATTTTTTTGGAATTTTAGTTTATCCAAAAAAACAAGACACTACCCATGTCCATGATATATAAATCGTGACCACATTTTTATTAAACCATTTAATCCTTCAAAAATATTTAATTATACAATCCTAATGAGAATAGTAAGAAATTAAAATATATAATAATAATAATAATAATAACAATAATATAAATTTTTATCACCAATTTTTATAGAGATAAAAATATTATCAATAAAAAAATCATCTAACTATAATTAAATTTGGGTATATAAAAAAAATTAAAAATAATTGATCGAAATTTTAAAACAATTATATACCATTTAATTAAATATTATATAGAAATCTCATACAATGTTATTTTTTAAAATTCATGGTTTTAGTTCTAAATAACTGTATGATTAAACATTTGAAACTCTAAAAATATAATTATATATCAAGATAATAACAAATGTTTTTGAATGAGTTCGTTATAATATAATATTAATTTAAAATTCATAAATTCACTAAAAATAACACCAAAAAATATTCATTGTACTATTATTTCAAGCTGTGAAAAATGTAAAAAATAAAAATAGTTTTAGTGATTATAATATTGTGTTAAAATAAATGAAAACATACTTATCAGCGGTTAAATAATGTTAAGTAAAAATTATTGAATCAGTAATATTATATTAAAAAATAAAAATGACTGGAAAAAAATCAATATACAATATTATCATTTAATCAGAGTTAAAATAAGATTTTTGTATTCATATATTGGTCATTTTCATGATTCATAAAGGATTAAATAAAATATAATATACACAATATGGGAATGTATGTCACATAATGGTAAATAGAAAATGTCATGTGTTTTATAAGGATCAAATAAGAAGTCGTGCAACGGTATCTGCACATGTGTAATGGTAACCAAAAGAATGAACATTATGTGTAAAGGTGGAATAGAACATGTGTAGATATTAAATTCATACTATATAATGTTACCTATTATATTCAATGTATTACATAAAAGTAATCAGTTTATAGTAAGAGTAGAGGAAATATAATTAAATTTTATAAATCATGTTATATACATTGAAATATGTTAATCCATGTATATACACAATGGTAATCCTAAAGTGTTATTGTCTTGTATTCCTTGGTTATAATAATATAATAAAAAAATTAAAATATTACGTAAGAGTTGAAAAGAAAGATATAAAAGGGTAAACATAATAATGACTAAGGTTAAGATACAAGTCACATATGGGTAACCCAAAATTTTTTAAGGTTACATAATAATAGAAAACAACATTCAAAAATTATTATTTTAAATAAATGATTTAATAAAATAATATTAAAATATGAGTAAAAATAATAAAAGGGGAAATAATTAATAAAAATTATATCAAAAAAGTATAATTTAATAAAATAAAATAAAATAACTTATAATAGAGTAAAATTAAATAATATACAGTAAAAAAATAAATTCAAAAATAATAGAAATTATTAATAAATAATAAATTAGTTAATATAAAAATAATAAAAACATACAAAATAATTTTATTTATCATTAAAATAAAATAATTATGATAATAACTACAATCTCACCATTTGTGGAAATAAAAAACAATATAATTAAAAATAATTTGATCAAGATTAATGAATGAAATCTTTTCTAAGAAATATAACTTCTCCTTTTTTTGGATGGGAAGATAAAATTTCCACCAATATTAGATTATCAAAAGGAATTTATAAACGTTGTTTGATAATATGTAAATGAATATAAATTATAGGTTTATAATCAATTATCATCTTTTAATAAAAATAAGTATTAATGTCTCTAAAATATTATGATAAATTAGGATAATTTCAATGAAGGATTTTTAGAAGAAAAAAAATATTTTAAAGAAATATTTAAATTCTAAAATAATACATACATATATATATATATATATTAAAAATTATAAATAAAATAGTTTAAAATAATAATAATTTAATTTAAAATATATTTAAAAAGAAAATTCCACTTCTAGAATCATTTCAATCCAAAAAAAATATGTACCACTTAATTAAGAAATTAAGATAGATTAATGGGATATCAGTCATTAATCATATTAAAATATAAATAAATGGGATTGATTTTTCTAAAACAATCATTTTAATTATTATGGATTAAGAGATAATTTATTAATAAACTATAGAAAATTCCCTTATAGTGTCACAAAAATTGAGTAGTAAGGGTCTGATCTCCATTCCAAGGATTGAAAATTTATTAATAAAACCAAAAAAAATTCATGTTTAATCTATAAGTATATATGAAATATAATTACATCCAATTTCTTGAAAATGGAAATGAATTTTTTTCTTAGAGTAACATACTCACTATAAAGGATATTTAAAAATAATTTAAAATAGTCTTTGAAAAATAATATATAAAATAAATTTTAAAATAAATTTATGTAGACCATTTAAAAGAATATTTAGAAAAAAATAAAATTTAAATTTATAAGACAATGTATAATGAAATTTATAAGAAAATTTTAAAAACATATTAAAGTAGGATAATAAATTTAAATTTTTTTGAAAATTTTAATTTCTATAACACCTCAATTAATTTTCCGATTGTAATGATATAATTGAATACTAAATAAGAAAAAGGAATGAATCAAAATTAAAAAAGATAATATCTAAAAATTCATCCTCTCCCAGTTTTAAAATCAGTAAAATTTAAATTGAGAAATGAATTTGAAAAAATAGTTAAGAGAAAATATAAAATATAAAAATGATTAACATTATTCCTACAAAGTCCATGGTTGATTTACAATGATAATATATGAAGAAATGTTCATGTATCCTCATAATTTGGAGTATAAAACTGATGAACATGTTGGAAAGAGTTGACAAATCACTTCGAGAGGATTAAACATCACATTTATTTAGAATTCAACAGATTATTGATCAATAATGATTGCTTAATATTATCTATAATAAATCTATTAATGAATCCTTTTAGTTCCATTATGTTTTAGATAATGTTATCTCATAATAATTGGTATGGAAAAAAATTTGGGTCTACTAAGACTACATAATAATGATTTTTGAATCCAAAATTTTACAAGGATATTTTCATTTAGAAAATTGAGTTGAAAGATGAATTATTTTTATTCTACCACATTAATAAATATTAAAATATCATTCATAAAATATATGGTCAAAATTATTTAAATAATTTAAAATATTATTTTGAGAAACTATAATTACCAATTTTGTACATGTAAAATTTTTACGAAAAGAGTGTTCTTTAAAAAAAATTGTGATATAAATATTATTTTTATGAACCCAAAATATTATTTCCACATTATTCTACTTGGCTAAAACAAAAATAAGTGTTTTTATGATCATTAATTTGAAAATAAAAATTTTCACTATTTTTTTGATCATTTAATTTGAAAACATATTCACATATCTTTTAAATGTTGATTTTTAATGGATGAATAAGACTTTTTAGAACTATTAGTGGTGAACCTATATCAGAAAACCCATTTAATGTTTTATTTTTGTATTTAAAATGAAAAGATAATTTAATGAAGTGATAGAATAAGTAGTAAAATATGAATATGGTCATGAAGAATAATGAAATATTTTTTATCTAACTATTATTTTATCGTCGACATGTTTGAGGAGGCTATTAGTAAAATTTTCTCTTTATTTGTATAAAAAAATTAATTCATAAACGAAACACCTAGTTGAGACTCTTAATAATAACTTTAAATGATTCATGTTATTTGATAACTTTAAGTGAAAATTTGTATTAATGTGACCATTATTTTTAAAACAAAATCACTCCAACTGTATAACATCTATTTATTAATTATTTATGTCACATAATTTCATTATTTCATTACCATGAATTTTTTTTGACTTTGAATTGATTGTATTGAATTCAATGGTCTATTTTATTTATTTGGATTTTTTTAATACATTTGAACATTCATTATATATTTCTAATTATTTTTAAATTTAATGAGCTGTTTTCATATTGAAATATGATTCAATTAATTTTTATTAAATATATAATACTAAATATTCATGGTTTTCTTGTCAAGTTCAAAAAGAGTTATGTCTTTCACTATATGATTGTTCTATAAAATATATTATAGTATATATCATTATATAAAAGTGTTATAAATTTGATAAATTATAATATTAATAATGGATGAAATTTAATGCATTCAAATATGAATAATTGTTATATTAAAAAATATGATATTCTGAAAATATTTCATTTAATAATCAATATCTGAAATTAATTTTTAATAAAAAATTAATTTTAAAAATAAACACTATTTTTTAATCATGAAAATATTAAATAAAATAAATAAAATAATATATCTGATACAACATGTATTTCAGAGATATGTTAAAAAAGAAACATGAAAGGGGGTGAATTTACCTCTTAATTGTTTTATGGAAAACAATCTAACTTATAGAAACAATTTTATTTAATAAAAATAGAATCAATGTATTTATAGAGAAAGAATATAATTTAATAAAATAATAAATGTAATGTAAAAATTAATTATTGATTTGAAAATATATTTATTATAGGTTTTTGATGAATTAGAAAAATACGATATGAAATTTTTAACGTTAAAAATATGTAAAAATATTGAATGTAAAAAGGCATAATATTTGGAATTGTAGTTTGAAAATAATATCAGATATTACTACAACATCTAATACCTCAATAACATTGAGTTTATAATGTATATTTTCCTTAAATTTCCTTGTATCCACGATACAAAAACCATCCCTTTTATTTTAGAATGTCGTTAAAACTAGATACAAATATACTATATCTTAAACAATGACGCTATAATCCTTAAAAATGAAATTTAACATTCCCTATATAATGGAAAAATTCATGTAATCCTTAGTCCCACACCTTGTAGTAGTGAACACCAATATTATATGAAAGAGTAATAAGAGAGGATTTCTATGGATCATTCGCATTGTAGTTATATATGAGTTCTCTTAATTAATATGATTAATATAAGGACAGAATTTTAATAAAACAATAGAGTGATATGTATATATAAATTTATTTTATGTTATTTAATGATAAATAAGATTTATAATAAATGAATAATGGAAAAAATGATTATGTTGGAAATTTTAGTATGAATTCTCAAGCAATTTAGATATCGTTTGTATTCATGAATTTCCTCTGAAGGTTTCTATTTATAAGCTTATCATCATTTTGTAATATTCTAGAGTCCATTGGGGTCCTAAAATCATTGAACTCTAGCTTCCATGGTTCTTGGCCACTATTTTAATCCATAAATTGTTTTAAAAAATAATAATATCATATGTCCATAATGATCATTAGGTAATTAAAAAATAAAATAATAATAATCTGTCGGATTTTTTAGGTGGGATAAATTGACAAAAAAATATTGATAGATATATATTTTCAATTTAAAACTATTTGATCAATTCAATATCAATTAAAAAACATGTAATAATGTATAAAAAATAACATTATAATAAGTCAATGATAACCCACATATATCACATAGAATTATTATATAAAATTCAAAATTATAATTTTAATTAACACTACTTATTTATGAATGCAATAATAACATAAATAAATGTTATTTGTTTAAAAATAATAATTCTAGTTATAATGAGATTGTTTGACTATAATATGAATTTGAAAATATTAAAATAAAAAATCCATCTCAAAATAACAAATACAAAATATTTCAGTTCCATGAAATAAAAATATGCAAGACTAAATATCATCCATAAACATCATAAAACTCAACACAAAATAATTCGAAAATATATCAAAATGACCTTATTACATTAATCAGATATTATAGAATCATTAATTCAATTTTAACTTCAAAAATAATATACAACATATTTATATACACAAATATCATGGAAACAGTGTGGGGCAGAGATTTTGAGATGCATAAAATGTTTATTTTCAAGTGACATATTGTAACAAATAAAATTAAATATAAAATTTATGGGTAATAATGTTACATTTAGGAAATTAGAACGTATCAGGTGTTTTAAAAATGTAAAATACTTACATGTATAAGGGTAAATAGATTTATATAATTGAAAAAAGCTACGTGAACATAGTGTAAAGGTAAACTAGAGTATGCATAAATGTAAAATTCATTTCATGTATAGGTAACCAACATATTCAAAATATTACAAAAAAGTAATAATCGAGACCATATACTATTTAATGATAGATAATAAGATACATAATGGTAATATGTATTTTCTTTATATTGCATTAGCATATCCAGAATACGTAAATATGTGTAATAAAGGGGTTTACGTGCTCAATAATTTTAAAAATAGGTTACATAAAAGTAATAATATAATTATTAATTTTATGGAAATTTAAAAAATAAGTCGTGTGAGGGTAAAATGAAACATCTAAAAGGTTAAAAAATATAAAAATAATTGTAATAAAAAAAAGGATGTAGAAAGGTGAAAGATAAATATTATAAATTAAATTTTAAAAAAGGATTAATTAAAAATATGGAATAATTAGAATAAAAAGTATAAAATAATAAATAACTAATATAAAAAAATAAAATTAAAGAAAACAGTTTATTTTGAAATAATGTAAAAAATTTTAATACAAAAATAAATAATAATGTAAATAAATAAATAAAAATTGAAAAAAAATAATTTAAAATAAAATAAATCATTACCAAATAAATAGACTCAAAATAAATTGATTCAAAATAACGTAAAAATAATAATTCTACGTAAATAATTACAAAATTGTCTATTACTAACATAATTGATAGAAAATATTTAATACTGTTTGTGATTGCTAAAATAAATGTACGGTTAGACAGAAAAAAAATATCATAATAAATAACTATGATGGTTGGTGATGGAAAATTATTTATATCTCTACATGGAGAATGTTGTCCATATGTTTCTGAATCAAATACATCTATTTCCCATTTATGGGAAAATTTTCTATAAATGTTTGTGTTGTAATCAAAATTACTACAAAATATATTTATAATACTATATTATTAATGTTTTGAAATATTATATTAGTTAAGAAGAGGTAAAGGCAGAGATAACACTGAATGTGTTCGAATAATATTTTTAAATCTTTGTTGAGAGGCATGTTTTTTAAAAAACAACATTACATGAATTATTAGACATTGTGTAAGGGAAAAATAACATGGTTAAGAAAAGAAATATATTATTATTTTCATATTGGTATTGGTTGATTTAGAAGTAAATTTTTTGTGAATAAGAGAGGAAAAAATGTGACCATTTAAAATTTAGTGGAGGGACATCTAATGAAGTTCTTACCACATTTTAATAATATAATTCCACTTTAATGAGAAAGTGGGTCCTAATGAAAAATGAATTCATTTTTTTAATATTATTATATTTATATTTTTTAAAATATTAATATATAAAAATGTTGAGGTGTGATTAACACCATTATATCTTAGATTAACCCCCTCATAAACCTTTTTAATCTTTTACCATAAAAACAACATTATTCAATTTCTAATTTTCCTTATAACCCATGATCATATTTATCGAATTAAAATATATTAACTATATTGATACTTTATATGTAAAATGATTTACGAGAGACAATTTATGTTATATATATAAATTATTTTTAAATAAGTGAAAAAACACCGATGAAAAATCTTTTTAACATAACAATTTTTTCACTATAAGGTTGAATATCATACCATTACATTTATTGAAAAAGAAAAAAAATTAATTTAAAAGTATTTTATTTAATATATAATTTATCAAGTTTATTATATCTTTTTAAAATAGATAATAATTTAATTTTTTTGTGAAAATAAATTTTACATTCATGAATTTTTTATAGAAAAAATGTGTTTTTAGAAAAAATAACATATACTAAAATAATGTTTATTATTGATTATATTGTAACTAATTATATTATTTATTATTAAATGAGAAAAATTTTAAATCAATGTAAAATTTGAAACATATGACACTTTTATATTAAAATATATGAAAATTTTTACATTAATCATTAATATTCACTATTTATTAAAATATTAATATTCCTAGAAAATTCCAATCAAATTAAATGAATTTAAAATTTTAATTATTATTTGAATAATTATATTAATTAACACGAATAATGTTTTAAATAATTAGATGTTAATTATAATGTTTGAGACTAAATTTATATTAAACCAATTTTTGAAGATAACATAATTTTGTTGTATAAATGGATTTAAATAAAATTTTGTTCATAATAATTTTCATTATTCAACAAATTTCAATTAAATATTACATTGAAACACACACATACACACACACACACATTTATATATTCCATTAATTTTTTTAATCATTGTTTATACTATCAAATTCAACATCTTGGTTGTAAAGTATTGATATATCACGATTCATTTATACCCGGGGTGGAAAGTAGATAAATATATAAAATAAATCATGTTTATTTCTATATAAATACATATAATATAAAGTAATTATATAAATATTTAAATGTAAAATATGTTTCATAAAATTTTGTAAATTTTTAAATTCAAAAAAAGTTACTTAATAATAAAAATGCTATTTTCTAATGAAATTTTATATATTTACATTAATGGTATTTTCAACTATGATATCATCTGTTGATATTAATTATTCTTACATAGTTATATCATCAAATAGTATAGTATTTTTTTAATTATATTAATGGATTATGAATATTATGATGATATATTGATAAAACCATTTTTCTTTTCATTGGGTTAAAATATGATGAAATAATTAATCCTTCTATTTTATTCTATCATACATAATAATGTATTATAGGATGGTTGTGTCTGTCATATCCCTCAAATTCATTGAGTAATGATTTATGTTTATGATTATTAATGGTAAATAAGATATTCACCTAATCATGAAATAAGATACATGATATGTTACCCTTATCCCAAAAGAGGGCACATATGATTTTATCCCAATCCTGAAAGAGGAGCACAATCGGTCTTCTTAAGTCAATATTTTATTAATTTCTTAGTGGGTATCATTGACATAATATGTATTTTATCACGATTGTTCCAAATATTTTATGTCACTCTCTATGACATGAACATATTATTATGATATATTCTCATGTCTTGTGATATTGGATTCTTATCTGATTCTTGTCTTTCGATCTTCAAATGCCTTATTACATGATTAGGATCTATAAATTAATGGGTTTTAATTCCAAATTTTATGATAATAATATCATTCAAATATTCTCTTGATATGATTATATACAATTATAGATTCACATATAACATTTCTACCATTTAAGGTGTTTGAGTTAAACATTTCTTATATTTACTTTCCACAAGTTATGGGGACAGATTTTATGCATGTTATTTTTTAGATGTGTACCTTGGGAGAATATTATATTTGATATATGGAATATCGTTCATATAAAATATTATTATGTATCTATAATCCTATGAAACCATCATTTTATTCTTTTAGGGAATGTATTATTAAGATATTTATTGAACATTTATATAAATGATGGAATTTTCATGTATGTAATGCTTAGATCAACCCAAAAAAATCCATGACATGTTTCTCCTCACCATTATCTATAATAATATTTTATATGAAAAATGATGACCACGACATGAATTTCACTACTAATTACGCCCCTCAAAATATCTTTGATAACACTATATTGAACGATACCACTTCGAACCCATCCAAAACCCATAAAAAGACATCTACTATTATAAAATAGTGATGAAAAATGAAATAATTCAAATAGGGGGTGTTACATTCTCCTCACCATTAGGATACCCATTCATGCAATGTTGGGTCTTATATTGATTCCAGTGTTCATTGACCATTTATCCAGAATGATGTTTTCTCATTACATCACCTCACCATGGATATGACTATTTTAGAATAATACCAATAGAAACCCATACATTTTAAACATAAATATTAAATCTTATTAGATGAATATTATATAAAAAACATTATGATTGACTCAAAAAACCTATTGTTCTAGTGTATTTAGAAAAAAGGATACATAAAAAACATTTTCATATGTGATATACAACATCTCCCACTATGTTGTTCAAAACTCTCTCCCTTATTATTCTGATCATATGTAAAGACAATATTCCTTACCTATGAAATGGTACCATAATAATTGTTGAGATTATATACTAATTACTAATAATAGAGGTAGGTATCAATATAATATCTGAATTAGGGTATGATAACTTTTTAATTGAAACATCTCGGTTTCAGATGCCTCTGATAGGTTCCCAATACCTGGTGGTAATATGTCATCAAATGCATTTCCCTAAATCCCATAGGTTGTTGACTACCATTGAGGGCCTTGGGTGTGATTATTGGGAATCAATACCCTCATTGGTAGAGTAACACAATGAAAGAAAAACAGATATCAATAGCAGAAGTAGTAAAACATGAAATAAGTAAACAATAGAAGTAATAAACAAATGGATCACACAAATATATATATATGATGCATGATACATATGTCTAGTAATGTATCCAAACAATTGAAAATTATGGAATACAATACTAAACCAAAGTACTACATAAAGATATATAAAATTCTCCACATCATCGCAAGCCTAAACATGGTCCCATGCTCACCAACTCTATAGCAATCAAGTACTAGATGTAGAAGGTCGCTTTCCCTTATCTTTACCTGCAATAATTTTTTTTGGGCCCAAAATCATGAACCAAAATGGTTGTGAAGCTAAATCCTAGTAGGAAACCATCCAATGATTTGTCCCTAATAGTCAGTGAATACATATTACAGGCTATAATCAAAATGATGTAGTAAAAAAAGAAGTAATCAAAAGTAAACAATTATACAATTTCTAATACATTCAATTATCAGATATCAAGCATCTAGTCATAAGCAAGAAACCCTATGGGATGTACCCAGAGTCTAACCCCTATGGTCTAACCAAAACTAACACAAGAAACCCTATGGGAAGTACACATAGTCTAACCCCTCAGGTTCAACTTTTTCACAGACTCTCTAAGGAAGCACTCACCGTAAACTCTATATATAGTTTCATATCTGTATGTAAAAAGTGCTCTAGGGAAGAACTAAACATCCAATTCCACATGTGTCCCACATCTAGTTACTACATACACTGTGAGAAAGATCCTACGTCCATTACCTCTAAAGACATTCATTATAATAGTAAACAGACACTCTGAAGAAGCCCTCAACGTCCATTAACCCTATGGTCTACTACACCAGGTTCTCATGGCCCTGTGTATGTCAATAGAGCAAAAATATATATAATAGTCCAATTATACCTCATTAACTACTTAGATAAATATCCTACAACATAACAGCATATCAGATATAATAATATTACACTATCCTATCAGCGCATAGAATGGAAAGAAAGCAACCTAATAGGATAAACAAGGCAAAACGTTCATAAACACTATAAGCTTGGTCAAGACATCCATATCACAGAAATCATCCCTATTCACATTCAACTTCCCTCTATTCAAGCATATAAATCATACCATGCAATAAAAGGTTAAAAATCATAAGCACGCCATACCCCGATCAAGGGTATTGGGAACATTGCCCATAAAACTCAATGACTATCTACAGAATGGAACAAGCCACCTACCATAGCGTCATTAGATTGATATACATGAAACAAAATCCTTGAGTATACATATAATTCCATATATCTACAAAAACTTCTAAAACGTTCAACCAAGGATAACTCATGAGATAATAGAAATTAGGAAATGAGGATGAAGAAGAAGTGAGAACTAACCAATTAAATTCCAACGCAACTGACCGAGTTCGATTCTGAGAACGGATGCTTGATCGCAGCTTTGAGAAGTAACGATGTTGTACGGATGCTCTCAATTGAAGAAGTCAAAGAAAAAGTCACTTTTTCTAATTAGACGCGGCCCCGGTCCGTTTAATTAAAAAATCATACAACGTGTACTTTAGAAGTACAAGGCGTGTACTCTCCCTTACCGGCCCTCACATAAGGCCATCTCCAGGTCACCACATAGGGTGTTGTGCTCGACCATTACATAACCAACACATGGCTACGTGTGAAAAAAGAGTACACAACGTGTACTTAAAAAATTTCAAAAACATCATCTTTTTCTCAAAAACACCCTAGAAGATAAAAACATGCCAGAAAAGAAGTTCTGGGTTCTTAATGTAATAAAATTTTTAAACATTACCTAGAATATCATAATACATATTATTAATTCATGACATGAATCATGGATGTTCACAACACATGACACATAATGGAATCAAAGAACATGATCCATGAGATCATAACATTAGCATACAAGATATATTTTTCAATACTCATATATATGGAAAATAAATTCATCTATTTAGGATCACAAACCAAGTTTATCATAGCAAAATGAGTTCACTCTATACTACATTATATCAATAGTCGTTTTTAAATAACATAATTATCATAGTGGAAAAAGTCCATAATAGAGCAAGGGTCACTCCCAATTATAATATTTATTTTCTCAAGAGATATCAATAATAATACAGTACGTTGGAGGGATATTTTATTTTGGAACACTAATAAAATCATAATAATCCAGTCATATGTGTTCCATAATATAATTAAGCTATCATCATATATTATGAAATTCTTATTTTTTTTATAATCATTATAAAAAGTCCCCATTGCATAACCCATGGAATGAAAATCAGTTTTATAAAAATTGCATCATCATAATCAAAAAACATATATATATATATATATATATAAATAATAATGATTTAATAATTGGAAAATTTATCTAAAAAATCTTGTGTGACATCAAATGATGTTATGATAAATGAAATTTTTACTAAAATATTACATGAAATATTTTCCAGTAAAATATTATTTTTATTATGGGATCACTTCAATATAAAAAAATTAAAAAATATTTTGTAATAAATTTCCCTTGAAAATATCATTCTAAACATGTATCATAAGTGTAAAATTATTAAGAATTCATGAGGGAAGAAAATTCAATTCATTATTAGCATGTTAAAAAAATTACTTTCTCATTTTCATTAAAAACTAAATAGTACCTCATTATGAAAAATTAATGATGATTTATTTTAAAAAATTATAAAAAAAATCAAACATGTGTAAAAATTTAAAAAAATATTTTCTAATACATAAAAAACATTAAAATACATTTAAACCACATTGATATGGATGAAAATGGACTTTTTTTTAAAGGAGTGCATTTTAACTATTAATCCATAAAATAGATCTTTTAGTCTATTCAGTACCTATATTGAGAAAAATGAATGGCAAATTGGTGTTAGAAAGTAATGACTATAAGAAAGTATAATTCATCAGATTAATGAGTTATATATCATTAAATTTTATCATTGGAATCATGACCATACATAATCGTGATAAATAAATATATTGTAGCATAAATCCCTTGACTGAAGTTTTAATTTTCCATAACTTCTCTAGAATAATATATAATTAAATTCAATTAATTATTATTCTATAAAAGAATCAGTTAAAGACTTATAATATCATATATTTTCATCTGGTTAAATTATAAAACCCATTTAGTATTAATTCATTTTTTGAAAGCGTTTTATATAGGTTTGAACTTTATTTATCTTGAGAATTATAGTTTGATGGTTCTTACACTTATATGTTGATGATGGTTCCTTCATTTATATATTTTTTATCTTTCTATGAGTATCATATATATTCCATATTTATATTTGTAGTGATCTATATTGTAAAAAAAATTGAAATTAAATTACACCATTCATAGAGGAGGTACATAGTATGTACACATACTCACAAATGACATTATCATTTTCTAACAAGAAGGATGGTCAATTGGTGGAAAATATATTATAAATATATTTAAATACATATTTCATAAATAAAATTTATATACATTATTCCAAATTTATTAACCATCATTGAATGTTAGTGATGAGTCTTGAATTATATCATTATGTTGATGCAATAGTCCACATGTATGGATGACTGATACTTTCACATCCCAATTGATCAAATGGATGGTGAATAATCATACGTAAATAATCATAATAAAATATATTTATATTTTGGATAATTATTTAAAATTTTATAATTAGTATCATTGTTTCATAGGAGGTATAATATAAAATAAAGTAAAAGAGTTCGCGTAAGCTTATTACCTCTTCTTCAGTAGGGATCCTTTGGATCATCTCTTCAGAAGCCATTGAATTGTCATTTAAGATGGCCATAATTGCTAATTCATGGATGGGGAAATAATTATTTTAATTTTATATTTTATGATCAATATAAACGGATCGATGTGGCATAATGAAGACAATGGGGTGTAAATTATTTATATGCGGGGGAGATGGACAACATTAAATTTACTACAAGATTAAAATAAAATATTAATATTTTAATGAAATGATAATATAAATAGAAAAATATTTTAAGGTGGGATAGAATTGTTTTTATATATGTATATAAAATAAGACTTATGATGTATAAATTGTAAAACTCAACATTAAATAAGGGGTTTACCCCATGTTAAACATTTATTTACCTTAACACAATGTTTTTTCTCTTTTTAATAGTCATTATGAATAATAATCAACATAAATAATTAAAAAAAATTATATTTATTATTCAGTTATGTTATTCATTTCATCAAATTGATTTTCTATTATTTTAAATAATTACTTTTGAAATAAATAACATTTTTTTATGAAATTTTTTTTCGAGAAACAAATGTTGTCATATTTATAAAATGGTTTATACCAAAATCCATACAAAATTAATTACTATAATCATAACTAGATAATAAATAATAAAAATTAACTATGGTTAAATAATAATATTTTAAAAAAATACAATTTTCTAAATGATATAGATGAAATGATTGTTTTCAATAGAATTATATATTAAAAAATATTCATCTAATAATAAATATTTACTGAAAATTATTAAAAATTTCTCGAGGATAATTTTGGCCTATTAATTTCAAATAGTAATTTAATTTTTTAAAATTCAGTGTTTAAAATCTGTAAAAATTTATTTATATTATTTTTTATCCAAAATAAATTAAATATTTTTTTTAAAATGTAGTTTTGATGTAAATAAATATTTTATTACGAATATTCATTTCATTATACATTAATATTATACAAATTTATTAATGGTAGTTATTCATATTCAGACCAAAAAATTTAATATCCTTGATATAATGGTTTACAATATTATAGTTCATTCTTTCAAGAGGATGGGTGTATCACAAATTTTTAGATAAATTACATTTACTAAAGAAAAATTACCTCAAATCTAGGGGTGTTACATTCTACCTATAAAATTTTTATATTTTTCATCAGAATTACATCTCCCTGATAAAATAAATTGAGATATATGTCTTTCAACAAATCCATGTGTTCCCATGTTTCTTATTTTATTTTGTATTTATTCAATTAATATTAAACATCTGAGTATTTTTTGAGTAAATTTATCTTTAATATTCAGTATTTCCACTAGGAGTTTCACATGAAAGATCATTATCAAGTGTTATAACAATTGATATTGTTATATGTTAATTATTATCAATGTACTTATATTAGAGAGATTTAATGAACATATTATAATCACTAAAGTGGTTTGGTGGAAGTGGAATGTGATATTGTACCATCCCTACAATATCAACGACTTTTAATGTGGATAATATACATTAGATTAGAATTCCCTTATTAAAATATATGACAATATTATTCAACATTGATATTCATAGGAATACATTCTCACCATTATAAAATTATTTACATCAAAAATTATTTTAATCATGACATATTTGATGACTTTATGCTACCTTAATTTTGTATTGTATGAATATAAATATCTTTTCTATTTCTTCATCTTGTAATAGTGAAAATTTATTTTTATCCAAATAATTCCCATCATGTTTGACTTCTAGATTTATTTCCAAAAAGGTATTCTAAATGATATATTTAGAATCATGAGTTGAAGATAATTTTGCAAGAAATAATTACTATATTATGATTCCAATCCCTACAAAAGTTCAAATCAATATAATGTGACCTCAACATATCCTCCATGTTTTCATTGGTGTTCTCAAAATGATCATCTTTTTAGGGGTGACTTGTAGTACTAAATAAGAACAGTTAATTATGTGAATTCTCATGACTTATCCAGATCTTTGGTGTAGTTCTCAAAAACCTTTTAGATATAACAAAATTTGGTAATCCATGAAACATTAAAACTTTCATAATGTATTTTTTTTGTGAATGATGAACAATATAGAGGTTTTATCTAATAGTAATGAAGTGTGATGAATTTTTTAGGAAATTTAAAACAAACCATGGAACCTTATTGGACTTATATTTTTTGGGGATTATAATGAAAAATACGACAGTGATGTTTGTATATTTACATTATAGTATAGGTAATGATTATAATATCCACAGAGACATATATAAATCATTTTTAACTTTCTGAAATTCCATGAACATGATAAAAACTATACAATATATTTCTTCATATCATTCCAATAAAAATATAATTTTAGTTCTCCAATAAACTTTATACTCTCATGATGAATAAATATTAATGAAATATGACCTTCATCTAATAGCTCCGTCATCACATTTTGTATTAGTGGTAAACATACATGGTTCCAGACCCTTATATGTTCATAGAAATCACTGTTTGAATCCAAAATATTTTTTAACTTTTTTTTATTCTACATTTTTATTTTGTCCCCATTTAAACATTATATATATAGATGGTTGAATAAAAATTTGAGAATGATAATTTTCCCCCAACTCAATAATGATTTCTATATCAATCCTTTACAAATCACGAAATGTTAGATCTTTTGTGATCCACATCATAGAAAATCATGAATGATAATTTTGAATGAAACCATTATCTACCATATTCACATTCTATGGGTGGTATTTTTTTGATGATTCAATACAATTATTCAACTCAAACCATGTACTCATGATGATATTCAACTCCTTTATAGTGAATATATTTTTAAAACATTTATAGTCTTTATATAAATCACAAATTTATACATAGTGATATTACATCCATATAATTAATTAAAAAATTAAAATAGATAACACCAAACATTGAGTAGAGTAAATTTTCTCATTAACAATAAAATTTCATAAGGCAAAAGATGTTATCATATAATTTTACATGGGAAAGAATCACTCTATATTCTATCGTGTCTCAATATAGATAAAAATTCATTATTAACTCTTTAAATTTTAATCACAAGTGTTCTAACAAAAATTCTCAGAGGTTTATTTAAATAATCCTCACATTAATCTATCCAATGCAACATTACTCTATTAAGAGTTTATATGTATATTTTATTATATATAAATGATAAGATAATTAAACATCATCAATAATAACCATGAAAAAATATAGATCTTATTCAAAATTGTTATTCTATTCCAATTATCATTAACTATTACCAATGATGGATATATATTTTTACACACCAATGATATTATATGAAAAAAACAAGGATCTTTTTAAAATACAAATTTCATTGATGGAAAACGTTTCATTCAACTTATATTAATTTATGATGTTCAATAAAATACTCAAGTGATAAAAATTATCTTAAATGATAATAAAATATAATATTTTTTTATAAGTACTAAAATGAAGTGACCACATTTATCTATAAATACTATATTCATT
Organism: Viscum album; assembly: GCA_963277665.1. NCBI lineage: Eukaryota > Viridiplantae > Streptophyta > Magnoliopsida > Santalales > Viscaceae > Viscum > Viscum album. The sequence continues at coordinate 1,000,040,714 of OY728151.1, read as the reverse complement.
AAATGGATGAAGACAACATGAGAATATTTAAGACCAAATGGAACGACAAAAAATTAGTAGTAACTCTAACTTATCTATAATTCATTCCTTGGAATATCCCCAATAATGAACCTAAATTTATGAAATTTAGAAATAATGTTACTCATTGAAAAGTATTCAGATTTGAATAATAGATCAAACAATTCATCAATGTATAGTGGGGGTACCTATTCTAGATTTCTGTATAATTTAGTTCAAAAAATTAACAGGATAGAAACACAAATCAATCTTGTTAATAAAATAATAATATATTCACACTATTTTTAAGGACATGGTGGAATCAATGCCTTATAAATATAATCCAGAAGTTATTTATTTAATTAATGTAACTTTTTTGAGGACACTGTATATAGTATCTCTAAAATTCGTGTAGAACCAAGTATGATTTTTTTGAAAAACTCCACATCCTGAATCAATGGAACACTATATAAATATTTTCAAATGAAATCAAGAAACTGATATACAATTATAATATATTTGATATTGTGTTATTCTATGAAAATTTGATATAAAATTTCTTTTTCAATAAGAATTAGTACCCATATAGTTGATGTCATTTTCATTAGAATATAATATTTTTCACCATACTGATGGATGAAAATAATTTGCGTCTTAAGACTAAACATTTTATAAATAAAATGATAACTTGTCTGCGATTTATATAGATAAAGATAATCCATAACAAAAAAATACATCAAAATGAATCAGTGGGATAATGAAATTATATGTAGTAAGAAAATTTCGTGAAATATCAATTATTGAAAAATTATAGACCTAATATATGATCATCGTATAATTATGCCTCTTCATTATTTATTCAATATATAATCATTTAGGAGGTATTGTGATTCCCATAGAAATTATTTATATAAAAAAGACTGAGACGATCTAAAATCAGAAAATTATTTAACTATTTTAGATTTGATGGTATGTGTACCTTTCCACAAATCCTTATGGTACCCCTCATTTTTTATATTTAAAATATTATATTTCAATTTTTCTATGGGGATAACTGGTTTATAATATTGATCTTTGTCATTTAACTTTATATTTTAGCACAAGTAAATATAATGAAAATATTCCATTCATTTGAAACCTTAATGAATGCGAGTTGAATTCATTGAAAATAATTCTCTATAATTTTCTATCTTCATATTCATCCCACCACATTGGAATTTTATTTCTTGATGACATTTATTTAGATACTAAAAAATTTGTAGTCCCCTTATGATTATTTTCTCTATGTTTCCTTCAACAGATCTAGCATGATAGAAGTCTAATATTCTAATATAAATGGATTCTATAAATCCATTTTAATCCAATATTTCAGTTTTTATCCAAACTATAAGATTTATGGTTATTCAAAATCTCCAAAGCCACCATGATAGAAAATTTCATAGTTTAGTCATAGTTATTGAATTCCCTTATGGATAAAAATTATCATATCATTGGTTTCAAGAATTTAAAGAGTTATTAACATTAATTTTATGTTGGATAATAAAAATAGAAGGATATCACCTGAGCCGTGTAAAATTTACCTCATATGTACTGACATATTCATCATCCTCTTGAATATTCTAAATGAATTACCTCCTTATTTAATACAAATAACATGAGGAAATATTTTACTAAGGAATAAGATCAAAAATTAATACTAATATATGGAGTTAATTTATTATTTATCCCAATTTTCTTTATATGAATCCATTATTGATATTAATAATATTCTAATGATATAAAGATAATATAAAATTATAATTTTATAAAAACATTTTAATGGGAAATATCATTTTATTGGTACTGATATATTTAACAATATCATGTGTATAAGTTGACTCTCATAAATAAAAATGGAAGTCTCCTCAGGAAGGGGTAAACATAATATTTTTCCCTCATTTATTAATTTGGATTCTCGACATTATTAAAAACATGAGAATGTTTTGTACGACATGCAATGGGATTTTTCATTCTAGAACCAATATTATTTTTTAGGAGAATAATGATGTTTTTTTGTATCAAATACATCATTAATATGGTTCATTCGGGTTCCAACCATTTTCTAAAATAAAAAATAACTGTTTAAGAAACAATTATCAAAGTGAAATCCCCCTAAATAATGAAAAATAGTTTTTAGGAATTAATATCATTATAATTATATTTCAATCTGAAACTGCTTTGGTTTATCCTAGGATATTAATGGCAATTTTTTAATCATATACTTTAAAATGGTTCATAATGAAAATGTGATTTATCCAAGTACATCTACTGGGGGTTCCATTACTTGTGTATATTAAGGGAATTCTAACCATGAACCAAATTATAGACAATAGAAAATCATCCCATATTTTTTTTTATTACCTAGAGTTGAATATTTTTGAAAACCATGTTTTCTTTTTGGACCATGATTTATGTGGTTTGAAAGGAATACCATACATATTTCATTACATTAATAATTATATAATCCATTTTCATGGGAAAATATCACATAAAAATTATATTTAGTATGATGATGATAATGGTTTAAAAAAATAATCCTATAATAATATTGATCGGAAACATGGGCCTTACCACTTATTTTATCCTAAGATAATCTATTTTACCTTTTTACTGGTGTGGATTTTTTTACTAAATTTAAAATTTTTTATGACACAAAAGAAATTTAACCTTATTAAATAATTTTTATGATTATGATTATAAATATGTAATTCATTATAACTAATTCAATATCTATATATGGTATAATTAATATTATAATAATGACATAGTGAGCAATGAAAAACAATATTTGAAACAAAATCATTCTCATGTAAAAAATTTATTTTTATACTAAAATTGGTTTTAATATTTACTAGTATTATATTATTTATATTATTCTTCAGTATGGTAAATTTATATTAATTTAGTATCATCTTTAAAATATTATGCTTCTTTGTCAAGGGAATGAAATTATTTTAGTTCAAAAAAATAGAATTTTTTAGTATTTACAAAAGAATTAATCATATTAGAAAAATTAAAATATTCATCGAATCATAATATTTTATGATGATTTAAAAATTTATGTTAGTTTATTAAAAATAATTTTCTTTAATTATAAGTGTTTAACTATATTATTTGTTCAAATAATGAAATATAAACCATATTTTAAAAATATAATATGAAAAAATGAAATGATATCACTTAAAAATGTATTTATTTGTCGATGAATATAAAATATATATTAACTTTATACATTTTATTTTTACATAATTTAGTTACTCCTATCTATAATAAAATTAAACAATTTTATATTATATTAGTAATGTATAAAGAATAATATTTTAATATTATATCACATGTTCGTTTAAACATGTTGTTGTGTGTCATATACGCTTTCTAATATAATGTTCTTTTAAAATATCAGGGTGTTATAATATCATATGATTCTATTATATGAATAGTATTATCCTATGGATTTTCAATAATGATTTTTTATCCAAATTTCTAAAGGTAATGAAGCCTTTATATGATAAAAACAATAGAGATCCATAAATGGAATACATAAATACTATATCTTATCGGATTAATGTTCAATAAATATAATTAAAACCAAAATATAATTTTATGGGTATTGCGTATTTGGAAACATGGATACATAAAAATATTATTCATAATATATATACTTCCCATACAACTGATTTATTCATAACTGGAACACTTATATGAAATATAATACATAAACTATATTTGTTACTAGGTGAAAGGAAATATCAAAAAGTGTGAGCTTTTATGGTCAGTAAGGGTAAACAAGGGACACATCAATATAACATTATAATAATTGTATTTGAAATTGAAAATATTATTTTATATATATTCCTGGAATATAATATATCATAATCTAAAGTCTTGAAATAGAGTGTGGCTATTTACAAAACATGAACTATAAGAGAACCAAATAACATGACCCATGACAGAATAACCTAGTCATAAAAATACATTTGGGTCCAAAAAATATGAATAAAAATAAATTATATTGATAATAATTAATTCAAATACTATCATATTTTATTGGGATCTCTTCCTATTCAATTATATCCTTAGTCACAGTTCACTCATAAGACTATTATATTGGATAATGTCTGTTATAGGAAAATTAACACTCCCCATTCCAGACCTTATTATCTTATGAGATATATTCAATTACATATTGTATTCGTGTACATTTTAATTCTAGAGAAACCTATCACATAAGAATAATCTTGTAATATGTGTACCAAAATATCATATAATAAATATTATATATCGAAACATGTAGAAAATAATCATTATTTATAAACATGTCAATAAATGACCATCTCATAACCAATAGTAAATAAATGGGTTTCAGAAACATATAATTATTAAAATAATAAAATAAATAATTGTATAATATAAATGATATACTTGGATAATATCTAGAGTAATATATATTTAGCATAAAAAAAGATTATCATAATGAAAAAACCATTAAAAGAGAACAAGGTATTTTTATTGAGAAAAAACTATTTTCATTTTGGATATAATTTTTCAAAATATAAAAAATTTTAAAATATTAAAAAAAATTCCTTCAAAAAATCCATATAAATATAAAATCAATGTTTCAACACATTTAACCATCATTATGGTAGGATATTCTGTTTATAATGTTTACATTAAAATTATGACTGCATTCACATTTTCGATAATATATCAAAAGTAACCCATTCATATAATAAAATGATAGTTCCTTCTAAATAATTTTGTAAAAATTAAATCACTATGAAAATTGAATTTAAAAAACATATAATAATATAAATAAAAACAGTAAATTATTTTTACAAAACATGTATATGGAATAAATTGTATTTTCTACTGTTGAAATAGTTATAGTCATTTTTCATTATAATTGTTCCTTAAGTCAATAGAGTATAAAGATTTTGAAATGATGAAGGAAACCATATATAGTTAAAAACTAACTAAATTTTAATAAAATACATGGGATCTATGATATATGGGGAATAAAATTTCATCATTATAATCATGATCAGATTCAAAATTGATAAATAATGATAGTATAAAATGAATACCTTACCTCAAGTCGAACATTCATAAAAACAACTCTAAACTCAGGTATAATAAATTTATATTTATTAAAAATATATACATTAATGATATACCTACATTAAATATAAAACTTTTTCGGTATACAAAATATAAAAATCCATTTATTATTAATTCCTCATTGTAATCATCAGTTATTATAGTTAACTACTACATTTTTCTTGAGAATATCAATTCAGTAGTTCTGGTCCTCATGTATTGATCAATATTACAAAATATAAAAACTAAAAATATTTATAAATATTATATATATATATATATTAATTATTTATAATTTTAGAGTCTCCAATAATAGATAATGGAAGAAAACTATATTACACCATTTATGGAGATGGTATGTCCTACATATGAATTAATAATGTTTTTTAATATTCAATGAATAGAATGAAAGAATGAAAACAAATTATTCACCTTTTCAGGATCATTATTATATCATATATATCATATATATTTTTAAATAAAAATTAATTTGAATCTATGTAAATAGAAAATAAAAAATGATTCACATCACTTTATGGAGGTGGAAGTTTACATGTATGCCCATGTGACTTTTTCATTTTACAAAGAATATGAAGTTAAAATATTAGGAAGAATATTATAATTACTAAATAAAAATTATTCAATATATATCATTTATAAATTTTAGAACCATAATAATATCCATCCATGAGAAATGGCATTGAAAAATTAATTGTATCAATATGTGGATGTAGTAGTTCAGACTTATGCATGTGCTATACATTAAAATAAATTTTCACAAAAAATGTGGTGGATTATAGTGATCCTATACATTTGAACGTACTATGAAGTTTGTTTAAAAATTAATATCATGAGAATTAAAATCATGGATAAAAATGTTTAGTTCCCTTCGAGTAGTAGTTCCAAAATTAGGAAATAAGAAACTATAATATAACATTTTGTTATTAATATTAACAATGATGTCCTAAATAGTATTGAGTTGATTTAGCTACATAGGATAACCTATAGAATACATAGACAAAAAGGGATTATCTAAAAATCCTATTAAAGGAATAAACATTGAAATGAAGCATAACATATGATTCACAACACATAATAAGGTAAAATAAAATCCATGGCTCATGAATAATCATATAAAGAATTACATAGATAATATGGAATCATATTCTCATTTAAATATTCGATCATGGATGGAAAATATATCATGACATAGAGATAACTGAAGTATAACTATCATGATGATATCATGTGGTGGAAATAGTCCTGTAATGGTGTAGGATTACTTTATTATCACATATATGACGTCTCGTGAGACAAAACATTACCTAGTGAATTTGCGCGATATTTGGAAACACCCATCATAACATGAAAAATCATATTTTTTCCACATAAATAAATAAATAATAATGAATAATCATAACAGTTAACTATGGAATGAAATGGGTTTTGTAATATGGTCATATGGTATTAACAAATGGTCTTTAAATATTTTTTTCGTGAAATATGATATTAAATTAATATTATTTAACCAAAAAGTAAAGAATTAAGAATATATTATGAATAATTATGTTCTTCTAAATTGATAACATAAAAATAAATGTTAGGGTAAATTTAGAAATGTACCCTTTTAGTGTTGTTTAAGGGAAAAGATTAACGATAATTGAAATATAATAATAAAATAATTATTTAAATGAAACATAAAACAAAATAAAATAGTTCTCCAAGATAAAATGATTGATTAATGAAAGTATGGGTGGATTAAATAATTTTATGGAGTATAAAATAAATGGTGTAAGAAATAGTGATATTCCTTTTAATTGGGTTTTATTGTCAATATAAATTTCAAAGGGATCATGCTAAGGAATGCATTTCACCAAAAAAATAATAATTTAACTATAAATTTTCTCTATAATATATATAAAAAATATAGGATTTGATTATCAGATGAATGAAGAGATAAATTGAAGAAATCACCACCTTAAAATTAGTTAACTTTTTTTTTATTAAAAGCAAATTTATGATAAATGTGAGAAATCTTCATGTCCAACAAAGGAAATAAACATTAATGAAAAGAACAGAATTTTTGAAGGAAAAAATTAAAAAATTAGACAAGAATTCCTTATAAAATTTCTAGGAAATATCAATTACCTTTTTATATTGTTTAGCATTGGTGACCACCTCAAACTGGTAGGGAAATCTGTACCATGTTTTCATGAATATTTACATAATTATATTCTTCTCATTTATGCCTCTGATCATAATTAAATGTTTTAGTTTATCAATTATCATTGTTCCATGGTGGAAACAAATTGAATTGGTCTCCCATTAATTCATTTTGAATTCACTCATGAGGCCTAAATGGACAGATCTCTATCCAAAATTTCATCCTCTATGTTCATAATAAGGTCCCATGATTATTCAATGACCTCAAGACCTACAACCTGATGTGAAGTAGGTGAGATTTCCAAATAATCCTCGCCAATTTCTTTATCCTTACCTAACATCCCATCCAATTCGTCTATGGAATATGGAACCAAATTCAAGTGATCCTCTCTCCTCGCTACTAATTTTTCTCTTTCTATGTCATTAGATAAATTGAGGAAGTCAGAGTGACAGTGGGAGAGAACATGTAACATAATAGAAATATGGAGGTTCAGATAGGCCATGTACTATATGTCTGAATTTATTCCCCACATCCACATAAAGTCATAAATTACCAAACTATACCCATTAATTTCTATGTTTTATACCTCATAATCATATATATTTTTTATAACATAATTATCAAAAAAAATTGTCATAATTATGAGTTATGTGGTTCAATATCATTTCTATGTGTTCATTCTTTTCATGGTTTCATGGTCAGTTCACTTGGTTAAAAAAAATTTTGTATTTCCAAATGGAAATAAAAATATACAATTGAAATGAAATGGTATTCATGAAAATATAATTGTTAATATGTTCCCATATATAATTCTTCTAATATGGGGATTGATATTTGTGTAAAAACATTATCATTATGTGGTTTGTTCATTTATGATGTTTTACCAACATTAACAAATTATATTTACTATACTAAATTACATATATATATTAGATAAAAAACATTAAATTAGTTAATATATACATATTAAAATATCATTTGTCAATTATAATATTTTTATGAACATATTTGAAGATGTTAATGGAAAAATACAACTCCTTACCCATGGATATATATCACTACCAGAAATTGGATGGTGGTTCGGTTTCTTTGAATTAGAGGAGATGTGAAAAGGAATGGATAAAATTTTATATATTGTAAATATATCATTATATAATATACATGATATTGGAGTATTTAGTATTTAATATGTGATTGAGGTGAGGAGATGGCGGAATGATAACATAAATTAAAATAGGTAATTTGATAATTTTACCAATGGAATGTCATCTCACTAATTAGATCCTTTAGGAACTATTAATTGGTATTTTGGTGTGAATAGAATCACTTCAACATGGGTAGTGTGTGTAGAATAGGGTTTTGTAGAGATTTGGAAATCATAAATTCTTATATGGTGTGGGTATAAGGGGTTGTGATGTGTAATATTTATAATGGGGTGAGAGGGTTTTTTTAAATATTTGATAGTTTATTATTTTTCTAGAACTATAAATCTTATTGATTCGTATTACTATATTCAGTAAATTCTTCATGTGAGTTCAAACTAATTAGATCTTAAATAATTTATGGATAAAATATTTCGGTTTTTTCTTCTGATATTAAATACTCTAAATTTTTGTGCTTCACTATTTGATTAAATTCAAATATTTTAACAAATTCTAAAATATTCTCCAGAAGCATTTTTTATGTTTATAATTTAATAAGGTAATCCATTTTATGAAAATAATTTCTTAAATATGGAAAGTTAAAATTTTAAATTAATTATCCATTTATTTGAAAAATACCAATTTCAATATTATAATTGATTTTGTAACCCTTTGAAATAATTATTCATGGTATCATAAAAAAAATTATAATTATAATAGTATATAATAATAATTTCTGAATCAATTTATGAAAATATGTTTTTAAATAATAATATTTATTATATAATTAAAAATAAAATAGTAATGTTATAAAAAAACTAATACATAATTCTTCATATTAAAAATATTTATTTAATTGTATAATGACATAAATATAATATATTTTCATTTTATAATATAAATAAATATTAAATTAAATTTTAATATGGTGGGTTACTATTTTTGATGGTCATATTACTATTCCAATGGCTGGGATAATATTCTAATAATCAAATTAATATTCCAATGAGTAGATTTATAATGAATATATGGGTTCACTAAATCCTATAAATCCTTCTTATTACATTCATCCATTATTTAGTTACTTTTTATGTCAATTTTATATACAATTACATCTTCAAAATGATTTTTTATTATTAAGAATATGTTTTATTTCTAAATAGTTATTCATGAGTTTAGATATTCTAGTTTTATCAATATGATCCAAATTATCCTATTCTAAACCTCTTATTCTTTTTTTATCCCATAGAAATATTTGGAATTGATACTGGTTTATTTTTGAGTAATGTATCATATATCAATAAGAATATTTTTTTCAATAAGTGGAGTATGTTGATTATACAACATGAAATAATTATAAGAAGTGAAAGTAAATTGATTACATTATTTGTCATTACATTCTTAAACCATTATAAAATGTCACAAAAGAAATATCATTTTATATTACAAGGTGAAAATATGTGTGGAACCTCTACATCATCACTTCAACTAGATTCCATGTTTCCTCATCATATTTATTGTTCTTATATATTAATTTTACTAGTTGGGTTGTATTTTTCCATAGAAAATTAAATCTACCTTCTACAGTCATACTGGATGCTCAACATAAGATAAATAATTTTCCAGATATACAACTTTTAAATTAAGAACATGTGAGTTATTTGGTATATTCTTTCTGAAGATAGATATATTGAATAAATCATGTTTAGGAGGATTTTTTTGGTACATGTCATAATCAATTGGTCACAACTCCAACATGATAATGAATCTCAAAGGGGGTGATATATATAGAACATATCTAAAAATCCCATGAATCTCTTCTTTGATGATATGTAGAGGAATACCTAATTTCATGCCTTAGACCGTAGTTCCCATCTATAATTGTCTTCAAATCTATTTTTTTTATTTTTTAGCACTAGAATCATACTGAATTGTATTTATTATTTCAAGCATGTCCACAAACATATCTAGTCCTAAATGATGGTATTCCCCAACATCATCCGAGCATGAAAATTTTTTATCATATTTTCCCATAAATATCTTTAGAAGTATTCATTTCATTCTAGACTGGAATATATTTTTGTAATAAAATTCACCTAGATAAATATTTTGGACTTATAAAAAATTAAATCCAATCACACATTCTCTCATTATTTCTTCCAATAAATGAGTTTTCTACTAAAAATAACATCATTCAACAAGCGATACATTGTAATAATGTTGAGATTAGTTTTTAGGGAATAATTAGATCTTTTCCAAAACATTGAGGTGAATCCTTGTTCTTTATCTGATAGAATTTATAATAGTACTCTATGTTTATTCACTATTTCAAAAAAGTATATTTTTAATTCTGATTGAGTGATAATTCATCACAAATTGTAAAAAATTTATGATCCTTCAAAAGAAAATCCATGACAACCTATATAGAATTATTTCATTGGTTTGTCTTCACAAATCTAGTGAAAATATCCATTTATATTTTTTCCCAATTATTTATAGGTATGGGTAATTGTTTCAACAACACCTTTGACCATTTACATTAAACCTTGACTTTTTGTAATACTAGGCACAATGATGTATATTCAACAACTTCTGTACAGATATTGTCCCACCAATATTTCCTGTTATGATCTTGATACAACTGTGTGCTCACTAGTTAGATGGAAAAGGTAACGTTATATGATTTAGTAAATCTCCCCTAATTTATCTTGTTATATGATATTACAAATACTAATTGATGAAATATTATTACTCCTTCCTTCATAATGTATTCAAAATAATGATTTCCTATTTATTATAACTTTCAACTTCTTATGAATTTCCACATAATCTCATTGAGCATCCATTATCTTGTCTAAAATAGATGGGTGGGAAATCATTTTATAAATGATTGATGGTGTTCTTTGATTTATGATTCCCATATCTATCCTTCTAATCTATATAAATATTGTATCGTTATTAATTTTCATAATTGATAATGTTTTATGATCATTTATACTATGGAAGTATGGAACAATATTTTTTTAATAGGATTTTAGCAGATTAATCTGTTATAATCCTTGATAAAATATATCTTTATTCTCTAATTCATATTAAGCTCCATCTATGTGGATATTTATTTCAGACTCTTATGATCATTACATATCTCACACATCTCACCATTATGATAAATCCTATATATTTTCAATGTGAAGATAAAGGATTCCAACTCCCCATTATGTGTGTAATGGTTTTCTCATGAACATTGAGTATCCATGAAGATTAGATTATCATATTATAATATTTCATTAGTACACATCCTAATCTAGTATTTTTTACATCATTGTATACCACAAATATTTCCACACATATTTGTAATGTATGTACATGAGTATTGATAATACATTAATCAAATTATTTGATTCATTCTTCACAATCAGCATTCTATAAACAAATTAGTGAATTATGATTCATCTTGGTTATTGGGTTATGAAATCACAATATGTTCCTTACAAATATTCGTTAATACCCAACAAGAACATGAAACATATGGTATCTATTACATAATTTATTCTAGGACAATAAAAAATTACATTTAACTTATAAGTGTCTAGAGATATCCTATTATTGGTGATATCATTCCACAATTAAGATATATCCTCCATCAATAACTCAATTTTCATGTACCTTCTAAAAATATTTTCCCTAAGTAATTTTTTAACATAGTAATCAAATGATTCTCAAGATCCTCCTTACTCTTAGAGTATATCAGAATATAATCTATAAATAATAAGGGATTATTTTATGTAATTTATAAAGACACTATTAAATACTTATATGAAAATCTATGGTGCATTTGTGAGTCTAATGGGAATCAAAATGAAATCATTGTGTTCCTAACATTTTAAAAAGATAGTTTTGTGCATACCATCATTATTCAACTTTAATAGGTGATATCATGACTCAATGTATTCCGTATAGAAATACTTTTCCCCACATAATTTATCTAATATTTTATCTATCTATGAAGGGGGATAATTTTTCTTTATTGAAGGTTTTTTGAGTTCATGATAATCAATTCATAGGCACTATCATCCATCCTTATTATAGCTGAGTATAATGGGAACATCATACATGAATCACTAAAGAATATAAACCACCATTCAATATTCTGTTATATATTCTTCCTCGGTTATTATAACTCAATAGAGGATCTACAATAATGATTCTATGATATGGGAATGGATCTAGATTTGTTTTAAATAGAAAACTCCTACTATCTGTTCAGAATAAGATTTGATAATTCTCTAGGAAATACATTAGTGAAGTCCATCAAAATAGGAATGACTCTATGCATGAATGTATACTTTGTCTCAATCATGTGAGATTGATATAATTTCCCATAAAAAATATTTTCCAAATTGATAAGAATATTCTAAAATATATTCGTCCTCTCCCATTGTTCTTTACATATTTGATGTATTTTTTGGGATGTGAAGAGTGATCTCTCATTCTAGATAGATAAAAATGGATTTATATAAATATTTTCAGTACAATACCAATATTAGATCGAAATAAAAAAATTGAATTTAGATGTCTTTTTCATGTAGGTTGTATACAAAAAAATAAATTGGGGAGGAGTTATATTGTGTAGATTAAATAATTTCAATATTAATTATTCTCATAGGAAAATCAATATTAATATTTTGAGGTGTTTTTTAATAATTATACTATAAATATATTATATGAATTACTATATAGAACATGAATAAAAAAGTAAATTTTTTTCATGAATGAATAACTTCCATAACTATCACTATGTAATTATTAGGATCCAACTCAATATTAGTTTTTGAAAATTTCTATAATTTCATCCATGAAGGTTTTTTTAATTTATGAAATTGTGGAACACATTCTTTAGGGTATTGAATATCATAATATCCATGTTCTTTATATTTGAAACATTGTAATATATGATGATATTTTATGTGAACCTTCCGTTCTTCTTCCAAATTAATGAACTTATTTATATCCCCTAAGAAATGATTATCCTGATGCACATCCTTTCCACTAATGAGGAATCTTCCAATTCTATTTAGTGAGTTCCCACGATGCTTATTCCCATACTTTTGACCAATGGGATGTTGGATTTTAAATATTCTATGAAACTTTTTTTATACAACCATACTAAAGACAATTTTTTTCTTTTTTATATGTGAGATCATGAGACCATTGGGATTATAAAATCATTATCTCAAACATAAGGGCACAATGAATAATATCTTCATAGCTACAAATTTAATGAATCAAAATGGATTTTTTAGACATTAATTTAATCCTATATTTTATCATTTGACCATTCATTTAATTTTGATGAAAAAACATGAGATATATTGTACGAGCATTAGGGTGTTTTTTTATCATACACCCCAATAGAATCATCTATATTGTTCATCTATTTGAGGAACTGCCTCACTATTATAATATAGAGAGTTTTGGGAATATATTTCTTTGGAAATACTTTTTCCAAATCCATTCTATTATACATACTCATCTTAATTATTAATAATCATGTACTTTACATCTTATACATCAAAATGACAGACCACCAATATGAATTTCTATTCATATGAGTATTATATGATAAATAATATCTTTTTAATAGAGTTAGTCCATTTTTAGATGAAAATGGGACCAAAATATTCCCAAATGTTTGGATTCCTCTAATACATAAAGGATTTTACCATACAAAGGTCTTTCTTTAGAGGAGGGAGTTCTATACTATTTATTTTCTTATGAATAACATAAACAAGTTAGATAAAATTTTCTTGTGGTTATTAACTCACATTTGAATTATTTTTATCATCAAATTATGTAAATCATTACATTTCCAGCCTCATAAGTAGTTTTAATGTGTTCTCTTATTTCAATATATTAACTATAAATTGAAGTAAAAAATTTTATCAATTAAATAATTATCTACTGAGTGTGTAAAAAATAAAACTATAAAAAATAAAACTATAAAAAATGCAAGGATATATATATTAATGAAATGTATATAGTAACAAATGATTCTATAGGATTCAATCTAGGTTATCCATGGTGATAGAATTATCCATATGGTTATTATAAATGGTTTCTATTCTTATTCCTCAAATATATTGAGACCACCATTTTATACAAACTATACTGATATTGTCTATTTATGTAAAATATTACATTATTTTAAGCATGGTTTTACAGAAAATATAAATATTGGATCAAAAAGCGTAGTTTATGAGGAATACAAGGTACATAATTAAAAAACATGAAACTTGTATATAATAATATTTTTGTTAATCTCTATATTGATATTCTAACTCACATTGAGCAGCTAAATATATACAAGATAACTATGTGTATATATAGGCATTAAAAAATATTCTATAAATAATATAATGTTAATAAACATGGAATATATGAAAACCAAAAATTTAAAAGGCATTCCATGATAAAATAAAAGGAATAGATCAAGAATAAAAATATAGAGGCTCGATATATCAAAAAAGGACTCTGATGATCTTGGAAAGTTAGTAATGTGGAAAAAATATATTTCATGACTTAATCATGAGTCATGGATATCTTACAATAAGGTATCGCATGTTGGATAATTTATTATAATGGATTAGGTTTTCTCCCCAATAACATAAATAGAGTCTCATGAGAAAAAAATCCAATTATTTGGAGCACTATATAAGTGAACTCATTATAACATATACATGAATTTGTTTTCAAATAATGATTAATAATTATGAAAAATTGTTTCCAATATAATGAAATGTGTTTGGTAATATTTTCGTAATGAAAAAAATGGTGTATCATAATGGTATCCATGAAAGAGGGGATTAAATCATTCATGGAAAATAATAAATTTTAAAAAATAATCGTATATTACTAACATTGGTGTCTAACTAATGTCAAAAAATAATAATTGTGTTTATATAACTTTATAAATTTTCCACTTTTCTAATGATTAAGGTCAAATATCAAATAAAATTTAAGAAGGAAAAATGAATATTTATTTCTAAAAACTAGAAATGATATTGATATTGTTTTTCTGGATAAAATTAGTGATATTATAAAATATGGCGGATTAAAATAGTGTATGTATTGTACCTGGAATTTGGCTAGAAACAATGAAGATAAATTTAATCATGTTTTCATTATTGAGAGGAATGAATATGAGAACCCTAAAAACATGTATTTTTTCATAAAAAACGTGAATTTAGAAATATATATTTCTAAATCAATATACAGAATATAGGAGTATTATATAATATTAATGATTAAATAACATAAGAAAACACGATGTAGATGTAGATATAGAGAGTGTTACTGAATTAAATTATTTTGGTTCAACATGATCCATTACATTTTATCTTAATTACTTCATTGTATGAACTTGGTGTCAAAGATAAAAATATTAGATTAATTAATTTATTAATTGAGAACATAATATATATATATATATATATTATTCATAATAATTTTATTATGTTCATTTATAACTATTACACTGATTTATAAGGCTCAATTTTGATGTTTCATAAGCATTCATTTCACTATTTCATGGTCGGTTTACCTATTTTAACTAGGGATTCATTTATTTTTAAATGGAAATAAATCTCAAGATGTGAAATTAAATTTATTTTATTAGATTAAAAAACATTTATTTTTCCCATATTTTTGTGTCATCGACATGGTCATTTTTTGTTTCATTAAAAATATTATCGTTTAGTGGTCAGTTCAATTAAGCTATTTTACCAACCATCAAAAACATTTCAATATATTCAATATTATGAATATATATTACTGTAAAAACATGAAGTTATTTATAATAAAATTATTATAATATCATTAAACCATAGAAATTGTTTTCTCACCATCCTTGATGGTAGTAATGGAAAAAAAATCCATGTACAGAGAGATGGTTAAACATCATAATATGGACAATAGATTCATTTATATGAATAAGAGGAGATGAAAAAAGGAATATCATAAATATTTTCCATTATAAATATATTATTCCACTATATGCAAGAAACTAATGTAATTATTCTTTTATGGATGAATGCAGTGAGGATAATGTATAATGATTAATGTAATTAGTAGAGGCTGATTGAAAATGTTACATCTTGAGTATCACATCCATTAAGGACCACTTTGAGAACATCGAATTTGACTCTTCGTGAGACAAAAATATTTTGTATGTGGGTGGATTGGAAAATAGATGGTTTGGGAAATATTGTGAAAGCTTTCTGGATTATAATTTGTGAGGAAAAGGGGGATGTGTAGTTTTTAAATTTTGAGAACAGGTTGTTTTGAATAATGTATTAATTAGTTTACTATTTTTTCTAAATATTTTCAATAGTATTGATTTTTGTGACTATATTTTGTAAATGGTTCTTATGAGTTCAAACCAATAAAATCCTAATTAATCCATGACTCAATAATTCATATATCCAACATATGATATAGAATTTTGAAAATTACCACATTTCACCATTAATAATAAATTTATCTATTTAAGAAACTTATCCAAAAATCAGATTGACCAATTATATATGCATATATTTAAAAAATGGTAATTATTTTATGAATATTATTTAAATTTGTGAAATTTAATTTTTAATTTAAATCACACTTTTTTTGAGTAATATTAATTTGAATATTAGAATCAATTTAATAACACTTTCAAATATTTTTTATAGTATCATTTAATTATATAAAATCATAATATAAATTAATGAATCCATTTTTGGGGAAAAATTGTTTCTTTATAATTGGTATATTAATTATAAAATTTCAAATGAAGTAGTTACATTTTATAAAAATAGTAACACATAAATTATCATTTTGAAAACATTTATTTACTTCTACCATGATATAAATGCACAATATTTTCATTTTATAAGATTCCGAAATATAAATTTAAATTTGAAAAGGATCGGTTACAATTCTAGAAGTAAAATTACTATTCTAATTGTCAGGTTTATATTCGAATTGGTAGATAACTGTTCCAATAGTCTGATTTATAATGATCACATGTGTCTCATACTTCTAATAAATACCTCTTATTCTATTAATTAATCATTCACATTGAATTTCCATTAGGATTATAAATGACTTCTTTTTTTAAAATGAACATTATATATTTGATGTTATGTTTTATTTATATTTCTTTGTTCATGATTAGAATCATTATGCAAGATCGAGCATATCCAAATTATCATCCTCTTATTAACTTATTTTTATGTACTGTACCATCAATATATTTGGGATTATAATTGGGTTTTTTCGAACTATTTTATCAATATTAATATATTCCAAAATTAAGTTTTTGTCACTCTATGTGATGTATCATATATATTAATGAGATAATTATCATTAATGAAATTTGATTATCATAATTATGGTTCATTCAAGGTATAATTGTTTTTAAATAATAATAAAACAATTTTACCATTATTTTGATATTAATGATTTTATTTCAATATAAATACCACATAAATTGTTGATTTATAAGATGAAATAAGTTGAATGTTTTAAGATAATATGATTTCCTCTTCTTTGGATGGAATCCTTCAGATCCTCACTAAAAGATCCTTTGAATTCTATTTTAAGAATTATTGTACCTATACAACCTGGATAATAATGTTTAGATGATAATTTATATAAGAATGGTTGTTCTTGGAATAACAAATTGGTGTAAATAATAGAATGGATGAGATCCCTTTTATAAGTGGTGGACAGGAATCACATTTGATTTATTAAAAGATTTACATATTACAAATTCATTCTGGAGAATAATTCTTCCAAAAGGGAAAAATATATATTTTTGGATGATATGAGTTCCAAATATGGTTATCCAAAATGATTTATAGAATTTTAATTTGAAAATTTACACTTAAATATCCATTTGACACCCCTTGTAAAACTCATTGAACATTTACCGACATGAGATAATTTTTAATGTTTTTAATATTTATTATGAAAAGAATAATTAAATTTTATAAATTTTATAAATATTATTAAAAATATTGAATCCATTTTATCCAGTTATATATACAAACATGTAGTAGATAATATTAAAATAAATTCACAAAAACAGATAAATATAAATTTAAGAAAATTTGAATTCAGTATATAATGTCATTATTGAAAATTTTAAAAAAATAATGTTATATAAAATTATACAAATAAGATTAATTAACTTTTAAAATAAAATTATTTACATTTATAATGATTTTAAAAAATAACTTTTTTAATTCATTGAAAAAAGATTATTTTTAGTTTAAAATTATTATTTACATTATTCATTATAATATTAAACCTTTCTAGAAATCCGAATAAATTTAAAGTATGTTAATTTTTGTAATTTTATGTTTGCATAATTATTTATTTTCCAATAACGTTCTTATGATTTATAGTATTTTTGTACATTATATTCTAACATAATGTAATGAAATCCATTTTTTATGAGTAGTAATATTTTTAATGAATATAATTGCATTACATAAAATATTTTAACTTTACAAGAAAATTTTATAGATATTTTTTAAATGTGTTTATTCATAAATATAACATCAATTTAATAGTTATATTGTAATGATATATGATATTATGGATAATTTATTTGTGGGGAGGTGGGTATCACATGATTTTGAATAAATTAAATTTATTTTACAAAACATTGTTAAATCTCATGGTGCTACAGTAACCACAACCAATGAATTCATCTACCAAGAAAGATATTATGTAGTGTATATATATAATACTTATTAGTGAATGCTTAAATAAACTATGTAGATCAAAATCAACATGATACCATAAAAAAATATATAGCTGGTTATTTTTTAATTTAGATACATGGAATAAATTATGAACTGATGTTAACATAATAAATAAATAAAATTTGAAAAAAAAACCCTATTCCATTAAAATATTTCCCCGAGTCCAATGTACCCTAGATAAAACATACCATGATCAAACAAGAAATGGTTCCCACCACAATGGATTATTTTAAGAATATATGGACCCCCACTACAAATGTTAATTGATTATTATAATTATCCTCATAAGATTTTTGAAATCATCAGAATATTGATATTCTTTTCAAGATCATTTGAATATTCTCCATCATTTTATGAATATTAGTAGGGTTGATTAGTAATTTATATATATTCTATATCTAATAATGTAGAGAGAAATATAGATGATCGCGAAATGGTTTTAAAAGAGACATTTAAATTATTTGTTAAAAAATGTGGTTATATGAGAAATATTCTATACGAAAATCATACTCCCATGAGCCCCCATAACACATAACTATTGAAATAATCATGTATTCCATCATTTGGATTGTATATTTTTTGTTCATGTTATATTTTATAATTATATATCATGATATTTTTCAAATTTCTTCAAATGGATTACAACTATGATTTCTAAAAACATAGTGATAAACATATGGGATTTGTTAGATATGATCAAAACTAGTATTCCATGAAACATTTATAATAACTCTATATAAATAATTTCAAGGTTTTATATTATATGTGATTTATATATCTAACTTATTTTGGATAACATTGTGAGTTAGCATATAATCACTGATATGGAATTATTCTATTGAATCATTCTTAGTAAACTCATCACATAGTCTGTTGTGATTTGTCCTCACCTCTATATTATTATAGTTGACAATTTATTCATACCAAATGGCCTTTAGTGTTCATCCTTAACATATAAAAAATAGTGTGATTTTTAACTTATTTAGTAAATATTCAATTCAATCACAACAAAATAACATTTCCTTAGTTATATGTTCACCATGTGGATGACTAAGTGAATAACCCATTTTGAATGGTGATGAATAAAATAAATTAATCTAAAAAATGAAGGAACTATTATATGATCAAGAAAATGATTTAATGAGTTAACATCCTTCTTCTATCCATCAATAAACGCACCAAAATTATATTTAGAAGTAATGGAGTGATAATAAATGTAAAATAAATCAAAAACCATGAAATTTTCAAAAAAATCAATTAAAATAGTCATTAAAAAACATCAACATTTTTTGACTTCGTTAATTCTATATGCATATTAATAATCAAAATCATAAACCCCAACTATTAAAAATATACGTCATCTAATTAAATATATGAATTTGTTCTAAATTCATCGTATAGATGATTCCCATTATCCATTTTCTAAAATATGTAAAAGTAAAACAATGAAGATGTCTCATATAGTAGTATTTCCTAATTTTCAAATATAATTGATAAAAGATGCATTTATTTTTTTATGATTGATACAAACAATGAAAGTTTCAATGAAATTATAATGACACTAGGGTTTCAATATATGAATTTATAAATCTATCTAGATATCATGTACTAGAAAATTGGTTTCATACACCAATAACCACCATTGCATCATCCTAAAAAAATTTAGATAAAAATCATGTTGGATAAGATATATGATATGAAAAACCAAGAATAAAATATCAATAAAATATGTGATTAAAATTATATTTCTATATCATATATTTTAAAATATAATCCATGAATAAGAATAAATATATTATGAAAATTAGATAGTCTATATGTGAGAAAAAAAATTTATTTTCTGCAAATCAATTTGAAATAAAATTATAAATCATTATAGTGTAAAGAGATGTTTCACCGAAATGTAATTTTTATTCATGATATGAGTTTCTATATAATAAATAAAACTAATCATTATTGTAGAAATATTTTAATGATGTATATGTATTATATATTAAATATTATTTTGTATCATTCGTCTATTATTTTATTATAATATTGAGATATGAATAATTCATGTATTGGATAAAAATTTATAGTTTAAAAAATAAGGGTTTTGGGGGGTTTTGCACAATTCCTAAATTATTTTTACCACATTTAATAATTTTATTTGAAAAATTAAAATAAAATTTTAATTTCAACATGTTGAAATTTTCATATATTATTATTTGGGTTATTATATGAATAATGTAATTTCATGAATCATTGTGAAAAATCCAATTTCTATTAAAAAATATCAATTTTTTAATGTAATTCAAAATTTAAATTGGATTAAATAATTTTAAAAGGAATAATAGTAAAAACATATTATTTCTAATAAATATTTTGTAATTTGAATAAATTTTTGGATCAATTTGAATATAAATTATTTTTTATACTGAAGAAAAATTTTCCTTGGAAACCCACATTTTCATGGTGCTTTTGAGTAAAATATTATATTAAAATTTTCCTTTTCTTTTAATTAAATTCCACAAAATGGATAGTATTTTTTAAATAAATATATTTGATATTATATTATATGTTTTACATAATTTTTTTCATAATTATTTGTAAATATAGTAAAGGTTATTTGATACAGTTAACGATAACATGAGGTTCTCCACGTAATGTGTGATTGGTTTAAAATTAAATTAAAAATATTTGAATTTAATTGAGAAAATAATATTAATGAATTAGAATCCATTTGAAAAAATTATATACTAAGAACAATTTTATATTAAAAATAAATTAAAATTACCTTTGTTCACAAAACATGATACTGTGATGATGAATAAAATAGTAAAAGTAAATTTAAATGATATATGACTAATTTTTTTTAAAAATGATTTATTTTATGTCGTGGAGGAGTTTCTAAAATATTGATTCCTTAAAATATGTAATTTATTATATTTTGAGAAAATTTATTTGATAATGTCTTTACATTATAAAAGAGTTTTTATTATTAAAAAAACTACCCCACATTAATTATATAACGGAACTTTTCCCCCACTTCTTCAAACCTATCAAGACATTTGTCTCCATTGAACCCTAAAAAAATATCTACCCATCATCCTTAGAAACATTCTAGTGGATCTTTTCATCTTAAAGGGCTAATCAAATGGTTATTTACAACAAATCTAATAGTGTATTTTGTAATACATGTAAAACATAATGCCAAATTAATTTATTCATATGTTTTCTTTTACCACCATAAATTATATCTTAAAATATATAATATAATAAAAATGGTATCAAAAATATATTTTGATTATATTTAGTTTATGCACAATATATATCCATATCATTCCCCATCAAATATGAAATAACGTCGTCGCTCATTTGAATGGTAAACCACAACCTCATGAACTGAATCAATCTATATTCCATCAGCAACTCACATAGATAAACATATTGATGTAAATAATTAATATATGATATTTATGATAAAATATTAACTATGGGAATTAATGAATCATTTATTCCTTAACCCTTATCCAATTAAATGAATTTAATAATTGCTCATTCATACATACAACCAACGTTACCAACAAATCGATGTGGTTCAGTTTACATTACTAAAAATCAAGGATTTTTAGGGAAAAAATTCATTATTAAATATGACATCTATAGTACTAACATAAATCATTTGAGAATATAAATATATTCTATACCCAATAACCATAACATTACTGACAAAACATGTATGAGAAAACATGGTAATAAACACATGAAATAGCAGTAATAATAAAATATTTGTTTACAAACTGGTGGTGATATATTGTTATAGGATCATGAATGACATTTTAAATTTCAATATGGTTATATTATGAATAAATTACAACCTTAAGGAATATAATGTTTTTTTGAAGCCACGATAAACAAGGGGAAGTGTGAGGTAAAGAGTTTTGCTTCAATTTTCATTTATTATGTAATATATTATTATTATAAATAAATATATTTCATAAAGGGAGAATTATAGAACATTATAATTTAATATTAATAAGTGATAATTATTAATGGTAAATTATGTTATAATTTTAAATATTTTATATATGGGTAATTTCCATGAAAGATTCCATTTTGTAATGAATTTTATAAATTAATTTATCTCCATGGGGTTATATTACATCTTCATTGTCTCCGATAATATATTCTCATGGGACTAATTACAATTTATTATATTATAGTGTATTTCAAGTATTTTATATTGATCTTTATTTTATATTTATTATTGATTCAAGGACTAATTGTGAATTCAATGTTATGGTCATTTTAAGGGTTACTCATCTCTAATTTTCTTCATTGGGATATATTTTATGATTCACACATATCTTAATTTTTTAGGAGTATCTACATCCCATTTATATTTTATATAATTAATATATTTATATAAATTTTCATTAAAATTATTTTTTCTATTATTTATTTCATGGGGGTTATGATTCAATACATACCAAGTGGTTTTCATTGATTTCAAATCCTCATCGTTTTTATAGATTGTTTATGATTATATATCCTTTGGTAGAAAAATTTGATAGTTAAACTATAAACAATAAATATTTTCTTATACCCTAGTTATTCATTATTTTCTAAAGTAATAAATACATTTCCATTTCTATAGTACATAAAATGAGTATGTATTATTTTTGACGATAATTGTATTTCTCTATTCAGTCAATATTAAATATTCTTCTATATCAATGATTCCTATAATTATTTCGGTTTTTTTGAAATTATCCAAAATATTTTATAATTTCAATTTTCTATTCTTATTATATTTTTAATATAATTTGATAGAATATTCCCATAATTTTCGATACAAGATACTTTTTGAATCTGTTTATATAATTCTGAATATAATAATGGTTTTATCATTCAAATACATATTTTTCCATTGTATGGTTTATGATCAATTTCACTATAAAATATATTTACATTGATTTTCTAGATTAATGTTTTCGAACATTACGAATCCCTATAAAAAATTCTTCTAATAATTTTACATTGTACTCCTATAAAATATTCATAGCCATTTTATTTAAAAAAATTATTATAGAATATAAAATATATCGTTCTCATAGAAGTGCCTAATTATAAAATTATTTGATTGACTTTGGAATATCTTGATAAATTCATATTCTTTACTGAAAATGTTAATTTAATGATACATAAATTTATTCATGAAATAAAATCAATATTTATATATATGGGGATGTAATTGTAAATGTAATCCTTAGTGGGGTCCATAATTATATATCCACTCAACTAAATGATAGGTATCATGATAGAAATTAGTAAAATAACATAAATGGGTTATATTAATAGCATTAAACTGTATTAGAAAATTTTTTGATGGTATTAATATAATTATTTATTATACCATGACTTCATATATTATTAATTTACTTCCATGAGATTCCAATTATTATTATTTATGAGTTTATTAAATCGATATTATCTAATGAAGAATTTATAATCAATTTATAAAATAAATGGCATACATTTTTTAGTCATTTCTATTCTTTATTTATTTTCCTTATATAGTTATGATTGTCATTTTATTATTTAAATAGAATGTATGTCTATTCATTTTACCTGCTATATTTTCTATTCCATGATTATTCATGATAGCTTCTACTATACAAAACAAATATAGATAATATGATCCCACCCATACTTTTTTTCTTTCTCTATTATATGAAGACAAATACATTGACTTCTTTTCAAGGATGATGATAATTTAATTGATTGAAATTTATATCCCAATTCCAAATGTAAAATGGGTATCATATATGTATCAGGTTTTATAGGAATACTAAACTAATTGGTTATTTTTTATTTTTCTCCAATATATGTGAAATTTGAATAAATTATACACCCACTCTAGTATAATAGAGTTGGGTTCATTATAGTCATGATACACTATATGTGATCTGATTATAATCCATAATAGTAAATCCCATAACATATCATTAGACATAAATATATACCATATAACACATCTACGTTTTCAAAAATGTATATATAAATGATGAAGTGAGTCTGGTTATAATCTTTTAAAATTTTAATGACAATCATTTCTACATTAGATTAGAGAAAAAAACATCATCAAAAAATATTTGGAGATGATATATGTAAAAATTTAAAAATTATTATAATAACATACTAAGACAATATAAATCAATTTCTCAATTATATGATTTAAAGATTAATGGGAGATAAAAACATTATTTTCATGATCTACTAATACACATTTCTCAAAAATCACATGACCAAATAGGCATATATCATGTTATGAGATGTGATTTATATAAAAAAATTATTAATTATTTTTCTCCCATATAGCAATCAATACAATATTCCTGTTCTATATATAGAAACATTTTGTATTATAATATAGCAGAATATGATAAACAAATACAAAATTAAATGAGTCAAAATACCTCTAAAATTTATTATTCATTGGTTCCTTGAAACCTATTTGTTTATTTGAAAGGAAAAAGGGTATAATGAGGTATTAATAATTCATATAATCACATAAAAAGTATTGTTCTAAATATCCTCCAAAATGATGATTTTTTTATTTTACAATTTTAAATAAAACATAGAGAAATATTTTTACCCTAATAATTGATAAAACATATCATTGATTAATCAATGAGCATACCAATTTTTAATCATAACCCAATTCTTCTATGATAATAATCAAAAAGTCAAAGAGAACCATATACTCTTTTTAAAGATATACATCATGTATATAATATTAAATTATGGAGAGATATGATATATTTACATTAAAACACGTCCAAATGTCTATACATTAAATTTAATTCAGTTGGTTCCATCCTATCGGATAGAAGTGAAATAAAATTAGTCATATGTAGTTGATAAATACAAAATTGACCATTCCTATGAAATAGAAAATCAATACAATTTTCCAGGAAAATGTCAGGATTTCATTCTAAAATGGTTGGAATATATAATTATTTATTTCATCAAGAACTCATAAGGATACTTTTTCCAAATGATAATAAATATTTCAAACATTCAATACCAGTATTCTAGCTAGACCACCATTTAGATCTCAATCTCAAGTAACTGTATATACCATACCATCAGAATATGTAAAACTCACTCAATTAAATAAGAAAATGTTCCTTGAATGATGTTAACATGTTTATAAGAAGAATTGTATTGAATATATCCATCTATATACGAAATAAATCAGACAAAAAATGAACTCCATTAATTATTTAACAGTATGATTCACATTTCAACCCTTTACATAATTATTTTTGGAGATATTTGTAAATATTAATATTATTATGATTTATATAATTATATATGAACATATTTATTATAACATATATTTAATAAAATTGGTGTTCGTGCTTGTATTACTAAAAATATAAAAAAGAGTTTAGAACAGAAGGATTGTACATCACACCAAAGAAGGGACTTCATGATCCTCAGTGACTATATTTTCCACACAATACACCTAATTATCTATTCATATTTAATATTTAACAATTTCAAATTATTTTGTTATTGGCTAGTGTGTGGGGGTGTTTCTAGAATCACAATAACATTCATGGTTTTATGGCATATAAGAATTTGTTTGAGGCTTAAACATCTGATTGTTAGTGGCTTCAAAAAATTTTATATATTTATACATATTATAATTTTGTTTTAATATAGTATAATTTAATGTTTCCAATTAAACCAAAATGTTTAAATTTATTATATGGTTACATAAAATACCATTTCTTGTTTTCTAATGTTCAACCATTAAAAAACATGTCATATTTATATGATATTTATAAAAATGAATGGTGTGGTTTATATTTTATCCATTTTCATGATTCCTTGGGAATATGTTACCGTTGTATCTATGTATTAAAATATTCGGTTTCAAATTATATAATAATATATAAAAGTGTTACCCTTATGATAATATTCATTGATTTATTCATCCACCAGAGTATCCCAATTGAACATATTTATTTAACCATGAATAAAAATGAGAACTATTTTAGATTGATGTTCTGGTCATATCCACGAATTTAATATATATTTTTAACGTGATATCTAGATGTAACTATTGGGGAAAATCATTTTTTCTTAACATAGATTAATGCTTCATGACATAAATGTTTTCATCCATTAGAATAAGAAAACATTTCAATTTCATTATCATGTCGGCCTGTGGGTATTATAATCTATGAAAAAATTCCACGAAACCTTTCCAATTATAGTATTTTTCTTTTTTCTTAAAAAACTATATTCCAACACTAATTCATTAGAACTTTTTGAATGTATGACACAATATTTTCTTTTTATAAGATAGTTTTATAATAAAGTAATTATTTTGTTAATTTTTCCACCATGCAATTATTTATTCTGATCTTGAGTCCCCCATAATGATTTGTGGATTCCATTTCTAAAATACTGATGATAGATCATCATGTATAGGTTTTTGAATATAATTTCCATAAGAAAATTAGAAATATTAAAATAAAATCTATATATGATATTGATTGACCTCTGATATAGGTTAAACCACATTTAAAATCATGTCATCTTGTTTTTTTATGAAAATGAAATTGTTCTATTGATTATATAACAATACAATAGAAAATCAATGAAACACTACATAACAACAAAACAGAATTCATTGGATACTCTGACCCCTATAATCCAAATTATAACAAAATGATTTAAATAGTCATCAAATAAAACATGGATGACGAAGTCAAAGTGGGAAGTCCTTTATCTAATGAATGATACTCACCACTCATTGTAATAACATGTAATGATGTGGTGATGACATTCCAAAAGGTTTATATGACAAAATTTCGTTCCCTTTCCACCCTGGTAACATGATGCTAGAATAAATTGCTCAGATAAGCCTTTTATGATAAAAATTTCGGGTTCCAACATTTCATATCTCAATAAAAACTATCTCAATAGATAGATCCAAACAAATAGAAAACATTTTTAACACCCTTCCTAAAAAAATTATATTGGGTATATATTTGAATTACAATGATATTAGTTAACATCACATGGGAATCAAAGGTTATAAATAAATGACAATTAATTTTTAAAAACAGGGGGGATTGATTCCCACGAATAACTAAATCATTATGATAAAAAGAATGAAACCAAGTTAATATATGATACTAAATAAGTAAACCATAAACTCTAAATACATGTTAAAAATCATAGTATATGTAGAGGGAATTGTTAAAAATATCATAAAATAAGATAAAATGCATTCCAATATAATGATTCCATTGTGGAATCTATCAAAAAAAGAAACAAAAAATCATAAATATCCAACTACAATAAGGAATCCAAAAACAATATGATACTCTACTTGAAAAATATAAAAACCCCACATTACATGTTCCATGAATAATAAAATATTCATAAACACTAATTTAAATATACAAGGGTTTAGTATATTCACTATGTACGATTTCCTCATGTAGTTTCCCAAACATTCCACAAATTCAAGAACCTGTTACACAAATATATATAATGAATAAATAGTAATCTGGATTATTGTATATTAAATCCTGAAAGTTTTATGGTCAAAACGTTTATATCAAAATAAATAAAATACAAATCATAAATTTCAAAAAATCTATTTTTAAAATTAAAATTTTTATATGTAGAATGTCCATTCTTTTAAGTAGGATTAAATATTACACAGTGTCGCACACACATGAATACCAAATTAAATCCCCAAAACTCATGATCAGTAACTCATATTTTTATGAAGGTTTACCATGTTCTATACCCTTAATTTTGACATACAAACACGTAATCAGCCAACAAGAACCCTCAAAATGAAATCATTGACAAAAAATAACCCATTTATGCAATATTATATTTTCAATATTAATTATTTATCCATTTACATATAGGTATTTAATAAAACATATTTTATTTTCTATTCTTACGCTATGATTTGAATACCATAAAAATTGTGACCAATTAAACAAGATACCAATAATTTTACTTTTAAAGAAAAACATAATCAACTATTTATAAATAAAAAAATTAATTTTAGAAAATTTGAAGAGTCTTAATATCCTTATATTGATTTTATTCTCACCACAAGATCAAAGTAGAATAAAAATATATTCAACCAATATATTATCAAGAATTAATTCCAAAAATTCCCAATTTGATATTTCAAAATAAATGGTTAAAATCATGGGTTGTTTATATTAAATTTTAAAAACAATAATGAAAAAACATCCCAATTATGATGGCATGAGTTAACCACATCAAGGCCCACAACCTTATTAAATAATCAATGATTGTTTTAGATATTTCAATAAATATGGAAACTATTAGTAAAAGGTAGTGTTTTTCGTCATTATCATATTTCTTTCAATTGAATCTTTCGCGGAAGACCGACTATAGAGAAAACCATGATGAGAGAAGAAATCCATTACCATTTATAACCAACCTAGCCTCATAATATAGTGTTTCATGGTATCCTAAGAAAATATCAACATTACTATCAATATTGAAATATAAGGACACCTATGTTTTTTCCATTATATGGTGCCCCTCCTTATTTTCTATATAGAGACAACTATATTTAAATGATGACAATGATAGGTGTCTTACATCCCATGGTTCTTCTCAAAATGATTAAAATCCATCTTATGACATCCATAAACCATTCAAACAATCCCAAAATTAAAAAAACAATATAAATATAAACAATAAAAAATAATAGGTAAATATTTCAATCTATATTTTTTCAAGAAACCTGATCATGTTGTTTCAAGAATTAATAAGACAAAAATGTAATTTTTATTGACTATTTTTTTATGAGAAAAAGATGAATGTTATATGTTGAAATGAACTTTTCAAAACTATGTGAATCATGCTATGAAGTTAAATATTATAAATTACACTTCAAATGAATCAAATATAATCATTATAAATCTATTATATAAAAATTGATGGAAAAAACACCCTATGTTGTATTTTTTCTATAAAAAATGGGATATGTAAAATTAAAGATAACATATCAACGTTTATGACTTAATGATTATTTTTTTGTTAAAAAATAATGGTATCAAATAATATTATATAGGATACATAAAAGCTACTCAAATAAAAAATTGTATTTCCATTAATAATATCCCCATGCTAAAAAATTATCTCATTATTTACATAAAATATCTGAAAATATTAATTGAGAGTTAGTGTTGAGTACACAATGTATTATCGAACTCATACAAAAAAATGATCTTTCCTTTTACATAAGTTACATGTTATTGTTTTGGTATTATGGGTTTATAAAAAATTAGTGATATTAATTGACCTCATTTTATTGTATGTCACTGAAACTTTTCATTTTTTTCCTAACTACTAATGGTTTGATGTTAGTACCATTGAGTTGGAAAAATGATAAATATTAGGAAAAATATTATGTTACAAACATCTATGTAAGTATGTGAGTGATGATGAAATATTTTATATTATTATCATTTAATTATGATTCATGAATCATGATCCAACTATGTTACCCAAGAGTATATATTGAGTAATCATATTTTATATAAAAATTCACTACTGGAAAATATTTGATTTAATGGGAAAATAGTTAGAAGTAGAAAATGATGAATATAAAGGAATGTATCAAGAATGATAGTGTTAGGGGATCCAAATGGTTTTGTGGTTGAAAATGAAAAAAAATATCAATTGATGAGGATACATGAAACTATAGAGAAATGATGTGTATGAAAAAGTATGTTTGAATCCATGAAATTCCATTAACCATATTACAATTGAATCATTTAGAAACATAGGATGCCAAAGAATATATGTGTCCTAAAATGCAGTTTTAGTGCTATGATCCCTAATCGGTGGTGAGTTGAAATAATTTTTATTCCCATAAATAATTTTTTTTACTAGTATAATAATGTCATCATCTTTATATATATAGTGATAGTTTATCTGAGGATTATTTTAAATCAACTGTATGAAAATTAATAAAATGTAAGAGTTATGATGGAAAAGTATAATCTTTTTTAAGAGAATATTTATTAATGACTTATTCTAGAATAAAGGGACTAATTTCATTTTATTTAAAATATAGATAGATCTGAATAGATAAACAATATTATCAATTTTATGGATTTTTGAACCAAAATGTGGAGATTGATTTTTTGTGATATATGAAAAAATCCTAATTTGAAGAATGTTCCAATGAAGATGACTAATGTAAGATTTTTTTACAATGTGGTTAATGAGGGTCCATGTATTAATTACATAATGCATGAGACACTTGTAATACAATTTTTATTATTCAAAATCAACCTCATATAGAGAAGTATTGTTATATTATATTATGTGTTCATATATCAAGTATTAGGTTCATTTATTGAGGATTTTTTGTCATAAATAACAAGAACAGATGATCATGACAGCTTATCATGAGAAATAAAATTTTAATGAATTGGGATTGATCTTGTATGTTGTTTTTATGAACTATAGATGTTGATATTTGTTGATATTAAATATATATTCAATATTTATATCTTGTGGGGATTTCTTATTCCAATGAAAGAATGTATTTATAAGAAGAAAGGACATATAGAGTTTTGAAAAATCTTAGATATAATAGAAATTTTAATGGACTCTTCAATATTTGAGTCCTCAATGTATTAATAAAATAATGTTATTCATATATAAAATTTTGAAATTGTCTAATACTTACGAATCTATATAATAGTTCAGTGGAATGGTTTGATGGTTACACAATTGTTAACTGATCAAGAGTCTTTAATGAAGGATAAGTCTCTAAGAGTGGTTATATTGATATCAAATATGTAACTCAAAATAATTGTGTGGCTAAAATGAACAATATAAAGAAGTTGTGTGAATTATGAATTCATGAGAAGGTTTTTCACGGCATTGAATGATGCTTGTAGACAATTTATGAAGCACATAATTTGTGGTTGAAATGTTGTAATCATTTTCAAACCTAAAAAAATAATTATATTCAAGAGTAATCATGGGACCATGTAATAAGTGAATCGTTTATGGTTGTAATGTGTATATGTTTGGAGGACCATTTAAGAAGGGATGATATCTAGTGGGGACGTTGTGATTGGATAGTTATGTGGAGACATCATGTAGATTGGTTTCAGAACATGGGGTTTGGGATGGTTTCATGTTAGCCATGTTTGTGAATGTATACTGATCAAAAGGTATAGATGTTCCATGTATCCCATGTGGCACTATTATGTACTTGTAAATAGAAGAGAGGAAAGATCCTCCCAAAAAATATCACATCAATAATTCATTCCAAATACCTCATCCAAAGGAGAAAAGTATAGATGTCCCATTGAAGGAATCACATAGGGTAGTTAGGCAGAACAACTCATATAGATGAGGACATACAGAAGAGGTCACATAGTAGACCTGATATTGAGTAGTGCCTTGGTGGAAATTATATTGAATTTTATCATAGGGAGACATCACATGATTCACTGAGAATATTAAGAGATAAATAATATTACACATAAGACGTATATTAAAGGATGTTTTGAGCATTAAATTTTAGGAAAATATTTTTCCGATATTCTTATAGTAATCAATGAGTATGGTAGAGAATCATGAACATATCAATTCTAGTAGTGGGAAAAAGGATACTCTGAAAAAAATTTCATGATTCACATATGATATCTGAAGTGGAGGAAAATGAAAAAAACAAAAATAGTTGGAAATTATCTTTATCAATAGTGTGTGTTACGAGTGAGGATATATAATGAGAGGCATTGAATTAAATAACTCATTTAGAATTTTATAAAAAATATAACATAATACGTAAAAAAGTAAGGTAAGTAAAATAAAAAATAAAATTAGGATTTATGAAGTACGATGAATCATTTTTTCAACAATGAAAACCCATCATGTTACTGATATACTGATGGGATATAAATGTCTATAACCTATTGTATGACCCTCATGGAATATGTGAATGAAGGTGAATAAAATAAACTACACCATGATTAAGGACTGATGAAACCTAAGTGCTTGTAATTCCTATGCGAATTTCAAGGAGGGGAAATGCCTAAATCATTTTTCTCATAGAATGAAAAATAATAATATATTAAATTATGATGTTAAACCACCGTATTTATGATCTGTATAATAACTCACTGTGGGGAAAAATTAAATCATATTAGTTCATTTCATTCTGTACATTCCTAAAATTTTTTAATGTTCTATTTAGAGTGAAAAGTTGAACATTCTCTTATATCATGGAGATAATATCGTAAGTAATGATAACTAATTAAATATAAAATTTTAATTTCTTCAATATCCATATTCACCCACATGAATGTGTTTTTCGTGGAATAAAAATTAATTTATATGATAAGGTTCTAATAATTTTAATGATGTACATATAAATAGTTATATACAATCAATATATGTAGCTGACATCATAAAATTTGTTATTGTATAGTTAAGGATTTTTAATATCATCTTATATTTGAATATTAGAAATATGTTCCCCAGGACATACAAATACTCGATCAATATTTCACTGTAGATGTATCTCGCTGAAATGGTTAGTCAGAGGTTTTTATTATGTAATAGAATAAATATGACATAAGATTTACACATGAATATAATTACTTTTAAAAACAAATAAATGTTCATCATGGATAATAATGATATAGTTGTCGATAATATAGGTCATGATGGATAAATTTTTATGCCTGGATTTATTGAGAATTATAATAAATTTATCATATAAAATCCATCTTATTATAAATTTTAAAATATATTATTTATCATTTTATCTTATTAACTTCATATATTTTAATATTTATATATATACATTGATACATATATCTTGAATTGAAATTATATTTTACCTATCAATGTATGAATTTTAGTTATCTCTATCCAATGATATCTCTGGAATACTGTAGCATATGAAAAAAATAATGTTTTAATGATTATGATTTCCGAATGAAGATAAAAAATACGATAATGAGAAAAAATGGATTTTATACTTCGGTTGTCAATTGACGTATAGAACATGATTTTTTATAATTAAAATAATATTTATTCTAATGGTTAATGGGTCAAATTTAGGGTCCCCTTTATAATGTTTTTTATAGATATGTAGCATGATAACCATCACAACATGATACCATCCCAATGAAAAAATTGAGGATTACCTAATCTATAGTTCAATGTGTTTTTTCTAATCACATAATTTGTTTGAGCTTAATAAAGTTCATATGTTTTCCTTCAATAGTTGACTATGTAATATATGACCTCAATTGAGGTATACTTATGAAGTGTATAGCTTTATGACGATGAATCATGTTACATCCCAGGTAAATGAAAAAAAAAATATTTTATATTTTTTAAAATTTTCGAATTAAATATTAGTTTTACATTAAATGGGATTCTATGTTTTATGGAATAGAAGATAGATAACATGATTCATTGAAAACATATGTTTCAAGAAACGTTGAGTTATTCTGAAAAATATTAATATATTATTATAATTTTAAATGGTTGTTAATGCATGTCCTTGTATTCAGAGAGAATGAAAAAATAACCATATTATGTTTAAATATGTTTCCTAAAATATTTTACAAGTATCCAAAAAAATTAGAGGATTAAAATAAGAAAGAATCTTAATTTAAGCATAAATACTCTAATATTCATTAAAAGGTCTATTTAATGCCTTTTGATGGTGAACCCTCATTAAATATATTTTTGGTGACTTTTATATGTTATATATGAAAAAATAAAATTCTTATTTAAAATCGGGACATCAAAATTTACATTGGTTATGTTTTTTGGTATTTTTCTGATAAAATACTTTATTTAATGAATAGTGAAAACTACTGTATTTTAATTCAAAGCTTCATTTTAATATAATATATTTATAAGGGAATTTTATATTTTTATTTTTTTTATAGTGTAATTATATTTTTTTGCCATATAATCCAATGTTTGTCATTTTAGTAATTTCACTTTGAAATATGACGTGAATAAGGGTCAATCATTTGATAGTTATTATTTCTTAAAAACATGATTTTTTTTGTTTTGACAGCAGTATTTAATTTTAAATTAATTTTCATCCACATATGCGAATTGAATTTGTCAATATGGATTCAATTTTTGGAATCAGGTGGTTCAAATTGTGTATATAGGTGACTTTTATTTTTAGACAATATGCATATTAACTTCAGTAAAAAATTTATTTACTATGGTTAAAAGGTAAATCTGGAAAATAAGGGTAACCAAATATTATTTTAATAATATTAAATTATCCTAACAATTTTTCTAATAATATTTTTTAAAAACATATCTGACCATGGGAATACCTGGGCCTATTTTTGGACCCCATAGAGCCACATGGGAGGGATAACGACACTTTATATAAATTAATTTAATGGAAAGACAAAAATGACATAAACATATATCTTTTATTAAAACAAATTTTTCATTGGTATATATATGATATTTATTCAAATATAAATAATATTATGAAATATCAAAATATTTCCTACATAATTGTATTTTTTAATAATTTTTGGACATCAAATAAATAAAAATACTTTTGACACAATAATGATGCAGTGTTTAGCTCATTAATGATTTATTTATATAAATAAGATTATAAAGATCAAAAAAATATCCAAAACCAGTCCAATTCTTAATAGATGATTTTATTTTGAGCAAGTGTCATATTATAATCTCCTTTAATATGTTCATGACCTTTATAAACCAAAAATAATTATATATAAAAATAATATTTTTCAAGCTTTCCTAAAGAATCATCCACAACCATATAAAAATCTCTCACTTCTAACCCATTACCCATACTTCGAAATCCCCATGGCTCATAAAAGCTCGGACAAATTAATACTACTACATCTATCCCACTATCCTATAAACCTCAACCTAGGAAGAAGTAAACATAATTAAACCATTTCATTCAAACCAAAGAGAGATACCTGATTTTAAGGTAACATCTTCTCTTAAGTTATTTGGTTTAATTTTACTTCTAAAAACCAATAAAATATTTTTATTCCATTTTTTATAATAAAACCATTATCCTCAAAATACTAGTATTTTTATTGAGAAGTATTAGAACTATGGTTACAAAAATCTTCATCTAATGGGTAAAGAATATACTATTTGTAAGGACGAAAAACTAATGCCTCACGAAATGATGATTGTTCAATATTCTCTTACCACCTCTTATGGTGTCCATTAAGATGGAACAATATTTATATGTGATATATATTATATCTATATTATTTATATAATTCTTTCTTTTTCATCTATATAATACCTTTATGGTTTCTATAGTGGGTGAATACGATAATTTCATTTGAGGAAGTGTAGAATACCTTCCCCTCAAAATGATATGACTCATTCATGACATACATGGAACATATAAAAGATGGATTTAGTGAAATAATATTTGATATTATTTTGGACTTATAATATAACAATTTATCATTATGTTTTTATTCCATTAAATATGATATAGAAATGAAAGTAGCTTCCATGAGTACATACAGTTTACCATCTCTATGAATGGTGTATTTCATTTCTTATCTCCTAATGTTATGTACTATTATAAATACATATATATATATATATACTGGATATATATATTATAAATATGATATCTAAATCATTAATATAATAATGGAGATATTTCATTTTTTACCACATAAACTTCTAGTATTTATAAGAAGTTCATTTTTTTCTGAAGTACTAAATATCGACAAAACGACTATTATTAACTTAAATGATTGCATAATTTTAATAATATGGTAATAATTAATATCGAAGGAAAAATAAATGTGAAAATTTTTCTTAAGAATGTAGAAATTAAATATAGTTTAATATTGAAGAGATTAAAGAACGAACGGGTCAAGTTAGACACAAGGTATGAGGTTTCTTATATAACTTTATATTCTGTGATATTTCCATTGTTCACCACTTATTTATTTCATGTGGTGTATTGAATAATTCTATATGATTTATATTATCATTATTATATTTATATTCATGGTATTCTATGATCCATTTAATGTTTATTATCTTTTGGTCATATGAATCAATTGATTACAATGTGGTAAGGGGTTTCTTTTATCCATTTTAATTTATTGATATTTCTATTGTTCGAAAATTATTTCAGGAATGTGGTGCATTGTTTATTTCCATTTGATACATATTATCATGATATATTTATATTCATGGTTTTTTGACATTCATTTTGTGTTTTTTTAACTTTTGTTCATATGACTTGATTAAGTACAATGTGGTAAGGGGTTTTCATCTCACTTTTTATTCCTGTGAGATTCATGCTATATTTGCCACTATTTTTGTGTGTGTGGTGTATGTACTACCCATTATTGTATTATTTGTGTAATATACTTAAATTTATTGGTATTTACATCTTCATTTTATGATCCTTCTTTCATGGGGTGTGTGTTTTGTATGTTACCAAATCAGTAAGGAAACCTCCACTGTCCTCTACTTTAAAGACTACTTTTTGTTATGTATTTTAATTTACTTCTTATTATGTTGGTATAAGTTATTATATATATTTATTTCTGTATATTTAATGTCTAATTGATGATATGACCATTTTTCTCTCATCAAATCATTTCATGAATTTTAAAGTGACGTCGTTAGACTGTCGAATTTCTGTAAGGGAACTTATTCAGGCAATTTAAATTATTTGGGTTAAACTTATACCTCTTGATTATGTCATGATATGAATATGTTTGAATGCACTCTTATTGTTTTACACATAATATCACATTATATTGGGTGTATTTATATTTTTTCACACATAATTATGCAATTGATTTATCCTTAATCTAAGGGTACAATCTTTATAAGGGATTTCCTCTCAATTTACATTTCATTGAGACTTCATTGTTTTTATGAACCAATTGAATTTTATATGTATTATATATAGTCATTTGGAATATTATATCATTAATATCATAATTATAATGATATTATTATGTTTTTATTAAATTTTATTACTCAATTTTCTGTATTCAAGCATCTCTCATTTTGTTAAGGACTCCTTAATTAAAATATTTTTTTAAAGATTTATTCTTATAAATCATTCTCATTAATGTCCATGTTTTAAAAATGTATTTTAGGATTTATTTATATTCAAATTAGTTTTTTAAAATTTATATTCCATTAAAATCTTTAAAGTGATATGGGACACTTTGATTCAAAAATATATTTATTAAATGTTTTAAATGGTTTTGAAAATGGTCTGACAAAGCATTGATTATGTATATATCTTGAAATGAAATATTGGGATTTCAATGTGGATATGTTATCTTTACTTAATACTTGATTTATGTTTGAAGAATATTTTATGGTTCTTGGGAATTGCATACATATACGGGTGGTTCTGTGATAAACCTAGGGTGGGTGAGCCTGATAGAGCTCTCTATTGTATTAGGTAATGGGACAGAGGTAAACGGTAATTTTTCTTCTAAGATATTTAGGAAATATGCACTATGATGGGTTTTCCAATCCTAACTCCATAAATTGTTATGATAGCTACAATTTATGTATGATATGAATTCCATAAGTTACCTTTATGATTTATGACTTCTATGTGTTATTCATAATTTCTATGATTTCGTTTGGTATGTTATGATTGAAAAGTATGGATTCATTGATTTGTATTTAATTGTGGATTAATGTTTAGTTTTCTTATTTTATATCCCTTACTGACCTTTTTATGCTCATTCGATGTTTTTAAATGTTTGTCATAGGACAAAAAGATGATTAGGGTCAATGATAGGATCAAGGAAAATTCATGCTGTCTAAAAAATTGAACTACACATGGATCTTTTTTTCTAATGTTTTTATTATAGGAAAAAAATAAACTATGTTGAAGTTTCTACTTTTAAATTTTTTTTGAGATATAATGTAATATTTATGGCCTAATTATATAATACTCTAAACCTGAAAATACTATCAATGTGAATTATTAATTAAATTCTAGATTTGTGTAATGTTTTATGGCTGGGTCTCTATTGTTAGTATCAGAGGTCGGTTTAGATAACATTAGATGCTATGGTGTTATTTATGCATAAGTGACCTAACCATAATGTTTATAATATTATAAAGATCCATTGTTCATTTAAATAAATTGAATGAGTTTAAGATAACATAAATAATTATATATTAGTATTTAACCTCCTCATAAGATATTATATGATGATTTTAATGATATACTCACACTGACCTTTTTGGTTTTATTATATGGCTAGATCTAGTAGGCACCAAAGTAACAGTGTATGTGAAAAAATGTTATCAATTTTCTGAATGTGTAAATAAATGAAATGGGAGTTGCAATGAGAACTCTTGTGGTTATTCTCAACCAAAAATCTATAATACTGATTAACCACCAGAATAATTGTAATTTTTACAGGGCCTCATATATGAGAGAAAAAATCCCTACGGATGATCAGGTAATAATCATAAAGGTAAATATGTTCAAAAAACTATGTGTCAAGGATGTGGAATGAAACACTGAGGAAAATGATTTAAAGGGATGGGATGATGATATAGATGTAGAAATAAAGGTCATAAATCAAGAACCTTCCATTGAAAAATAATGTATCTAGTTAACACGAGGAAATGGAACAAAGTTCTTTCTAAGGAATAAATTGAATGATTTAAAAGTGGTGTTCTTGGTCGTTATACAAAAATAATTCCTACAAAGAAGATATGGGAATGGGATCACCAGGATTATAAAAATACAAATTTTCCAATAACTAATTCCATTCCGATTGAGGATGGAGAAACTGAAAATGACTAATGAATGAGATGGATTATTTATCTAAATATGTTTTCATATTATTTAATCATATGATATGATTCATGATTTTGTTTGTAGGAAATAATTATTTCAGAAAAATTTGGTAAAGAATGGTTAACAGATCATTAAAAATGATGAATGAGTAAGAATTCAAGAGTTTTGGTGGATTTTAAGATGATTACATTTTTAAAAGTATTATTAATTTGTTGATGATGGGATTACATTGGAAGATAATTTATAGTATATGAAACACTGATTTTTGATATATGAAAATGTCATTCAAGGATTAATTATGAATTATATTGATGAGTAATGGTGACATTTTATTTTTGAAGAATCAATGTTCTTTATGAGCATATGGTGATTTGGGTTATTTTTGGAAATTATTAACCTATCATAAGGAATATGTGATTTGGTTAATTACACTACAGTATGAGACTTTAAGAGTAGTCGAATTTATAGGGAGATTAATGTTAAGATTTACTCTGGAAGACTAGGTGATTAAATCATTCTGATTTTTGGGTTATAATCATAGTTTGGGTTAATTTGAAGAATTTTATGGACATTTTTTTTATTGAATGTTCTTTCCCAAACATTGGGTATTTTTTGATGAATTTTTTGGATTAAGAGTAGTATTTATTTTTATAATGTATTATCCTTTTTGGGGAATTATCTGGTCTTGTACAAAACGTTTTGGTTTCGGTTAATGTCTAAATATAGGGTAAATATAATGTTTATATTTTTTGGATTATATGATAATCAATAATTTGATTCTAGTTCTTTTAATGTGACCATGTTAGTTTGAATACTTATTTTTTAGAGAAAAGATGAGTTTGTGGTAGAAAATTTGTGAAGGATGAAAGTAAACATGACAAGTAAGTTTGTTTACTTATGTTTTTTGTTAAGCTCATAAATAAATTCTTCCACATTATGAAAAGTATATAAAACAAAAACATTTTCCATTAACA
This sequence comes from Viscum album, assembly GCA_963277665.1. Classification (NCBI taxonomy): domain Eukaryota; kingdom Viridiplantae; phylum Streptophyta; class Magnoliopsida; order Santalales; family Viscaceae; genus Viscum; species Viscum album. Next base: position 999,999,585 of record OY728151.1, on the reverse strand, counting down.
TTTCCTACTGGGGAATCAATGAACATTTAACCCATCACAATTTTGGGATTTTGTTGTTGTTAACTTTCCCCAATTCATGTTTTCTACCAATCTCTGTCAAACATTGATTATTTTTTTCTATTTGATATCCATGTATTCAAACATGGAATCCTAGTATGGGCTATATCGGGAGAATAATTTATTTCTCTTCCTTTCTTTAAAAGTGATATTTTTATTGGCTATTTTTCCAATGTGGTACTTTCAAATGATGTTTCAAAGCCCAATTTTAAAATTTCGAGGACGCAATTCCCAAAAGGAGGGAAGGATGAAACATTCCATGTAAAAAAAGAATATAGCTTTTTTATATATTTTTTTAATAAAATATTAATTTTACCTTAATTGGTAATCAATGTTTTATGAAAACCTAATACGCTACATGTTTCATTGAAAACATATGTTGCACACAACATTGAGTTATACTGAAAAATATTAATATAATATTATTATTTTAAATAGAAGTTAACGCATAGTTGTTGTATTGGTGGGAATGAAAAAATCTAACCATATTATGATTAAATTTCGTTTTTAAATGTTTATAAATTTATCCAATAAATTTTATAGGCTTCAAATAAGAATGAATTTGATTTTAAACATAAATACTCTAATATTATTTCAAATTACAATTTACCACATTTTGATGTTGACCCCTAATTAAATACAATTTTGGTCACATGTATATATCCTATTTGAAAAAAATAGAAACTTTCTTTTGAATTTGGACACCAAATTTTATTTTGGGTATATTTTTTGTATTTTTCAGATAATTGTATTAATGAATAGTAAAAATAATGTATTTTAATTCAATACAACATTTCAGTCTAATATATTTATAATGATTGATTATCATTTTAATTGGTTTTAATGTGTAATTATAATATGTTTTATCAGTTTAATCTAATATTGTTCATTTTATTTTATTTCACATTTAAACTAGACATAATTAAATTTCAATCTTCTGATAGTTATTATTTCTAAAAAACACACATTTTTTGACAGCAGGAATTAATTTTAAATTTATTTCTAACACTTCTATGTTTTTAAATTCTAAAATTGGATTAAATATTTGGAATCCGGAGGTTCAAATTCGGTAAATATGTATCTTTTATTTTTAGGCAATATGAATATTTACTTAAGTACACATTTTATTTTCCATGGTAAAAGGGTAAATCCGGTAAATAAAGGAAACAAAATATTATTATAATTATATAAAACTACCCTAACATGTTTCCTTATCCTATTGGGTAATACATTTCTTACCATGGGCATCCTTGGGTTTATTTTGGGACCTAATGGAGACACATGGGATTGATAATGACACTTTATATTAATTAATTTAATGTAAAGAAAAAATGACAAAAACATATATCTTTTAGTAAATAATTTTTTACATGGGGTTATATAAGTTATCAAATTTACTATAAATATTCATTTTAATATTTTTACATTATGTTTTATTTATAATTTTTAGACATAAAATTAATAAAATTATTTGTGACACATTAATGGTGTTGTGTTCGTCTCATTAATGAATGATTTAAATAAATAAGATTTTAATGATTAAAAAATATATGAATCCTATCCAATTCTTATTGGATGATTTTATTTCAAACATGAGTCATTTTTTAGACTTTAATAAGAATTGTACATTTAGAAACAAAAAATTATTACATAATAAAATAATATTTTCAAGCTTTCTTGAAGAGACCTTCCCCCCTTATAAAACCCTCACTTATAACCTTTTCCTCACACATATTAAGCCCCTTTTCTCAAACAACCTCTACCCAATTAATATCCTTACAGCCCTTTCCTCCTCCTAGAAGCCTTATTTTACACATATGGTAATTCAATTAAACATTTTGGTTCAATCCAAACTGAGATACTCTATTTAAAGGGAACATATTATCCTAAGTTCTTTTGTTTTATTTTTACTTCTCCAAACCCCTGAAATATTTTTTTCCTTTCATTTAGAACAAATATAGTATCCTATATATACTAGTTTTTCCTCATGTGAAGTATTTTAACTACACTTACACACACATCCATCTAATTGGTAAAGAACATACTGTTTCTTGTGACGACAAACTAACGCTTCACGAAACGATGATTGTCCAATATTCTCATACCACCCATTATGGTGTCCATTATGATGGATCTATATTTATATGTGATATATATTATATTTATATTATTTCTATAATTCTATAATTTTCATTTATATAATAACTTTATAGTTTTCATTGTGGGTAAATAAAATAATTACATTTTATGAAGAGCGAACTATCACCCCCTCAAAGTGATATGACTCGTTCATGCCATACATGTAATATATAATGGATGGAATTAATGATATTATATATGATATTATATTGGTATTATAAAATACCTATGTACAATATTGTATTTATTTCATCAAATATGAAATAGAAGTGAAAGAAGCCTTCATGCGTATGTACGACTTACTGTCTCCATGAATAATACATTTCATTTCTTATCCCCAAATGAAATATACTATTATAAATAAATATATATGATAAATATATATGATATTTAATATATCTAAATCAGGAATATAATTCTGGAGATAATTTATTTTAGACCACCTGAACAACATGTAATTATAAGAAGTTCATTTTTGACTCAAGTACCAAATATCGACCAAATGACCATTTTTAACATAAATGATTGCATAATTTTTATAACAATGTAATAAGTGATATAAAAAGGAATAATCAACCTAAAAAAGTTATTAATAAATTATAAATTAACATTAGTTTGTTATTCATTATATTAATGAACGAACGGGTCATGTTAGACATGATGTAAGGTGTTTCAAATATCACTTTTAATTCCGTGAGATTTCCATTATTAACCACTTATTTTTTCCATGTGGTGTGTTATGTAATAAAATTTTATATATATTATCATGATTATATTTATATTCATGGTATTTTTTGATCTATTTGGTTTTTATTAACTTTTGGTCTTACGACTAGATTGATTATAATATAGTAAGGGGTTACTTATTTGACTTGTAATTCTATTAGATTTCCATTGTTCACCACTTATTTATTGAATGTGGTGTATTGTGTACATCCATTTGATATATATTATAATTATTATATTTATATTAATGGTATTTTTGGATCCATTTTGTGGTTATTAAAAAATTTTCTTACAAGTCGACTGATTATAATGTGGTAAGGGGATTCTTATCTCATTTTTCATTCTGTTAGATTTCCACTGTTCGCCACTTATTTATGGAATGTGTGTATTTTGTACTAACATTATATATATATTATCATGATTATATTTATATTCATGTTATTCTATCTTTCATTTGGTGGCTATTAACTTTTGTTCCTACGACTCGGTTAATTACAATATGGTAAGGGGGTTTCGTCTCAATTATTATAGTAGTGAGATTCATGCTATATTTTGACAGTATTTCATTTTTGTGGTGTTTGTTATTCCCATGATTGTATTATTTGTGTAACATACTTCAATTTATGGGTATGTACATCATAATTGTGGGATCCCTCTTTCGTAGTGTGTATATTTCATAAGATACCAAATTGGTAAAAGAACCTTTCACCCTCCTCGTTTTAAAAGACGGCTTTTGTTATGTATTTTAATTTAATTCTTATTATGTAGGGATATGTTCTTATATATACTTATTTCAGTAAATTTGACATTCATGTGATAAAATTCCCTTTTCTCCCACATCATTTCATTTTCTGAATTTTAATGTGGTGTCATTAGTCTGTCGAATTTCTATAAGGTAACATCTTCACCCAATTTCAATTATTTGGGTTAAACTACTACTTCATGATTATATTGTAATACTAATATGTGTTAATAACCTCTGATTTTTTGAAACATAATATCAAATTATTTCGGATGTGTTTATATTTTTCACACATAATTATTTCATTGATTTATCATTCATCTAATGATGTCGTCTTTATAAAGGATTTCATTTCAATTTACATTCCATTGAGTCTTCATTGTTTTTACACACCAATTACCTTTTATAGGGTGTATATAATGTCCTTTGTAATATTATATCATGAATAGATTTATTCTAAAGTTTTTATAATGTTTTTATTAAATGATATTCCTCAATTATTTGTATTCAAGATTCTTTCTTTTTGTTAAGAACTCCTCAATGGAAATATTGTTTTAATGATTTATTCCTCTATATCTTTCTCATTAATGATCATGTTTTAAAAAATGGAATTAAATATTTATTTATATGGAAATTAATGTTATAAAATGTTAATTGTTTTAAAATATTCAAATTTTTATGGGACATGTTGATTCAAAAATCACTCTATTAAATTTTTTAAATGGTTTTGAATATGGTTTTATAAATCACTGATTATGCCAGTATCATGAAATGATAAGTTGTGATTACAACGTAGAAATGTTATCATTCATTTATTCTTTTTTATGTGTTATTAATATCTTATGGTTCTTGGGAATTGTCTATGTATATGGGTGGTTCAGTGATAAACCTATAGTGGGTTATCTTGAGATAACACTCCAATAAATTGGGTAACATAACGGAGGTAAACGTTAATGTTTATCTGAATAGATTTTGGGAAAATACTATGATGTGTATTCCAAATGTGAATCCTTATATAGCTGTGATATCTACAATGTTATTATGATATGGATTCCACTAGTTACCTTTATCATTTATGATTTCTATGTGTTATTCGTAAATATTGTTATTTCATAGTTATGTTATGATTCAAAAGTATGGTTTCATTGATTTGTATTTATTGATGGGATAATGTTTCCGTTATTTATTTTATAAACTTACTGAGTTTTTTCTACTCATCCCATGTTTTGATCTGTTTTCTACAGTACTTAATGATGAATAGTGTCATGGATGGGATCATGTAAAATTCATGTGGTCTAAAACATGGAACTAGACATGACACTTTTGTTTCAAGAGTTTTTATTTTATAAAAAAATGGAAACTGAGTTGAAGTGTATACTTTGTAATTTTTTTGAGATTTAATATAATAGTTATGGCTTAATTCTATAAAAGTCTAAACCAAAAAGGATTCCCAAAGTGAATTATTAATTTAATTCAATGTTTTGTAATGTTTTAACGTTGGGTCCTTATAATACACCTGATGTTATTATCTACTTGGGTGAGGTGAATATGATATCTTCTTGTAGAATGGTGAATGACATATTATGTAATCGTCATGATTATCAACCCATAATCGAATATTGATGATCTATGATTGTTTATATAGAATTGATAAACATTGTGTCACATGGTTACTTGATTTATTGTTAAAATTGATTAAATTAAAAAGAAACATTCATATGTTCAAGCCTGTGAATTGTGATGAAGAAAAACCAATTTATACCTTGAGAATCATCGTTTCATTAACATTGGGGACAATATTGTCACATTTATGTATATAATTATTCAAATATTATATCTATTCAACAATGGTCTTTGGGATAAACTTTTGTGTTTATTGAATTTGGATTCAGTTTGGGTCTGAGAGAAACACTAAAAATGGTTTAGAGTTCATATAGGAATATTATTTTATTGGTATTTACAATGTCTTTCATATTATGTGATACATATTTTTTTACGAAATATTTTTATACTTTTTCAAGAAAAACATCCAAAAAATGTTGAATATAATTTTTACAAGTTTTTTAATATAATAAAAAATATTTTGATATATACATATAATATGATGATTTATTGAATTTGGGATATTGATAAAGAGATAATATAAATTATAATATGTATATGATATAAGTTTATCATATATCATAAAGTATTATATAGAGATGTTTTATATGAAAATATCAAAAGTTATATCACATGAAAGGGAATACAAATTATTGTGATAATGTATAATCATATTATATAACCATTTTATTAAAGTATTTTGTTTACAAGATAACAACTATTTTGTCTACCAATTTTCATATCGTTGAATAAAAACACTTCATAATGTTAATATGCATGGAAGAAAATATCTAGTAATATTTTGAAAATAGAAATATCAAATTAATTATTCATGAAATATGTAACACATTGGTATATAATTACTATATCTATATAACTTCTAAATGATTACATAATGGTTTTCATGTAATGTATATAGAATTATTTATAGTCTAAAATGAATTCTGGATATACTACTAATCACATATCATTATCTACATTATCCTTTTCACAAATAGGAACCACCTACTACAGTGAGAAGTATAATCCTACATGAGAATAGGGAGACTAAGTTTCAACATATTTATATGATATATATGGTAGATCAAATTTTGATAAATCATTGTGATCATTATGAATCATGATAATTAATTTTTATCAATAAATCTTTTAGTTGAGTAGTGTCTTTAATTTACACTAGCAAGTGGTTCTAGGATTTATGTAGTAGGGGTACCCTAGTTTTGGTTTCATTGTAACTCTAAATTTTATTTTTATAATTTATAAATCCTAATATATCTATTAATCATGTTCCAAATTTTATATAACCACCTATATGTTGGTATGGATGTTATTTTATACTTATTTTCCCACCTATACTAAGATACGGGATTGTGTGATGTTGCCTCATGGAATGACTATCCTAGATAGACTACCACAAATCTTCATGCATACCTCCCATTAGGTCAAATGATTCCAAATATTGGTAAGGACATAATGCACCCGATTATGAGAAAATTTCCTTGACATACAAATATTCAATACCAATGAATAACTTTTTTTATCATTGTCATATTACATATATTAAATAAACACATCTAATATCATAAATCACATTGTCATGCAAAACATATATTAATATTCTATATGGTCAATCCATTTTAAAATGTAAACTTAAATAAATAAAATAAGAGTCCCTATAGTAAACCATGATCTTGATCCCAATCATACTATTTATTTCTATTACATGAATAAATAAATAAGGAATGCATGCACACCAATATTCCAGTAATGGGTGTGTACATATAATGCTATAGGGTCTCACCATGTTCCATTAATAAATGATATCATATTTTTTTGTAAATGAATAAAATTAATAAAATCTATGGACACACACCCTGATTCATCATGTTATTAAAAGGCCACCATGAAACCTGATGAGATACACATTCTTATATGGTTATTGATTTTTCAATAGTCCTTCTCTATTTTAGACGATATATTCTTAAAAACCATATAGAAATAAACATTTATCTTATCCTCATACTAATTTATAGTCTATATATGATGTATTAGTATTGGGGTACCTATAATCGTTAATCAAATTCAAAAAATTGATTGGGTGGAAACATTCATCGACATCACAACTTCTACCCTTATCATTACATGAATAGTCAATCATTCATGTATCATGTTGCAACATGAAGAATCCCTATCATGATTAGTCACAGAAATAAAATAATCCAATACCAATACACTCTTTTTAGGTCATTGTTAATGAGTCTAGACTATCCCCCAAAAAACTTTGTAATACATAAGCACACTAACATATCCCAGCACACTCCAGGGATGTCACAATCAAGCCCAAAAAGCAATCCCCATAAATTAAAGGAAGGAAATTATCAATCACAAAACCCATCTCTCCATACATCATAGAGATAATAGTAATGCAAAATACCCCATCATCACATTCTATAGGGAGGTCCAAATTAGGAACATCGAGCCAATTGTAACACCTAAAATTTATGAAAGAATAATATTTAATTATATATTGTTATTGAAATGTTACATAAAGAGTAGAAGGGAATATAACAATTGCATTCATTATAACATATTTACTTTTCTATTTATATTCAATCAATTTTATATATTTCAATTCTTGAAACACAATATTTTACTTCTTTACATGCAACAATGACTTTCATTGAAATATTTTGTTACACGGATGCCACAGTTTCATAAACAAAAATTAATTTTATTATTTTAAATGAAAATTATCACTTACATATTAAATTGAATTTTATTAATATAAATTACCAACATATAAAAATATATGCTTTAATTAAGTGGTTATAATTAATTACAGTGGAATATAGAAAAGAACTTCATAAAAAGGATGAGTTTCTATAAAAACTCTTATTATCCAACAATTTTTTTTGAAAATAAATTAATTTAATTAATACTAGTTGATTATTATAATGATATAAATATATTTACATTATATTCACAAAATAATTTTGAAATTATTTCAATATATTTTAATAGAAAAATAAAATTAGAATTCTAATTCTATATATAAAAATATGGATGTTTTAAAGGTTTTTCTTCCACCATTAAATAGTTAAAATACCATAATAATAAAAATTGAAGAATTTTTTAAATTTATTTTTAAAATTAATAATCTATTTTGAAATCATAATTTGAAAAATATTTTAGCCTTATGTTTTGGTTTTTCTCTAAAAACATTAATCATTTGATATATATTGAAGAATACAGAATTTAATTAAAAAAAAATATCTTTTCATCTTATTATTTTATAATTTTTTAATTATACGTTAAATAATGTTTAATGTAAAATTTGATAAATAATGTATATAATAAAATAAAAAATATTGGAATAAATTTAATTCCTTATTTTTATAAAAAAACATTTCAAATCATTGAATATTTATAAATTACAAACCGACATTGTCGTCACATCTATGATATAAATATTAAATTAAATTTGGAAACTTTTGAGACATGGGTATGGAAAAATGGGTTTCATTTTTGAATCATCATAATTAAAAATGTCTAATATAGATACACAATCTTAAAAATCATGAATATAACATCATTTTACATGAATATTCTGAAAATTACAGAAGTAAATTCTTGAGTACTATAATAGTTTAGATTATTTGGAACCTTGGAAAAAAATATTGTTACTTAGTTAATAATCATCATTTATTTACAAAACCATACCTCACATTAGTAATTCTACTATGATCCAATCTACATAACACAGGGAATCTGAACATGGGAATGGGGTCAGTTCAGATTCTCAATAAGGTTATTCAATGGAGATAAACCCGAGCATAAATGTATGAGAACATGATTATAACATTAAAATATCATACCCTACATATAAAATATCATAAAAAATTAATCATTGAACATATATTGGTAGTTTATAATATATGAATCATAATATTATTAGAAGCATAATCCATGAAATTATAATATATGAATAATAATTTTAATTTGTTTATTACATATATGTATTTAAAATCCTATTTCAAGGGTACCAATAGAGACCTTTGTAACATGATAGGCTTTGGCTAATAACTCATGTACCTATATCAAATAGTGGATGAACACCCACCTACCCTATAATTTTTTTGCTTTATATTCCCTCAGGTGGACCCCTTATTCATCTATTTGGATTCCCTTTTATGTACCCTCTTGTTTTGGGTTTGGGATGCCCACCCATGTACCCCTGTTATTACAGGATTGAGATTCCATCCCATGTACCCTCTTGATTTGGACTTGGGATTCCCTATTATTTCCCCTCTTGATATTGTCTTGGAATTACCTCTAATATAACCTCCTGTTTTTTGTCTTAATATTCCCTATTATTTTGTGATTAGGATACCCTCTCTTGTTCCCTCTTGATTTTGGATTTGGATACCCTCCTATATAAAATCTTGTATCGGGCATAAGATACCCTCTTAACTGAGGCTACAGAGTCCATCCCATGTAACTTATTTATCTCACAAAAAATTTGTATTTACCGAAATAATTGGATGAAAATATAGGTCCAACCCATCAAATATTGAAATCATTAAATCATGTGCCATAGTATATAAAAACAGTCAACATATCAGGAACAATGAAAGGACATATGTTAAATAAATATCAAATAATAACCCATGAATTTAAATTTGTACCATTAAAATTTCACGACGTACATTACCTATGTAGTATAGATATGTTTCCTAATCATTTCATTAATGAATAACCCCTAAAAAAAGTGGGTTCCAAATGAATATAACCCATTGAAGTTAAACAGATGTAATAAGAATAATTCCATAAAAACAAAGACCATTAATGATTTAATATGACTTGTAATGTCATATCATGTCCCCAATACTTCATATACTATTGAAATGGATTACATATTATAGAGGGAAATATTTTAATGAACATAAGATTCATTTCATAATGAAAGTATCATTTTCTTGAAATTAACATTTTGAAACAAAGAGAATATTTAACATCCTTTTAATATAAAAATATTTTAAAACAATTAATTTATGATTTAAAATAAATTAAAACATTTACTAATAACAATATATTTTATTCGTAGAAAAAAATTCACTAAAACATAAATAATTATAATATCCTTTTTCTTTAATGATATCTTTGAAAACATTTATTAGAATCCTGAAAATCATTTTTAATTTCTTTTACATTAATAATAAACAGAAAATTTATAAGGAAATATTTAATCATTTTGTATTTTATGTCAACAAAACATCTAAATGGTCATTTAAATTCATTAAAATTATATTTAAAAATAATATCTTTTTCCAAAACCATATTCTGAAACAGTGTTTTGAATAAATAAATTTCCATCAGAAAGAAATAAAGTATGATTCACATTAAACTATTTTACTTATTAAATTATGTAAAAAGTGTTGATAATTGTACTAATACCTAAATACAATGGATAAATATAGGATAATAATTTTCCAGAGTTATCTTGAGTGACGGATAATAATATTTTATCAATAGAATCATAATCCAAACAATCGAGATAAAAGATGAGATAGTGGGAAAAAACTATTACATCATTGGTAACAATGAATCATTATATTGATGACATAGTATCATTATATTTAGTTTATAATATCACTAAATAAGTATACTCATGGTATAACATTTCAAATATTAATATCAACACCACATTTAAAAAAAAGGGTTCATAACATGGCATGTATCCCAAAGACATAATATTCAAAAAAAAAATTACCACACTGATTTTGTGATGTTTTAACTATAGAGCTCATGAAATAATGAATATAAAATGGATATGTCAGTACCCATAAATATTATAATATTTATCAAATAATATATTCATTTTTATTAAATAATATATAGAAAATAAACAATCGGTGAACATGGAATGTATATCCGACATATAAACTGGGAGATATGAAAACCCTTATATTATGTTTTGAATTACTTAATAAATGTTAAACAAATTGGTATAATAAATATATTTTTTATAAATCTAAATCATAAAAATATTTTTATATTCAATACCATAGGTTATTTTTTATTACTTTCTATTACCCATTTATTATCATTCCATGTTAATGTTGTGTTTTGGGTAATATACACATTGTTTTTGGAAAATGTTTTGGCTTATTATTCTTGATCCACATACATAGATAAGTATTTAATTATTTTTATAATTTAATAAATGATGAAAATATATTATATATTTATTATCTTTTAATTTATAATAATCTATAAAATATTGAAATATGAAATGGAAGACATCATTCATGACTATCGTATGCCATACGTATGCTAGAACGTTGATTCCCTTTTATTGTATTTTTTTGAAATAATAAGAGTAAATAAAATATACGAATATATATATTATCATTATATACTAATTCTTATTTCATATTTGTCTTATAATTACACTAAATTAACCTCTAATAAATTCCATGTATTGTTTTAACAGATAAAATCAGTTTGTGGAGACGGTAGTCCACATGTCCAAAAACTGTGTTATCAAAATTAATAAAATGGAAAGAATAAAAATATGTGTTATATAATTATAATAATATATTAAATAAATTAAAAATATTTTATATATTTATATATTTATTTTCTATCAAATTCTCAAAAATGATATGTTGTAAAGGATAAATGAAAAACATAATTCTATGAGCTGGTAGTTCTCCATAAAAATTAACTTAAAATTCATTATGAATAATATAGAAGTGTATATAAATGTATGTATAACCCTTATAATAAAAAAATATAATAAATTTTATTATTATTATGATGTTATATAATCATGGAATAATAAGTTTTTAGATGGTGGAGAATAAAAATACAATGAGCGCAGCAAACGATTTTATTTCTTTATTAGGTAACTGATTTTGGTCTTTAACAAAATAATTCCTTTGATATATTTATTAAAAAATGATGGATTATAGGATAAAGGGAGTCATTTTTTGTTATTAATTTTTTTTCAATAAAAGGGGATCATGTGGTGGTAATAAGTGTCAGTATTGAGTTCCTTTTTGTAATGGAGGAGGACTGCAATACTTATTAATTTTTTAAAATGGTATTTCACCCATGTTTTTTTCTATATCAAGTGGCTCTAAAAATTCATATAATTAAGTACAATTGAGTACATGGAATATATATGAATATAAAATGGATTTTGGACATGTTTCTAAGTCATTGTGTGGATTATGTATAAGACTTAATCCTTTGTTAAGTTAATTCTTTTCTTAAACATTATTGTAATTTTAAATCAAATTCGCTAATATTTTTTTCCCAAAAATTAGTTACACTTATAAAAAATAGTATATATTTGCGATTTAAAAATTTGAATCCATTTTTCCAAATTTAAAAAAACATAAGTGGATAAAATTATTTTAAAATTAGTCTCATATATGTTATAAAAATGAGTGTTTCAAAGAAAAAAATGTCTAAAAGTTTGAAATATTTTCATTTATTATTTCATATTGAAATTGGTTAAAATTTCATAAATGGAATGAATTAATGTATAGTTAATATTATTATAACTTAAAACATTATTAATACATAAATTTACAATATAAATTAATTATTTGAAAAACATTAATTAAAATCCATGAGATTTCACGTTTCATAAAAAATACACAAGATTAACTAGAAGTAAATTTTGATATAGATTTTTCAAAAAATAATTTTTTTTACCAAATAATTATTATAGAAGATTAAAAATCATATTTAATATGGGTTCTCTATTAAAATGTGGTAAAAATAATTTTTTTGAAAAAATACATCTTTTTATTTACAAAATTGGATTTATATTTATATTATAACTATACAATCTATTACATGATTATCAAAAAATTTATTGAATATATAATAAATAAATTTTAATGAAAAATTTAATTATTAATGTTTTTTGTTTAGTTAATTGATATAAAATTGAATTTTTACATTTAAAAATGTTTTTCTTATAAAATTATTTTCATTATTATATAAGTGTTATTTCATTTACTTATAATAATTTTTAACCAAAGGATTCATTTAATGTGCATGTGTTAATTATATTTTCATTATTTAAATAACTTTTTTCATAATATCCATTTCAATGTAGGATTGAAATAATGATATAGATGCTCAATTACAAGAGGGGGAGAATTGTAAGCGTAAAAACATCCATTATTAACCATATGGAAAAATATGATTATAAAAGTTAATCATGGTAAATTCACAAGAACACTTTTAGTTCAACTCAAATGACATGATATGTTCCGAAAATAGTATTCCAGAAATGAAACATAAGGAATGTTTACAAGGAAAATATTCTACATTAAAGAATTTATAATCTTATTTATCATAGTACATAAAAGAATATGAAAGTATAATAAGGTTATATTTTCTTCCTTTATAATTATACATCATAAATAAACATGAAACAAAATAAGTAACAAGTATGAAATGTTTTAACCCAAATAGTATGATATCCAACAACCTTAGATAAATGGCCCTTGATTTATAATTTCAAGAAAGTTTGTCTTTCCCACACTAGGTTATGCTCTCAATAGGACTATCAGAATCTATCTGGCTATCCTCCCAATCCCTCGATCTTTATAGTATTCGACACCTCTGTCTTCCTATCATTGGAAGTCTTCAAACTTTAAGGTTGTCAGCACCACCGCCTTCCTATCTTCGGAATCCCTCAATTGTACTCAACAACTATCTAAGTCACATGAAGCAAGCTGAACAAGATGTTCAGTACACACAATGCATGAGATTCCCTCTCACAAGAAATCATTTCCTATCATGCAATCTCTAGTTTGATGAAGTAGTCTTGAGCTCATTAAAATTAGATACGATTTATAGGGACTTTTCTAATTGTTTCCCCCTCCTCCAACACTATTATTATTTTTTGAATCTCAGAGGGACCTGCCCACGTGTCACTCAAAAAAATGTTAGTTAAAAATAGATTACACGACATCATTCTATAACATGTATAAGAAAAATAAAATTTATTAACAAATATATTTGTTGGAGTATAAGGAAAAATATAATTTAGTGTCTAACCAATTAAACATTCTATGTATATATAACATGGTAATTTGGATTCTGTTTTACAAAAAAGTCGTAATATGATTTCATTAGATTTCTGAGTCTGATTTCCAATGAATTCATAATCTAAAAACTGATGAATTCAAAGTATGAATTATGAGGAATTCAGAGTGCTAATTATGAGTAATTCAATGTCCAAATTATATGGATTTTGAGGTCTGAATTCTAAGGAATTTAGATTCCTAATTTAAGTGAATTAAGAGTTTGAATTTCATAGAATTCCGAGCCTATATTCTATAGAATTAGGAGTATGTGTATAATAGAATTTGGAGTCTAAATATTAGAGAATTCAGAGTCTGAATTTCACAAAATTTGGCTTTGGAATTTCATAGAATTTGGAGTCAGAAAAAATAATACTCTATATCCAAGGATTTATAAGATTCTAGGGTTTTAGAAGAGAAACACAATTTTATATTTAGGAATTAAATTGATTAGATAGAGAGAGATTTTGGAATGAACAATAAAAACAATGATAAGGATAAAAATTTCTTTAGAGAAGGGAAATATTCATGATTGTTCATAAAATAAAGGAAAATATATTTTTTTTGTTTTGTTTAGATAATATATGTGTGGTCTACTAAATATTCATTTTAAATTAAATAATAATAATTATATATATATATATATAATTTTGGATTTCCATATTTTTTATCAGATCAAGGATATATTATTTTGGTATAGTAATATTAGAATATCATTATTGAAAACCATATGGGAAAGTATATGTATAGGATATCATACAAATGTATTCATGTATTACAGATTCCTTGGTTTATATGTAATGAAATATGAATCTAGATACAAATAATTACATATAGTCTCTAGAACATATTAACCTAGGGGTATTAATTCTAAAAATTAATGGTTTGTATTAAATAAATATTTATCTAGTGTATGATAAATATTCCTAATAGTATACCCCATTTAAAAATACCAGGGATTTTTTTAGTGAATTATCATTACTATTATCAAGCATAATGAATTATTAAAGGATATAATCAACGAAAAAATATTAGATTTCAAAATGATATGGACTTAATAATATGATTAATGGGTTGAAATAATTTTAAATAATTTATTTCAACGAATGAAAAGTCCTCATATTCATATAATTACATATAGTTATTAGTAATAATATATAGCCACACTAAGAAACCTGTTTTTTTTCAATGGATTAAACATGAAGTAATTGTGTATAAAAATAATGGGATGATAAATGAAGTGAGATTACCCATGAAATATGTATTATCTTGTGATCTAGGATGCATTATATTGTGATTATGCTCACTCAAGCCCTAAATAAATGGCAGATAACATGATCTATGTTGATCTTTCAAATGAACCAATGAGGGATATCATTCCACTCATTCATGTTGAAAAATTTACTCCCTCATTCGGTGGTTACATGAATCCAAAATTTCCTAAAAAAATGGATTAATGTTATTAAGATCATATTATCTATTATCAAATGATCAGATTATGATAAATTTGTAGTGGTTGTGAAATATTTGGAATATGAAAGGGATTAATAGTTGACTCTAGTCAATAGTATATGACACAAGGAAGAAATTAATCCCATATAATGATGAAATTTTAATACGGTATTTCCTAAAATTCATATTACATTACTATTAATTATATAATAGAGAGTAAATTTTATATTTTTAGCATAATTATGTTGAATCCATTGGTACCTACAATGAAATATTTACATAAAATTCAACATAATCTTATTGTTTTATCGATGTCCTAGTAATCAAAATTTATCAACTCATTAGTAAAATAAAACAAAATCTTCCAACGAATATTTCAATAAGATACATTGATAGTAATGATAAAATCATTCAATATAATCCAATGGTAGAAATATTGAGTGGTAAATCCAATTAATATTTGTATATAAATGATATAACAAAGAAATGGATCTATATAGAAACCATTACGGTAAATTTGACAGAGGAAAAAACAATAAAAAATCTATAAAAATTTTTTGCAAGAAGTTATGAAAATATTTTAAAATATGATTGATTATCATGAAATGTTAATATAATAGTCACTGAGCTTGAAAATATATATGAGGGATGCTGAGGTCAGAAGATAAAATAAAATAAAATGAGGATTATAAAAAAGACATTAATTATTTCAGATTTATGCCAATTGATAATTATTCAAGTTAATTACCTAAGAAATGAGATAATGAAGATACTAGACATCAAAAAAGACGTTTATAAATGATAAAGGGAGGTATTTTTCTATCACCATTGAAGTGGGTCATGAGACGGTCTTAGTGAATGATATAGGGATCATCCACTCAATAAGTTAAAAGTATTATTTCATTCTCGTTATACTAAATAATTTCTATTTTAATAATTTTTTAACGCTATCATAACTGTAAATCAATTATAATATATTAATTTAATTTAAAAAAAATTAATTGTATGATTATATCAAAGAAGTTATATAACTCTTGTGTAATAAATGTTTATGGGAACGTGCTTCGTAAAAACCATATGATTTTATATTAGGTTTGATTTGATGTAATTTTAATAATTGATTAGATTTCTTTAAAAAATACTATATATATATATGAATATTAACTTTTCGAAAAAATTACATCAATTTTTTGATTCATAATACCTATTCATGATAGATAATGATCTCAAATGGTTTAGAAGAAACACAACATTGAATATGTGATTATTGTTCAATAAATTAGTGAATAATTTCCTAAATACTTTCCAAGTATTGAGCCTAATCACGATGTTGATATTTCAATAGAAAACATACATGGTTCAAAAATATTTTCAAAAATACCTTATATGATATGATGAATTTAGTTATTTGAAATGTAGAGGTATGTCAAGGAGAATATAGATAAGGGATTCATATAACTCATCCCTTCTTGATGGGGTTTACATGTTTATTTTTCAAGATGAAATATGTGTTAGGGAAACATTGTATTAATCCTCTGGAACAAAACAATATAAATATCAAGATTATGTATCATCTAATTATTATTGATGAATTTTTTGTACAATTTAATATATGTCAATACTATTATATGATTGACCATCTGTATTGGTATCATCAATTGAGGGTCATGAATGAAAATATAACAAACACATCATTTCATAAGTGGTATAGTAATCATGAATTTATTGAAATAAAATTTCATATAACAATTATCCAACTATAATAATAGATATAATGAATAGATTCGTTATAGATTACCTTCACTGGTTTTTGATAGTCAAAATAGATTGTATTCATATATATTCAACTAGAATGGAGATGAATGAAGATTATTTGATGAATTTTTTGGAAACCACGATGATTTATAAAATATATAATAAATTTAGAAATCAAATTTCTTTTCTATAAAATTTTCGATTTTGGGGACATATAATCACAATTGAGGGAAAATCAGTTGATCACTATAATAAAACAATTATTCAAATAGCCCAAAAAATCATGGGGAATGATATTTATTGATTTATTAGGATTCATAGTTACTTTTAATATTTATTTATATATTTATCATACATAAAATATCTAATAAATACATTGAAACATTGTTGACACATGAACTATTTGATATGTGAATGTTGAAAAATATCATGTATCTTAAAGGACGATTCATAAATGATCCTTTTCTCCTACATTCCTTATGTGTATAAGGGATTGTAATATATAGTGTTCAACCATGGAAGGTACTGAGATATGTGATTATACATGATAATAGTTTTACTAAATTAAAATCCCAACAATTTAAAATCCCCGAGAAAAATTTGGCAACACATGATTTTTCACCGGAACCAAAATATTTTATATAAAAAATATAGAGGTATAAACTATATATATAATTGTGATATATATAATGATAATAATATTATTTAGTATATGTTCAATATAAATGAGTTTAATAAGAAAACAAGTATATGGTTCGAACAAATTAAGAGTTATTATTGTTACATACATTTTACACTATGATAATGAAAACATGGTGGATGATGATGAGTTATAAGGTAATGGTTGTTTCAAATTATTAATAAATGAAAAATATCCAATACATCAAAAAATTTACAAGATCGATCATGAAAAAATTATAAAATATGATTGATCATATATTTATATGATTAATTTGAAACTATTTATCCATGGGATTGTTAAAGTGGTTTATATTGAACATATAGAACTATAGAATAGTATGAGTATTTTTCATGAGTTCAACCGGTATTGTGATGGAATAACAAATTTTTGGAACAATGTATGTATCCCATCAATATAATATTTGAATAATTATAAATATTAAGTGTCACATTGTTCAAAAATATCTAATAATCCTAGAAGTAAAATGATATATTGATATATAATATAGTAATTCATTATAAAAAGTTTTAAAAGGGATTTTTTAGAGTAGGATTATAAATTTTTTATTATCTATAATGGTAATGCTAAAATATAGAAGTCAAAATTATTTTTACAACCATTACACATAACATAATGGAGATGGAAAAATCTTTTAATGGAATTCATCATCAGAATCCAAAATATATTTATATTCTTTAATATTATTTGCGTTATAGTAAATCAGTAGAGAAGGTTGACATGTTTAATTTCTATCATATGATATTTACATATTTTTCTCTACTATCTATGATATATGATTATTATGTTTTAGGGTTACAATGGGAAAATTGTTTTTCTATATTTGACTAGGATCTGGTGGTGGAATGAAATTTATAAAGAGGCCATCAATAAAAATTGAATATAATGATGAACATTAGGGTGTTATATCATCCTTCGATAAAATTTCGGTCAAATAGGAACAATAAAAACTGAGAACATCTTATAAGATATTTTTAATGGATTCAGTGATGTATTTGACGAACTACTTAGGAATTTTCAATTGTAATAACATAATAGATTTCACTCTGTCATTCAGATGGATACTTGTGAATCTATCAGTTATATAAGTGAAGAAAAAAATTATAATGAAATGGTATAAGACAGTGTAAAATCATGGAACTACTGATTACATAGAAAATGAAATTTGTGGATATATTCATTCAGTATTATATTAGGGTATGTCAAAGTCAATAAAAATGTATTCTAAAAATCATTAATGATATCTATAGTTTTATGTTGGTGATAATATATTCATTAGAAATTCTCTTCTAAAAAGGTTGTGAAATTTTTAGGGGATGAAAAATTTATCCCAATATATATTAGTCCCTTTTTCAATCCTAATCATATCAAGACAGTATCATAACACGATTCACTTCCACCAAATCTCTATAGTGTTCATGGAATTTTTCATGTATCACTTTTGAAGAAGTATATACCTTATCATTAAAATGTAATTGACTCATAGGTTTCAATACTATAAAATAGTCTTATTATTAGGAATATCCAGTGTAATTAATGGAACCTACAGATAATTTTATATCAAATAAGAACAGTAGACTCATTGAGGTTCTTAATAGGAATCATAAATTTGGGAAAGGTATGTGGGAACTCGAGGATGTGTTGAGATAGAATTATTTAAATTTCTTTTTAACTGAGTAAAATAATTTTTGTGGGTAAATTATATTATATTGTTATAATGTAACACCAAAATATTATATGAAATATTTCTTTATAAGTTAATTTTTTGTGTTTTATTTCATTACATGAAAAACAGAACTAAAATGGATAGTCATATTCTATTAAAATATTACGATTAAATATGACTCATTTCTTCTAGATGATTTAATTATTGTAGTATTAATAAGACAAACTGAATTATGAAATATATGTATTGAATTATTCCATAATTAAAAATTCTTAATTAATGTATATGATATTTTTTTAATTTTAAATGTTAAATAATTCATTTTATTTATGTTAAATGATTAATTTTTCAATATTTTGTAATTATTTATATAATACGTGTCTTGATTTCTAATGAACTATTGTTTTGATGAAATATATTTTTATTAATTTCAAATGATAAATAATTTTTCATTAACTATTAATTTAATGGTTACTAATTAAGATAAAATTACATTAAAGTAAGAAATATAATTTTCAAAATTCTATTTTAATTGTGAGAATTGAATTTTCATCATAATAAATTCAATTAATAATTAATGATTAATAATTTTAGTAAGGTTTATAGATAATATTTGAAACATATTATATTAAATTTATTCAATTGATATTACTAGGAATGTAATAAGAATAAATTACATTTTATTATTATGATTTCATATATCTAAATAATGGATTTCATTGCTTTTAACGCATATATATGACAATGAATTTATACAAATTGGGGTAATTGAATAAGGTACAAAATTTCTTATTTTTAATTTTAATATCCTTTTTTAATATGGAATCCAATTTAATTTTTGGAATTTAAAAATAAAATACATGATAAAAATTCAATACTATGGTAATGTAGAAAAGGGATAACAAGGTGTTCAGAAAAGTGATAAGGGTTAAAACGGCATAAATATGCCTAAGTCATTTTAGATAAATTTATTTGATCATATATCATCTAATATTACTTCTTTATAGAATTTGGGTACACCTTATAGGGAGAGTGAAGATATTATATATTAGGATTCTTTATAATAATAAGAGTGTCACACACCACCCTTATAAGAGGTTACAAACTCTTCTCTCTTGTCCATAGTACCAGATGCCTTTGGATTAACAAATAAAAAGAAACTTTTTTCAACAAAAAACAATATAGATGATCTTGAGGTTATATTATTCTAAAATTACACATAAAATAATTCTAAAAGTGAATTTGAATAGAGGATACCCGAAGAAGATGTACATATTATTATCGATCATTTTCATGTTTGTTTTCTAATAAAAAAAATTGTTCTATTACCATATTAAAATCTTTGAATTAATTTATTTATTATAATGGTATTTTTTAATGTAAATGTTATTTCCATTTTATATCACCCTCATCCATTGTGAAATTCTAATGTCTGTCATTCATATGTTTAGATAACCACCATCTTATAAAGATGTTATTTTATTTTCATTTCATCTATACTTTAATAGAAATATAAATATATTTAATGAATAAATATGATACTTTTTATATAATAATCCTTTAATAAATGAGAATTATTAGGTGAATTTAGTTTTTTCCAACCATTATAACATAAATCCCCCCTATGTATACATATGTTGTATCTTCTCTATTAAAGGGATGTAATTAATTTTTTAACACCACATTATATGAATTTTCATAAAAGCATATATAATGATAAATATTAAAAAAATATGAATTTATTTTTGTCTTATAGATGATGAAACCATAACCATGGTAAAAGGTCCATAATCATTGATCAAAAATAAACATGGAAAATATATTAGTTTTATCATAAAAAATATGTTTATTAAAGAATTAATAAGAAATGGGAAATTTTAAAATTTCAATGAAATGAAATGTAGATAAGTATTTATTAATATGGTTCTAAATTAGAAGTATAATTAACCTATATTTCTTATAAATGTGTTTTTATACATATCAAATATTACGAGGTGTATGGTCAGGGTTTATGTTACAATCTCATTTACATATGTGATTTTCTATGTAAAATTTTTATTTGATAGAAATTATATTATCCATATCCTTTAATGAAAAACTATTTTTTCCATTAAATATTTATATAATTATTAATTATTAGTAAAATTTTACTCTCTTCGGTATGAAAATTTTTTGTGGAATAATTTTTTATGAAAATCCAATCTCGTTTTTTTGTGTATGGAATCATTATCCTCTATTTCCATATTCATTAAAATGTTTTATTGATGTTTTTATCTGTTCGAAAATGTTTCAAAATGTTTGATTTTCCTAAAATTTAATTTTTTAAAATATTATTAAAAAATATGTAACACCCTAAGACTTTATAATATTTTCCTTTTATATAAATTTAATTTTTTCTATCATTATTTTCCCACAACACCTAGTAAATTGGGTACTACGTGCAACACATAGATTAGCTTTTGAATCACGCAACAATAAGAGTATAAGGTAATATAGGATAATGTAAAATTAATATATAATTACTATTTTAAATATATTTAGTTAATGTTTTTACATTTACCCGATATATATTATAAGCATAAGATTATAACAACTACAATATTAAACCAAAAATAATAATTTTATTTTCCCAAAGGCGGTTTGGCCGCCATTTAATTTATTACTTTTATTAAAACCATATTTTATAAATTTTATAAATTTTATATTTCAATATATTCTTAGTTTCTTAAAGTTGAACATGAAAATTTTATTTGGGTGATTTTTTTGTATTTTTTTATAATGTTTTCTTTTTTGAGGAATACTGAAAATTGTGAAATTTTAATTAAAAACGGACTCTTCATCTATATAATTTATAGTGTTAAATAGTGTTATTTTTTTAAAAAAAATATTATCATATAAATTTAACATATATTAATAATTTTTATGTCATCTCAAAATTTTATATATTTAATATATATATAAACACATAGTAAACATTTGAACACATTCAATTTAAAAAATAAATTTTCTTGTTCCATCCACAGGATTAGTTCTGAATTAATATATTCCAATTCAATTAAAGAAATTTTAAAATTATAATTCCATATTTTTAATAATAATAATTTAAAATTTATATTTTGGACAAATTTTATTTACAACAATTTATTAATGAAAACAATTATAATTTATTACAACGATTAATGTATAAATAATTTTACATAGTGGAACATCTTTAATATTATTTGTTAAAGTGACATATAAAAATTTCCAAAACCCATTGGATATCCATATATAGACCATATACTAAATTTTAATGATTTGGGTTCATTAGTTTAAGGACATGATATAAGGGAAACCTCCCAATAATGTTTACCTATTTATGTTTTAAAAAATAATACTCACCATCCAATATAAAAAGTCACTCGTCCCATCCACACTTCACACCTTATAATCCCATTTTTATTACATAAAACTGAAAAATAATCATTCGGAATACCCAAATATTAATATTATCATTAACTTTGTTAAATAACAAACAATGAATGTATATTGGTGTAAACTAAAATCAGTTATCTGAAAAAAGGTAAGGATATTAAACGATGTATTTTTATATTTCCTTATACAAAACATAAATTATTATTATATAATAACATAATTATAATCAGTTGAAATATATATTTTTATAATATGTTTATTAAATCCACCATCACACACTTCCACCAATTTGGATACACAATCATTTTTTGTGAGTACGATAGACATGACCCTTGGGAAATGATATTGTTTGTTATTCCGCAATAAACTTTAATGATTGATAATAATGAAGTATTTATAGATTATATATTATATTTATGATATTTATAATTTTTTAAAGCATTTTTTTATTCTTACATAACACATAACTTCATTCTTTCTATTTTATGGGAAAATGATAATGTGTTTTAGGGTTGTGCGGACAACCAGCTCCTAAGGGCAATGTGATTTTTCACTAGTTTACAAGGAATTTATAATGGATGGTTTTAATTAATATATTTGATATAAATAAAAAATATTATTATATAACTGTAAAATAAATTTATATAACTTAATTATATTTATTTAACAAGAATGGAATTTGAATTAGTGTTCATGATTATGTACGAACTACCGTCTCCTTTAATGGTGTATTCTATTTCATACAGATAAATATATTAAACTACTATAAATAAATATATAATGAATATATATTATATACATGGCATAATTATTATTTTAATTACAGAATTAAATTTATTGTAATATAATATAACTTTTTCATTCTTTCCTTCTAACACACTGAAAAAGTGATAATGTCTTTTGTGGACATGTGGACTTCCACCTACTCTAAGCGATGTGACTTCTTTTTAATTAAAATAATAAGATATAAAAGTATACTTTATCTAATAATATTATATTTATGATATAATTATCATTATCTAATGATAATTTTTACATACATTTTTTCTATAATGATCATTGAGAATTGTAAATGTCACTCATACATATGTATGGATTACAGTCTCGGTGTCCATAACATTACATGATTTTTCATAACCATCTTCCCAAATTGGGATTAAAAGTATAAGTTATGTATAAAGATGATAATTATTTAATTATTATTATTCTTAATTTTTCTATATAATTAAACCTTTTAGAATATTTTACCTATCAAATTTGTTTTTGAAATATAAACTAAATATGGTCATACCATACGACATTAAAATAATTGATTATGGTATTGTATATAACTAGTTAATATAGGAAATAAACTTAATAATAAAAATAAAAATTGTTCTAAAAAAATAAATTATTAAAATAAGTTTATTATGCTGGATGATAGTGATTCACATGACAAGTCAGACTCAATATGACAGATTTTCATCTCACTTTTTATATCTATGAGGTAAATGAAATATTCACCACTAAATTTATTTTTGTTTTGTATATAATGACCCATTTGACATATTATATCATGGATCAATTTTAATTATTTTTATATGAAGGTTTTCTATGAATTATCTCATCTAATTGGTTTTAACATTAAAATTACTAGCTCGTAAAGACAATTTTACAATCTATCTTTTGAATGTGATTATAAACATCCTCATAAAACAATCACTTTATAATAATAATTTTCATTTAAAATTGTATTTTCAATATGATAAAAATATTATTGTTTATATGATATTATTATATCCTAAATTCAATATCAATCTTACATTTGGTTTAAACTATTAATTTAATTTTTTTTACTTGAGAAATGTTGATAAATCATTATCCTTTATCAACACAGATATTTCATAATGAAATTTTTTATATGTTTAATTGAAAATTAAATATATGATGAATTATTTAGACATTCTATAGATGTTCTGGGGACCAGTTGACCCATTCCCCTCGATGAATGGGCAATCTCATGCTAATACTTTAGTTGGACAAAACATTTTCATTTGTAACAAGTAATGTCATGTGAATGTTCGTAACATTGAGTTCTAGTAAGAAAAACCAATTTAGGATTTTACCAGTATGTGTTAAACCGTATTATGAATGGTCTTGGTGTTAAATGTATCTGTACTTGGGAAACATGACCTTTTATAATTAATAATTTTCTTCATTAAATCATCTTTTATTATTATCTAGAGTAATTTCACTATGAAAACCTAAATTGATACATTTAATTCATAGTTTACTGATTAAAGGGAATATGTTTTTTGTTTTTTCGCATTCCAAATTTTTAGTCTCATTCTTCTTAGTTATTGATTACAGGGAATGTGTTATCATTCATTTACCACGACATATTTATTATTCCCATTGCTTCTATATTTATTTTTCTATACATTACTCCTACTTATTATTTAAGATCACACTTATTTTTCACCTTATATATATTATTTTACGATTTTAATAATATATAGAAATATATATGAAATGATATACTATATTGAATAGATTATTTTTTTCATTTCTATATTCTTTGAAAATAAAAACCTTATGTGTGTATCTTGTTTACAAAGACTACTAATTTGTTCAGTCGTTTATGACATGATTTACCTGTATGTTATTCCAAAGTAAATGTAGTATGAAACCTCTTTAAATATTTATGGGTTCCTTTCAATAAAATTGGTATTAGAAAATGTTTATTAGTGACCTTGAAAAATAAATTTATGAAAAAATTGATTATAAAATAGAATTTAATGATTGAATTTGAGGATTCATATATAATAACATCCTGATTTTCTTGTGGTAGATATTGCATTGCCTTTCCTAGAAATATCTCACTATCTTTATTGTATCATGGGATTATTATTTTCATATTAATAATATGTCTACATTATTAAACAAATTTTTAATAATTTATGTCATGATAGTTTTTGAATATTAATGTTGTTTTTGGGAAATTTATTAAATGTATTTGTTCTAGTGGAAAAATAATATTTAAGAAGAATACAAATATAATTTATAGACATAATTTTGATGTTATTGATAACCTTTATGATTAAAATGATCAATAATTGAAATGTAATAATATTCAAATAATATTATTAGACATTGAAAACCGTATATTGAATTAAAAAAATAGTAAAATGATTATTTAATGATGCCTATCATAGGTTTTAGGGAAATGTTTTATTAATTATATTAATTTATCTAAGTAAATTGACAACCCACATACGTAGTGAAAACACGCCACATATTTTTAGGTGATGGGGCTTGAACCATTGACCAATGGATGATAAGGGTTTTATGCCAACCACTAGACTATGTGATGTCCTAGTTAATATGACATCAATTTTAGTTAAATAATTTGTTTTTTCAATATTAATGATGGTCCTATAATATTTTTTTTATTTAGTGATTATCTAATTAAACATATTTTTATTGTTAAATTGTTAGAGATAAATATGAGTACTTTTTTTATGGATCATATAATCAGTTAAAAGTGAATTTATATCCTTCAAGAAAAAAACAATTCTTTTTTGGATATTAGTACTTTAAGTAATTAATGAATATTAAATTCATAAAAGAACAACCAAATTATATAATTGTGTTTTATAAATATAACATGTATGTATATGTTATCATTTTCATAGGAAATAAAATAATTACTTATCATTAGTAAAAATGAATAAGAAATAAAATGTTTACCTAATAAAATAATTTTTCGAATGGATAACCTTTTAAATAATCACATATTTATGGATTCTATCCCCTCAAAATTCAATTGATCATTCACTTTTTCGTGATCATTTCCCCCAATCACTATCTATAAATATTTACGCTTTTCCTCCATGTATGTATCCCAATTTAAAGATAATGTTATCCTAATTAGATACCTATGTATATTTTATTCCATATGACTTTTTTACCTCTGATTATATTTTATAAATCCTATATTTTATATGTTTTTTATGATATGGGTATTTCAATAATTGTATTTTCAAATTTCAAAAACTTAGTTATCGAAATCATGTTTGAATTGGGAGGAAAAATATTATTTATGGCAGGGAGAATGTAACAAACTAATATTTTATAACATTCTCCTTAGGTAAAGCATTTAATTTTATTTATTATTACTTATATAAATCATCAAGTTAATCTTTTTATACATGAAACACTTATATTATATTATGGATCGTATAACAGTATGTGTAGGATATAATATAATATCTCGATACATTGAGATATATTTAAAATGTAAAATATATGCAATAATTTTTTATGTATACACTATAGTATTGTTATGTATAAGTTAATAACAAGTCAAATTTTATCAAGAAAAATTTCTATTTTCTTAAAGGTAGTTTTAATTCCTATTAAGGGAACTGGTAATTTAAAATTACATTTTTTAGATTTCATAAATTTTATAATTTAAAAAAACCTTGAGTTTTTAAATTTCTTTTATCTAAATTATCTAAATGTAAATTTTTTGTATTTTCAAATGATGTTTTAACATTTTTGAATAGTGGAAAATAGTATATTTTATTTACATACCCGAGTTTAGATATAAATAATTACTATTGTTATATAAAATTACTAATTTTATTTAATCTATTTTTATATCAATTCTAAATATATTAGTATAATTTTAAATATTTTAATAATTTTTATTTTGAATATATATATAAAAACATAGTGAATTTTGAATATCTTCACATTAAAACTAGCTTTCCTTCCCCGTTTGAGGATTAAAAATAAATCAATTTCCACAACTTCTAGATTTTTATTTTTAAAAAAATAATTAAATAATAAGAATACAAATAATTTATAATTTATATTTATGTAATATTAAGTATTTACCACAAAATTTAGTGAAATCAATTTATTTTATATTCAGTGATTGAGATAAGAATGTGTTTACATAGTGGTTAAATTTTCATATAAATGACTAAAATGACCAAAAAACATGCCAAGAAATTTTTTATAGCCATATTTCTACTATATATTTACTGTTTTCAAATTGGGTTCATTATTGGAGAGACATGATGTATGGTATACCTACCAATAGTGATTAAATTTTTATATTTACAAGAATGCCACTCCCGCTCCAATATAAAAAGGCACTCACCCCTCACTCATTCACATGTTTGAAGAAACTTGGATAACATAACACCCAAATAATAATCCTATATCATCCCTATACTAATACAATATTCCTTGATTTTTTCTAAAGGATGTACAATGATGTATTTTGGTATTGATGAAAATAGGTTTCCCAAAAAAGAGGTAACATTCATCAACGAGCACTTTTGTTTTTATTTTTTATCCAACCCTTAAATTATTATTCTATATTTTTTATATGATAACCTAGTAATAATAAATATATTGAGATGTTTTCCCATATTTCTAAGACCTATACCATCACAAAATTCCATTAAATGGGATAGGAAGTCATTGTCAGTGTATACAAAGGAATACCCGCCTTCATAACTGATGTCTATCGTTCTCCCATTCGAACCTACAAAATTTTTAAATAATGTTGTATATATAGTTTTAATATGATATATATCATATTTATAATTTATTTATTCATATTTAATTATTATATAACTCACACCTTCATGCATTCCATTTTTTGGGAATATGATTGCATCATTTGTGGACATATGGACAACAACCACATCAATGTGTAATGATTGGTTATCAAATAAAAAAGAATGTATTATGGATGTTCATTATAAAAAATTTTCATATATATGTAATAGATATTTTACTACAATAATAATAGACATATATATCATTTAACTTTCTTTCTTAAATATGAAAATAAAATAGAAGCACCATATATGCATACGTACGACCTACTCTTTCCATGAACATTATCTTCAATTTTCTATCAATATATATTAAGAATTAATACTAATATATATTTAATTAATATATATGGCATAACATAAATAATTATTATATTTATGACATAATTAAATATATAATAATATAACATATATTATTCATTATTTCACTTTTCACACATGAATTGTTATAAAGTCTTTCGTGGATGTGTGGACTACCAACTCGCAAAGTGATGTGATTCCTTTTTAATCTAATTAGTTCTATAAAAAATTTTATATTATTAAATAATTTTTTATTTAATATATAATTATCCTTATGGAATGAAAAATTTTACAAACCTTTTTCCCATAATGATCATTGAAAAGTTGAAATGTTAGTCATGTGTAAGTACAACATATAGTCCCCATTATCATAACATTCCATAATTATTCATAACAAACATCCATGATTTGATATAAAATTATAATTTTTGTATTTACATGATTATAATTACATTATATTTATTCAATATTTTCCTATGTAATTCTCCCTTTCATCATATTATACCTATCAAAGTCATTTTTGACTCATCAAATGAATATAATCAGAATATCCAAATTAAACGTAATTGATTATGCAATATAATATCCCATGATAGTAGGTGAAAAAAACATGAAATATGGTTTTAATGGAGATAAATAATTTACATAATTTTATTATTCATGAACATATAGACACATCTCTCAATCCATACTCAATGTCAGAGATTTTAATATAACATTTGAAATATGTGAGATAAATTTTATATTTATCACTTAATTTTTATATGTAATATATCTAATACACCCATTGATATATTACAAATTTAGTCCTTTAATATTCATGGTATTTAATGTATTTATTTTAATTATCGCATACAATGGTTGTAGCTTGAAAATTAACAACCTATAAATGATATCTTGCAATCTCACTTTCATTAGTTCTTGTTAACTTAATATTTATAAAATAATTTTTTTGTAACAATTTTCATTGAATGTTATATTTATTTATGGTATCAATATTCTTTTATTATGCATATGATTATTCGATATAACATATACCATTATTCGATATGGTTTTTAATTTTAAAGTTATTTTATTTGCTATGTAAATATTTAGAAATATGTATCCTTTACTCCAGACAAATATTTGTAATGGAATATTTTTTGTGAACATAAATTTATTATAAGATGTATGATAAATTTATTAGATATTAAAAAAATGGGTTGGGGGACCTCTTAATGAAATCCATGTAGTGAATTGGCATTATCATGGGATCAATATTGTTCAACTAACCCATTGAATTTTTAACCAGTATGTTTTAAACAATCATATGAAACATATTGATATTAGATTTATGGTTGGCCAACACAAATCTATTTGTAACCAGTATGTTTTAGACAATAATTTTAATGTTCAGGATGATAAAAAATCTATTAATTGGGAAAACATGTAGTCTGATAAAAAATCATTCCCTTTATCCAATATCTAGTTTTTTTATACATTGTATTATTTCTACAAAAAAATAGATTCATTTAATTCTCAATATTTTGATTAAACTGAATGTTTTTTTAGCTGTTTTATTTTCCATATTTTTTACTCACTTCCTTCACATTTATTTATTACATGGCATGTGTTCTTATTTATTTACCTAGCTATGTTGATTATTCTCATTGGTTAATTTTTATTTGTGATGTCTGTTACCCTAAATGAGAATGTTAGATCACAATTATTTTTTATATTCCCTATGATTCCATGAATTGAATAAAGAATTATATGAAATGATATACTATATCGATTACAGTTATCCTAAAAAAATCTAACATAATTTGTGTATAAATATGTAATAGAAGACTTATCTATGTATCAATTTTAGAAGAACTGATAAATATTTCTATCTATTATGATTTTATATACATGTATCTTTTGTTAATGTAAATGTAGTACGAAACTAGGGATAGTATTTTAGGGGTGGGGTCGCTACAATAAGTATTTTAAAATAGATTATATAAAAATTACTTTTTTAATTTTTATAATTGATGGAAAATAATATTTTTTTATATAATATAAAACATGGATAGAATATCCCACACTTATAACCATCCATTACATTATTGATTAATTTATATGTTTATCTAGTTATTTTCAATGAAAATATTTTTCATAATACTGTTACTGTTTTGTAATAAAAAAATTAATTTTTCTTTTTTTACATATAAATGATCACTTGAAAGTATTTTTCATCTCGGTAATAATACATTAATAATTTTTAGGAATCACCGGTCACATTATCTTATGATATTTTATAATTACTTTCATTGTATGTATTATGATTATTTTTTTAAGGAGGATTATATAAAAACTATTTTTTCTACATTGGTTAATATTATTATGATGAGATTTTTATGAAAACCAATTATTTTTCACACGCTATTCTATAATGAATTTATGAATTTTGTAATGTTCCACCCCTTATCAATGGATTGAGAGATAATTGAGATGTTACTAGGACTTAAGACACATCAACATGATGCCAAAGGCTACAAATAAATGATGAAGGTACTCAATACATGTGGGGGGAAATTTTCACATTATGAATAAAACCACAAACTAAAAACACCATAACCAAACAACCACTATTGGATGTATAATCAAGAATATAGTAAAATCAACATTTCATTGATCAAATTCATTACAAAATCACGTGTCATAATTGAAAAAAACAATATCAATGTAAATAGTGGAATTCATACTATTAAAACTCCAAGGAAAATATTGGACCACAAGATCCACAAAATCCATGATCATAATTCATTAAAATTACAATGAAGTCATGTTGGTGATGTGTGATAGTTTACCATTCCCCATGTCCTAGTAGATAATATCTGTAAAATAACCAATGTGTCATATCATGTGTGATTACTAAAAATCACTAGGGTTTCCCCAATGAATTCCCTACTAGGATACCATGATAAAAAATTAATCAATGTTGATATAAAAAATTTTATATAAATAATACTCAGAAAATGTTTAAAACCAAATGTAAAACAATTTCCATATCAACATGTTTTCTAAAAAATGCAATTTTTCATAGAAATCAATCCAAAAATTATTTTAAACTATTTCAAAAACATCCATTTCTAATAACTATTAAATTCCACATAAACACACCACTGACCATGTATGAATCATTATAATTGTTACATGTTCATGAGAAATATATCATCGATCAACCAATTAATCACAAAGTCATTATATCCAACGTCCATTATATCTATGGAACAAAGAATATGGTCATATTTTAACCAACCCTTGTAAATTCAATATGAACATACATTCCTTGTATGTGAAACATCTATTCAACCACAACCAATCAAAAACCATTTAAATCCAATAATCATTTCAATAAAAAAATATTTTTATTTATAACCCTTTTCACATAAACCAAAACAAGATTCTATATTCAAATAATCATTTATCAATGAACATTCAACAAGAAAATACCACAATTCAATAATTTCACCAAAAACCATAAATCATTATAATATTGGATTTATAACATGATTTTTACACCAACTTCACAATAAAAAAAATTAATTAAACAAATTTGAAACTCATCAAATCATTTCTAGAAAGGGGATTCGGGAGTGATTTCACCATCCTCTAGAGTTCTAGAAAAATTATAAACATTATGAAAAAGGTCACAAAACCAGATTGAATATCCATGAACCCACCATAGATCTATTCCCATATCATCAATAAGAAAAAATATTATTATGTCTGGCTTCCACACCCTTAGATCTACCCACAAAAGGTGTAGATTTATGAAACTTAGAGAAAAAATGATGTAGATCTAAGAGAAGCATCATCAATGATTAATAAAGATAATATACCTTGAAGAATCATCTTCTAATCACCAAGGAAAGCCTTAGGATCTCCACTTGATTGATGGTAGAGCCTTCTTTGATATTTGAGAGAGAAAATTACCATGTTATGGCCATTTTGGGGAAATAACCATCAATTAAAACTCAAGCCATCCTATATCTACTTTTTTAGGATCTAGTTCATTAACAGTGTGTCGTTTAGTCACATGTTTTAGAAAACCATGCATTAACCGTGTTCCATCAACTACCTTTTGTAAAAAATTCACACAATCAACTAACACTAAATATAAATTGTATGCCAACCATGCTAAAGCCACTGCCTTAGAAATACCAAATCCACTCTTCAAAGTGCATAATTTATCTTTATTGGATCAAATTTTTGGTTAAACTATACACCACACTAGCACCATCCCTTTTTCAACTAACTCACTTTACCAGGGTTCCTATAGGTATTGAATGGTTTTCCAAAAACAATGAACTGACTATACACCTCTAGATATTACCATAAACCCTCCAAAAGGTATCAAAACTCTCCCAAACATAAGAAATATAATTCATATAAATAAAATGAAAAAATATATTGTGACATGCTTTAAACCGGTGGTGATACATTCTCTCCACCATTAGTCTTTTCATCCCCAAAAATTAGAAAACCATTGGCGTATTGAAGAGTATCTACCATATCCCTTTCATCTCCTTCTCTCACTCCCATATATATTATGATCTTTAATATGTTTCCATAAAACATGTACTAGACAGATGATTTTTCTTGTAAGGATTTCACTTACCCATAAAAATTCTACACAGGGATATGTACCAAGAAATAATATAGATCTAGGTCATTGTGATCTAATGTGATCACATGGCCAGGGTTCGGTTGATACTTTTCTTGGCCAAATACATGAAATACATTATGTGATTCAACAAAACATGGGGTAAATACCACCTCACCAACCCACTCTAGTATCTCAAAAGGCCCTACGTATCAAAGATATAACATTCCATTATTCTCAAAACATCGATGTCTAGGTCTTAGAGATATCCCAAATAGTGCATGATCACTCACTATGAGTGAAAACAATCACCATTGATGATCCAGATATGATTTCCAATGACTATGATCCATCTCCATCCATTTCCATATTAGTTGAACGTTTTCTGGTGTTTTTTGGACATGGAATGGATCATGTAGTGATGTGTCACCTATTTCAACTCAATAATGGGTGGAATGTTAATGACACCCATAATATTATTTGAAATGATCCATATGTATTGACTCCTGATAGTTATTTTCATATGAGAACCCCACTAATGAAACAATCTCTTCCCATGAGCCACTGAAATCCATTATATAAGCTTAAAACATGTATTCCATTATATTTATTATCATTTTAATTTTCCTATCATTCTAACAATGATAGGGAGTACAAATAATCAACTGAGTTCCAGTGACATTAATTAGGGATGTCTAGAAATGGGACATAAACATAATATTTAGGCCTGACAATATCAAAA
The DNA here is from genome assembly GCA_963277665.1 of Viscum album. Lineage (NCBI taxonomy): Eukaryota > Viridiplantae > Streptophyta > Magnoliopsida > Santalales > Viscaceae > Viscum > Viscum album. Next base: position 999,964,931 of record OY728151.1, on the reverse strand, counting down.
ATAGTATTTCATGTTTATTTAAACTTCTCTTATATATATTTGGAATAGGTCCTAGACTGTATGAGTTTCAATTATAGGAATAAAATGATGCGATTGGGTGAGCTAATCAACAACCAACCATATGGAATTATTTTATTGATGTATTCTTGGGAGACCTAATATGAAATTTATAACTATATTCTCTCATTTCCAAACAAGGGTTGGTAAAAACTATAACATACAGGTTGTTTGATGATATTATTGCATAACATGCAGACAACATTCAACACTATATATATCAAATGTATTCCTAGATGGACAGTCAATCTATAATGGTGTTATGCATGAATAAGTTTTTAATGAAAAGATATTGGTAAAAACATTTGATTAATGAACCATAACAGTGAAATCACATCCTAATTTTATCCCTCTATGTTCTCCCCATTATTGAGTTTTGAACTCACCACAAAACATTCTAAATTGGATGTTTATGCCTATTTTACAATCATTAACAAATTATGAACAAGTAAAAATAGAAATAAAACTATAACATTTCCTTGGCCTTCACATTTCGCATGTATGATGGTGATAATCACATCATCTTCCAATCATCTAATTCTTCATTTTCCAACTGAGAAGATAAATTTCTACTTAATGAATTACCAATCAAATTGAATTTACCTGGTGTATACATTTAGTGAAAGAGTAACATTTGAAGTTATTCTCTCCATTTTCATTACCTGAGATCCAAATCACATTATTAAAAAATATTATTTCTGCCCGTATGAACTGTGAACATAATGAAAATATCACCAATGAGATAACTAAGCCTTGTATTTAAATCATGGACAGTTGTAGCTAACTCGAAAGCATGTGTTAGGTAGTATTTATCATGATCATCTAACTTCCTTAATAAATAAACAAAAACATGGTCTTCTATCATGACATACCACCCCATCCCAGATACTAATGTATCATATTACATAATTTACCCGTTTCCAAATTTTGCAAAAATCATGATAAGTGCTGATGAATGGTGAAATTTTAACTCATGATTTGATTTAAGTAATTAATCAGTCCTTTGGAATGGAATATTATTCATTTTCAAATCTATCATATCTGAAGGTAATTTTGAGATGTCATGAACAATGTATTAGTATGAAATATGTAGTCCAAGAAAACATTATATTTCAAAGATATTATTCAGTAGTTTCCAAGATATAACATCATCGATCTCATTTGGATCCATTAGAATACCGCATTCAGAAATTTAATGGACTAGAAAACGTTAATCTTGTATCCAAAAGTCACACTTTGGTAATTTGTCATCCAAACGATGTTCTCTGAATATTTACAATACTAAGTGTTTCTCATGGTCAAAAAATGTAATTAAAGATTCAAATATGTCATCCATAAACACTAATATAGAAGAATTATTATATTGTAGAAATAGCAGATTAATTAATTCCATAATGACCACTTATGCATTCCAAATAATTAAAGGTATTACTATATACTCATATGGTCTATATCTATTTCTGAAAGTTATTAACAAAATATCCTCCTTCTAAAATTTCAATTGGTGATATCCTGATCACATTTCACATTTGTTGATCCATTGATCTCCCCTCAATTGATATAACAAATCCTCAATGTGTGAAAATGGATACATATTATTCATAATAACATGAGTAATCTTATGATTATTCACACACAACATTATAGAATCATCAACTTTATTCATAGACAAGACTAGTGTGGCCACTGAAACATGCTTGGCCATCTAAAACCATTCCTTTCAATGATTCCAACTACAATTTCAACAATTTTTATTTTTTTGGTTCCATTTGATAATACATAAGTGAGAGAGGAGTGGTCTCCGATGGGAGATCAGTCATATACTCGACTTCACTTTCCGATGGTAACCGAGAGAAATTTTCTAGAAACACATATTGACACTAATCTATTATGACTGGTAAACTATTATCCCTAATTTCCTCTATCGATGCCAAAGTCAGTGCTGCCAACAAGTATGAGATTTTTCCAACTTTTGGGTTCAACGATTTCATTGCATCAGTCTTTAAAACCCGTTCATCTTTAATGAGATACCTGATTCCTGTCTCAACCACAAGACTAATTGTTCTATAATTCCTGTCAATGTAATCCTTAAATGTTTTCAAAGATTCCATACCAAGTATTACATCATATAAATTCTTTTTCAACACCGATAAATCCCATTTTCACTCCACTCTATCAATTATTATATAAAATTACCTACAAATAAAAGCTTGATATTTTCTTTATCTAATGGAAGTTTGATGTTTTATCATAATGAGAATCATATGAATTGTTTATATTTGAAAATCAATAGCATGAGAAGAAATAATGGAATTTGATTCACTATTTTTAGACAACACATGAATAAGGTTATATTTCAAAATATTTATACCTCTCACTGTATGTGTTCTATCCTAATCATCCACAATAACCATCTAAGATTAAAAAATTTCTTCGTCACTACACATTTCTCTTTCTTACTATGTTGAGATTTTCCTGCCAAAGAAGTCATGGTATTCCAAGAATAATTAGGTAATTCTCTATTCTACTAAGGAGCCTATTTATTATATACTCACCCCATCAAAGAATATGACACATGTTATACCTGGGAAATGACTCGAGCACATAGAGTTGGAGCACTATGATAATAGTGCTGAATATGTCACATATTTTTTAAATTATGGAGTGGCTTTGGTGGGTCTTACACTATTTCTTCATGTAGATAGAGTAACCAAATTGTAAACATCTATCTTTTGTCATGGGTCTCTAAGTAAGATTCATTGATATAGTTATTTGATCTTGATTGACACTCTCATATTGGAAATTAGTGTCCCTCATTAGATTTCTCCCAAAATTAGAGCTCCCAATAGTTATCAGGGGTAACAAAAAACTTCCTCCTCCCAAAGCTCGTAATATTTCTATTATATATAAAATTACTATATTGGAAATATCTATATAGTCTATATTATAGAGCATTGTAATATTCATGTGAATATCCAATATCAAACCTAATTCAATTTTGTGTTCCTTCAAGACCCACTAGCATCATTATTGGGACAAAATTTGACTAAATTCTTGGATTTAGCTACATAATCAATGATAGAGAGATTTTACTACCTTGGGATATATAATACCATTGTTCTCTAAATCATGAATGTGCAAGGATAAAATTGTGTTTTGAATAATTCCTCAAAATCATCCCAACCAAGGACATCATCCACTCTAGAATAAACCTCTAAATCTCACCACTTACAAGTAAGATACTCCAACATATACTTCACTATCTTTAGATTCATCTCTTATACTATGCCGATTAAATAAATGATATGATACAAATTTGTGTTCCACCCCTCTTACCTTTTAGGTAAATAATCACACCAGATGATGGCTTGATTCTTCATCTTGAACTAGATAGAATGATCAACTTGTCATGGATCTTCAATCTGATTTTAGGTTTCCGAAGCTAGAAATACATGGACAATACTATAAAATTGATCTTAGTTAACATGTGGATCAGGTTCAACCACATTATTAGTAGCTTCCTCTGGTTGGTTTTAGGACTACGATAAGTTTCCATTTTCATAAAAAACAACAACCTCAATAATTATCCCTCTCTATGAACTAATGTCTTATAATTTGAAATTCCATAACATCAACTATCATAACATTTATTTGGAAATCATATTTTACCATGTTGAAAATTTTTAAAAAAATATAATCATACATTTAAAAATCAATCCATTTTCACAATAATCCAACCATTATCTATTCAAAATCATTCATTTGAAAAACACGTTAGAAATTTTAAAAAATCAACACTTTTTCAAAAGAACATGAACCATTACACAAAATAATATATGTTCTCATAGTGGGATGTCATTCCTCTAATTGTTTTAATGCTTGTCTCATTTGATAAATTCATGACAATGAGATTAAAAATATTTTATGTGTCTCAAAAATACCTATGTACCCAAGAACCTAGTAACATTATGTTGACAAAAAAATGTTTATCTATGTCTTTTTATGCTCTAAAATTCATGTACCCAGAATCCTACTTTTTTTAATGATCCTAACTCAAGGTATAGATTACAGTAAAATCAACTTCGAGATCAACATTATTGAGGAATAATTATTGGTCAAGGACCAAACAAATCTAATGTCATTTTAATGTCCCTCCCCATATCATTGTTTTGAAAGGTTGATGACATGTTAGAAGGGCTTAAAAAAATACCCAAGACTCTAGAGACTGGAAATAAATTTTAATGTGCTTCAATAAATATGGGGGAAATTTTCCCCTTAATAATAAAACCACTAACTGAAAAAAAACATAACCAAACAACCACTTTGTGATGCATGATGAAAATAAAAGTCAACATAAAACTTCATTTATAAATATAATAGAAAAATAAAGTGTCACTAAATATGACTACATTATCAAAGTTAAAAAGAAGAAAAAAACTAGTAAAAATAGATGACAATTACAATACCCTGAGCTCTACAAGCTCCATTCTCTTACATCCTCAAACATCCCATGTATCACGAATTAGAGCTAAAGACGTTTGATAATATAACTTTTCCCATTCCCTAGTATATTAAATATTCAAATGAACCAATTTATTAAAGCAAGGGTGATTATATAAACTAAGTAGGTTTTCCCCAAATAAGTCTCTACACATTCCACTAAGAAATAAAAATCACAAACATTGACATAAAAAATATAAAAAAAAATTCCAAAATAAATTACAAAAAAATATATAATAACATCCACATCAACCTGTTTCCCAATAAAATTAATTATTAAATTAAATAAATATAAAAACTATATTAAAACATTTGAAATGTTCCATTTTGAATAACCATTCCATTCCACATAATCATACCACCAACCCTGCATGCTTCATTATGAAAATTCTATAATCATGAGCAGTCACTCATCGATCCACCAAGTAATCATAAGTTAATTATATCCCATGATCAATTACACCTCTAGAACCAAGTACAAGGTCATATTTTAAACATGCCTCATAAATTCAATATAAACAGATGCACCGAGTATTCCCAATAACAATGACAACTCTACCATTCAATAATCATGTAAATCCCAAAATTATTTTAGTCAAAAAACCTTTTTATTGATACCACTTTTACATAAATTGAATAAATATACCATTTTCAAATCATTATTTCAAATCATTTATCAAATATCCTACCACAACCAAACACCATAATTTCACAATTTCACCAATAATAATAAATTCCCAGAAAATATGATTTATAACATTATTTACTCTCAAATTTCACAATAAAAAATCAATAAATTTAACCAATTTTAAAATTACCATATTAGTTCTAAAATGTTCATTCAAGAGTGAAGCCACCTACATCCAGTATTTTGGATAAAACCTTAATCGTTTTGAAAAATCATCAAAAAATCTAGTTGAATCTCCACAAACACCCCTTATGTTTCTTCCCATTTCATAAATAAGAAAACACCTGACTATATTTGTGCAGTCACACCCTTATATCTACACACAACATTCATATATATAAGTAATTGAGATTATGTGTGATATAGATCTAGGAAAAACATCACGAATGATCATGAACAATCAAACAGTTGAGGAATATCTTTCTAATCCCCAAAAAATCTTTTGGATCACCTCTAGATTGTTAAAAGAACCATCAATTTAATTTGAGTGAGAAAAATTACATTTTATGGCCTTTTTTGGGGAAGAGAAATGCATTAACACCAAAGCCCAACCTAAATCCATTTTTTTGGAATCTTGTTTTATAACTATTCTTGGTTTAGTCACTAGGTTAGAAAAACCATGCACTAAAAATTCAGAAAATGTTGTCGTAAGAAAAAAATTCATGTGATCAACTCACATGGTCTCCAAACAATTCCCCAACCAGGATGAAACCACTACCTCAAAATGTCCAAATCCACTTTTTGATGTTCATATTTCCACCAATGTGGGTGAATTTTTTGGAAAAACCATACACCGACCATTATAACTCTCATTTACCCCTTCCTCATTATGCATAGTTTCCTATCAGTGTTTCACAGTTTTCTCAAACCATGTACCAACCATCCACATATAGAAATACCTAAAAATACCTACAAAAATTCACCAATATCTCTTAAATTTATCCCATATACATTATATACATAAAAATTATAATGATAGAGTTATATACATTAAATGAGGGGCTAAACAAATTTTATTATGATCTTATTAAAAAATATGAATATTTTTAATAATTATATGTGTGTTCTCTGAATTGTACATCAATCAAATTCATTAGGTAATGTGATAAGGATATCCCCTAAGATGATGATGATAATAATTAACATGAATGTGAAAAGCGATGATCAAATCATGATGAATGATCATTATTTATGCTAACTATTCTCACAGGATTATGTTTACAATACATGGAAATATCATCATCTAAATATTGACTCATGAGTTTGATTTATTATAGTTATGATCAAAGGATTATCTTTTGACATGCTTGATAATTTATATGCTCTAAATATTATGATTTCATATGACTTTGATTTTATAGGATTATATTTTTACGGGATAATGATGATTTATTCTATAAAACACTTATTACTCATGATTCTAAACATGCCATATTTTTTTTAGTAATGAACTCTTCTATTTTGTGTATGAATATAATATGTTTAAAAGAAGAACATGATTGAATATGTATTCTAGCTTGATCTTATTATGCACACGATGATGAACCAAGATGAAGATATAATGAAATTACACCTTTTTAACATAACGTCTCAAAAATAACACAAACACACACCCAAATGTTGTGTTATATAAGTTCATTTAGAAACCTGAGACCATAAAAACTAGTTCGTAATACTTCAATATCATTACCTGCCTATTTCATCATTGCAAGAACATTTTTTTTGAGAAATAATACTTAATTCCATTCAACATAAACTGTGTAATGTTTTCATAATAAATGTAGAGCTCAAATGCTCAATAAAGGTAAACATACATGATACATAAATAAAACATGAGTATAAGTGTAAGAAAATAGGAGAATAAAATTAGAATATAATACTCTACATTCCAAAGAACATAATCATGAATCATGTGATTAATTATTATTTGTTCATCATGCATTAATCATAAGGAAATTAAGAGAATAATCCCTGAAATCATAAAATAGGAATAACAAATGGAATTATTGTATACACATTAACATGTAATATACTTCTTTTTAAGTATATAAACATAACAAAAACATATCAAGGAACTTCATGGGATTACACCTAATAGTCAAGAAAACCCACCATCTCCCATCATATTCCTTGTAGTTGATCAGGTTTCCCCATCTTCCTAGAGAGGATATGGAATCTATATCTTCCTATAGTGGATCGAGTTTTTTTCCATCATCCCATAGTGTATCAAGCCCATTGAAATATTTTCCATCACTATCTCATGAGATATAAATCATTAACCAATTAATTGAAGTGACATATAGATCCCACCAATGAACTAATGAAACTTATACATATGTTTACTACAGGTCCATAAATCATTCATCATCTCATAAACCATGTAAATAAATGAGTTTCATAAACACATCATAACAACATAACTCATGGAAATGAAATATGTTTCATCACTATCATTCCATAATATATCTAAAACAATTATAAGAAGAATTAGAATCGTATTATTTCATCATATCCCTAGTAAAACATAATTAATATAAAATAATATTTTTATAAATATAAAAATGATTTGGAAGGATCAGTTGAAATAATATTTGAGGAAAATATCCTTTCTATTATGAAAAACTATTTCTCAATCATAAAAGAATTTCATGTTTTTTTTGTAAAAATTTGGTTCTTCATTTCTTGTATAGATCCTAATTTCTGAATGTTTTGAGGAAAAAAAGAAGAATTTTTATTTTCCCACATACAAGCCATGTACATTGAAGTATACTCCATGCACACAAGTACATTGTACAACAACTTAATAGCCCTGTAATACCCGATTACATGGTCATGTGGTGACCACGCTGACCACCTAAAGTGGGGGGGGGATTGAGGATAATGCACGACATGTACATTAAATGAACATGCTTGGGAATTTTCTTTTTATTTGATTTATCATATCTGGGTCACATGGAACCTCCAGAACACATTTCTTCTCCCCATGTTTTGTACAGGACAGTGACCAAATGACTATAATCTTCGAGCCCCTCCCAATTCTATGTCGGAGTTCTAATTGAGATGCCGCTAGGTGCATTGGACTACCACCTTTGAGTTCCCTCTTTCTCTATATCCTTTATTCTTAATTCATCATTTCTCATGACTATATCATGGTTTATTGTTTTTATACTTTTTTTTAAATATACACCGTTTTAGGTAGAATCAATGGCCCATGTATTAGAGAGTGGATTGTACAACATCAAGGTAGGTGGTTTGTGCCATTTTCTATTCGTATTTGAATTATATATTTTTAATGGGTGGAATACCCATGTTTGGGGTATTACAATTTTTGGAAATTAATCACTGTTTCATACCAGTTATGGTATGTTTGATTAAGAAATGGTTGTTTTTTAAGCGATAAGATGGATACCCTTTTATGGGACTCCCTATGAGTATGATTCATTGATTATTTGTTTATGTCAATTTGGTCTCGAATACTTGTTTGGATTACTTTTTTCATGCCTAATGTTGTTCAGATGAAGTTAATGATTATATGAGATGCATGTGGATCTCATTGTGAAATGTTGACCAATAAGAAATTGACTATGAGATATTCTCAAGGTAGGGTTGTTTTTGTGTGTTCTGTAGTTATGTTTACCCAGAGGGATTGGCTATGAGAGATATTGGGTGGTGATATACCATAGGAGTAAGTCCATGAGAGGTACCGATAAGGCTGTTTCTAAATGAATATTAAACCCTAAGACGTTGACTTTGAGAACTTCCATGTGGTCAATATAATTTATTTGTTGATATGCAGACCAATGTGGTATTGACCCTGAAGTCTACCCATGTGGTCGCCTGTAAGTGATTAGTGATATGTGGGGCCAAAGGGGTTAGATAGTGTGTGCTTTTTTAGAGGGTCATTATTTATTAATAGATGATATGTTAAACCAAGGGGGTTATAATTTTAGAACATTCTCAGATGGTTTATTTTGAATGATGAATTTATTTTGATGAGTTTTCCACGCCAAATCACAATATTGGACTCAATATTATTTGTTTTCATAGTTGTTATTCTAAGAGGTCTGTTATTACCATTACACAGGCAATAGATATCTTATTATATATCCCAAGGTTAATTTGATTCAAATTTTCAAAGGTTAATGTCAATTACTATAATTAAAATCTATATGATTGTTTACATTTGAGTTTATCTTAGTTTATTTCATCATTTCCCCATATGTCCTACTATATAAATTCACTAATATTTAGACACATATATTTTGGAGATTTCCTACTACGATTCATCTCACACCATATTTGGTTCACGCTTTAAAAACCAAAAATATTATATGTTTGCAGTTTTGGATGAGAAAAAGATCGCTACTTCATCGAATACTTGATTGTTATCTATGCAAGAGAGCATGGGACCATGCTGTGTATGGTGATGTTGTTGATGTTTACATAATTTGTTTTACTTTTCATTCAATGTTATTTTCAAGAATTGTGACTTTTTTGGATTCTTTTCTAGACACATGTGACATACATCATTTATATATACTCTTATTGTTATATTTTTATCAGTCTCCTACTATTTACCTCTAGTGTTGGTATTATTGCATTAGCTAATATTTATTATTTACTTTAGGATGTGTAAAATAACCCATTAGGGGCATAGTTTCCCCATTACCACACATTGGAACTCACTTCTAGACATAAGCCTGTGGCATTCTAGGAAAGGTTCTTGAGGTCATGTGACCAACCAGGATCGAGGCACCATTGGGTGGAACTCAGAACTAGGACATTACTATGTGGAATCAGAGGAGGACCATTTCTACTTTTCTGTACTATTTGGATCCTATAGACCATTTTTGGATAGAACATTTCATATGTACAATTTTGTTCCTAGAATTAGCTAAGTCATGTAACAGGAAAAATCTAATTTACCTCGAATATTGCAATTTTTTTGATTTTGCAATTATGAAATTTGATTTGATTTCACCATTGGGTGACACACATGTTTTGTGCTTTTATTATTGATATACTTGTGGTTATACTTCTATTGGAACCCGATAGTATGATTGTATTCTATCTCATTTATCATATATTCCCTTTCTAGAGATCAAGTATCTCACATTCTTCTCCCGCCAATTAGGATGCATTATTGATTTCATGTTGTTGTGATAGATTTTGGAAAAAATATGCATGATTTTTTGATAGATTTTTTGATTCAATACCTTCTATTTTGATAGGTTATTTGAATATGTAATGTATCATTTGGATAGTCACCAAACATTGGTCTCTGAGGTATTATGTTACCTCTTGGATTGGAATTTTTTGGGTCGGTATTGAACTGTAATTCAATTTTTTCATGTTATAATGTAAACAATTATGTCATACATTGATGTGTGGGGAGTATGGGCTTCCATGTGTCATAATTTTTCATTCCATTGACACAATTTTATATTTTTAAGGGTTCTGAAGAAGTTCCAGAGGTTTACTACCTAGATTCCTAGACAACACAATGTGTGAGGTTATGAAAACATTCCTTGTGTTCTTCTTCTCGGAAATAATGAATTTTCTTAAGTACACACCGTGTACTCTGAGTAAACTTTGTGTAGTGCTTGATTGTGTGACTGATTGTGTGAGAAGACACCTGGGGTTGGGAGTAATTTTATATAATGCGTCCTGTCAATATTGTACACGCCATGTAGTAAAAAATCGTGTTTCCAACTATGTGACCAACAACACTCATGAACGAAATTCTGATGATACATGTTGTGGAAAGATTGTACGCACCTTATGGTGGTCGTCCATGTGTATGGTTACGTGTATAATGACATGGGTTTATAGAACATAAGTAGTACATGTTGTTTCATGGGTGATCATGTCGTGCAGTGTTACCCAGGAGAGAACCATGTAGTTGTATCCATGTAGAAGAAGATAAAGAGGTAATATTAAAGTACACGCCATGTCATAGGAGGAACATGTTGTGTGTATTAGGGTGTTACTAAACAAGGTTTGGCAGAGGTACACCCCCATGTTAAGGATTAAAGGGAACAAGCCGTGTGGTTTTTATACAAGTCATGTAACCCTATTTTTAAAAACATAAATATTTTCTTTCTTCTATTTCATTATAGAACTTCTATGATGTTGACCATGATAATCATAAACATAGGTGTGAGCTCAACCATGTACAATCATTCTGCTGAGACATCATCTGGTTTTACACAATGTACATGTCCATGATTAGACATTGGAAATGGTTGATCAGGGATTACCATTAGATCCCTCTTATTGTGTCCATTAGGGTTTTAGCTATTATACCAGACGCAGGTGCTGATTCATAATTACATAAATGATATATGAGGATGATGCAGGAATTTCAAGGAGCAATACATCCTGCCCCAAAAATGGCGGAGTTGACGAGGGTGTTACAGTTGTATCATCCTCCCACTATCTTAGTGGATGGAGGACCACTGGCTACAGAGTCATGGTTGGAGGCCATGTTTTCCATCTTCCAGCATCTGGAGACACCTCCGTATATGACAGTGAATCTCGCGAGGTACATGCTACGTGATTCCACCAAGAGCTGGTGGGATGTTTTCTCACAGGTGGGATTTTATCGGGATATGGCTTGTGAGGAGTTTCAGAGTACCTCCTATGATTACATCTATCTTGATATGTTGAGGGCCGATCGATCCCGATAGATCATGAATTTGGGGAAAGACACTCTTTCAATGATGGTCTACACTTCTTGTTTTACAGATCTTCATCACTTCACACCTTTTTAGGAGTGATGAGTTATATTTGGCTAGGTAGTCTGAGGATGGTCTCTAGTATGATATCTGATCACAGGGGAACATATTTTGGATGACTTTGGAGATGGAAATAGTGAATCAGGCTCTTATTATCGAGTGAATTATGACAGAGTTGGGTGCTGTGATCTTGGGCTAATCAACATCCAGGGCTTGTACACATTTTACAGAATTCTGGAAGCGTAGCAAGGGGATTTCACACGATGTTTCTTTAGGAAGCTAGGAGTAATGATACTAGTGCGGGAAGAGATGGAATACGAGACCACATTAACTGAAAGAACCAATTGTGTGCCAATCTTGTGGCATTGTGGGTCACCTTTAGTGTTTTTGTTGGGTGTTTTCACCAAAAGCCAGTGACAGGGGTTCTGTTATGACTCCATGTTCAGGAGAAAGGCCACCAGTTTCTCCTCAATCAGGGAACTGCAGATCATCAGGTCATTCAGGCTAAGGAGGATGTTTTTGTCGTGGTATCTAGACCGAAGGATTTTGGTGACAACCTGGTGGATCTGCTTAGGGAAGTCAGTTAGGGTAACAAGGATGCGGTATATGTTAGAATTTTGTAGCGGAATAGACCCAATAGTAGCAGGATCCTAAACCCTCTACAGTTAAAGGTACAACTGCATATTCCTTGGTTTTAGCTTCTTATCTTTTTGATACGGGGGTTTCCCATAAATTTTTTAAATGTCTTCGTTGTGGAGGGACTTAGAATCTACATCATTACATTTGATGATGATATGTGCTAGACACTCCGTTGTGGATTTGGACTTTTAGTGTACATCAGTGTAAGGAGTTACATCTGTAGGTTGGTGGGTGTCCCTTTTTGTGGTACATATATGTCTTAGAGAAAACAGGATTTGCTGTTATTATCAGAAGGGACTGGTTGGTCACTTTCTAGGACATTTTGTACTGCTATCAACATATGTTCAGTTTCACGTCACCAGTGTATGGGTCTTTTCTACAAAAGGGGGAATATTATTTCCATGAGGGAAGAGATAGACCCAAGAATAATGGGCTGGGAGGAATCACAGCCCAGATTACTAGTTTATAGCTGATTAACCAGAGGAGTTCATAGATGGAATTTCCTCCAGTGATGGATTGTTCCAATGATGTCTTTCAAGACACCTATTCATATTTACCTCCAGAGAGAGAAGTATATTTATTTATTAATTGTGCTCTAGGAGTGGCACCAGTTTCCATTTCTTCATATAGGATGGATGAACTAGAGTTCTAGGAGCTCAATAAGAAGTCGTAGTGGTTTTAGGAAAAGGGTTTCTTCCCACCAAGTACTTCTCCTTGGGATTCACTTGTCCTTTTTTGAAGAAGGAGGATAGTACCCTAAGACATTGTGTGGACTATTGGAAGCTGAGCCAATTAATGGTTATGAACTGATATCCCTTTCCCAAAATTAATGACCTATTTGATCAACTTTGAGGATCATGTATGTTCTCAATAATTAACTTTACATATGGTTATCATTAGTTGCTTGATAGAAAATTAGATATACCTCTTACAACATGTTAGAGCACGTATAGTATATAATTGTATTTGGTTATGTTGTTCAGTCCCTAGACCGCACCAGTAATTTTCATGGCACTGATGAACAGAGTGTTCCGTCTTTAGATTTTTTGTGGTAGTCTTCATCAAGGATATCTTGGTTGACTCTCACATTTGACATGACCATTCCACCAATATTTAGATTACATTGAGTACACTGAGAGAGTAGTATTTTTATGATAAGCTCTCATAGTTAATCATTTGGATAGACCATATTCACTACTGGATTAATGTTATCTCAATGATAGAAGTATTAGTGGACATATAGAATGTGAGAGCCGTAGTTTTATGGGAGAAGCCGAAGAATATCTTTAAGGTACAATGTTTTCTGGTGTGGTCTTGTTACTAAAGGTCCATTATACCGGATTGGTATCACTTAGAAGTTCCACTGATGGGACTTAGTAAGAATAGTGAAATGTATTTGTGGTAAAACTCCGTCAATTCATCCATTCAGGAGATGAATAGAAGATTGATTTTATCACTAATAGTAATTTTTTCAGATATGATAATGAATTACATTGTTTACTATGATGCATCAGGTATCGGTCTGGGAGTAGTGTTTATGAAAGGGGGAAGATTAATTTCCTATGGGTCTTAGCAGTTGAATCCACATGAGGGGAATTACTCTATCCATGATCTCATGTTAATTGAAGTTGTTCATGCTTCATGGTGTTGGAGGAGTTGTCTTTAGGGAGAATGTTTTTTGTTATACACTCAAATCAAAGGTCTCAATTATATCTTTATTCATCATGATATTAATCTGAGACAATGAAGGTGGGTTGATTACCATAAGTTTTATTACTTTGATCTCGCCAACACGCTTGGGATAGTCATTGTAGTGGCTAGTGCATTGAGGATAGTTATTATATAGAGGGTGTTTAGGAGGCCAGTAGTGAGTGTCAGCATATGACTTTTTCCTCTAATATGTAGTTGGATGTGCATGATAGATAGGGGAAAAAATTATTTTTTTATATCTGTTACATCTAATATACAAGATGAAGTGAGAATGATTTATATATCTTATTCCCATGCCCTAGCCCTATGGGAGACTGTGTTAGGAGAGGAACCAACTTATGGTTGGACTATAGGTGAGGATAAGGTTTTTCATTTTCATGGACACATATGGGTGTCACTAGACATACTTGAGGACCATTTTTTAGACCTTTATTCCTTAGATCGGGCATTTAATCATGTTATCACCAATATGTATTAAGATATATACCATCGATATTTGTGGACAGGTATAAAAAAGGGATGTAGTTGGTTTTGTTATGATATATTCCTCATGTCATCAGGTAGAGGTTGAACAATAGTGACCGACTTGGTTTCAAAAATTGTTACCCATTCCAATCTGGATGTGGAAGGATGTTGAAACGTATTTAGTGAAGGGTTTACTAAGGTCTCCATGTAGTAATCATGTGGTAAGGTTTGTTGTTGACCAACTAAAAATGTTTTCACATTCCCAACTAATCAAGGAAACATTTATTCTTGATGATCTTATAATGTTGTACATCAGAGTGACTATATATTTTCTTGGGGTTCGACACTCTATTGTTTCAAACAAGGACACAATTTTTACTTTTCATGTATTACAGGAACAACAGGGGCCTTCGGTCACACAACTATTTTAGAGTATAACATACCATCCCCAGACATATGGTCAGTATGAATGCATGATTTATGTTTTTGAGGACATTCTTCATGCATGCATCCAAGATTTTAGGTTATCTTGGGAGAGACACAAACCCCTAGTAATGTATTCATACAATAATAGTTTTCAAGAAACATTTTAGTGTGAACATTATGAGGATTTCTATGGTAGGCCATGGCGATCACCCATATGTTTCCTAGAGGTAGGAGTGACAGCTATGTTGGGGCCACATCTTGTTCATGAGACCATTGAGTAGGTGTAGTTCATTTGCAAGAGGATGTCTAATGCACCATCTAACAAGAAATCTTATGCTGATCCGGGTGATGACCACTAGAGTTTGAGGTTAGAGATCAGGTTGTATTATGTGTCACACCATGGTTGGGACATAAGAAGAATAAGAGATAGGGGAAGTATTCACTGGGTTACATCGGGCCATTTGAGGTTTTGGAGAGAGTCGGGCCAGTTTATAATCAGATGTAGTTACCTATAATGTACCGAGCTATGCCTGAAGTTGTTCGTGTTTCTCAGTTATGATGTTACTTTTCAGACTCATCTCATTTTTTCAACCTAAGGAGGTTCAGTTGGAGGGGGATGCATCAATTGAGGAGAACCCATTTCGGATTTTGGATCACATCATGATGGTTTTCCATGGCCAGTCTCTTCTTCTGGTATGGTTGTATGGAAGCACGATCGAGTAAATGGTGAAACATGGGAGACGATGTCCAACATACGATCTCATTGGAAAGAGTTGTTTGAAGTTTCTTCTTCACCATCCTTAGAAGAGAAATTCAGGAAAATTTATTTAATGAAGGAATTTTGTAACAACCATGATATTTATCTTCAGTATGGATCTATATAATAGTTTTTAGGGAAAAATAAGAAGTGGGAATATTCTATGTGCACATAGTGTAATTTTGTGTACACACCGTGTACCCGAGTACAACATACAATGGAATACTGTCTATGTAACGACCTAGTACATTTTTATGTGGGGACCTAGAAGACCACCGAAAGTGGGGGCCAATTGAGTCTAGTGCATAATGTATAAATTAAATGAACACATTGTATTATTTTATATATTTAATGAATTATAGTGAGGTCATGCCTCATCTCCATAACACATTTCTTCTCCCTGTGTTTTTTACAGAAGAGCGACGAAATGACAGTGAACATGGAGACCCTCCCAATTCTCCCTCCATGATCTAATTGAGATGCATCTAAGTGAATCTGTTTCCCACTAGTGATTTCTTTCTTTCCCTATGACCGTTATTCTTAATTCCTCCTCTATGGTGAGTATTTCAAGGTTGATTGTTTTATCCTTCTTGTCGATCTACTTCGTTTTAGGCCGAATCATGGGCCAACGTTCAATAGTGTTGATCAAACAACATAGAATAGTAGGTTTGTGTATTTTTTTAGTTTTTAATTGAATTATATATTCTTAATTTTTTGAATACCCATGTTTGGGGTATTGCCTGTTTTGGAAATTTAACTATGTTTAAAACTTATAATGATTTATTTTTTTGAGAAAGGGTTATTTCTTATGAGAAAGGATAGTTACCTTGTTATGAGACACCACATGGGTGTGTTTTCATAGTTTTTTGTTTATGGTTGTTTGGTCTAGAATGCCTATTAGGATTGTTTTTTCTCATGCCTCATGTTGTTAGGATGGAGTTACTGATTATATGATATGCATGTTGTTCCCAATGTGAATGGTTGACCAAGGGGAATTTGACTATGAGACATTTTTGAGGTAGGGTCATTTATGTATGCTTTTTTATTATTTTGTCCTAGATATATTAAAATTGAGGGATATCGAGGGGTTAGAGACTATATGGGGTAAATCATGACAGAAACCCATAATGTCTTACTTGATGATTATTGGACCCTAGGGCATTGACTATGAAAGCTTCTATGTGGATGTTATATTTTATTTATTGATATAGAGAACAAGGTGGTATTGACTGTGAGAGATACCCATGTGGTCTCATGTAAATGATTATTTTTGTGTGGGACCAATGGGGTAAGACTCTTTGAGATTTTCCAGATGTCCATTATTTATTGAATTAGTGATATGTTAGGAAAGAGGTGTTATAATGTGAGTAAATTCCCAGAGTGTTTCTTTTGAATGATTAAATGATTGTGATGAGTATTCCAAGACAAAGAACAATTCTTGGACTCTGTCTTACTTTTTTCTTTAGTTGGTATTCTATGATGTAAGTTGTTGCTATTAAATAAGGAATACAATGCTTAATCTAGATACCATGGTTTACATGGTTCAAATAATGGAAAATAAATATAAATTAATGTAATTGAAAACTATAGTATTGTTTACATTGAGTCTCTCCTAGTTTATTACTTTATTTATTCAAATTTTCTACTATATATAATCCCTGAATGTTAGGAATATGTCATTTGTTGGTTGCTTATCGAGATTCATCTCACACCCTATTTGTGTTATTCCTTTGGACAAATGAAATATGATATTGATGTAGGTTTAGATAAGAGAAATATTAGGTCTTCATTAGGTACTTCATTACTATCGGAGCTGGAGAGCATATGACAAAGATGAGGCCTACGATGTAGTTGGAGTTTACATGATTTTTATTGGACATTGGTTTCTATATTGATTTCTAGCATTTTGACTGGTTTGGCAGCTATCTTAGCCACTTGTGACATGAATCATTTATAAATGCATCAGTTGTTATATTCCTTTCATTATTCTGTTGTTTACTTATTTTGTTGGTATTAATACTTAAAAAACTGTTTGTTATTTCTATTCTATTGTTTAACCTATTTAAATGAGGTCATAGTTTCCCCATTACCACATTGTGTCCCTGGCTACTATTTAGCATCCCCTGACATTTGGGTAAATGCGCTTGTGGTAATGTGACCAACCCAGATCGGTGCACCATTTGGTGGCATCTGGAACCAAGATGATACATTTTTTATAAAAAAATAACCACGAGGAATTACAATTTTATCTTTAAAAACTATTTTAAACATATTTTAAGTCTTTTTTCTTAATAAATTTATAATATATAATTAAAAAATAATTTTAAAACATTTTTAGAAAATATTGATTTGATGGAACATTGAATTCTTAATGAAGATAGAATACAATTATATGAAACATTTAATATCCTAAAAATAGGTATATTCATGATACAACCTATTAATGATAAGTATATACACCTCAAATAATAAAGCTGGTGCATAACATAACATGTGTCTTAAAGAAGGAAAATTTTGAAAAAAATCACCTTACCAATTTACTAACTTTTGAATAGAATCATGAAAGTGAGATCTCCAAATTCATATGTAAATACAAATTAACTTAGAAATATAAACCATATTATATATTCATTTAAATTATATACTCTATACAAAATAAATTAATGTTGAAATGGAATATTTCCCTTAAAAATGAATTTGAGCCAAGGAATCCCATTACCACATTATAAACAATTGAATTGTATACACGATGAAGGAAATACAAATTTAAAAATATCAAAATAATAAAATAATCATTATATGACTCATAAAAATCATTTCTGGTATATATATACACAAAAATTCTTACACAAGTAGCATATAAGGCATGTGTCCCTCAAATGAAAAGTGGCCCAAAAATCAGTTACCTTATATCATGACTTCTTTTTTATAAGATAAAATATCGTTTAAAACATATATATGTATACTATAAATATACCAAAAAAATCATATTCATATATATAATACCATATCTTTTAAATTTATATTAATCACCTTTAAAAATTTCATGTTATAGATTTGTTTGAGGTAATAATATCATAGTTTTTCATTCATGTTTTGACTAGTTATCCTTGGTCCTATTACATAGGTTATGAATTTATAATCTCATGGAATATAAATGTGATATTAATTTAAAATATATATATATATATATATTGATTATATATGTATATATGGTTATTCATTAATATTATAGATAGGAAATATAATACATGAATGATGGCGGTAGGCACTACATATGTATGCAATTTTTTTTCATGTTAATGTCATATTAAATGAAAGGGATTTATAATTACTATTATCATTAGATAATAATACACATGATATACATATCATATTTATTCATGAGAGTAATTTTTATTACCATCCGTATGAAATATAGATAAAAAATTAATCACATCTCATCGAGGAGATGGTAAGTCAGATGTATGCACAAGTGACATTATAATTTTCCAAAAGATTTGGTGGTATAAAGTTAGATATGATATTATAATTAAATAAATATAATTATTTCATAAATATCATATAATTCAAAAAAATTATAAATTCAATCATATTCCGTACATTTAAGTGTAGAAATTGAAGAACGAACATCATGAGTTCACGATGTAGTAGTCAGCTATAAACACGAATAATGATTTTACATCCCATTATATGTATGTGTGAGTGAGTGTAAGTTAAAATCATAACATAAAAATTCTTATAATAGTTATGAAACTTATTTTTTAATATAATTATTAATTAAAAATAATTATGTGTGTTCATGGAAAAAAACAAAAGACATTCATTGATGAATGTAACCTCTTCATGGGTTTATCCTTTTGATTTTCAAAAAAGTACATATTTTGATAGATATATACAAAAATAAACTCTTATTCATAGAATTTGGAATGTTTTCTGGTTATTTGGAATGATTTATTCATAACAAAATAGGTTCTAATGTGTGAAAATAGGAAAATAAGAGGATCCCTTTCATAAGATAAGAGAGGTGTACTTTTTGAATTTCTCAATATATTAATTAATAATAAATTAAATATCAATCTAAATACCTCAAAATGCACATTAACATGAATATAAAATTATATAGGCTTGTAATATTCTAATCCATCAGATCATAGACATGTTTGGATATCATTTCCAACAATATCATTTTTATTAACACTTAATCCAATTTTATTTTAAGTATTATAACACATTTTTCAATACTAAGATGACGTAATTTATATATATAAAGTGTAAATTAAATATTAAATGGATAATTTAAGATATTATAGACCATATATCATCCCTCTGTCCTAATTAAATATTTATATTTTTTTTATTAGTTTAATAATATATTATATTCATTAAATATAATAAGTGTCACTTTTGAGAAAATAAATTACTTTGACATAATTAAAGTCTATACCAAAATATAACTTCAAAAAAATATTTTTATACAACCCTAAAATGTCATATTATCAAATAAAATTATGTTATATCCTTAATTAAATCAAATTATATTTCTTTTAATATTCTAAATATCAATCCATTGATTTTTTGCCTTAATTGAATAACTATTATATCCTCATTGTGTAATTATTTATGATAATTATTTTTTAAGTAAAACATTTTAATAAATTTCCATGATTTATGTAAAATTTTATATTTCATAATTATATGT
The DNA here is from genome assembly GCA_963277665.1 of Viscum album. NCBI lineage: Eukaryota > Viridiplantae > Streptophyta > Magnoliopsida > Santalales > Viscaceae > Viscum > Viscum album. The sequence continues at coordinate 999,944,250 of OY728151.1, read as the reverse complement.
ATCTACCCATATATTCTATTTAATACTATATTAAAAATATTGTACTTTTGAAAAGTTAGAGTGTGCTATTTTTTCAATACCTTTTATTTTAATAATATCCATGTAATTTTCATGGAATTTATTCAATTAAATAATTAAATTTTGAAACATAGATGATATGGCTTGAATTGAATTTATCCAATATCATTTGGTCCTGTTTTAGTGTAGTTTTCTAATATTTGTAACATTTTTTTCAACCATAATTAACTAATTTACCTTGAAACATGGAAATAAAAATAAATAATATACTAATTATATTGTATAAAAATTAAAGGGACCTATATACAATGTTTAGACCCACTAATTCTAAATATTGTATCCGTTTTTCAAAATTAAGACCATATATGGTTCTATAACTAATTTGAAATTAATATCGATGAAGTGAGGAGAAAAAATTTTTCAAAATGAAAATGTTCAAATGGTTGAAATGGTATTATATCAAAGTTATATTTAATATTTATTCAAATGAACTAAATTTGATAATATTATAAAAAATTAATCTTATTAAATGTTATAACCAAAATAAAATATAGATTAACAATGTAATTTTTTTGATGAAAGTGATAATTGAAAAAACCAAGTATTCATCATTATTCATTAAAATATGAAACAAAACATAAAAAATACCAAAATAATTTATTTTACATCGTAATTTTGTAGAATAAATTTATATTTTCATTTATAATTTATAAAAGTGTCAAAAACTATATTTTATATATGTGTTCACTCAAAACTCTACAGGGATTTATTTTTCAGAAAATGACTTATTTTATGTGTAAAATTGGATTTGTTCTTATATCATATCTATAAAAAACATAATATGAATATTATAAATTACTTTTAAATATTATATATATTTCGTTAATATAATTATACATGTGTTGTTTTTTATGTATTGTTTTGAAACACACATTATGCATTTAAATTGTTTCTCATAAAAAGATTTCATTTTTATTTCAATAGAGTTTTAAATGTTTAAATCATGCATTAATAATTCTGTTAATCGTATTCATTTATGCAATTCAAATTTATATGTTATTATATTATTATTTATATAATTATAATAATAAATATATTTTTCATGGAAAAAACATGTTGTCTGTAATGCAAGCTAAGCTAGTGTCACATGTAACACATGACATCAACGAAATGGAATTAAAATTATATATTTCCTAAATATATTGGGGTGTTACACTCAATTATGACTGACATATACCATGTATACCCTTACATATTGTATTATACCACCCTATATTTTCTCACATCCCTAGATTATGAAAAAATGTTCTAATTATAGTACTTTTAAAATTATATATAATATGATGAAAGTGTATGTGAGAAGATAATGATTGTTCCTAAATAAAATATTTATGTTTCTAAAATCCATATACAGAAAAACTATATAGTTTTAGGGCGTATATAATTGTTTGATTTATATAATATTTGTTTAAAATTTTATTATATTTTTGTATGTAATTCTTGGGATGCCGCATTATAGTTATAATCATAGATATCTGATGATAATTTTTTTATGAAAATTATCAGGATATGAAAATATTGGGTGATGGGTGGTTGATGGTATTGTGTAGATATGTAACTTTTAATATTATAAGTAGACATGAGTGAACTATGTAAATTTAAAAATACTTTTTGGAGTGGGGTGTTATCAGTGAGATATTCAAATTAAAAGATTATAGAGTGTGATATCATTAGAATTGTTTAAATGTGGTCAATGTCATGATGTACTCGCCAGTTAATTTCATACATGATCAAAATTTATGACATGATAAATATCAATGTCTGACACATTAGGATAATACTGGAAATGATAAATGACATTAAGAATTTCAAGAATTTATTTTTATTTTGGGTTGCATTGGATATTGATATACCATTATATAGTGGGAATCATAAAATCAAAGAATGGAAAAAATATATATGACTAATATAGTTCATATGGATTTCACGTGATGGTTGATCTGGATGGATTATTTTATAGAGACATGGTTTTAAATATAAGCATAACCATGTAATGGAGAGTTGTAGGAATGTAAGAATACAAAAATAGTTTAACTATGACTATTTTTTATATTATAATTCAAATATGAATTTAGGTTTTATTATAACATTAATTGATTAAACGATAGATCATAAGTTGTCAGTTGGATGTATTTGAGATGAAATTAGTTTCATGGAGCATGGGGAAAGAAAATTTGGGGACTGCAGGCTATAGGGGGACACAATTTACTCCTTCAAATAGAACTGTATACCCAATTTGTGTTCTCAAGGATCATAATGTTGGTTGAGGACATAATGTGGTTAGTTATTATAGACCAAGTACCCAGTTCTTCCAAATAAGTTTTTTTAATGTGATAGAAAAATATTCATTGAATTATAATTTTAAAACCATAATTTTAGCTTTCATACTTCATCATCAAAATCAATGAGGGATTCACCCTCTTTAACTTATGTATATCTCCCTCATCCTAAATTTATCCAAAATATTATTTTGTTGACTTCTCTATTTAATGGTAATTTTTCCTCTCCACAAAACATTCTATTTCATTTTTTTATCCAATATTATTTTAGGGGATTATGATTATTGATTTGTGATGATTCCACTATAATAAGGTGTAATTATCCTAATTTTATTATTTTCTGAAATGGTTTTTCAATCTCTAAATTTAAATTATCCATTTACAAAACATGGTAAATTTATTTTTTGATGTGCATATAAAATAGTGACTATATATAATTATGTAATAAGATACAATAAAAGTGTTTTTATTTCAAATTTATAATGGTTTCTTTAGAATTATATTTTATTAATATTAATTATTTAAATAATGTATGAAAAATTTTGTGAAAAAATGAATAAATAACAGAAAATAAAATATCTTTTATTTGTTTTTTAAGGAGTTATAAATTTTTTAAAAACAATTTTTAATTTTATTCCTTACATTTATGTTTAATATATATTAGATGAATATTATAAAAGGGAAAATTTTTAGTCATTTTCATTAAAATAGATAATGAGTATTATTAATGAAAATGATACCCTATTATATAATCGATAATAATAATAATTTAAATCTATGTGAGAGAAGTGGAATGATATATGTGTTGAAAAACAAATTATATATGAATGATAAAGGACTTGTTACTCTCAGATATATTTGAAAATAACTAATATCATAACCATGTATGAATGGGGGAATTGTGTATTTTTTATGTGACATTGTAATGGGATGTTATTAATTGATATGATTTTTTTATTAAGGGGTAACATGATCATGTTCATTAAGTGAATTGAACCAATAATAAGAGAGGTTGGATCAATGGTTTTCTTATTAAAAACATACATATTAATGAAATTTAACCTAAAAACAGATTAGATTTCTCTTTCATATAAATTTCGGTAACACTCTGAAGAGCATGAAAATGAATTAAATTAAAAAATACATGCAATATATTCTTGGTTCGACCTGTAGTGTGATATCCTACATAATTTCTATGTACACTCATTTGGTTCCATGGAAATTCATTAATATAATGAATTGAATAAAAAAATTTCCAAATCCTATTAGATATATTTTATCTCATGATAGGTATAATTAAACTTACTCTTGTCTGTTTAGAAACGTTTCAATAAAAACATTATCCAAAAAATTATATTTGTGAATTATTATAGGGGAATTTTCTTTCAAGATGTCTTTCTGATTTCACAATCAAATTTAGCAACACTGTGTATCTATGTCAATTATCCTCCATCCACATAACATTTTATAAACTAAAAAAATGTCTATTATTTCTAATTATAAAAACCCCCATGCTTAAAAAACTATTGATATGGATAATATGTATGTCATACTTTATCCCTTAACTAAGATAACCACACTCTAATTCATATAATCAAAACATCCAATCCATAAATATTATTTGAAATGAAGCTCAATATCAATAGGAAACTCACTCAAAAAAACACTATTAAAATTCATATTTTATCTCATATGATTAGTGTCTTGTATGACATAATTTTTCAATACTATTTATTGGATATCCATAAATAGAAATTGTATGAGACAAATTTCACTTTCCAACTCATTAAAAATAATTAATAGGAATTTCATGATAATTTAAATTCTTCTAGGATGCTTCAAACAAACTTATTGAACATTCATTAATCTTTTTTAATTCTCTATATTTTAAAAAATTATTTCAATTTAATTAACATGAATGTTTAAAATAATAATAATAATTTATAAATTCAATTTTTTATAACATGCATCGTTTACTTGGTGTCATTAAATTTGTGAAAAATAGTACATTGAACTTTCACAATAAATTTGTAAAAATAGAAAAATTTATTTATTCAGAGAAGTAACAATTTATAGATATATAATTTTAAAACTTTTTAAATTTTTGAAACATAAAATGTATATATTTAGATAATTTAACTTTGTAACTCTGAATAAATTTTGACTTTGTATATGTGTGCAATATCAAAATTTTCAGTAAATAAAAAATTAATTTTTTTAGATAATGTCACGATTCTGCTGAAATGAATACCCCTCCAGTGATTGAAATGAGGGCACATGATGACTACCCATTTCATGCCTCCAGTAGGCATGGGGTTGATTACTATCACTGATGGTAAAATAAGAATACATATTGGAGTAATTATCCACTAGTAGAATATGAAAAAGAGAAAGGTATGTTAGATATACCAATAAAAACCTATCCATATATATATAAATTAAACTAAATATCATGTGAAGAGATGAAATTTCCTTGGGTACTATAACAACTGAAAATAAAACTACAAGTATCGTAATGTAAGGATGATACTAACCATGAATCCTAAGTAGATACTAAAAAAAATTACAATGTGTTATCCAGCCAAATATCCAACATCCTCTGGTGGACATTAAAAATAATTTATATAGACATATAGTGAGAAAAACTGTATAATCAGTAGGATAATAAATTGTAAGAAAAATGACCTTATTTTTTAGGAATGGGTTTTCTATTCTAGTGTTTTAAAAAAAATAAGCGAATCATGAAATTTAAGGAGTACACACCGTGTACTATGGAGTACATGTGGTGTACCTAGATTCCATGGGTGACCATGTACTGGACATGTAACAGCTGAGTACATGGTCATGTGGGGTAACCTAGAGAACTCCCAAAGTGGAGGCTGGTTAAGGCCATTACATGTCATTTAATTTTAACGAAGGCTCCATGTACCTTTCTTTTTAATTGTTATATCAGTCTGGGGTCACGTCTCATTCATAGAAAACGTTTCTCCTCAACATGCGTAATCCAAGGGTGACCGAGGACGATGAATCTTCTCTGAGTCCTCGACCTACCGCCTCTTCTCTGAATCAACCATCATCCCTTGCATTGGATTCTCTATGGTAAGCTCATCCTTCTTCTAGAGCCTCGTTTCCTAATTCTTCTTCCTACGTGAGATATCCTTAGTTGAACTTTTTAGACATTTTTTGTAGATATATGACATTATAATGAGATTCAAGGTATGATGATCATGTATATCGATCATACAATGATGAGGTAGGTGTTTTGTTCCGTTCTATATTTATTCATTGAATTTTATGTGAGAAAGTCCCTAATACACTAGAACGGGGTATTGAGTGTTTAGGGTTTTTTATCCCTGTCAATGTGTGTTATTACTTTTGTGCCTGAGTTGAGGTTATTTGATTGTGAATATGGTTATTTTATCTATTCTAGGTATGTATATCCCATGCTTGTTTGGATATTGACTGTTTGGTCTATCAATGCCTTTTAGGATTCTTTTTTCCTTGCCTAGTGTTGTTAGGACAAAGTAATTTTATCTCACATGATGTGATATATTGTAAAATCATTGTCCAAGTAGTTAATGAGTTATAATTTGTCTTCCATATAACATTTGTGAACAATTTATTTACATAGGGCTCTGGGAACCTGGTGTATTAAACCATAGGGAGAATGGATGCTCATGGCTTTTCTGGAGTGTCTGTTTACTTTTATGTTGTGAGACAATTGAGGGGATGAACATTGTGATCCATCAAAGTGTATGAAATTCCTTGTTATAAGACCGAAGGGGGAATTGGATGTTGAGTGCTTCACCATTTCTTTTATAGTTACTGATACGAGACCACAAGTGTAATTGAAGGTGAGTGCTTCCTCAATGATTCTTTTCTAAAGAAAAACTATAGGGGTTAGACTGTGTGTACCTCCCAAAGGTTTTCTTATTTTTTTTGTTTGAAACAGAGGGCTTAGGCTGTGATTACTTCCAATATAACTTCTTTCTTTCAATTATCTACTTACATTATATAGGGAAATTAATGTAATTGAAATTGTAAGATTGTTTACTTTTGAGTGCTTCCTTGTTTATTTCTTCATTTGTAATATTACCTTCCATATATATTCACATACTATTAGGAACATAATTTTGGGTGGTTAACTACTGGTATTTGTCTCACACCATGTTTGGGTCATTATTTTGAGCCAAAATTGATTATATTGTTGCTGTTCTAGATAAGGGCTAGCGAACTTTTACTTAAGGTACTTGATTTTTGTGGAGCAAGAGAGCATGAAAACAAGCTGAGGCTTGCGATATTGAGGATTTGTTTTCATTTTTTCCTTTTTACTTTGGTTTAGCACTATATTTCGGCATTGTGACATGTTTCAATGCTTTCCTAGATACATTTATCATGCATCATTATTGAGAAATATCTATGCTGAAGTTGTTTGTTTACTTTCATTCTTCTTTTGTTTACTATTGTATGGTAGTATTACTACTTCTGTTATTGTTATATATTTATTTTAGATGATTTATTCTTCCTATGGGGGCATTGTTTTCCAACTATCACACCCAAGGCCCTTACTGCTTGTTGGCATCCTCTTGCATTTGGGGAAATGTGCTCGAGGCCATGTGACCAACTGGGTACGAGGAATCTCTGGGCAGCTCCCAGAACCAGGACGTTACAATGTAGTATCATAGGAATTCTTATTTTATTTTATTATTTTTTTGGTACTATAGGTAGGGATAGGATGGTATTGGTACTTGGTAATATGTTGTTCCTGGGAGTAGCTAAGCCATGTGTAGGGAAAATCCAATTTACCTCGTTTATTGCAATTTTTTTTAGTTTTTCAATTTTACAATTTAATTGATTTCACCATTGGGAGATTCACAAGTTTTGTGATATTATCATTGTTAAAATTGAGGTTATATTTCTTTTGTAACCCTATGAGATGAGGTTATGCCATATCATGCATCATATAGTCACTTGTTAAAGATCACAACAACATGCATTCTTTCCTTCCATTTAGGGTGTATAACTGATTATATGTTGTTGTGATTGATTTTTTGTTATATATTCATAATGTTATGATACATGCCTTGATAGAATACCTAATATTTTATAGATATTGAATTGATTAATGTTTTGTTTGAATGAACACCAAACATTGGTTCTTAAGATGTTATGAGACCTCATTTATCTGTATTTGGTGGATCATCGCACTGTTATTCTTGTATATGACATGTATATAGTTCTAAGCTATAATTTTTGGGGAGTATGGGCCTCACGGATCATAATTTGTCACATTAATGTTCATTTCATCATTTTTATTGGTTCTATAATATTTTTTGAGGCTTACTATTTGAAAAAACACAAGAATACACTGGGGGTAATTAAACATATATGCCATGTATCTTTTTGTTCAAGAATGAACTTATTTTCGTACATAAACTTTGTGTACTGCATGTGCACACCTTGTAGTCTCTAACTGTGTCAATGGTTGTGTTTTCCGGGACTCGGGGATAGAAAATATTTGGTGGAACACATCGTGTACCTGAAGATCACGTCGCTTGTATAGACCATGTGTCCAGCCGTGTGACCAACGACATGGGTGGATTATGGGTAGTTATTACATTTCATGTTTAGAAAAATCAAGCCGTGTATAGTCATTAGTGTAATCGTAAATGTTAATAATGAAATGGGTGGTTGAATTTGTTTCTATTACATGTCGTTTCGGGCCCAAACACACAATGTATCTTTCTCTAGGAGAACCATGTGGGATGGTCATGTAAAAGAACTCGACTAGAGGAAGATGATTAAATTACACACCATGTTTGGGGAGAACATGTCATGTGTATGGGGTGTTACACGACCTGGTTTCGCAAAGGTGCATGCCCATGTGAATGTTTAAAGGAACATGTCATGGAGGGCACAAACGCACGGCGTATCCATGTTTTAAGAACATGAATGATTTCATTCTTTTGTTCCCTTATTTCACTTCTATGTTTCAATCCCTGTTAATTTTGAACTAAGGTGTTTGCTTGTCCTTGTAGAGTCATGCCACCTTGATGTCCTCCAGCTGTACGCCAGTTTCAGGGAAACAATCAAGCACTAGAAATTACTGATCAAGGATTACCAGCAGATCCTCTTGTAGTGCCAGTCTTGGCATCATCCAGTATTTCGAATACAGGTGCTAATGCATAGTTCCGAGAGGGATTCATGAGGTTTATGCAGGCCTTCTGAAGAGTACCACATCCTGCCCCTTCTATGCCAGAGTTGAAACGAGTTTTCCAGCAGCCGCATCCTCCCAACATCATAGGGGACAAAAGACCTTAGGCATCATAGTCATGGTTAGAATCCATTCAATCTCTCTTCGAGCATATGAAAACACCTCCAAATAAGAGGTTGAAATTCACTATGTATATGCTTCATGATTCCTCTAAGAGTTGGTGGGATGTGATCCCACAAGCGGGACACCAGTGGGTTATAGCTTGGGATGATTCCAGTGTGCATTCTATGACTACTTTTACCTGGATACTTTGAGGTCTAACCAAGCTCAAGAGTTATTGATTCTAGAGCGGGGTACTCTTTCAGTTTTTTAGTATTCTTCTCTATTCACCAAGCTTCAACACTTTATTCCAATCCCAAGAGGGGATGAGTTAGTGAGGAAGTATGAAGATGGTCTTAGGAACAAGATGTGATCTTAGGCGAACATCTTCTGGTTGACTTCCATCACCCCTATAGTCAACCAAGTAGTGATTACAGAGTAGAATCTCAGGGATTATGGTGATGTGGGCTAGGGTTTTGTGGCATCCGGAGTTGGTACCCATTGGACTGAAAACAAGAAGTGTTGTAGGGAGTCTACTCATTGTGGTCGTAGTAGGCGTGATACATCTTCTAGTAGCCAGGTGGTGTGCTACCAATGTGGGAAGAGTGGAAATATGAGGCCTCATTTCCTGAGAGACCTAATGGAGTCCTGATCGTGAGGAAATATGTGTCATCTTCATGAATTCTATTAGTTATTTTCACCATCAAGTGGTGATAGGGGTTCTGTTTCGACTATTCTTACCAGATAAATACCACCATTTTTCATCAGTCTAGGAACTACAGTACTTCTGGCCATTCAAGCCGAGGTGGTGGTAACCGCCAACTTAGCCAATCAGTAGGAATTTAACAACAGTAGGGTGGTCCAGCTTAGGTTGGTCAGGTAGGGTCACAGGGTTGCGATACAGGCTAGACTTTTGAGTGGAGTAGACATAGATGGATCAGGATCCCTAAACCTCTAGAGTATGAGGTATAATTCTAGTTGCCTTGGTATTATCTTCTACCCATTTTGATATAATGTCTTCCAATAGTTTTATATAGGTTGTTGTTGTGGAGAAATGTGAGCTTTTTATCTTTACCTCTACTGATATATTGACTCTAGATACTCTTTTTGTCATATGAACATCAAGTGTAAATCAATGAAAGGAGTTCCCTATGGGGGTTGGTGGGAGTCATTTTTTGGGACCTTTATGTCCTAGAGATTACAGACTATGATTTCATTCTCAGAATAGACTAGTTAGTTCCCTTCCAAAAATTGGTTGATTTCTCTCATCATTTGGTGAGTTTCACGTCACCAGAGAGAAGATCATTTCTTTTTAAGGGCGAATGATATGTCCATGAAAGAAGAGTATGACCCAAGAATCACGGTATAGGAGGAGTTACAACCCAGATTTCTAGTCTATATCTAGTTGACGAGGGGAAGCCATAGATGTACTTTCTTCCAGGGGTCAATCATTTCATATTTTCATTTTGTAGGACTTTTAAGGTTTTCCTACTGAGTGAGAGGTAGATTTTTCTTTTGAGGTTGTGCTAGGAGGAGCACCAATGTCTATTAATCCTTATAGGATTGCTATACCGACATTACCGGATCTCAAGAAGCAGTTAGAGGAGTTACAGACAAATAGTTTCGTCTAACCCAACACTTCTTCTTGGGGTTCACTTATCCTGTTTGCGAAGAAGGTGGATGGTACCCTCAAACATTGTGTGGGTTATCAGAAGTTAAACTAGTTGATATTCAAGAACTGATATCCCTTACTGAAGATTGTTGATCTACTTGATCAACTACATGGAGCATGGGTGTCCTCGAAGATTGAATTGAGGTCTGGTTATCATTATTTGCCTGTTAGACAATCTAAATATACCTCTTACAAACATTTTGAGTAGGTATGGTCTATTAAAGTATGTGGTTAAGGTTTTCTGCCTCACAATCAAGCCTATTTTTTCAGGGAACTAATTAACCGAGTGTTCATCCATACATGGATTCATTCCTATTAGTCTTCATGGACTATATCTTGGTGTACTATCACACTCAACAAAACCTTGATATCCATCTTGTGATCAATTTTAATACACTGAGAGAGAACCAGTTATATGCTATTCTAACAAAAATCACTTTTGGATTGACCAGATTCACATCTTGGGTCATATTATCTCAAATAAAAGAGTGTCAGTAGACCCATAGAAAGTGACTGAAGTAGTTTTCGAGGAGAAACCAAAAAACATCTTTGATTTAAAAAGTATTATAGGTCTATATGGTTACTATAGTTGTTTTATATGGTTCTTTTCACACATAGAATCACCCCAAACTGTCCTAACTATAAATGGTGTGAAGTACTTGTGGTTATATTCCTGTCATTCAGCCTTTTCATGAGCTGACAGTGAGGTTGAATTCCACACTGATACTTGTTTTTCCAGAGATGGGAAAGATCTATATTGTTTACTTCGATGCATCAGTTATCAGGCAAGGATCTGTGCTTATTCCATGAGTAGAAGTCATTGCATACAGGTCTCATAAGTTGAGGCCAAATGATAGGAATTACACGACGCACGATCTTGAGTTGGCTGTATTTGTTCATGCTTTATGCTATTGGATACATTACTTATTTGGAGGTCATTTTTTGGTTTTCACCGATCACAAAAGTCACAAGTATATCTTTACTCATTGTGACATGAATTTGAGATTGCAAAGGTGGGTTGGGTACCTTCATTCCTTTAACATTGAGATTTCATATACGATTGGGAAAGGAAATACAGTGGCTGATGCATTGAGCATGATGACTCAGATACAAGTAGTTCAGTATGCATGTAGTGAGTGGAAGCATATGGATATGTTCTCTAAGATGTATTTGGAGATTCCCAACAGAATGGGAATGATGTTTCATTCTTCCATAGTAGTTATATCTAAACATGGGAATGAGGAAGCTATCATAATATGAAGTTCAAATTCTATAGGAGAGTGTGTAAGGTTAATACCGTATTCCTGGATAGATAGTTGGTGAGGATTAGATCTCGCATTTTCATGGACACGTATGGGTGTCAACAGACGTTTGTGGGGAGCTGATGTGGGACATTCATTCCTTAGTTTGGGAATTAATCTCGGGGCCACCAAGATTTACCATGATTTGTTTCGTCAGCATTGGTGGCTAGGTCTGAAGAGAGATGATTCTAGTTTTTTTAGGACATCCACTTGTCAGCAGGTGTAGACAGAGGATTGACAACAACTAGGGTTTTTTCAGTAGTTACCCATTCCTGAGTGGAATAGGATTGATGTCGCGATGGAATTCATGACAGGTTTACTGAGGTATCCATGAGGAAATGATGGGGTTTGGTTTTTCATTGATAGACTCAAGAAGGTTTCACACTTCTTGATGATCAAGGAAACCTTCATTGTCTATGAAATGGGAAGGCTATAAATATGAGATATTGTACCACTACATGGGGTTACACACTCCATTATTTCAGACAAGGATGAATTTTTTTACTTATTGGGTCTTTCAGGGACTACAGAGGGATTTGGGTACATAGGTACTTCTAGGTACGACTTACCATCCCAAGACAGATGGCTAGTCCGAGATTACGAATTTTGTTCAACAGTACATGATTCGAGCATGTGTCCTAGAATTTGGTGGTTCTTAGGAGAACCACATACCACTTTTGGACTTTTACTACAATAATATTTTTCAATCTACTATTAATATGGCACATTTTAAGGATTTGTATGGTAGGAGATGCTGATCACCTCTATGTTGGCTATAGGGAGGAGAGATAACTATGATGGGACCTCATCTTGTCTAGTAGACCATAGAGCATATATAGTTGATTCAGAAGAAGCTGGATATTGCACAGTCAGAGCAGACATCTTATGTTAATCGACAAAGAAGACCTCTAGAGTTTGAGGTTGGAGGTTAGGTTTTCTTAGGTGTCACGCTGAGGTTGGGACACATAAGGATTAGGAGACAGGGAATGATTTCAACGAGGTTTGTTAGACTGTTTAATGTTTTGTAGAGATTTGTGTCAGTTGGCTATCAGTTGCTATTGCCTCAGAGGTTCTGGGATATTCATGATGTATTCCACTTTTCTTAGCCCTGGTGTTACTTCTCATACTCGTATCATGTTTTTCACCCCGAGGAGGTTGAGCTAGTGGTGGACACATTTTTCGAGGAGTATCTTATCCAGACGGTTCATTGTAGTGAAATGGTTCTCTGTGGCCATTATGTTCCTCTGATATGAGTGCAATAGTAGCACTACCGAGTACAGGATGAGACATGGGAGAGGAAGGTCTATGTGTGATCGAAATGGGCAGAGCTATTCGAGGATTCTTCTTCTATGCTTCTTTTCTTGGGAAATTTGGGAACAAATTTATTTAAGGGGGAAGATTGTATGAACCCAGAATTTCTTTTCAGGTATGGGTTTTTCTTTTTGGTGTTTTTTAGAAATTATGAGAATCTAAAAATTTCAGTAGTACACGCCGTGTACATTTTAGTACACACCTTCCGCTCAGTTTCCACAGGTGACCATGTACTGGTCATGTAACGGCCGAGTACATGGCTGTGTTTGTTGACCAGAAGACTGCATAATGTAGAGGCTGTTTAAGGAAATTATAAGCCATGTACTTTTATAGAACACATTGTGTACTTTTATTTTTAATTGTTATATTAGATCAGTGTGGCATATCGTTCACAGAAACGATAGTTCTCGACTCGTCTCATCTTAGAGAAACAGAATATGATGAATCTTCTACAAGCCCCCAAACTGCCTTATGTTCTCTAAATCAACTGTCGTTGATAGCGTTGGATTCACCATGATAATATCTTCCTTCTTCAAGAGCTTCATTTTCCTGATTCCTCTTCTTGCATGAGATATCCTCATTTGAAGGTTTTAGACGTTTTTGGTATACCAATGACATTTTATGGTGATTCAAGGCATGAGGCCCACATATACCAATCATACAATTCCTTGGTAGGTGGTTTGTTCGTTTTTGTAAATAGTCAATGAATATTATATGAAAAATATGTAACGTCCTGACCCGAGTTACCAAGATTCTATGCATTATTACATAACATTGGAATGATAGATGGAATGATGTCCAAAAAGACTGATCAGTCTAGTATCCTTGGAAGTACTACATACATACATAAGTTTAACATTACAACATGAAATAAAAAACAACATTGTGTCCCCTTTGAACACTCTTATATCCTTTATCCTATTCCTGCAGGTTTATCATAATATACAACTTCCCATCCTTGGAAAAATAAAACATAATAAATGGGTGATCTTAGATGCTCAGTAAGGATAACAATATTGAAGAACCTATCATAAATAATCTGAAATAATTAAGGCAATGAAAAATACTAAAACAAAAGCCTTTTAAACTTAAATTTCAACATAATATGACAATGATAAATAAAATAATTCTATTTACTTATTCACATGGATATTCTACTAATCAAATAATCTCATGTAATATCGACAACTAATTTCACAATGATGAAATGCATAATGGAATATATCATAACCACATAGTCAAGGGCTCATGCCAAGTCTACAAATAAATATTTTGTGAAGGCCTTGTGCCATGACATAGGTTTGTCTCATGAGACATACCGATGCATTAAGAAGCTATAACGGGCACCACCCATCATTTACTGTTTATAATGCATTCTTCATATGAAAAGGTTGAAACATGACATAAACATTCATATTAAAACTATCATGGTAAATGTTAACACTTTAACCTCAAACGATTAATGTTATAATAATAGAACAACCACAGTCAAACATAACTCATTAAATACAATATAGAAGATTGTATTATAATAAATCAACCTCAATAAAAAATAATGGAGTATATTGACCTAGAAGAAAATAATCAGTAAAACTATTTAATAGAAATATCCACTTTTTCTTGAAAACACTTAAAAGTATCACTATTTTTCAAGAAGATAATAAAAATAGATTTTTAAATCAATGTTTCCCATAAAAATTTGTGAATTTTAAAATTAATTTTAGTTTTTGAAAAATTCATGACCATATAAGTAAATCATTCACACCATTTTTAAAACATTGACATTAATGAGAATGATTTAGAAGAATAAATCATTAAAACATTTAAAATGGCATTTTAGTTAGAGTTCCTAACCAAATGATAGATGCATGAATACAGTTAATTGGGGTAATAAAAAAATCATAATATCTTGAGAATAAATGGATTCATGATATACTATGTCAATGTATAGTATATACACCATATAAAAGTAAATTGGTGCCTAATTATAATGAAGTCTCAATGGTATGTAAATTGAGATGAAATCCATTATAAAGAATGTATCCTTTTGTTAAGTGTAAATCAATGGCATAATTATGTGTGAAAAATATAAATACACTAAATATGATTGGATATTCAGTTTAATTCAATAAGAGGATATTCACACATATTATTGTAAAAAGAACATCAATTATTTGGATGTTTAACTCAATGAATGGAATATTGTGTTAAGATTACTCTTATCATGTTTTTGTAAATGACTTGAAAATTTATCAATGGAGTGATTCGGTGTATAAAAAGTACATCCACACAATGGGGAGTGGAATTTACTACATAAATAAATAAATAGTGATTTATTACATAATGTTGGAGAAAAATAATCAATGAAGTCTGCATAAACCCCAATGATTGGAAGTAAAAATTATAAATTCCCTTACTGATTTGGTAACTTATAAAACATACACCGTATAGAATAAGAATAATAAAATGAAGTTATAAATTCCCATAAATTAATTTATATTACCCAAAAAATACAATCATGGGCAGTACATACACCACAAAAATGAAATTAGTGGCAAATATAGCATGAATCTCACATGAATAAAATGGGAAATGAAAACCCTCTACCATGTACTGTTCATTAGTAGATGGTAGGTTATTCTCTTGAATAATAGTGAAATCATTTTAATTAACATATTCAAGTTCCACATACATAAATATGATATCATATATGATCTTCTAATATTGTTTTTTTATTAATATTTCTGTAGTAACATTGTTTCATGTGTTAACTAATTTTTTTTCCATTATATGTTTTGTTACATAATACATGTGTGATATGGATAGGATGTATTTGATTCATATGCATAATTATATTAAGTTCTAAATCATTATTTTTAATCATAAAATGTAAATTATTCTCGAATGGTAATGATGGGGAATAAATCTTATCGCGCTTGTGGAGACGGTAATCCGTACGTACGCAGAAGTGATAATACCATTCTATAGATTGTGAAATCATATGTAATTGGATGGTATATCATATATACAGAATAGGTAATGAGATATATTTATTACTTAAATCTATTATAATATTTATTATAACCATCCAAATGATGAAGGGTTGAATAACAATCTACACCATGAAATGGAGACGGTAATTCGTACAATACCACGTATGGTATGTTTTTCATTCATAGGATGGATAGAATAATGAATATGGTTTTACTATATTTATAATAACATCATATTATATATAAGGTACATGAGTTATTATTTTGGTATGGAAACAACAAAGAAATATGACGTGGAAAAACAAATAATATTGAAAGAGGTGATGAAATTATTACATCAATATGAGTGGTAGACTACTGGTGATAATAATTATGGAAAGAATATGTCGTATTATGATCTCGAGAGCTATTGTTGGTTGTTGAGGGTTTTTTAGTTGTTTTCCCCATCCGCTACCCTATTGTACTTTTTTTATTTTTTTTAATAAATGGTCAGAAGCTTTGCTTCTGGCTAGACTTTCCTGGTTAAGGCCTCTAAGATAAATTGTGGGTATATGGGAGGACATTTGAGAAGGGGTTGGTGAATCCAAATAGATTTTGGATTAGTGATTCTGAGATAAGGTAATGTAACTTTATATAATATAGGTTAAGGCCACTTTTCGAAAAGCTTGAAATATTATTTTATTATACAATTTTATTTGATTTATAATGGCTCCAAAATGATTTATTTTGAGGCTAAGGTGGGGCTGGGTCGAAAACATCTCAAACAATATGTTTTAGAAATTTTTATATCACAATATTAACTTTATCTTCTATGTATAACTCTTAATTAAATATTATAACTTTTATAATGTCTTATTTTATTTTTATAATACATGGATTATAAACTTACTATAAAATGTCAATAGAATCCCATGTGGTTCATTAATTCAATATCTATCAATATATAAGTCCATTCCTTGAACCTTCTATTTTTAGGAATATTATATCAATTTATAATATTTTATATGTTTTAAAAACTCTTTTATGTCAACTTTTACACTATTTAGTATTTCGTTTTTCTAAAAGTCAAAAAAACTTTATCACATCGAAAATATTTATTTAATAATTTCTAACATGTCATATTGACCTATAGAATTTTTTTAATACATCAAAAGTCTCATATTTACAATTATATTAATATTTATAATATAAATTATTTTAATCATTCAAAAATAAGGTAACTATTTCATCATCATTGTGTCATAAATAAAATTAATAATTTAATGTCTAAAATTATTAATAAAATATAATTATGTAGTAAATATTTTTATATTTCTAATGAATATTTATAGTCTAATTTATCTTATGTATAACCCTCTATTAAAAATGGTTTAGTTATTTAACATTGAATTTGACACTTTTAACACTTCTTTAAAAAAATGTACTAATCTAATACAAGTGGACCAAAAAGATCATATTCTATTCCTGAGGATGATTTTGGTCAAAATAAACTTATCCAATATAATTATTACATGTGTTAGGTTAATTATAACATCATTTTGACCTTTAATTACCCTATTTACTTTTAACCGGGGTAAATAAAAATCAAAAGTTACTATTCAAAAAAAATTATTTTCATCTTATTTCACCACATTTAACTTTCTTATTTCAACTATGTATCTTAGGTTTTTGAAATTCAGTTAACAGAAGCAGTAATATTATGTTTTATAAAAATTTACAAATGTACCTAGAAGGTGAGTAAAAGACAGTAAAAAGTTCAATAAAATTGTATATATCTAATATTGTTAAAAATTAAATAAATGGATTACATTGGACTAATATTGGTATTATGTATATATTTTTACTTTAAAATATATTTTTATTAAAAATAATTATTTCAATAAAATTTCGTCTTCAAACAATAACAGAGTGTTTTTACTATTCATCCAAAATTGAATGTTTTTAGAAAAATACCGAAAATTCTCCCAAAGAAAATTTTGAAATTACAAATTGAAAAATGATTTCTATTTTACCAAATTCAAAACATATATGTTTTATTAATTAAATTAAAAAATTATTCCCATTATAAAAATCCAGAAAGCAGGTTTTTGAGAAGTAAAAACTATCAAAAGATTGATATGTCTTTATGTCCAATTAGAATGTAAAATTACATCCAATGAACAAAATTGGATAAAATGAATAAAATTTTATCTAATTATTCTTTTAAACCATTCATATTTTTAATTTTACATTATAAATTATTTTCATTAAAAAGTTGTTTTCAATTAAAATTTTATATTTTAATCTATTCATCAAAATAGGAATGTTATCTGAAAAGAACCAAAAATTTATCCAACCTAAATTTTTTATGTCCCGCTTCTATAGAAGAAGTTTATTTTTGTATAATTGAATATATAAAATTTTCAAATACATTATTTAAAAATGGTTCTCCATTACAAGGTGTTAAAATTTCATTTTTTTTAATAATAATTCTTTTGTCATAAAAATAGAATTTATTCTTATATTATGACTATGAAACACATAATATGGTTGTTAAAATTATATGGAGTATATAAAATTCAAAATTTGGTTGTTTCTATTCATAACCTCATTTTAAACGGATAGTAGGATAGGTCTTGGTGGGCTTGAACTTGGTGTTTCATACATCACACAATATCATATTATTCAAAGAGAAACATACCATGAAAGTTTGGGTTGTAACATTCTTCACTCTTTATGTAAATTTCATCCGCTCAATTGGAAATTGATCTTCGGAAATAAATGGTTAAAAAATAGAAGATACCTTTTTTGAAAACCCACACCGGAAATAGGGTAAATAAAATTTATTCTTAAAAAAGGGAAAGAGAAATGAAAAATTCAACACCAAATTAGGATTTCAAATATGATAAAATTGGTGGAAATTATAATTTGTGGTAAAAATAAATATTTAAAGGTTGTGATTGTGGTCATTCATCACAAACAAGTGAATGAAAAAATAAGGGTCTTAAGCCATAAATCTATGATGATTTAAAATATCTCCATTTCAGAAAAAACTAATGTATTAGGATAAAACATCTTTTGTTTTAATATATTTTCTCTAAAGTTAATGAATTATTTAATTTGTGGAATAAGAAAATGAATACATGACATGTATAGTTTTATCCTTTTGACTAATTGCTACCAAAAACTAACCTTTTTCTCCAAAAGATATGTATTAATGATGAATTGGTCACTCCTGAATTGCTAGAATCAACTTCTAGATATTCACGTAATCCACAAAATATGGTCTATATATTTTCCTTGTCATTAGAAATTATCCAAAATAAAAAAATTTAGTAAAGGATCATATGATCCATAAAATGGATAATAATTTATTCAAATAAATACTACTCTTAATCTCAAAAATTAAAAAAGCAATACCAAAAGTTCAACAAAGACCATTAAAAAAACTTTTCTCCTTAAAATTATTCAAAATAATCTAAACTATATTTGAAATGAAAAATTCAGACGGATTTTATCACATAATCTTCCATGAAAAATATTAACATTTATCTCCAAATAACATCGACTACTCTTAAATTCACATACTTAAAAGTAATAAACCTAACCACATATTCTCTATGATAGGTTAATCATTTTTCTTATGTGACCCAACTCTCTGTATGTCCACAAAAAAAATACATTCTTCCAAAATAAAAAACCCACATTACCCCTCAAATTAAATCCCATAGTATTCTATTTTCCTTAGGCATATACTGTTCCCAAAAGAGATAACGTCTTCCGAAATAACATTTATCACTTAATCACCTAATAACATTCCAATACTAATGATAAATAACATGTTCCCAAATATTCATATTCTTAATCCATAAAATCAATAAACTAAAAATAATTAGTCTTACTAACCAGGGACATCATGTAGTCCAGTTGTAGATTATAAGTCTCAGTTGCACATTGGTTTTGGGTTTCATTGCCGCATCTTTGTCTGATGAGATAGGTGTTCATATGGTCTACGTGTTATCCATTTTCATAATATACAAAATTTTATAACATTTCAAAAAATGAGATAAATTTCACAAAAATAACCATAACATAATTTAACCACAAATTTTATCTCATAACATTCATTTTCTTCCCAAATTTAATAACATGTAATTGACTCGGGTTCAAGGATCAAAAACCCAAATTGTTCTTTATAACTATATCCACATAAGAAAATATATTTCATTCTCAAATAGAATTTTCAAATAACAAACTATATGGTTACACATACAAGAAAAAAGTCTTCCAATTTAATCCTATCAACAAAGTACATTAATAATTTTACACATTTCCACATCCATTTATTCTCAAATAGGTTATTCCTTGACTTAGAGGTTATAATATATAATAGGATATTGACTCGGGTAATTTCTAGGTCCCCTACATGTATAGAAAATGCTTGTAAATGGATTCATTTGATCAGTTTTTTCTTCCATATTACTCTTCATTTTTCCTTGATAATTCTAAAAATTATTTCCATATTTTCATCACATAAAGCATTTCTTTATCGCAGAGAGAAACTTTCTTAGGTGTCTCCTTCCATATTTACAGCATGATGTAAAATTAGCATTCTTTACTCCATGTTCTCCGCTACTAGAGCCCTTATCATTTTCTTCCTTTCACTTATTTGTTGACCTTGATATTTAGTTAATGTATATGTTGTTGATAATATTTTTGGAAAATTGATTCGGTATGAACAAAATATATTTTATGCCTATAAACATTCAATTTTTTATATCATTTCAACTAATGTGCCCACCGTGTTCCCCATGTTCAATGTTACTATACTTCCTTGGAATCCTGCCATTGACTGAACCAGAATGTAGAGTGTGTGTAACAATATTAATAAAATCATTTAGAGAATATCATGAAATATTATTTTCAATCTAAATCACTATAGGATTAATCTAGTTTATTTATATTTATCTTATATTAAAATAATTCATATTAGTTGGTAAAGAAAATGAGAATTATTATAAGAATATCATCCCAGAGATACATAAACAAGAGTGCAGAATGACTCGTTGTTGTGTACTAGGATACCCCAGGTCAAGCCCAAAACTCCTTGTAGATGTTTTCACTCCTATGTAAATTTGTCCCAGAGTCTTTTCTACCTGATCGTATCTAGAAAAGGATTTATTACATGGAAAATACACAAAATCACTACATTACCAACATTCTAGTAAGTTCTTCTATACTATTCCTCAATGTCTATCTTATGGAGATGTTCTCTAATTAGAGTTATTTTTAAATCTAGCTTCTAAGGTTTTTTCTAAAATTTCTCTTATACCAACTGTAATGCCCAAACCCCAGTTACCCAGTGTCAGTTCATTATTAAATAAAATTTTCCTGATACATGTAATCATGTCCCAAAATCCTAATCAGTTTAGTAGCATTGTAAGTACTAGTTACATAAAAAAGTTTTAAATTACATTGTGAAATAAAAAACAACAATGTGTCCCCTTTGAATGGTCTTATATCCCTCATCTTATTCCTATAGGTTAATTGTAATATACTTTTTCACATCATGTGAAAAATAAAACATATGAAAGGGGTGAGCTCAGATGTTTAGTCAGGATAACTATATAGTGGAAACTATCATAAATAAGCATAACCATTTAAGGTAATGAATAATACTAAAACACACTCCTTTTAAACAATAACCTCAACATGATATGACAATGATAAATAAAATAATTCCATTTACTTATTCACAATGATATTCAACTAGTCGAATAATTAAATGTAATATCAGTAGATAATTTCATAATGATGGAATGCATAAATCTGGACATCGTACCCACATAGTCAAGGCATCATGCCAACACTACAAATAATGATATTTTTCAAGTTCTTGTGACAAGACACTAGTTTCTCTCATTAGACCTATAGATGAATAGATAAGATATAGAAGGCTCCACCCATTACTTACTATGTCCAATTCATTCTTCATATGAAAAGTTTGAAATAGAATATAAACATTCATATTAAAACTACCATACAAAATGTTAACACTTTAACCAAAAGGCATGAATTGTATAAAAATAACACATCCACAGTCCAACACAACTCATTCATTACAATATTGATGATTCTATTATAATAAATAAACGTCATCATGAATAATGGAGGATACTGATATTGATGTAAATAATTAGCACAACTATTTAAGAGAAATATCCCATTTTTTCTTGAAAACATTTAAAAGTCTCACTATTTATCAAGTTGATGTTAAATATATAATTTTGAATCAATGTTTCCCATACCACTTTTAAAATTTTAAAAGTAATTTAAAATTTTAAATCATTCATGTCTATATATTAAATCCTTGACACCATTTTTAAAACATCGACATTAATGAGAATGATTTAGAAGAATAAGTCATTAAAACATTTAGAAAGATATTTTTGTTGAAGTTCCTAACCAAATGAGGGAAACTTTAATAAAAGTAATTGTGGTAATAAAAACTATGTAATATCATGAGTATAATGATATTTATGACATTCTATGTCAATGTATAGTATATACACCATATAAATGTGAATTCATGAAAAAAACAATGAAGTCTCAATGGTATGTAAATTCAGATGAAATCTTTTATAAAGACTATATCCTTATGTTATAGATGAATATAT
Source organism: Viscum album (assembly GCA_963277665.1). Classification (NCBI taxonomy): domain Eukaryota; kingdom Viridiplantae; phylum Streptophyta; class Magnoliopsida; order Santalales; family Viscaceae; genus Viscum; species Viscum album. The sequence goes on along the minus strand of OY728151.1, from coordinate 999,921,647 downwards.
GACATAATTATGTAAAAAAATATAAATACACTAAATATAATTGGATATTCAGTGTAAATAAATAATAGGACATTCACATATATTCTAGTAAAAATAAAACTAATGACTTGGATGTTTAACTCAATGAATGGAAATTTAGTAAAGAATACTCTTATCATGTTCATATAGATGACTTGAGAAATTTTCAATGGATTGATTATGTTTATCAAAATTATATCCACAAAATGTGGATTAGAAATTACTACATAAATAAATAAATAGTGATTTCACAAAAAAAAATCATGGAGTAAAATAATCAATGAACTATGCATAACACCCAATGAGTGGAATTCAAAATTAAAAATTCCGTTACCGATTTGGTAACATATGAAACATACACCACATGAATGATGGATCATAAAATGAAGTTTTGAATATCCATAATTTAATGTATATTATACCAAGATTATAATCATGGGAAGTACGTACACCACACAAAAGGTATTAGAGGAAAATATAGCATGAATCTAAAAATAATAAAATGTGAAATGAAAAATAGTTATTAACTTATAAAAGAACCACATAAATAAATATGATATAATATATGATCTTCTAATATTTCTTTTTTAATAATATTTTCGTAGTATCATTGTTTTGGTTGTTAATTGATTATTTTTACTTGATATGTTTTGTTACGTAATCCATGTTTTTTATGTATAGGATGTATTTGATTCATATCATAAATGATATTAAGTTCTTAAAAATTATTTTTAATCATAATATAAAAATTATTCTTGAATGATTTCGATGAGGAATAAATCTCATCGCGTTCGTGGAGATGGTAATCCGAACATACACATGAGAGATAATACCATTATATTCATAGTGAAATCATATATAATTGGATGGTATATCATATATAATTAATCATTAACATATAATATTTATTACTTCAATAAGTAATAAACATTAATATACCCATCCAAATGATGATGTGTTGAATAACAAACTACACCATGACAAGGAGACGGTAAACCATACACATGAACCTATGGAAACTTTGTCATTCATAGGATGGATAGAATAATGAATATTTTTGTACCATATTTATAATTAAAGAAAATTATGTAGAAGTTTCTAGAGTTATTTCATTGGTATGAAAACAGCAATGAAAGAAGGAGTGGAAGAAGAAAAGAACTTTGAAATGGGTGATGAAAATTATTACCTCATCTTCAGGAACTTGCTTTTGATTTTATCAAAATGGATCCCTTTGATGGATTATCATCAATGTAAGGCCTCTAGGTTAAATTTAGTGTATTTGGGAGGATATTTGAGTAGGTTTTGGCCAATCCAAATGGATTTTGAGGTGTATTTTTAAGAGAAGTGTAAGTACAGTTTTATAAGAGAGGTGAGGGTCACTTTACAAAAAACATGAAATATTATTTTAGTATAAAATCATATTTGGATTATAATTGATCAAAAAATATTTGTTTGAGGATAAGGTAGGTCTAGGTCGAGAAATCTCAACTGATAGGTTTTTGAAATGTTTAGGTCACCATATTAACCCTATATTTTAGATTTAACTCTTAGTTAAATAGTTTTACTTTTACAATGACTTCTTGTATTTTTATATTACATGATTAATAAACTAATAATAAAATTTAATAAGAACCCCAAGAGGTTCATTAATAAAATATATATTATTATATAAGTCATTTGGTTGAGCCATAGATTTTTAGAATGAGTATATTAATTAATAATATAGTATTTGTTTTAAAAACTCAATTATGTCAATATGGATAGTATTTAGTTTTTGGTTTTTGGGAAAGTCAAGAAAATAATATAACTTGGAAAAAAAATTAATTAATCAACCCAAACATGTTATGTTGACCTATAAAATTCGTTGAATACATCAAAAGACACAATTTACCATTACATTAATATTTATAATATGAATTATTTTAATCTTTCAATTATAAGATAATTATATCACCATCATTGTGTTATAAATAAATTTAATTATTTGATGCCTATTTTTTTAATAAAATAACATTATGTATAAAATAATTTTAGATTTATAATAAATTTTTATAGTCGGATTTTTCTAATGTATAACATCTCTATTAAAAATTGTTTAATAATTAAACATGGAATTTAACACTGTTAACTTTTCATTAATTAAAATAATAATAAATGTCCTAAACTAATCCTTGTGGGCCAAAATGATCATATTTTATTCCTAAAGATTATTTTGGTCAAAATACACTTATCTAATAGAATTAGGACATGCGTTAGGATAATTATAATGTCATTTTTACATTTAATTACCCTATTTACTTTTAACATTGGTAAATAAAATTCAAATGTTACAATTCATAAAAAAATATTTTCATCCTATTGAACAAAATTTTACTTACTGTTTTCCACCGTGTCTCTCAGATATTCTGAATGTCAATTTATATAGGTGGTAAAATAATGTTTTAGTCAAATTTGCAAATGTGCCTAGAAGGTGAGTAAAAGACAGTAAAAAGTTCAATAAAATTTTATATATCTAATATTATTACAAAATGACATCAATGAATTAAATTTTACTAATATAGGTATTATGTATCTATTTTTTGCTTTAAATTAATTTTAAATTTAAAATAATTAATTATATAAAATGTCAGCTTTAAATAGTAAAGTAGTGTTTTCCACTTTTCATCAATAATAGAATGCTTTTAGTAAAAATAACAAAAAATCACCCAAGTATAAGTTTGATAATTAAAATTAAAAAATGATTTCAATTTTACCAAATTCAAAACATTGAATTTTAATTAATTAATTTAAAAAAATATCCCCGTTGTCCAAACCAGAAAGTGTGTTTTTTAGAAGTAAAAAGTATAAAAAAGAATGATTTGTGTTATCTCCAATTTAAATATAAAATTACTTCTAATGACCAACATTAGATTAAATGATTAAAATATAATATAATTATACATCAAAACCACTAAAATGTATAATTTAACAATATTAATTATTTTTATTAAGAATGTTTTTTTCAATTAAAATTTTGTATTTGTTTACTATTCATAAAAATATGAAAGTTATCAGAAAATAAATGAAAATTTATCCAAATTAAATTTTTATGTACTAATTATAAAGAAAAATTTTATTTTGGCCAATTAGTATAAAAAGTTTAAAATATTAAATTTAAAAAGGGTTCTCCATTAAAATGCTGAAAATTTTCATTATTTGAAAAAATATTTCTTTTATCAAAAAAATTAAATTTATTCTTATATTATGTCAATGAAACACATAATACGGATGTTAAAAGTATATGTAGTATATAAAATTCAAAATTTTGTTATTAATATTCATAAATTCTTTTTAAACAGGTAGTTTGATAGGTCTTGTTGCGCATAAACTCAGTGTTGTGTACTTCAAAAGGTATCGTACTATTCAAATAGAAATGTACCATTGATGCTTGGGGTGTTACAAAATTGCCCGAAAGTAACACCCTGAACCCATTTTTCCAAGATTATATGCATTATTATGTAACATTGGCATGATCAAAAAAGATCCAGTCCTGAAAGGCCGACTAGTTTAGTAGCCTTGGAAACACTAGATATATTCATAAATGTTACATTACATCATAAAGTGAAAAAAATCACAATAACATAGTCTCCATAGTCCACACTCATATCCCATTCAGAGTATCCCTCCAGGTCATTTATAAAATATTTCTTCACTTCCTGGGAAAAATAAAATAGAGAACAGGGTGTGCTCAGATGATCAGTAAGGATAACAATACAGCAAAAAATTTCATAAATAAACATAAACATTTAAGACAATGTATAACTAAAATAAAATCCTTTTAAACTTGAACATCAGCATAATATGGAAAAAATAAAATGAAATAATGCTATTTACATATTCACATGGATATTCTACTCGTCAAAAAATCACATGCAATATCAATAACCACTTTCATAATGATAGAATACATAATGCCAGACTATCATAACCACGCAGCCAAGGCCATGTTCCAAGACTACAAATAAGATTTTGTAAATGCCTCGTGCAAAGCCACTAGTTTGTCTCATGAGACGTACTGATGCATCAAAGAGCTATAGCGTGATCCACCTGTCACTTATTAAGTCCAATTCATTCCTTATATGAAAAGGTTTAAACATTTCATAAACAATTCCCAAGAACCATAACATAATCGTATCACATAAAATACGCATAAAGGAAACATAAAATTTCCACATTTCAATCACTAGATATCAATATAACACATTGACATAATCAAAACATTATCAAAACCATTTTAAATACCAAAATAAAATAAAATTATAACATTGTGTTTATTTTTCATTTAAAAAAATGTTATGGCTTATAGAGGAAGCCAAAACTCAAATAATGGTCACGGCGGCAGAGAAGTCGTTGTCGCGGTATATATATGACAAAAAAACATTCCCATTTGTCATTTAGGGAAATGCTTCATATAAAAAAAAGATTCCTTTCTAATAAAGTTAAAAGTCTAAGGGGTTTATACACCATATAAATGAATGTTGTGTATAAAACAAAATATGCCTCAATGAAAGGAGATTGAGACGAAGTCACTTACCTTGTGTCTGACTTGGCTTGATCATTCTTTAAACTCCTGAATAATAAACTAGAGTTAATTTATAATTGCTTAAGAACCTCTTTCATGTTCATTATTACTTTTATATCACTTATTACCATGTTATGAACATTATGTAATTATTTAAGTTAATAACGATCATTTTGTTGATCTTTGGTACTTGAGTCAAAAATAAACTTCTTATAATTACAAGTTGTTCATGTGGTAAAATATCCATTATATACAGAATTATATTCATTATTTAGATATCATATATATCATATATATACATTATATAAACTTATTTATAATATTACATAACATTTAGAGGTAAGAAATGAAATACACCGTTCATGGAGACGGTTAGTCGTACGTACGCTTGAACGCTACTTTCATTTCTATTTCATATTTAATGGAATGAAATAATAATTATATAAAAGTATATTATAATTCCAGTATAATATCATATATAATATCATTTACTCTATCCTTTATATGTCCCACATATGGCATTATCGATTCAAATCGCTTTGAGGGGGCGGTAGTCCGCATTTCCTAAAATGAAATTATCGTGTTTACCCATAATGGAAACCATAAAGGTATGCCATAAATGAAAAATAAAGAATCATAAGGAAAACATAAATATAATATATATCATATATAAATATAGTTACATCTTAATGTCCACTATGAAAGGTGTTAAAAGAAGATTGAACAATCATCGTTTCGTGAGGCAGTAATTCGCCACCCACAGAAACAGTATGTTCATTAACCATTAGATGAAGGTGTGTGTAAGTGTAAATCAAATTCTTCTCATAAAAAAATCCTAGTATATTTAATATACTATTTTATTTACAAATTAAAGGAAGAAAAATAGTTTAAGGAGTTGGATAAGAAAAATAAAACAAAAGAACATAAGAGAATACATTACCTTAAAATCAGGTAACTCTTTTTTATTTGAGCCAAAGGCTTCCTTGGGAAGAATTCTGCCCAAAGTGAGGCTTCTAGGAGTAAGAGAGGGAAGTTGAGAGAGTATTTTGGTAGAGGATGGTGGATCCAAATGGCTTTGATGGTGTGAATAAGGTGGTAGATGTGGGGGCCTTTTATAATAGGAGAGGAGGGGAACTCTTGGAAAGTCATGAAACATTACATTATTATGAAAGTCTTTTCAGATTTTAAAGGTCCCAGAACGATATGTTTTGAGGATAAAATGATAAGGGTTAGACATCCACCCATCCAATAGGCTTTAGACATGTTTAAGTCTTATATTTTACCTTATCTTCTAATTTTATTTAAATCATTCATTAATGAGGTAATCATTGCATCGTCATGGTGTCATTGAAAAATTAATTTATTTAATGTCTAAAAATTATAAAAAAATTACCGTGATGTAGGAAATCATTTTATATTTCCAATAAATATTTATATTCTAAAAGTTAACTTATATAACCCCATGTAATAATTGTTTTAGTAAAACAACACATGTTTGTGACAATTTTATTCTTAATTAAAAAAAAGTTATTAATGTCATTTTCATAACCAAGATGCTCCATGGGGTCCCCAGGTTGACCCATGGATTCTCGTGGTCTCCCATGACACATCTAATAAGGGTAGGACAAGTGTAAAGGTGATTTCAAATTATTATAACATTATATTTACCTAAAATTACACTAATTAACTTTAATTGTGATTAATAAAACTTAAAAGTTACTATCCACCAAAAATTATTTCTATCCCATTGAACCACATTTTACTTACTAATGACAACCATTTATGTAGGATATTTGAAATTAAATTTACAGAAGTGGTAATGTTTCATTTAAACGAAAAAATTGTTTTTTAACTACCACTTAGTGGTTTCACTATTCATCAAAATTGAGGTTTTTTTCTGAAAAATTCAAAAACTTAACCCTAATCTATATATGGTATTCCTAATTCAAAAATGATTTCTATTTTACAGAATTCAAAACATATAATTTTAATTAATCAATTTAATAATTATTTCCCACTGTCACAACAAATAGCGTGTTTTTAAGAAACAATATATATCAAAAGATTGACAATTGTTTATGTCCAATTTCAATGTAAAATTAATTCTAATGACCACCATTGGTTAAAATGGTAGAAATATATTCTAATTATACTTTAAAACCACTCAATAGTATAATTCATCACTATAAATTATTTTGATTAAAAAAGTTATTTTTAAGTATTTTTCTATTCATAGAAAATTGGAAGTTCCCAGAAAATTACAAAAAATTCAACTGAGGATAATTTTGATATTCCAAATACAAAAATGAATTCAATTTTGAAATATAAAATTTATATAATTTAAAAAGGTGGGTATTAATATTCATAACGACTAATTTGATTGGTCACGGTTTGTTAGAACATGAGGTTGCGTACAACACACGATACTCTATTATTCAAAGAGAAGCATACCATGGAAGCTTGGGGTGTTAAATTATCCCCTCCTTCAATAAATTGCATCCTTGCAATTTGAAAATTTTTTTTGAAAATAAAAGGTTACAAATTGAAAATACCTTTGTGGAAAACACACATCCGAAATAGGGTTAACAAAAATATAACTTTAAAAGAATGAAAGCGAAGTAAAAAAGGTCACCCGAGATAGACCATACTAGGATTCTATGAAAACATGGATATGGAGGAGAAACAAACCATCATGGTCTGATGGGGAGTTGTAGAAAATAGTATTAGGATAATGTTAACTACAAGAAAATCAAAAACTTGTGATTGATTAAACGATCTTTGATTCCCCAGTTGGAAAAGTTAACCGACAATTTTTTTTTGTTTTAAGTTACCTTTCATAAAGTTGAAGAATTTATTTATGAGATTTACTAAGAATGTAAGAAAATATACTTATTTGTCATGTATACATTCATTCCTTACTAAATTTTTATCACAAACTCATCTTTCACTCCAAAAGTTAATAGAACTCAAAAATATTATATGTATCCTAACCGTATCAGGTTCCAAAAATAAATTTATAATTCCTCTATCAGAACTAAAAAACTACATTATATATTCTATGGACTTCACATAGTCCAATGGTAGGCGATAAATCCCAATCGCACTATGGTTGTGGGTTCGATTCCCAAATCTTTGTCTGACGCAATGGGTTGTCACACAGTCTGCGTGTTGTCATTTTTATAAATATCCAAAAATAACATTAACAATAGTATCCAATGAAAAATATAATCCATTCCAACCTTTATAGTTATCCAAAATACCTATGTCCAGACTTTCTCTAAAAGGTCTCTAAATTCTAAAATCAATTGTAACATCAGATTCCCCCCCAAAAAAAGTAAAGTTTCTCGTATTGTCACATTCTAAAAATATGATTACCTTAATCATATTAAAAAATTAATGAAAACAAAAAGTACTGTAGTATAATCCTTATATATATCACATTATTTTTATAATCAGTACATCATTGATACAACACTCAAATGACATAATTCTTTAATAACAACATAAAAACTCTAATCATCCCCCCTCATCTGTGGTAGTATCATAACTTGATAATTATCCAATAACGTCATTTGGGGAATACTCAGATGATTTGGAAATTGGTTTGCGTAGTGTCCCCACTCCTTTCAGATGAAGCATTGTACATTTGAAACCATTTTCTTACCCTTCCAGTCACACACTTGGTGTCCTTCTTCTCCACACTTATATCAAACTCCCATTCCCTTCAGGAAAGTTCCAAGGTGTTTCTTCCCATAGTTATCACATATTGTAAAATTCTTCTTTTCCCTCTTCCCTTTATCCTTCTTTCTCTCTTCCATCCTTTTGTTCTCTTGCTTACCTTCAAATCCATAAGAATCAGTGAATTCATTACTTATCTTATTAACACATTATACTATTTCTTCATATGTTTCAAACACATGGGAGACTATTTCACTTCGAATTATCAGCTTAATACCATGAAAGATATGATCCTTTTTACTCTGTGGATCATACGTATTTCTAGAGTTCACATTCCTTCTACTGGGCGCCATTTCTATACAATGGCATAAACTGGATCAGTTCATGAATCAAAATACATAATTCCATACTTGCAAAACATGTAACATAAATTGATCTATTTATGGATATAATCCATAATCATAAAAATAAATGTTTTCTTTGAGGATGTATATACTCATAAACCATTCATAATGGTTTTTAAATAAAATTAGAATTACCCTAAGCATATCCCTCGGGTGTGTCGTAACCAAGAGTAGAGCAAGGCCCATTGTCGTGCACCAGTTCCCATTCGAGTCTAGCTCAAAGTGGTGTTTTCGGGTTTTACCCCTAGGTACATCTATTCCAGAGCCACATCTACCTGCTCATATCCAGACAAGGATGTATTGTTCATAAAACTCACAAAATATTTACAATACCAAAATTCATGGAAGTTATTCTATAATAATCCTCAATGTCAATCTTAGGGATATGTTCTATAATCAGAGTTTATCTAAATCTAGCTTCCAAGGATAGTACTAAACTACCTCCGATACCAATTGTAACGCCCCGACCCTAGTTACCCAGAGTCAATGCATTATTACATAACATTGGAATGATCACAAAAGATCATGTCTCGAAAGACCGATTAGTTTAGTAGCCTTGGAAACACTAGATACATTCATAAATGTTACATTACATCATAAAGTGAAAAAAATCACAATAACATAGTCTCCATATTCCACACTCATATCCCCTTCAGATTATCCTTGTAGGTCAGTCATAAAATATTTTTTCACATCCTGGGAAAAATAAAACATAGAAATGGGTGAGCTCAGATGCTCAGTAAGGATAATAATATAGCGGAAACTTTCATAAATAAACATAAACATTTAAGGCAATGTATAACTAAAACAAAAGCCTTATAAACTTGAACATCAACATAATATGGAAAAAATAAAACGAAAAAATGCCATTTACTTATTCACATGGATATTATACTAGTAAAATAATCACATGAAATATCAAGAACCACTTTCATAATGATGGAATGCATAATGATAGACTATCTAACCACGTAGCCAAGGCCTCGTGCCAAGACTACAAATAAGATTTTGTCAAGGCCTCGTGCCAAGACACTAGTTTGTCTCATAAGACCTACCGATGCATCGAGGAGATATAGAGGGCTCAACCAATTAATATAATCACAACATTATCAAAACCATTTTCAATACCAAAATAAAATAAAAGTAAAACGTGGTATTTATTTTTCATTTAAAAAAAGTTATGGCTTTTAGAGGAATCCAACACTCAAATAATGGTCACGGCGGTGGAGAAGTCATTGTCGCCGCATACGTATGACAAAAAAACATTCCCTTTTGTTTTTTAGTAAAAATATTCGTATAAAAAAAGATTCATTTTGAATAAACATAAAATTCAAAGGGGTATATACACCGTATAAAAGAAAGTTGTGTATAAAACAAAATATTCATCAATGAAAGGAGATTGAGATGAAGTCCCTTGCCTTGTGTCCGACTTGACTCGATCGTTCTTTAACCTCTTGAATAATAAAATAGAGTTAATTTATACTTGCTTAAGAACCGTTTTCAAGTTAATTATTCCTTTTATATCACTTATTACCATGTTGTGAACATTATGTAATTATTTAAGGTAATAACGGTCGTTTTGTCAATCTTTGGTACTTGAGTCAACAATAAATATCTTATAATTACATGTTGTTCATGTTGTAAAATATCCATTATAACTCGAATTATATTCATGATTTAGATATTATATATATCATATATATCTAGTATATAAATGTATTTATAATATTACATAACATTTTGAGGTAAGAAATGAAATGCCTCGTTCATGGAGACGGTATGTCATACGTACGCATGAACGCTACTTTCATTTCTATTTCGTATTTAATGGAATGAAATTATAATGATATAAAGGTATATTATAATTTCAATATAATATCATATATAATATCATTTACTCCATCCTTTATATTTCCCACATATGGCATTAACAATTCAAATCACTTTGAGGGGGCGGTAGTCCGCACTTCCTAAAATGAAATTATCGTGTTTACCCATAATGGAAATAGTAAAGGTATGTCATAAATGAAAAATACAGAATCATAAGGAAAAAATAAATATAATATATATCAAATATAAATGTAGTGACATATTAATGGCCACCACAAAAGGTGTTAAAAGAAGATTGAACAGTCATCGTTTCGTGAGGCAGTAATTCACCACCCACAGAAATAGTATGTTCTTTAACCATTAGACGAAGGTGTGTGTAAGTGTAAATAAAATCCTCCTCATACAAAAATCCTAGTATATTGAAGATACAGGTGTTGTTACAAAATAAAGGAATAAAAATAGTTTAATGGGTTGGAGAATCAAAATAAAACAAAAGAACATAAGAGAAGACATTACCTTAAAATCGGGTAACTCTTTTCATTTGTGCCAAAGGCTTCCTTGGGAAGACTTCTTCCCAAAGTGTCGATTATAGGAGTAAGAGAGGGAAGTTTAGAGAGTATTTGGGGAGAGTTTGGCCGAGAAAAATGGCTTTTATGGTGTGAATAAGGTGGTAGATGTGGGGGCCTTTTATAAGAGGAGAGGAGGGGCACTCTTGGAAAGTCATGAAATATTAGATTATTATGAAATGATTTTCGGATTTTAAAGGTCCCAAAATGATATATATATATATAGAGAGGGTAAGGTGATAAGGGTTCTAAAAACACCCATCCAATAGCATTTAGACATGTTTAAGTCTTAGATTTTACCTTATCAATTAATTTTATTTAAATCGTTCATTAATTAGGTAATCATTGCATCATCATTGCGTCATTAATAAATTTATTTATTTAATGTATAAAAATTATAAAACAATTACCATGATGTAGGAAATATTTTTAGGTTTCCAATTAATATTTAAAGTCTAAATGTTAACTTATAAACCCCATGTAATAATTTTTTTAGTAAAACAAAACATGTTTGTGAGAATTTTATTTTTACATAAAATAAAACGTTATTAATGTCATTTTCTTACCCAAGTGGCTCCATGGGATCCCCAAGTTTACCCATGGATTGTATTGGTCGGCCATGACTCGTACAATAAGGGTATGACAAGTTTAAAGGTAATTTCATATTATTATAACATTATATTGACCTTAAATTACACTAATTACCTTTAATCGCGATAATTAAAACCTAAAAGTTACTATTCACCAAAAAATTATTTTCATCCCATTGAACCACATTTTACATACTAATGACGACCATGTATGTCGGATTTGTGAAATTCAATTCACAGAAGTGGTAATGTTTCATTTAAATGAAAAATTGGTTTTTTTACCACTTTGTGGTTTCACTATTCAACAAAAATTGATGTTTTTTCAGAAAAATACCAAAAATTCACCCTAATAAATATTTGGTATTCCTAATTCAAAAATGATGTCTATTTTACAAAATTCAAAACATATAATTTGAATTAATTAATTTAATAATTAACTCTCGTTGTCACAACATATAGCGTGTTTTTATGAAACAATATATATCAAAATATTGACAATTGTTTATGTCCAATTTCAAAATGAAATTAATTATAATGAACACCATTGGATAAAATGGTAAAAATGTATTCTAATTATAATTTAAAACCAATCAATAGTATAATTTATCACTATAAAATATTTTGATTAAAATAGTTTTTTTAAGTATTTTTCTATTCATAGAAAATTGGAAGTTCTAAGAAAATTACAAAAAATTCAACTCAGAATTTTGATATTCCGAATACAAAAATAAAGTACATTTTGAAATATAAAATTTATATAATTTCAAAAGGTGGGTATTAATATTCATAATGGCTAATTTGATTGGTTGCGGTGTGTTAGAACTCGAGGTTGTGTACAACACACGCTGCTCTATTATTCAAAGAGAAGTGTACCATGGAAGCTTGGGGTGTTACACCAACACCCAAGAACGTGATATTACATGTTTAGGGTTTTTAGCCTTGTTAATGTCTAATATTCCTTGTGTACCCGAGTAGAGGTTATTTTATGGTGAATAAGGTTGTTTTTTCTATGCAATGGATGTGTTACCCATGCTTGTTTTGATATTGACCATTTTGTCAAGATTTTTATGTTAAGATGATTTCTTTTCCAGGCCATGTGTTTTTAGGATGACGTAATTTTATCTGACATGTGTTGATATGCTATATATTGTTTATCCAAGTATTTCTTGAGGTATACTTTGGTTTCCATATATTTTTTCTACACGATTGACTTACAGAGGGCTGTGGGAATTTGGTGTAGTTTACCATATGGAGAATGGACACTGAGAAATTCTCTAGAGTGACTGTTTACTTTTAAGTTGTGAGATAATAGGGGGGATGGACTTTGTTCCCCCTCATAGTGTATATAGTTTCTTTTTATGAACCCACAAGGTGAATTGGACATTGAGTGCTTCCCCAAAGTTTCGATAATTACCGGTACGGGACCACATGGGGAACTGACAGAGACTGCTTTATCAGATAGTCTTTTTTAAAGCTAAACTATAGGGGTTAGACTTTGAGTATGTACCAATGGGTTTCTTGTGTTTGTTGTTTTAACTAGAGAGGTTAGGCCGTTGGTACTTTCCATTGGGTTACTTTCTTTCAATTATCTGCTTAGGTGATATATGGAAATTCATGTAATTAAGTCTTTATGATTGTTTAATTTTGAGTGATTCCTTGTATAATGCTTCATTTGTCACATTTCTGACCACATATATTCACTGACTATTAGGCATATATCATTGGTTGGTTTATTATTGGGATTCGTCTCACACCCTATTCGGGTCATTCTTTTAGGCCCAAAAAGATTATATTTATGCAAGTCAAGATAAGTTCTATCTCCCTTCTACATCAGGTACTTGATTGTTGTGGGGCTAGAGAGCATAAGACCAAGCTGAGGATTGTGATGTGGAGGAGTGGTTTACTAGTCTTACTTTTTTACTTTGTTTTATCTCTATATAACAACATTGTGACTTGATTGTCTGCTTTCCTAGATACATATATCATGCATCATTATTGAGATATATTTATGCTGAAATTGTTTGTTTACTTTTTGTCATCCATTATTTACTGTTGGGTTGTATTATTACTACTTCCGTTATTGTTATTTGATTATTTCTGCTGCTTTACTCTACCAATGAGGGCATAGTTTCCCCACTATCACACCCAAGGCCCTCACTACTAGTCGGTAGCCTTTGGTGTTTGGAGAAATGTGCATGATGCCATGTGACCAACCATGTACAGGGACCTCTAGGCGGCTTCCATAATCGAGATGTCACATATATGGATCCTCCCATGTAAAATATAACAAAATCATGCTATTACATAAGGAAAAAAATGTAGAACAATGTCATCACCAAAACAAATATAATGTTTTCCCAACCTCACCATGTCTAACTCTCACTAAGAATCAAATAAACGAGGGAATATAATGTTATAATGAAATATAAAGGGTACCCACTACCACTTACCCACAAGATTCTTGATCTGACCCAGCATTTCACATTCTTAACTATCTCTATTTAAAATAATCGATCCTAAATGCATCTATGAAATGGATCGCATCATGAACTCACGAATCACATAACCAAACCTTACTATACCACTCAAAAATATATAAAAAACACATAGTTTTTAGGATCCACCATATCCAGCATGATTTGTATCACACATTAGATATTATAACTCAATCCATTACATCTCGTACACAAATTATGTACTTCAACCAAACACAATTTATATAAATCATACCAACAATAATCCTTTGGATAAAATATCTGGGGATACAAGTATGTGAATAACCACAATCCATAGCATACCTCTATAGACATATATAGTGGAACTAACCATCATGAACACTATAACATATAAATAACAAGATAACATATTGGGGCCATAGGAGGTAATCATTCTTCCATCCTTGCATCGAGATGTTAGGGAAAACACTATATAAGAGTCCACTAGGTTTAAATCACCCAATTAAACATTGGTGGGGAAGAATATAAAATCACAAAATATAAATGATATCATATTATCTCAAACAGACTCTAGGAATAACCCATTATTACAATCAAAAAAAGCTAATGTTTCTTAGAAACCTACCTTGAACTACTATGAATAGATCTCCTATATGATTGTATGCGTTTTAAAGAAAGAAATTATTTTCATTATTTTTTTTCATTTATTTTTTTAATTAAGTAATTAACAACTTATTAAATACTATTAATATTCGACATTACATTACAATAATTATAATATAAAATCTATTCCAAACATGATGAATCCCTACTAAGACCATTATTTATCATGTTTATGATATTTTTAGGATTATAATTCCCAAAATAGTGACTCCATGGCTTAATAATATTTATTAATTGTAAGAATCATTCCATAAAATATATAATCTAAGGAAAATAATAATATACCATAATGGGTATCGTGAATCCAAAAAACATACATATTCCGTATATAGGGGGAAATGAATACAAATTTAATCAAACCCCTATCTATTAGCCATTAAAAAAATTATATCAAGAATACCTTAATCATTATCAAATCAATTAGTACGACCAAATTCAACTCATTCTATAATATCTGGTTCCATCCACAGTATCCACATGCCTATCATGATCCATATCACCATTATAGGTGTCAACTTTTGTATTATCAACTGGTCCTCACCGTCAATATATCACATCATCTATTACATGATCATTCATAACATGCTCTTCCATATTAGGGTCATATCACATCTGAGAAACCCCACCCCTATCAAATATAATAGAATAGATCTCATCTAGTTCATATAACAATGAAACGTGATACTGGTAATAAATAGTGTTAATGGGACCACAAAATAATGATTTTATCATTCACCTAAGAACAAGCTCCCATGTAATCAAACACAAGGCACTTCATCCTTCACCAAAAATATAGAACCTATAAATATATCGATTATTTTTATCATAAAATCAAATATTATTCCATATTAAATATTCTGATTTATCATTGAAATATTAAAACTATGGGAAATATGAGGCATCAACATATTACAGGATATAAAATGATAAAACATGCAATCATTCATTACAAACAGTTTCATCAAACAATGAGAAGCACCATTCTCATTTAACATGTATTCTATTTATTATCAACAATATAAAATATAATTATTATGATTCAAATGCTTAAAATTTCCCATTAATATAATGGAATAATTTTTATAAATAAATTTAGAAGATGAAGCCATTTTATTTTAATTAAATTATATAAAGATGTAGTTGAAAAGAATTATTCTCTAATTATTCTTAATATAATTAATTCTCAATTTTTTCTTTATTTATGTTCATTGTAAATTTCCATTAATAAAAATATGATAGATTGAAATAATGTATAAAAAGTGTTTAATAGATATTACACTATCTATAAAATAAATAGGTGAACCATTATAATGATTAAAAAAATAAATGTAATCACTAAAACCAATCCATTGTTAATCTGATTTAATAATTTTTATGAAAATTTAATTTACATTCAATGGATTAAAAAATCATAATTTATGATTTCATATAAATAAATAGAATAATATATGAATTACCTACCCCAAAGGCATCAACATTCTTCATATGATAACATACCAATGATGTGGATTCTGATCTCATCTCTTGTAGTAATCTACATCCCTAAAAGGAAATTGAGAAACAAATTCATGAATGAAACTAACAAAAAATGCATTTGAAACATGTAGAAAATCCTATATCAAATAGAATGAAGAATCAAGAGGTACTAAACATAGGAGTCATGATAATAGTGGTATAATATACATTAGATCATTATATATCAAATAATGGATATCTAGATCCAATCCTTATCGAATGAATCGTAATGATATTAGAGAGAGGTTCATTGTCTTCATCAATGATTAGATAATTAAATATGTTTTTGAAAAAAAATGAATCCCAATTTATTTATAAATTAATTATTAATAGTTTATTAACATGGATAGAAAATGTTTCATGTCTTGTAAATGTAAGGAATCTTATCTCACTAAATAATTATCACCTAAATAATGTTATCCTAACATTATTAATGGTTATAAGGAAAACTATGAATTAGCCTCAAGAAAACCACTAATGGGCTCTCACTGATGAGTTGAACAGAAAATCCATGATGTGAAATATTTATACGTCATGATACACACCATAAACCAAACATTATAATGCCATGAATGGTTTTCAGACCATTAACAAGCTCTCACCCCTATCATGAACTGTGTATTAAATATTATTAACATTTGAATTCTATGACCACCCCTTAATACCAAATTTTATTCTATAATTTTATAAATATATTCTATTTGATTCTTTGAAGTTATGTGTTGTTTGGAAACATGAATAGGGTAAAATTTTATGGATCTAGGAAACTATATTAGATATCAATCATAATATTATGTTCCTGAAGAATCCAAAATAAAGCTCGTAGAGAAAATGAAAAGGTGATCATTCAAACACAAACCCATGAGTTACTAGTCAAGGATATGGACATCATGGGAGTCAAACACCATTTATAGGAAAAGTGAATATCCATATAATAGATAAAACTAGAATTTTCACACTCACACTAGGGATAAACCACATAATCGATAGTAAATATACAACATGAAAAGATATGAAAAAATATCATACACTATAATGTTCAGTATCCAACAAAATAACAATTTCATAATACAATAGATAAACAACAAAAAACCCAGGGAACTGGTTCACCTCTTCCACTCACAGTTGAAAGTAATCTCATATATGACTCTATGTTTCCATAAGTCATGATCCAATGGAATAACATTCCAACCCAATATATTCACCTGGTGGTAATGGATCTCTATAAATAACTCCTCAAAGGTTTTATCTCCATCAATATCGATCTCACCTCAGTCAATGAAATTGGAATCATCATGAATATAACAAAAGAACTATGAATCATTAAAAATACCATGTATTTCGATCAACCTACAAGGGACATTCAATCCAATATTCATGGTTTCTAATTTAATCTGACTCCTAAAATGGTGTAAAACCACTGAGAAAGATTAATCAAATGATAAAACATTCACTATCGAGGATAGGGAGTCACCTTCAAGAACACATGTTCTCAAAAAGGGGAATTTAATGGTCTCATACTATGATCATTAGTAAATTTATTAAACTACTACACTACATTCATCCTCATGATAATTAATTTAACCATCTCTATCATACATTGTACTAGATCCAGCCAAAGAAATTCTACCTCTCTGAATGTGGTTCAATAAAACACATAACAGAAAGGTCATCTATAAAAAAATAACAAATGGAGCCATACTAATGGTTGAGTGGAAACTATTATTGTATTCAAACAAAACCCATGGAATATGCATCCTCTAATAAACATCAAAATCATGGAGACCAGAGTGTAACATGGATTCATAAAACAAGATGTTCTACATTGTATGATCTTCCATATTTAAATGAAAATTCATATTAAGGAATAACTAGTATACAAAACCATGATTGATACATATCCACACCCTACAGTTAAATAAGGATCATGAATAGATATTTTCGTCCTCAGGATTCTGTAGAGCCACACCACCGCCTATAGATACATATTTTTTAAAATCTCCATTGAGCATGACTCCCCGATCTCTAGAATGTGGGAATATTTCATTAAACGATTGATTATCACCCATATTAAATCATAGACTCCCCATAATTGAGGTAAATAGATAATTATGTCCATAGATATATCCTCAAAATTCTATGAGGGAAAATCAACTAGCTAGAGAAAACATTCATGAAAACCTTACCCATCCATCACCTTTTGGAAAACCAAACATTGAGAAGAAAACATTGAAACTGCACACATTAACCCAGACCTCCAATACTACGATCTAAAAGCATGGTAAATCTTTTCCAATCCAAAATATACTCCTAATGAAGAATTAATTAAATCAGTTAGTCTCATATCACACGTCAACGATGGACATAAATGACTTTATTGGGAAAACACCCCATGATGTCTATTCATATAATATCAATAAATTTCATCACTAAAAATAACTCGGCCCCTCAGAAACACCACTAAAAAATCCATAATCCAAGACTCACCCACATACAGAACCTACAGTGATTCCATTTCTATATGAAAAAGTTATATTCTGGCTCTAACCACTCCATCATCTAGATCCATCACTGAGTGTTCTTCTATCACTCTATAGGATTCTCCATACTCATATATGTTTATACTAAGTGACTTCTTACATAGATAATAAGACAATATTTCTCATTACTGACATATATGTAATCATGTAGTTATAATCCTTCAGTATATCCATCCAATGACACTAAAACATGTTCAATACATGCTAGTATATGACATAAATCATTCTATAATATTCAGTAAAAGCCATGAATCTCACTCCAATGAAGTAATGTTGCTAGAATTTTAGTGAAAACACAACTACAGCTAACTCAAGCTCATGGATGGAATAGTTATGACCATCAGGATATTACTTTTGATACACTTAATAAAAAATTATATCTGCATCATTAGAAAGTATCCCATGAAAAGACTCAAAGTATCCTAAACAACCTAATATTGAAATCCATTTACTATAAAACTAATCCTCCGGGAATAAACCAACTTATCCCTCAGGTACATAAATATTTCCTAACACTACTCAGTTCATAAGAGTTCTAAATCATTTTAGTGAAATATTTTTGAGGATTCATAACCAGACATAAATGTGTTACAAAATTCGAGAAATATTTAATACCCCATGAAATTGTAATTTTTTTATATTAGAATAACCTATATTTTTACACTATTTATACATAATAATATGTTAATTATACACCACAAACCACACTGAGTTTTTGTTTCATGCAAGACTGGGTGTTACATCCTTTTAATGGTTCACCTATTATAGAATTAAAATTTTGAAATTTTATAAATTTTAATTTTCAAAATCAAAATCAATTTTTTATTTTAACTTTCAATATTAGAAAAGAGTAAATTATTATTACTTTTCATTAATTATTAATATTTTATGAATATTTAAAAATACATAATTTTAATTAAAAATGTTCTTTTCCTTTAAATATTTAATTGTTTTAAATTTTATTTTAATTTTATTTTTATATTCAAAATTGATTAATTATAAATATATTAATCCAATATTTGTCATTTAAATGATTTAAATATTAAAATTAGATATAAAAACATTGGGATCATTTGAATGTTTATACTTTGAAAACCAGCTTTCCTGCCCTATGTGAGAGATTAGCATTAATTATAATTTTCCCACTTTTATGATTTCAATTTTGAAAAATAGAAACAAACGGTGGTAATTAGAACAATACATTTATTCTAATACGATCGAAATTATTTCAGAATAATTATATTAGTGAAAAGATTAAAATTAATTATGGTTATTAATCAAATATTAATCATAATAAGAGACTAAACCATGATCTTAATGACACAAATATTCTGGGCACATGTCCAAAAAACATTGGCCTCCAATAATTCGACCATATCCCATTTTTAAAAAAATTTAATGGTTTATTGTGATATTATTAAAATAAATTAGCCTATAAAAAATAATAATTTTAGAATATGACAAAAATGGAACGTTCCTTTCCTTTAACATTTATAAAACATTAATACATGTAAAAACATCATAAATTTAGTTATACATATCACTTGGAAAGAATTATTTTTTTTATTTTTATCAAAATAATTTATCAATAAAATTTAGTTACATTTTAGGTACATAAAATGTTTACAAAATTCCTATATAATGACTATTTAGTTTGTACTTAGCTAAACTAAATTATTCTATAAATATTAAAAGTGATTTAAATTAATTGAATATCTATATTTAATTATTTTTTTAGATGAATATATCATGTTTTACATTTTTGAACTTATAGTATCTTAATTCCAATATTTTTATGATATTTTCAAATTAAAAAGAAATAAATAATGTATAAATTTTCATTATATTTATTTGATAAAAAATTATACTTTATTAATTAATTTAAAATCAAAAAAAATTATATATTATGGCTAGGGATTTTTAATTGTTAGTAAATATTATATATGTTATATTAATGTAATAATTCTCCTTTATAATTAACATATTGACCCATATTTTTCAAAAATGTTTTTAACACCATCCTGGTTTGAGAAGTATTTTTCCTCATCACTTGCACTTGAGTTAAAATTAATTTACAAAAAGCATCAGATATTTTTTTATAAATTCAGTATTAAATTAGTAATTCAGTGTCTTTTTATTTAAAAATAAATCTTAGTCTAGTTTTTTATAAATGGTTAAATAACATTTTCTATAAAACAAGATACTTTAATAAAAACATAAATGATGAAATTGGGGAATCCTAAATGTTAAAAAACCAAAATTGTTAAAATGAATTTATATTTTGGTTGTAAAAGATTTTATCAGTGAATATTCATTTATAATACATATTTTTTTCATTTTTTCCACATTATATATATTACACCACCCATTAAAGAATACAATTGTTATTTAAAAGAGTTTCAATCCCCCAACACTATAAAAAAGGAAACCACTCTACCCCTTACACAAACCTCTCAACAAACATAGGCTCATCCAAAGTCTACAAAAATAGTCTCCAAACATAACTCCAAAAAAATATAGAATAATCCCATTGAGATGAAAAAATCCAAACGAATCCCTCTAAAACAAACCAAACATATTTACTGGATTAAGAGAGGTATAAAAACAACAGAACAAAATGATGGTTAATGTAATGGATTTTTATTTTTATTTACATTTGATTGAGTTTTAACTATTATATTTCACCCAGTTTATTTTATATTTTGTATATATTACCTTTTAGATTGTATATCATGAATATCCTTATTCACTTGATATTTTATGATTCATATAATTCAGGGATAATTATGAATTATTTGTTTCAATATATTATGAGACACTTTGGAATGTTTTAAGATTTTTTCCCATAATAATGTTTTAATGATTTTTTAATGGTATTTCCATTCATCAATATCAACAACCATTGTTGTTAATTATCCTCCATGGGGAATTATTGATAAAATTATATTATTTATTAAATATTTAAATTTTATGATAAGAAATACTATTTAGAATTAAGTCAACTTTTCTATATATGAGGAATGCATTAGATTTATTGTGTGATGCACAAGGCTTTCTATATCCCCTCGATGCATTAGTAGGTTTCATGAGATTAATTAGATTTTGTTTTGTATGGGGTGTTACCCATATATTAGATTTATGGAATGAATCCTTGATAGTATTGGATTATTTTCTACAAACCTTGACAATATTACATTCTTGGCATACTGCCTTAACAATATTAGGTTCCTGGCATGAATCCATGAATTTATTATATTAATGGAATGAAGCGTTCAAAATATGTTTTACATATCCATTGTTAGTTACTGTTTCATTATGATTTCATTTATTTCTATTCCATGTGTCTATTAAATTACATATAATATCCATGGTTAAGTTTCAATCTCATATTATAGATTAAATGAAAAATATTTTAAATATCCAATTTTTTATGTAGATTTCTTATCATTTATTAACTATTTTTTCCATGTTACATAATCCTACTAATCATTTGATATGAAAATTATAATGTTTTATTTCTCCATCTTATTAAGAGTTATCATTTGAATGGGTATCAAGGATGCAATTTATTTCATTTTCTATGTATCATTTAGGTTTTTTATATTTCTCAATGTATTATGTGTATCATGTTTGTAATTTGGCTTTCCAATACTACTAAACTGGAAGGAAATTCGGAATTTTATTGCTTCTAATCATTAAAATTTAAAAAAATAATATATTAGCTATGAGTTTCTGGGGTCGTGGAGTTATAATTAGTATCAAAAAAAGGTTGTAATCAAACATGGAAACTATATTTAGAAAACATAGACTATAAAATATAACCCTAAGGTTGATGTTGATAATATTTTTAGAAGTACATCCTTTACTTTTTTTAGGAATAAATTATGGGGGTATTCCAAGAAATGCATTCCTATATAGATACAAAATGTGGATGTGATTTTAGAATAGATGTACCTATGGGTAACAACTTAGACAAGGTGTGTTGGGCTTGACATGGTGTAACATGGTACATAAAAATGGGATTACTATAAACCAATTTTGACACTCTTCTGGGATATACTTTGGATATTGCACATTTTCACAACATATAATTATCAAGGATTTATAAGTAATAATATCCACAATGAATCCATGTTTATGATTATGATATTAACTATGATATAATTTCATACTTTATGTTACGTCATATTTAATGTTATACAATGTTCATAATATAATGAGCCAATCCATTAAATGTTCTTGTTTATAAATGAAACAAAGAAGTAGAAATTGAATAAGTACTCAATGAAAATGAAGAGATTCCCCTTCTAGGTACCATATACAGTTGTTGTTAGAAATGAGAATGTTATAGAAATTTTAGGTCCACATAAACATGTTATAACGCTTATCCTTCCCTAGATGAAGAAACCTATAACACAATGATACACTCTTATATTGGATTTGTTTATGCACAAGAGGCACACATCCTTTACTAGTACTACATATCCAATTATACATGAGAAATTGATTAACTAATTTGATAATATATTGGAGTTGTTGGGATGTGGTGAAAAGGAAAAGGCTACACTTACATGTTATTGTCTCAGAGATAATGTCGATCAGGTGTAGTAATTGATCCAAAATTATAGGGATGAAGAGATGATATAACTCATGGAATTGAATTATTCTACAGATAATTTCTCCAATAAATACATCCCTTGTGAGAAATAAATTGAGATAAATAGAATGTTTCATAGTATAAAGAAAAAAGAGGAAGAAACTATTTCTCATTATGAATCGACCATTACATGGTTAGCAAGGTATGTCATTGACTTCATAAAAATAAAGGAATATAAGATTAATAATTTCATTTAAGGGATTTAGAGAAGTCTCTTAATGGATCTAGTGTCTCAGTACTTTTCATCATATGATGAAATAATTTCATTTGAAATAAACAAAGTGGAAGAATTTAGAAAATTTTATGGATTCCGAGTGAAGAATGATTAGAAGATGAAATTAGATAAAGATGTGGATAAAAGAAAAAAAGTAAACAGGTATTTTCAAACATGCGATACTTCTATAAACAAACACCTAAGAGAGTGTTTAAAAGAGAAATGATTTTTCATTATGTATATTGAAAAATTCCACCATGATCAGGATTGCAAGGGAAAGAATAAAATTTCTAATGTAAAATTACACAAATGTAAGAAAATGGGGAAATTTGAAATTGAATTCCCCATGATCGGTGAGAATATTCCCTGAAATATGATAAGGTATTAGGGTCTATCAAATATTATTCACACAATTGAAGTTTAATTATGAATTAACTTCTATATTTTAATCTATGAAATATGTTGTAAAAATATTTTGTTGAAGATGATCTAATAATATAAATTATTAAATATATATGGATTGTACTATAATACATTTTCTTTGAAGATTTTAGATCACATCATGAATGGTACCACGAATAATGATTTAGTTGAATGTTAAAATATTCATAAAACACATGGTTGAGGGAAATATGATCTTTAATATGCCCAAATGTTTGAGTTAATTATGGACAAGAAGACGATTCATATAGATAAAGTAAACCAGATACAACTAACTACAATAAAAATGATTCTAAAGTGTTGGATAATAATATTTTGGAATGGTTAACAGTTTTAAAAGTGGTTTCTTTTGTAATTTGGATGTGGTTTCAGATATTGATATATTAAATCACTATATAATGAATCTTTTTCAAAGAGATAATGTATAAATAGTTCATGGAATAGGAAAATGATTTGATTTTTCTTATATAAACATACCATGTATGTATAGTAAGTTATATTCTTATAAGTATATAAGTATTCATGTCTAGAAAAAAATAACTTGAAACCAAACATTTGGTCTATGTACCATCGTTTTGTATGAATCAAATAGCCTCTTAGATCAGCGTGGATTTATGTCACTGTGATTGTTAACCTTCTCCTAACCATGTTCTCTAGCACTGTACACTATAAAAATATAGTTTTATTTTTCTTTCGTAATCATTTTTTGATTTCTGAGATATGGTGTCCTGTTAGGGAACTTATATACATAACCATTTTACATTTATTTCTCTCTTATTAATAAGTTGTTTTATTAATCCCAATTATGATGTGTGTTTTTAGTAATACAATATTTTTAAATATCAATCCCCTGATTACTGAGATCATATTTATATTGTGATAACAAAATTTAAAGAAGGATCAGATAATGTAACATCCTAGTAAAAAAAAATTCACGTAATAATATAAGTGATTTTTTCTCTATTTATATGTAATACCTTGTTAATCATAGGCTACACAACACTCAATGTTAGCTTGTGCCGCACAGAATACTCATTTTCCGTCTTCTAATTATGCACCAATTTTAAACCTAAATTTTGGGAATTTATTAAATTTAATTTTTAAAAATAAACATCATTTTTTAATTTTATTGTTAAAATTAAATTTGGGTGAATTTTTGGAACTTTTCTGAGGATATTCGT
The DNA here is from genome assembly GCA_963277665.1 of Viscum album. NCBI lineage: Eukaryota > Viridiplantae > Streptophyta > Magnoliopsida > Santalales > Viscaceae > Viscum > Viscum album. Next base: position 999,896,333 of record OY728151.1, on the reverse strand, counting down.
TCTCTGGTGAATATAGAGAAATACTACATTTTAATTAAAAATGGTCATTTCAATTAAATAATTAATAGTGATAATTATATTTTAATTTTTTTAATAATTTGATAATATATCAATTATAAATATATGTATCCAATTTATGTCATTGAAATCATTTTAATACTAAAATTATATATATAAACTAATTGAACTATTTAACGTCTCTTCTTTTAAAAACATCTTTCTCGCCACTTCAATTGGGTTAGCATTGATCTTAGTTTTACCAATTATGTGAATTGAATTTTAAAAAAATTACATACTAGATTATAATTAGAAAAATATTTTTGTTCTATTATGATCAGCTTAATTTTTGACCATCTTGATTAGTTAAAGTGATTATAATTGATTATGGTGATTAAAGTAAAATTAAGTTAAATAAGGCACTAGAATGTAATATTAAGGACCAAAATTACCTAGACACATGTACAATATAAGGCCCCGACCATAAACCTTACTTAATATTGAATAAAATGAATAATTCTCATTGAGGATATTTTCAGGTTTAGAGATTTAGAGAATCAGGACATAACTATTACATCTCAAAAGGTTACAACGTAGAAACTTCTACTAAGTTCCCACAAAATAAAAACTCTTAAAAATAAACATGTCTAGTTCCATGTTTTATATAGCATGACTTTCCCTTGATCCCATCCTTGACCCTATTCCATATTAATTCCTGTGAAAAACATTTCAAAAAAACATGGGGTGAGCATAAAATGCTCAGTAAGGGATACACAAATAATGAAAAATTTTAGTTTATCAAAACAACAAATAAACCATGTATACTTTATCAAAGTAATAAATTTCACCTTTATGAAGTAGTAAAAACTATTCACTGAATAAAAGATCATTACTTACCATTTTTTAACCGAAATATTTCCATAAAACCCATATAAAGATCACATAACAGATAAAGGTAACTTGGGACATAAACATACTTAAGTGGAATAACTATACGGTCGACTTCCACACATATCACTTAATGGAATATCCATTCGGCCAACTTCCATTCATACTTAATGGAATAGCCATACGGCCGACTTCCATACCAAATGCATTGGAGGTTATAACGTAACCACCTGTCCTGGTATTCACGACACCACCCGTCATATGGTTTATCACGTAACCACACATCAAATGTCCAAGTACCTTTATAAAATCATAATACATAAAACAAATATAATCGAAATAAAACATTTCCATACTTTGATCACAATATATCACTTAAATATATTGACATAACAAAGCCATTATAAAAACCATTTTCAATACCAAAATAAAATAAAAGAAAAACATGGAATTTATTTTTCATTAAAAAGGTTTTGGCTTGTAGAGGAAGTCGAAGCTCAAATAATGGTCACGGCGGCGGAGAAGTCGTTGTCGCCGCATAAATTCGACAAAAACATTCCCTTTTTTCGTTTAGTAAAATGATTCATATAAAAAGATTCCTTTTGAATAAAAGTAAAAGTCAAAGGGGTTTATACACTGTATAAAAGAAAGTTTTTTATAAAACGAAAATGCCTCAATGAAAGGAGATTGAGATGAAGTCCCTTACCTCAGGTCCGACTTGACTCGATCGTTCCTTAACATCCTTAATAATAAACATTAGTTAATTTCTACTTTCATAAGAATCATTTTCAAGTTCATTATTCCTTTTATATCACTTATTTCCAGGGTATAAACATTATGTAATCATTTAAGTTAATAACGTTTTTTTGTCGATACTTGGTTCTTCAGTCGAAAGTGGACTTATTACAATTACATGTTGTTCGTGTGGTAAAAAGTTCGTTATATCCAGAATGATATAAATGATTTGGATATCATATATATCATATATATCGATCATATACATGTATTTATAACATTACATAATCATTTAGAGGTAATAAATGAAATGCACCGTTCCTGGAGACGGTAAGCCATACGTACGCATGAACGCTACTTTCATTCCTATCTCATACTTTAATGGAAAGAAAATAATAATGATATAAAGTTATATTATAATTCCTGTATAAAAACATTTATAATAACTTTAAATACATCCTTTATACGTCCCACATTTGGCATTAACGAATCAAATCACTTTGAGGGGGCGGTAGTCCGCACTTCCTAAAATTAAATTATCGTGTTTACCCATAATGGAAACCATAAGGTATGCCATAAATGAAAAATACAGAAACTTATGTAAAACATAAAAATATTATATATCATATATAAATATAGTGACATCCTAATGGCCACCTTTGAAGGTGTTATATGAGTGTTGAACAATCATAGTTTCGTGAGGCAGAAATTCGCCATCCACAGAAACATTATGTTCTTTAACCATTAGATGTAGGTGTGTGTAAGTGTAGCTATAATCATTATTATAACAACATCATAGTATATTGAATATACTGGATTTGTTACAAAAAAATGAATAAAAATATTTTAGGGGGTTGGCGAAGCAGAATAGAAAAAAAGAACACAAGAGAAGACACTACCTTTAAATCGGGGAACTCTTTTTTATTTGAGTTCAAAGGCTTCCTTGGGAAGACTTCATCCCAAAGTGAGGATTCTAGGAGTAAGAGAGGGATGTGGAGAGAAAAAATGGGAAGGGGTTGGCAGAGCCAAAGGCTTGAGTGGTGTGGGTAAGGAGGTATATGTGGGGGCCTTTTATAAGAGTAGAGGAGGGGCACTCTTGGAAAGTAAGGAAATGATACTTTATTTTAGAATGATTTTAGGATTTTAATGGTCCCACATTGATTTTGTTTCGTGGATATGGTGATAAGGGTTCGAAATACACCCATCCAATAGGTTTTGTACATGTGTAGGTCATAGATTGTACATTATATTTCCATCTTATTTAAATCGTTAAATAATGAGGTAATCACTGCATCATCATGGTGTCATAAATTATTTATTTTATTTAATATCTAAAAATTATAAAAAAAACTATGATGTAGGAAATATTTTTATCTTGCCAATGAATATTTATAGTATAAAATATCATCAATGTAGACAAAATTAAAAATATTTTACTCAGGTGATACATTCTTTGTTATATTTACTTTCATTAAAAAATAAAAAGTTAACAAGTCACTTTCCCACAAAAGTGATTCCATGGGGTCACAAAGTTTGGCACAAGGCATCCCATGGTCGCCCATGAGACAACCAGTATCATTAGGACACATGTTGGTGTCATTTTGTATTATTATGATATGATTTTATTATCCTTAACTACCCAATTACTCATTAATCAAGATAATTAAAGATAATTACCGTCGTTACTATTCATAATGTCCAAAAACAAAAAAGCCTTAATTACATAACATGGACCTTATGATTCCAAATATGTAATCCATTTTACCAAATTCCAAACACAGAAATTGCAATAATTTATTTAAAAATAATTCCCGTTGTAAAAACAAATTGCGAGTTTTTTTTAAACAATATCTATGAAAAGATTGGCATTAGTTTATGCCCAATTCCAAAGTGAAATTAATCCTAATGAACACCATTTGATTAAATGGTAAAAATATATTAAAATTACCTTTTAATACCAATTAAAAAGATAATCTAACCATATAATTAAATTAGATGAAAAAGCAGTTTTGATGTAAAATGCAGTATTTTTCACTATTCATAAAAAATTGAACATTGTTAGAAAAATACCAAAAATTTACCCAAAGTAAATTCCAATGTACCAATAATAAATAATAAGTTTATTTTGACAAATAGATCTTATAAAATTGTCAAAATTTTTATTTAAAAATGGGTTTCCATCAAAAGGAAGTAAAACAAAATTAGTGTATTCCATGCATAAGATTAGATTTATTCTCATTTTAAACCTCTAAAACAATATCTTATTCATAAATAGACATAGATAAGAACATATATTATTCATTACTTACTTGGGACGTTACATCCTTCCCCCCTTTAGAAAATTAAATCCCCGCAATTTATTTACTTATCGAATAAGTGGGGGTATTTATCCGTCATTGCATTTTCAGATTCCCATGTTGCCTCTTCAATCATGTGGTTTTTTCACAAAACCTTTACCTGATGAATCAACTTATTCCGTAACACTTGCTCCCTGTAGTCAAGAATCTTGACTGGTTGTTCCTCATAAGATAGGTTCTCTTCCAGCTGAACTATCTCTGAACTCAAAAATGAGATGGATCTGGCATGTACATCCTTAACATTGAAACATGAAAAACATTGTGTACCTGAGATATACTCGGAGGTAAAGCCACTCGGTAAGAAACTGATCCAACTCTCTCCAAAATTTCATATGGTCCAATGAACCTTGGACTCGGCTTTCCTTTCATACCAAATTGCATCACACTCTTCCATGGTGAAACTTTGAGAAAAACATGATCACCAACCTCAAAAGAGAGATGCTTCCTCCTTTTGTCTGCATAACTCTTCTGCCTGCTCAGAGCTGTTCACATGTGTTTCTGTATCAGCTGAACTTTTTCTACCAACTCTTATACCAATTCTTGTCCTATAAACTTCCTTTCAACCACTTCATCCCAAAAAGTTGGAGTTTGACACCTCTTCCCATATAACGGCTCAAACGGAGCCATCTGTATACTGGAGTGAAAACTATTATTATATGAAAATTCAACCAAAAAAAGATGTTGGTCCCAACTTCCCAGATAATCCATCGAACTAGCCCATAGCGTATCCTCCAATGTCTGAATCATTCTTTCTGACTGCCCTTCTGATTGAGGATGAAAAGTTGTACTAAAATTTAATTCAGTACCCAATGACTTTTGAAGGCCTTTCCAAAAGTTAGAAGTGAACCTGGGATCACGATCAGATAAAATGGAGAGGGGAAATCCATGTAACCTGACTATCTATTTAAGATACAGATGGGAAAGTTGATCTAGGGAAAAATTATCTCGTATAGCAAGGAAATAAGCAGATTTAGTCAAGCGATCAGCAACAACCCAAATAGCATTATTACCTCGGGGTGTCTTCGGCAATCCCAGAACAAAGTCCATTGATATATTTTCACATTTCCACATTTTCACTGGTAAAGGCTGAAGCATCCCTTTCGGTAACTGCCGCTCGGATTTAGCCTGCTGACAAGTCAAACTCTTCACAGTAAAATCAGCAATAACTCTTTTCATTCCATCCCACCAGTAATACTCTCAGAGATCTCTATATATCTTAGTACTTCCAGGATGAACTGAAAACAGATAACTATGAGATTCACATAACAACTCTCTATTCAACAGTGAATCACAAGGCACACACAATCTCTTCCCAAATCTCAAAACAAAATCACTATCAATGTTGAATTCAGGAAACTTACCCTTCTGAACGAGCTCTACCTTTTTCTGCAACTCATTGTCTTGCTTATGTGCTTGCTTGATTCTGTCTGATAGAGAATATTTCACTGATACTTGAAACAAAACAGAAGGACTTCCTGCACAAACAACTTCCATGCCAAATTTCATCAAATCAAAAACCAAAGGATCTCGTTCCAAATGTAGCATGGTTAATGAAGCATTACTTTTTCAACTAAAAGCATCAGCCACATTATTTTCTTTTCCCGGATAGTAATGAATTGTACAATCATAATCCTTGATTAATTCCAGCCATCTCCTCTGTCTCATGTTCAATTCTTTCTGAGTGAATATATAGTTTAAACTTTTGTGATTAGTATAAATTTCACACTTTACTCCATAAAAATTATGCCTCCAAATTTTTAGTGCAAAAACAACAGCAGCTAATTCCAAATCATGTGTGGGGTAATTTACCTAATGAGTTTTCGACTGACGTGAAGCATATGCAATTACCTGATCATTCTGCATAGGGACACAACCAAGTCCCTTCAACGAACCATCATTGTATATAACAAACTCACCATTCCTGGAAGGAAGTGCCAAAAATGGAGCATTCACCAATCTTCTTTTCAACTCCTGAAAACAATCATCACATTCTTTTATCCAGATAAACTTAACACCCTTCCGAGTCAGCTTAGTCATTGGACTAGATAACCTTGAAACATTTTCAACAAACCTTCGGTAGAAACCTACCAAACCAAGGAATCTATGGATCTCGGTAACATTTGTGGGTCTTGGACATTCTTCAACTACTTTTGTTTTAGAAGGATCATTAGTTATGCCATTTTTTGAAACAATGCGACCAAGGAAAGAAATTTGTTGTAACCAAAACTCACACTTGATGAATTTTCCATACAGCTTCTTTTATTTTATGGTTTGCAAGATAACCCTTAAATGACTTTAATGATCTTCTTTTCTTTTAGAAAACACCAAAATATCATCAACGAAAACAACCACAAACTTATCCAAGAACTCATGGAAAATTCTATTAATAAGGTCCATGAATATAGTAGGTGCATTTGTTAACCCCAAAGGCATAACTCCAAATTCATAATGGCCATATCTAGTACGGAACGCTGTCTTCCGAACATTTTCTTCTTTTACTTTCAACTGATGGTACCTCGACCTCAAGTCAATCTACGAAAAATACTGAGCTCTCTGGAGCTGATCAAACAAATCATCAATATGAGGAAAATGATACTTGTTCTTAATAATGATATTATTCAATGATCTATAATCAATGAAAAGTCTCATTAAACCATCTTTCTTTTTAACAAACAAGACAGGAGCACCCCATGGTGATGTGCTAGGTCGAATGAAACCTTTATCTAATAACTCTTGAAATGGATTCTTTAACTCTAAAAGTTCAACTTGAGCCATTCGATAAGGGGGTTTTGAAATTGTCTTAGAATCAGGAACTAAGTCAACAGTAAATTCAACTTGATAATCATGAATAATACCCGGAAACTCATCAGGAAAAACATCAAGATAGTCATTTACCACATGCACATCATTAATCTGAACGGTTCCCTTGTTTTCAACGATTTGTGCAAGATAAAAATCATTTCCATATTTTACTATTTTCTCAACTTCCTGATATGTTATCAAAATCAAGGGTTCATTCTTGTACAAAAACTGAAAATCCTTCTGAAAAGAAACCATTTTAGCTCTGCAGTCAATCTTAGCATGATAAACAGAAAGCCAATCCATGCCCAAAATAACATCAAACTCTACTAGAGGAAAAACAATAAGGTTTGCAGGTAGATTCTTTCAACACAAAAGGATAAGAAGGTTCTTATAATTTCTTTTTGTCTCAATGTTTCCCTTGGGTGTTTTTATCATAAGTTCAGGATTCATATCTTGTCATGGAATAACCAATTTACTAGAAAACTTCCCAAAATGAAATAATGTGTAGAACCTGAATCAAACAACACATTGGAATAATCTAAACAAACAAACAGTGTACCTGATACTACTTCATTCGACGGCCCAACATCTGCTGAAGTAGTTGCAAAGGATTTCACCACACTTTTCTTCTTGTAGTCTGGATGCTTTCCCCCAGTTGAGTTTTTTGTTAGACACACATTTTCATAATGAACCATTTCATTACACTTAAAACATCTTATAGCTGGCTTTTCATTCCCTTCCTGATCATCTTCCATACAGTTACGAGCAATATGACCAGACTTTCCACAACGAAAGCACTTTCTAGACTTGGATAAACATTCTCTAGGATTCATTTTACCACACTTCTCACATGATGGATATTTGGTTTTCTTACCTCCTTGATTCTTTGAGGAATTCTTCTCCTTTGCCTGCCAACTGGACCTCTTATTCTATCGTTTGTCAAAAAACACATGATCATCAACAAACTCCATTTCCACCTTTTTCGCACATCGTACAAGTTTTTCATAACTTCTGAACTCACGAGAAGCTAAAGCCCTTCAATAATTTGGCCTTAATCCTGAGTAAAAATGGTTGATTTTACTATCAAGATCTCGTATGATGATTGGAGCATACCTTGCCAGTCGAGTGAACTTTGCTTCATAAGCAGCCAATGAATCATCCTCCTGCCTCAATTCTAGAAATTGTTTTTCCATCCTACGACAAACCACCATAGGAAAATATTTCTCAAGAAACGTACCATTGAATTCGTCCTAGTGAAGATCATCAATCTCATCACTATCCCAGATATGTTTCACCATCGACCACCACTGATTAGCTTCTCCTTCAAAATGGTAAACAACAAGACTAACCTTTTGATGTTCCGAACACCCCATGACATCAAAAATCTTCTCCAGTGCTTTAATCCACCCCTCAGCTAGCACAATGTCAGATGATCCTCTAAATTATGGGGTATGTTGCCTCATGAAATGTTCCACCACTGACATGTTCCTCTGCGGTTGATCTGGCTGATCTCATGCATGGATACTACCACCATTTATAGCCTGATTCAATTGGGCCATCACTACAAAAAACTGTTCAGTTCCAATTCCGACCATCTCATGTTGCTGGTTTGGAAGGTTGTCTTCCTCTTGATGTCGTCCCAACATAGCTTCCTTGTTTCCTCTGCGTAAAACCATTCTGAACATAGAAATAACTTAGGTGACGCAACATGGTAATCCGTAAATGCTATATCGTTTCAATCATATTATAATTTAACACTTTTCTAACTCCTGAAGTTGTCTAAACCGACCTTTTATACCAACTATAAGGCCTCGGACATAAACCTTACTTAATTTTGAATTAAATGAATAATTCACATTGAGGTTATTTTCAGGTTTAGAGTTTTAGAGAATTAAGACATAACTATTACATCTCAAAAGGTTACAAAGTAGAAACATCTACTAAGTTCCCACAAAATAAAAACTCTTAAAAAGAAGCATGTCTAGTTCCATGTTTTATATAGCATGACTTTCCCTTGATCCCATCCTTGACCCTATTCCACATTAAGTACTGTGAAAAAAATTTCAAAAAAACTTGGGGTGAGCATAAAAAGCTCAATAAGGGATACATAAAGAATGAAAACGGTTAGTTTATCAAAACAACAAGTAAACCATGTATACTTTATCAATGTAATACTTTTCACCTTTATGAAGTAGTAAAAACTCTTCACTGAATAAAAGATCATTACTTACCCTTTTGAAACCAAAAGATTACCATAAAACCCATATAAAGATCACATAACATATAAAGGTAACTTGGAACATAAACATACTTAAGTGGAATAACCATGCGGTCGACTTCCACATATATCACTTAATGGAATAGTCATTCGGCAAAATTCCATTCATACTTAATGGATTAGCCATACGACTGACTTCCATACCCAATGCATTGGAGGTTATAACGTAACCACCCGTCCTGGTATTCACGGCACCACCTGTCCTATGGTTTATCACGTAACCACACGTCAAATGTCCAAGTACCATTATAAAATCACAATACATAAAACAAATATAATGGATATAAAAAATTTCCATACTTTGATCACAATATATCACTTAAATATATTGACATAAAAAAGCCATTATAAAAGCCATTTTCAATACCAAAATAAAATAAATGAAAAACATTGTATTTATTTTTCATTAAAAAAGTTGTGGCTTGTAGAGGAAGTTGAAGCTCAAATAATGGTCACGGCGGTGGAGAAGTGGATGTCGCCGCATACGTACGACAAAAACATTCCCTTTTGTCGTTTAGTAAAACGCTTCATATAAAATGATTCCTTTTGAATAAACGTAAAATTCAAAGGGGTTTATACACCTTATAAAAGAAAGTTGTGTATAAAATGAAATATGCCTCAATGAAAGGAGATTGAGATGAAGTCCCTTACCTCATGTCCGACTTGACTCGATCGTTCTTTAACGTCCTGAATAATAAAATTTAGTTAATTTTTACTTTCATAAGAACCTTATTCAAGTTAATTATTCCTTTTATATAACTTATAGCCATGTTATAAACATTATTTAATCATTTTAGTTAATAATGTTTGTGTTGTCGATATTTGGTTCTTCAGTCGAAAGTGGACTTCTTACAATTACGTGTTGTTCGTGTGGTCAAAGGTTCATTATATCCAGAATGATATTCATGATTTGGATATCATATATATCATATATATCCATCATATAAATTTATTTCTAATATTACAAAATAATTTAGAGGTAAGAAATGAAATGCACCGTTCATGGAGACGGTAAGCTGTACGTACGCATGAATGCTACTTTCAGTCATATCTCATACATTAATGGAAAGAAAATAATAATCATATAATGGTTTATTATAATTCCAGTATAAAATCATATATAATAACTTTAAATCCATCCTTTATACGTCCCACATATGGCATTAACGAACCAAATCACTTTGAGGGGGCGGTAGTCCGCACATCCTAAAATGAAATTATCATGTTTACCCACAATGGAAACCATAAGGTATGCCATAAGTGAAAAATACAGAAACATAAGTAAAAAATAAACATATTATATATCATATATAAATATAGTGAAATCCTAATGGCCACCTTTGAAGGTGATATATGAGTGTTGAACAATCATCGTTTCGTGAGGCAGAAATTCACCATCCACAGAAACAGTATGTTTTTTAACCATTAGATGTAGGTGTGTGTAAGTGTATCTTGAATAATTATTATAAAAACATCCTAGTATTTTTAAGATACTGAATTTGTAACCAAATAAATGAATAAAAAGAGTTTAGGGGGTTGGAGAAGCAGAATAGATCAAAAGAACACAAGAGAAGACACTACCTTTAAATCAGGTAACACTTTTTAATTTGAGCTCAAAGGCTTCCTTGGGAAGACTTCTGCCCATAGTGAGGCTTAAAGGAGTAAGAGAGGTATGTGGAGAGACAAAATGGGCAGGGGTTGTCCGAGAAAAAGGCTTGAGAGGTGTGGGTAAGGAGGTAGAGGTGGAGGCCTTTTATAAGAGGAGAGGAGGGGCACTCTTGGAAAGTAAGGAAATGTTACTTTATTTTAGAATGATTTTCGGATTTTAATGGTCCCACATTGAAGTTTTTAGAGGATAATGTGATAAGGGTTCGAAATACACCCATACAATAGGTTTTGGACATGTGTAGGTCTTAGATTTTACATTATATTTCCATTTTATTTAAATCATTAAATAATGAGGTAATCACTGCATCATCATGGTGTCATAAATAATTTAATTTATTTAATGTCTAAAAATTATAAAAAAAAATAATATGATGTAGTAAAACGTTTTATCTTTCCAATGAATATTTATAGTCTAAAATATCATCTATGTACACAATCAAAAATGTATTTTACTCAGGTCATACTTTCTTTGTTATATTTACTTTCATTAAAAAATAAAAAGATAACAAGTCACTTTCCCACAAAAGTGATTCCATGGGGTCCCCATGTTTGGCACAAGGAATACCATGGTCGGCCATGAGACAACCAGTACCATTAGGACACATGTTGGTGTAATTTTTTATTATTATAATATTATTTTATTATCCTTAACTAACCGATTATTCATTAATCAAGATAATTAAAGATAATTACCGTCGTTACTATTCATAATGTCCAAAAACAAAAGATTATTAATTACCTAATTTAGAAATTATGATTCCAAATATGTAATCCATTTTACCAAATTCCAAACATATAAATTGAAATAATTTATTTAAAAATAATTCCCGTTGTCAAAACAAATAGCGGGTTTTTTTAAACAATATATATGAAAAGATTGGCATTAGTTTATGCCCAATTCCAAAGTGAAATTAATCCTAATGACCAAAATTGTATTAAATGGTAAAAATATATTCAAATTACACTTTAATAACAATTAAAAAGATAATCTAACCATATAATTAAATTAGATGAAAAAGCAGTTTTGTTGTAAAATGCAGTATTTTTCACTATTCCTTAAAAAATGATCATTGTCGGAAAAATACCAAAAATATACCCAAAGCAATTTTAAATGTACCAATCATAAATAATAAGTTTATTTTGAAAAATAGATCTTGTAAAATTGTCAAAACTTTGATTTAAAAATGGTTCCCATCAAAAGGCAGTAAAACAAAATTAGTGTATTCCATGCTTAAGATTGAATTTATTCTCATTTTAAGCCTCTAAAACACTATCTTATTCATAAAAAGACATAGATAAGAACATCTATTATTCATTACTTACTTGGGATGTTACATAAAAGGGACATTGGAAAATAATAATTATACCATATTCCATCTTTGTTAGAGTTTCTGGGTTTCTGTGATATTATTAAATGGATGTTCCGTATATAAATGGTTACATAAGGAAATAGACAAAAGAGGAGCCTTATTTACATTTAAAATTTATAAAACATTAATATAAGTTCAAAAAATAATATTTTCGATTATAAAAACCTATTTAAAAAATAAATGGGTTATTATTATCATGAAAATTTATCAGTAATTTTTAGAGACATTTTAGTTACATATAATTATTGAGAAATTCCAATGTACTATTTATTTAGTTAATAATTTACTAAAATAAATAACATTATAAATATAAAAAAGAAAAATGAATTGATTTTTTTATTTTATTTACTTATTTTTGTAGATATATACTTTTTTAAAAAATAAGTAAATCTGATATATTTAAATTTCAATATTGTTTTGATATTTTAAAAATAAAAATAAATAAATAATGTTGAAATTAATTTTTTTTTACAATAATTGATTTTTTATTAAATGATATAAAATTAATAAATATAATATATTATTCTAAGTGGTTTTTTAGTGTCCATAAATATAAAATATGGTATATTAATGGACCAATTTATTATTTAAAATTAATATATTGACCCATATAAGGAAAAAAATTGTTAACATGTTCGATGTTTAAGAAGTGTTTTAGCGCATCACATGGGATTATTTAAAAATTAATTTGAAAACATGTGGTATTTTTATTTTATAAATTATATATTATATTAAAATTATATTGGATATATATTGACTAATACATCATACATTATTTTATTCTTAATGGTTAAATTACAGTGTTTGGAAAACTATATGCTTTAATAAAAACAATAACGATAAAATTGGGGAATTCATGAAGTTATGAAACCAAATTATTAAAATAAATATATTTTTATCTTATGGAGGTTATACTTGGACAATCTTCTCCTTTCAACCATTTTTTTATATTTTGGGGAACATTAGGTAAGTTAGACCTCCAATTACTAAATTCCTTTTGGTATTTATAAGAGTGCCACTCCCCCTCCACTCTAAAAAAGAAAGCACTATACCCCTTCCTCACACATATCAAGACACATTGGTTCATCGAAACTCATAAAAAACTGTCTCCCAAGATCCAAAATCCCAACCATGATGCATCATTTTGGGAAAACCCACAAGAGAAATCACGTTGGTACAATCCAAAAGGACATACCCAATTAAGTGGAGGATAAAGACAACACAACAAAAGAAGGATTAATATAAGGGATTTTCATTTTAATTTACATACCATACGACAAAATTATTTTTTATTACCTAGTAAATTCTTTATGTGGTATATAATAAATATTACCTTTATATCATTAATATCCAAATTCTCATAATACTCTATGTTTTATTGAATTCATGGGGAATTTTTTACAAATTTTCTCAAAGAGATATAGGACACATTGGACTGTTTTAAATATTTTTTTCCTCCTAAAAGTATGAATGATATTTAATTGGTATTTCTATTCTTAAACATAAACAACCATTTTTGTTACTTATCCCCCAGTGGAGGATTATTTATAAAACCATATTATTTATTCAATGTGCATATTTTATGATAAGTCACATTATTTATTAATTAAACCATTTATTCTACATATGGGGAATCTGTTTGATTTATTATGTGATGGGTGGACCCCCAATATCCCCATGATGAAAATTTTTTTCATGAGGCAAACTAGATATGGTTTTTGTCAAGGTGTTACTCATTTATTGGATTCATTCAATGAATCCTAGAAAGTATCAGATTCTTTTTATGAAGCCTTAATCGTATTAGATTCTTAGCCTAAAAACGTGATAATATTAGAATCATTGAAGGAATTATTAAATTTATTATATTATTTGAATTAATCCTCAATGATAGGTTCTACATATCTATCCATATGCATTCCATAATTATTTATTCAGTTATCTCTCATCCATGTGATTGTGAAGTTATTTATAATAAACACGTTCAATTTCAATTCTTAGATTATTGATTAAATGTATTTTTTCTAAAGTAACTACAGTTCTATATTGATTTATTATCATTGTTTAATTATTTATTCCTTATCACATACAATTTATAATCATTTTAACACACTATTTTTATGTTTTGTTTCACCGTTTTATTAAGAGGAACCTATTGATTGAGTTTCAATGATTCATTTTATTTTAGTTTTATTATGTATCTTGTTTGTGTCTTTTATTTCAAAATGTATTATGGGTCTCACCTATGAAATATTTCCTTCCAAAAATGATAGTGTAATTTTTCCTTCATGATTTTATTCCTTGTAAACATACTAGTGTAATAAAAAAATTCATTGGCTCTGGGCTTCTGGGGACAGGTAAAAAATAATATTATACAAGACCAACAGAACTCTACACCTATTTCTATTCCATGGGGATTTCAATGAAGAAACCTCCTTTATCATTGAAGGATAAACTTTTAATCACTAACTGGACTCCACATTCCCTAATAAATAGTATTAACAATCCTAGAAGTTACTTTTCAACAACTTCATGAATATATACTCACGATAAATTTCCCCAAAAATGCCATGTATATTCTTTGATAGCTATTTATTAGATGTGAAATAAAGGAGTATGTTGTCTATGAAATACATCATTAAATTATCCTATGTCTCATTGTACACAACATTCATCAAATACATTAACATTCATGGAGGATTCATCACACTAAATATAATCATAATGAATATTTAATTACAACGATTATAAATAAATTTAGTCTTGTGAATATTCTCTATATTCACCTGTATTTCATTATTTCATAACCACAAAAAAATATTTTAGAACTATAAATATTATTATATATGATCTTTTATATCATAACTCGGTCTACAGGGAATTCGGATTTTTACTCTGACATGGTTCAAGAGATAATAACTGATAAAAAACCACAAAAAAACCGCCACCCTTACTATTATTAAGTGTAGGGGGATATCCCCTTTATTTAAAAAGAAAAAAAACAAGAAACACTTTTGAGTTGGGTATGGGAAACCCAATGCATTCATGTAGTCCAGAGGCACATTTCCTCAATGGTAAGTGGCCCGAAGACCCAGATAGACAAACTCAATAAAAATTAATTCCAAAAACAATATCAAATCCCAAATATCCACACAACTGATGTGGAATTCTACCACAACAAATACCACCCTGCCTTTGAGTCCATCAATGGCCGAAGCCACACATTGTCATACAAAATCGTCATCCCGACCCATCATCCAACACCACATAGCAAGAGTAGACCACTGTCTCCTACTCCTCTTTCCAATATGGAAGGCAAATGAATCCCAAGGATCATTCCTCATCTATAATGACATCCCCACCTAAAAAACCTCCTCCACGCCACTATGACCTTGGTCCAGAGATCAACGAAAAACTAAATCACTAGCTGAATCCCCCGATGAAGATTTTTTCCCCAGATCTACCTTTGGAAAAGCTCCATACAAAGACACAACTTCACCACTGGTTATCCCACACCCCCATCGATCTGAACTGAGAGACAACAACATCAAAATATCTAGAATAAAACTAAATGTGATACGAAATATCTAAAGGTTCTTCCACCAACTGAGATGTCACCAAGCCTAAAGCCATTGACGCACCAAATCATCAGCCATTGATGTAAGTCATAGTCGATGCACCATCGAGGGTCTTCCCTATGAGTATATGCCATCATTCCACATGGAGTCAACGCTGAGGAGTTCAAGGAATCTGAAGAGTTGTTGAACCCTAGCCATAAGCTATAGACTGATGATGAGTGACAACCATCATCCTTCTTCACAAATAAATCTAGTGAATCCCAAGGTGACACACATAGCTAATGAAATACTCATTGAATGAGATAATCATGATATACACAATACTCCAAAAACATTGTAGGCCCTATCATATATAGAGATATAGATATTACAATGATTCCTTATTATTTATCAATTAGAAAATCGATCTCCTATTAAGGGTTTAGTTTTATATCTTCCTCTAGAAATACTTCAGGATACTCTTCCACAACCCTAGGTAACATCTACTACTAAAACTATTATGAACTCAACATCAACTCATCCATAAAAGATTTCAGATTAGGTACACAAACCGAAACCATATATGGTCCATGTCACCATTAAAAATCATTGTATCTTCATTAGCATCATATAAAACAAAATACCTCTCAAGTAAATCTATGATAGCCTAGACAAAATATAGAAAAAACAAGACAATGATGATTTCCCATTGCATAATATGTAATCATAGGAAATGTCCTTAATGGTGGTCTTCCCTATAATGAGATCACAATATCTAAAACCACTATACATGTCATTTAGGACACCAACTAGAATAGACAATGACATTAAAACCAAAACCATATTTATCTCATGTCTAAAATCATAGATGTTGGTAGGTGATATAAATGTGAAAATCACACCTGAATCAAAAAATATATACACCATTGTTGATAATAATCAATGGTTACCAAGAATGACATTCTGATCAATTGGGGATAGAAATACTAAAGTGTAAATCACACCATGAATTCATTTACCTCTTATATGAATCTATAGATTACTACATCCACAACCTAACTATTCTCTATAATTACACTGAGAATCTTAGAGATGTACTTTTCATTCCATGTAACCATTTTACTTCTCCAAAACAGATTCTCTTTTATGGTTCCACATTAACTAAAAATTTATCATCGGTGAAACAAGTATCAGAAAATCTAAAACATGATCACTAATCAGAATGGTCAATAACTCTCACCACTAAGGAAATTTGAAACCACTAGAAAAAAATATACATTACCTTAAAATATTTCATAGACATGCAACCCCTAGAGAAATGATACGAATATGGGTAAGAACTAACATCATATTCTTGAAATATATTCTAACTATTAATGTAAGATATCTATATCACATTTATTATTTATGTAGGGATCATTATGAATCCCCTAACTAAATGATCAGATTCTGGAAAGTTTTATATCATTAATCTGTTCTATTTATAAAACATGTAGGTACATCATTAGTCTAAATAAGGTTACACGGTGTAAGATATTAAGATGAAAATCCACCTCAAAATTACTTTCCATAGTATTCTCATATTTGAATAGGTATAAAGCATATCACCAAAGGATTTGAAAAAAATCCTAATATCATGCTTTCTATAGCTACCATATAGTCATAGAAAGTAACTCTACTCAGAAAATGCATCAAAGAATCTCTCATGAGTATTATAAATCCTCATAATCCCTGAGGGCAAGAACATCCTCTACCTCTCTATTCTATTAAGCATTGGAATAGGTAAAGTATCGTAGTTCTACTTAGAGTATATATCAATCTAGAATCTATCTCAAAAAATTGCAACAAATTTTCTAAAACTAAATCTAAAACAGAATCCTCATACATTTTTAGAATCTAGTGATGAAACTAAAGTATTCCACCCATTTAAAGAGCATCATCATCAACCTCTATTATGTGGTTATCTTATAGCATATCCAACGGAATATATTTTTCATGTATTAGAAAAATAAATTTAAATTGAGCCATTATTTCAAAAATAACTAACTGTTAGACTCCTATCATCAAAATATGAAATATATAAAATTAACTAATTAACAATTTTTTAACTTTTTAAGGTTTGAACCTATCCCATTGTATAAACATTTCAATGATATAAGTAATGATGAATGATTTATGATCATTTATCCTCTATCTACCATACAACCAATATATCATCGATTATTAGGCTTAGTAAACATATAAGTCTGGGAATCTGATCATAGGGGGAAATAAATGCATATTTCTCAACTTCTCTCCATTGTTTACATCACCCACTA
Organism: Viscum album; assembly: GCA_963277665.1. Taxonomy (NCBI): domain Eukaryota; kingdom Viridiplantae; phylum Streptophyta; class Magnoliopsida; order Santalales; family Viscaceae; genus Viscum; species Viscum album. The sequence goes on along the minus strand of OY728151.1, from coordinate 999,878,366 downwards.
AACATTTCTGACACTATTTCCCTATCATCCTATGAAATATCACATGTTCTAAACTCCACACTCTATCCAATATCTGAACCAGAACCTCTGAACCACTATCTCATGACCCTTACACCTTATGTGTACCCCTACTAAGATAGGAATGAAAGAAAAGATATTATGAATTTCTAAGAACCACCTCCAGTTGGTTAAGTGGTGATGACTAGCTTCAAAGGTAAAATTCGGATACATATATGGGTAATTCCCTCTAATAGAATATGTTGAAAAGAAAAATAATATACTTAAACCAATGAATAACTTTTTAGAATAATATATATATATATCAAACATAAATTTAGCTAATTCGATATTGTAATAAAAATTATAAAAAAATAAAAGTACAAACAAGTAAAGATGGTAGTGACTAGAATCACATCGAGCTCATGTGAACCCATATTATGGTTATTTCCAGCCATATCTCCAACTATCATTGGATAACATAATAAAAATGTGATATATATAAGACTATATTAATAGAAAACATTTTTTGTTCATCTTTATATCTTCTCTTTTATAAAATATATAAATAATTCTAAAGCATATTGAAAAATAATGAAATTTACCAATAACATAAATAGATATGTTAATTTCACAGCCTCTCCATGGATAATCCTTAATCAGTATCACATAAAATATTGATTATATAATCATAATGAAAAGTCATGGGTATCAAGATCTTACTTCCCTACTGGATTTCCTATGTTCCCTAGTGTCATGTGTCTTGAGTAATCTCTCATCAAAATAAGTAATCCAAAAAAATGGAATGGAATTAAAAAATGTACCTAATGTACCACATCATCACACTCTAACCTATAACATCCCTATATATAGTAACCATGTAGTATCTATGAGACACCACATCCTATATTACATGTATCAAAAATCGTGTATTATACATGAATTCATTACAACTGATACATTGAGTAAGTACCTCAATCCATCATAACTTATACATGTCATGATTATAATGATCCTTTTGATAATATATATGGAGATAAATGTGTGTGAATAACTACAATCCATCACATAACTCTATACACAATTAAGGGGAATATAACCATCATTCATAGTCTCACATAAATCTATTAAGAGAATAGAGTGTGAAAATATGGGGTAGTCAACAATCGTTCCCCCCACCAAGATGTTGTTCAAAACACTATCCACGAGTCGATTGGGTGTTAGTCACCCTAACTATCATGGTGGGAGTGGTGTATGAAATCACATCATATAAATTATATATTTTATCTTATGACCATGAAATTGGTATAATATTGTTATAGAATCAACTGCAGCTAACATCACTCAGACTCCAAGCTGAAGCTTCTAAGGCCCGATCTTATATAATGACACATTCTTTTTGAAGATCCATATTAGATTTATTACATTATATTTATCATTTACTTATGTTAATTAATCCCTTAACCATTAATTTACCATTATCATTATTCTAAATTACATTACATTAATCATTACTGTAATGTACATTCCCTCTAGGCATATTCCAAACCAAGTAAATATTTTATCATGTTTGACTTATTTACATCATATTAATTCCATCAACACCAACTCATTGTATTAATAATTATTTATTCATTATTATAATCATTCATAAAATAGGTACTCTAGAAAAGACATCATAATCCACCACAATGTGATTCATGGAATAAAGAATATCTAGATGCCTAAATAAGTGTGTAATAGAATACATGTAAAAAAATTCCACCAACCATTAAATAGATTCATTTTTAGAATGAATCCAAATTTATCACATCAATATTTAAGTGCATATTAAACCAATTCCATCATCTCTAGTTCTATCCTAGAAAACCAAATGCATATCATGATGCATCTCTCCATCAATAGTTTCAATTTCCACAACATCAATTAGGTCTCCATACCCATGTGTCATATCGTCCATCCCATGATGATATCAAATATGGGGATACCTACCACATATAATAGTTCATATTGAAGGATACATAACAAGAACATCAAAAAAGAAAAATATTAAAATATTTTACATGGAAACTAGTCCTATATAACAATGACTTTATATGTCAGATGAATATGATATCTCATAGCTACAAAATCAACAAACATCATCCTTCACAAGAATATATGAAACTGTGAACCCTACCATTATCTCTATCAAAAAACGAGTTATTATTCCTTATTAGACTAAAAATTCATTATTAACATGATCCAAGTATGGGAAACCTATGTAACTAAAAAACAAAAAGTTATAAAAAGATTAAACAATAATTCTTTTATTTAATATAGTTTCATAAATTTTTGATAAGTATCATTCTCATTTAAAATAGATTTTAATTAGTATCAAAATTCTAAAAAATAATTATCATAATTCCAAATATTTATCAATTCCACTAATCACATGGAATATAATTTTTAGTTATGAATTTTCATTGAATGAATATTATTATCCTCAAAATATATGAAACACTATATTCAATCATGTATCTCCGTTATTTATTCATAAGTAAGATAATTATAAATTTCTTGTATATTTACATTCATTACAAATTTACAAAAAGAACAGTATATTAATCCATAGAATTATAAAAAATTCTATATATCATAAAATATATATCACACTATAAACCAAATAAAGAAGAAACCCATTATTACTATAAGTATAAATTACATATGACTGCTATAACTAGTTCATCATTAACCTAGTTCATAAATTATTCGGATATTTCCATTTCCATCCAATTTGAAAAAAATGAGAACATTATGATTTCAAAAAACTAGAAAAAGTAAAAAATGAATCCCTTGAATCAATGGAATCAATGTACATCACATGGGAAGGGAACAACATTTCATATCCTAATCACCTCTCATAAATGAATCTGAATCCCTCAAAGGACACAATAGCACAAAAAACAACAATGAAAAACACCCTCACAAACATAGACATAATAGTCAATTTCACTGAAAGAATAAATTAGTGGCTCCAAAATGATAAAATATGAAAATATTGGTTCAAATTGCCTCAGATCCATAATGATCGAAAACAGGAAGCCAGTAATTGATTCTCATTCATGGAATCCCAAAGTGCATGTTCTGATAGTCCTTCGACACCTAGAAAAATGGGAGAAAGGCTATTGGTTTTTATAAGAATGGTGGAACATACTAATTATAAAGTTTCACTTCATAAGGTATTTATACAGTGTAAAACCATTATAAATCATGTAAAATTTTGGCATCATATATCACAACAATATTAAGAACAACCCTGATTTTTATTACACACATAAAGATGATTTATTAGAAAAACTGTTCACTTGATACAACATGGAAGATCATGAGGCATATTGTCTATGAATATTATGAACATTACTTAACATCATAAAATATGAAACACAACATCATCATTGAAAACTTCCATTACATGATCACTACATTCCCACGTACTTAGCATTGCATGGGATAACTTGATGACATGCATAAGAAAAGGGTGAGCTATAAAGCCCATTAAGGGAGTAAAAAATGAATAAAATAATGAATAAAATACATGTTCGGAGATAGGTATATCAATGGAGAATTAATTAACATGAACATAAACTCATTATATATCATGATTTTCATAACGTGAAAATGTGGAAACAACACTTAACATGGAATTTTCATGAGTCAATGATCCATGGACATGGAGGATAAGTAAACCCTCATTGCACTTAAATTAGTAGTAGTAAATACTCATTTAATCTGAATTAGCACGAGTAAATCCCCATTGCACATTATGTATCATGGTACTAATCATTAAACAATGCATTGAATCACTATCATGGCACACCCTTCTTAAACATTTCATTTCATGAATAAGTGTGTCACATAGATAAAAAAACATGGATTCAATAAACATCGTCATTTATTTCACGATTTAAGGGAATTGTTAATTCATATATGAAGAAATATAATCAATATATAAATGTTCACAATGTTTAATAACCTTGATAGAGAACTGAGTATGGTATTCACTACACAATTACTTTGGCTTGGAAAAAACGCAGTGAAAATTCGACAGCATAATGACATGAACTATGAAATCATAAAAATGGTTGATAGGAGGGAAAATGGTGTCTAATTAGATTTCAGGAAATGGATATTAATGGTTTCATATAGATACATGTCCCAACATATGTATTGTAATTTGGATTCATTATACAAAATAATTTCTTGAATGTGAATGAGGAGAGATAAATTCCTTAAATAATTTCAGCATGGTAACATGTGTACATGAGATGCATTAATGAGAGAGATAAAGGGATATAATCAATTCAAACATAGGAGAGAAGTATAGGGGAGGTGAGAAACTACACCCCCATCATTTTTAATTGAATGGAAATTGATATAACAATATAATAAAACATGGAAAAAATTTAGAAGGGAATAAATCCATTTTCATGGAAGTGTGATCCCAATGGTTTGGTAGAGGCTTTAGAGAGGATTATTTGGAGTTTGGGGTTCCTTTTGAGGATGATAGATAGTGGATGAAAATGTTTGGATTATCTCCAAAGGCATTAAGTTATGTGGAAGTGGTATCTTGAGTGGGTTTGTATATGAAATGATATGGAATTCTTTATTATTTATGTTTGGGACACCACACATTAAACTATTCCAAAAAACAAACCGTCCCTTTGTTTTTCCCCTCGTTTTTCCAAAGGGGAGTTGAAAAAAATTATATGTAAAATGGCTGAAATTTTTAAAATAATAGTCTTTCATATGTGGAGGTGAGTCACACCCACAAGGAAATCAATTTAAAATGCTAAAATATTGTATAAGTCTTGAGGGATCCAATAATGTTATTTAAAATAATTAAATTACTAAAATAATATTATTTTAATAGTAAAACATATATTGGCTGAAAATAATGTTTATATTATTTAATTACATAACTATTTGGTCATTATGTTTTCATAAAACACATTATATAATTAAACAGTATTTAATTATTACCCAAAAATTTGATAGTCTCAGAATATTATGAAAAATTCAACATTGGATAATTTTGACATCCTGATTCCAAAAATAATATTCATTTTATCTAAAAAATTTCATAAATATGTGGATTTTCACTTTTAAAAAAGTAGATATTTATCGAAAAATAATTGGTTTTGAAAAAAATAGCTTTCAAAACCTAATAAAAATTACAATTGCATTCATAAAAGTATACAATAATTTATATTTAATAAAATTAAATTTAATAATAATAATTAAATTTTATTAAAATATTTATTATCTCAAAATAATACATTAATTTATCAAAATATATTTATTAATATAATATTAACTAAAATTATTAATTGGGAATTTAAAACTATTTACAAAGTAACAATAATAAAATGAATGTATATTATATATATAAAAATAATGTACATAATCATTGTACTAGGTTCTCATTACATAACCGTTCATAACACCCATATAATACCGAAGGGTGTGGTGTGCGATGGTGACATACTCTTGGGGTGGCTCAGATAACATCGTTCGAGTGGTAATCTCTATTAACATCCACTTCTCCCGTAGGTGTTTCCATTTGAGTTTAACAAGATGAAGCTCGGCTTGGGATTGGTCAAGATGGAAGCCCAATGATGCCACCTCTTTTTTGAGCTCTGAAAAAAGGTCTTCATATGGTGAAGTTCCATTGGATGATGTCATCGCTTCCTTTTTCATAGTAAATTTGATTTGTTAAATGCATGTATTTATACTAATCATGTGACCACTGTTCAATAGATATTTTAGCATCTTTCATAATTAATAATGGTAATTTAAAATCCAAAAAACTAAAACCAATGAAGTTCATAATTTATATAATCATTTTACATAATAAGACTTTTAATTATGTCAAGAAGAGTTTTTATTAATGAATATTTGGTTCGTTACATTCCTCCCCCCCTTTAGAATCTTTTCCCCCAAACTTTTATTTTCCCACAATAGAACAGATGTGTGTAACTCTACTTCATCAATTCCTCTGATTCCCACATCCCTTATTCAAAAATTTTATTTCCCCACGACACCTTGACAAGAGATATTTTCTTATTTTATAGAACCTTTTCTCTATGATCTATGATATTCACTATTTTCTCTTTATAAGAATGATCAACCTCTAACTATACTCTCTCTGAAGAGAGTACATGTGATGGGTCTGGTATGTGCTTTATAAGATTGATACATGAAATAAATCATGTACTTTTTTAATGGTGGGTGGAAGTGCTAGTCGATAGGCCACATCCCCAACATGGTCAAGAATATCAAAGGCACTGATGTACCTCAGACTTAACTTCCCTTTCATTCTAAATCTCATGACCTGCTTCCACATAGATATATGACTAAATTCCATGGCTCCAATAATGATCTCATTGTCTCATCTATGGTTATCTGCATAAATCTTTTGTCAGCTTTGGGCTTCCTTGATATGTTGCTTAATTTTTTTCCCCTTTTCCACCATTTAGTCATCCATTTCAGGTCCAATCATCTTACTCTTAGTGACTTCATCCCAACACGCTGGTATTGTTGACCTTTTCCCATAAAGGGCTTCATATGCTTCCATTCATATGCTCGAGTGGAAACTGTTATTATAGGAGAATTCAACCAGTGGAAGATGATGGTACCATCATCCTTTGAAGTCCACAGATCATGGTTTTAACATATCGTCATGTTTTTTAATAGTTCGCTCAGATTAGAAATCAGTTTGAGGATGATTGGCCGTACTGATGTTCAGTTCATTGCTTACAGCATGTTGGAGACTTTTCCATAACTTCATGGTGAATCTAGGATCACGATTGGATACAATAGATACTGATACTCCATGAATCCTTACCACTTCTTTGATGTAAATATATTCTAGTTAATCCCATTCGATGTTCTCTCGAATCGCGATAAAGTGAGTTATCATCATACGAAAATCACTAACGACCCATATATCATTGTGTGAGAACCTAAAATATTTCCATGTTCACTCCCACAGGTCTATGAATGTTCACTATTTTAAGGATGTAAATAACACATTGAGCCAACACCCAATGGAATACATCTATATACCAATATGTATGATGATAATAACTAATATTTGTTCAAAAAATTTGATTATATACTTTCATCCACAAAAAAAATTCTTTATGAATTATACTCTAGAAATGTCTTTAAAAGGTTATTCTAGTTCCCTATATGATTTCTCTATCTTCGATTCCTATGTAATTCAATATTCTCTTAATTAAAGTTTTCTAAAACTACACCAAAATAAAATATATATTTCTTCCAATTTAAAAAATCGCATCACCTCAAAAAAATTATCCACATAAACTCAATAATTTGTTCTCCCTTTGGTAAATTAACTAATGTTTATCTGATTCTTCAGATCAAGGAATTACTTGTGGAACCCGTGTTCAGTATGAAAATTAGCCTCATTATAAAATAAACTCTATCATAAATTCTACATCACATAAACATTTCTCATCCTTGATCAGTTTCATGTATGTCGTACTTTTTTAACATTTTTATAACATCTCGAGAAATATAAATATTGTTAAACCAACATAATTCTCTAACACATTGAAATTCATAAATCTAAATTTCAATATCCTTTTAATATTTTTTAGAGATTATACACTCTTATTCAAAATTCATTAATATCCTAGAATTATCAAAAATTTCCAAAATTCATTTAATTTACTCAAATATAAAGTTTAATATACTATTTTATCATTATAACATCAAATATGTACAGATTATAACATCAACATTGTACATAATGAATCTTTTACTTTGTATCTTAAATATTGTTCGACGCGCAACTTTTTACATATAATGAATTGTTATTTTATACTTCTTACGAATTAAATCATTGTAACTTTATGAATTTCAACTTTATATGTTATGGAAAATTCAAAAAATTTACCTAGTAAATTTTTTGATATTTTATCTTCATTAAACATCAATTCCATTACACTATAAAAATATAAAATGGTAATGTCATGAATCTTAAACATTGTAACTCTATAAAACCATCATTATTTAATCCTTGGGGAAAAACATATTTACTTCAGAAAATCATTCTCCATCATTAAAAATATATATTTTTATCATTTTAAAAAAAAATTAATCTATGGAGTGAAAACCCATACAAACCAAAGATAAAAAATAAAAAAACTCAAAAAAATAAATTGTTAAATATCAATTTCTAATAGAATAAATTAATTATAGACCCACAACACAAATGAAATAATAAAATTTAAAAATTATGCCCGATTGAACTATTAATATAGTGATGAATTAATAAAATTTAATGAAAAATTCATTTAGAAATATAAAATTTGTAAAATACAAAAAAATTGATATTCACAATTTTCATATAATCATCATAATATATTGATTGCTTCATGACTATTATGGAATATGATAGAATAAAAACGTATCTTCTAACATTGAGAGACAGTTTGTTATATTTTTTTACAAAATAATATATTTATATCTTTCTACATTATTTATATTCTTTATATTTATGTCATTATAAATTTATAAATTTATATATCTAAATTAACATTCAATTATTATAAAATTTATGAATTTCATTATATCATAAAAGATTATAACTTCTTGACATTCTTTCTTTCTTCATATAGACAACATTGAAACAATATTTATCTTTGTATATTTCTAACATCCTACATCTCAGCATCTTCAAACATTATAACAATTATGTTATTTTTTAAACATTATACATTATAAAAAAATATTTTTTATGTTCATCATCTTCACACAAACAAAAAACTACAAAAATAATCATTCTAAAAAATTATTTTCCAGATTGTTTTTACAATGTATTATCCAATTATAATCATTTAATATCATTAAAAATCAATAAATTCATACTTACCATTGTAGAGAAACTCTTATTTCAAATATTCTCCATCTAGGATACATCAGATTCTAAATATTCTTTAATCAAAATCTTGTACCATGTTATTATGATGATTTTAAAAATAGTTACATATGCACTACATCATTTGACATTCATTGGAATATTATTATTTTTCAAAATTTCCCAAGATTCTAGTTTATAAACTATCTTCATCTTTAGAAGCATCATAACAAAAAAATATATTTAAATATCTATTATTTTCCTATTTTATAAAATATATAATAAAAAAGTAGTTGTCAAAAAATACAAAACTATGTTAGAAAAATATCACAAATGCTCTTCATATGTCTAGGTTACGTGAACAATTATTCGATTATGATGATAAATGATATGATATAGTTTGATGAGGATCTCTAAAAAAAGATATATCATTTTATATTATTTAAAAAATATATTATAAACTAACTTATTAATTTTATTGGAATCTTTATTCATTGAATATTTAGAATTTATACGCCATGGTTTTTTTCATGTTATCCTAATATTTCAATGACTAAAAAATTTAAGTATACTAATTATCTATAAAATGATAATATTTGTATTCACAAATCTAATTGTAATATAATTATATAGATTCATATACCTTGTTCTGTAATTTATGTTAGGTGATTAATACATGAACAATTTTTTAAGGAGTGAAGTATACCATTTTTCATTTATCATTTCTACTGTATGTGTGATAAATTTATTTGAAATTTGGTTTACAATATAATAGACTTCATAATATATATATATATATATAATATGTTTTGATCTAGTCTTCATATAAACTTTTCTTCGACTAGTATTCATAAATATATTATAATTAAAAAATATGGTAATTCTCTATCTAAATTATTTTGGAAAACCCTTATTCATAGTCACCAACATCCTATGATTATAGATAATAAATGATGATCAATATTATGGAAAGTGGGATGAAATCTATTTATATTAATGGTGATTATAATTATTATTATTCATTATAGTTTCTTGGTTGTTATAAATAAATCTTATAATTTTTGAAATTTGATATTGAATTTTGTCATTTATAGGTATAGGATATGATAATCTCAACTAATTTTCATTTTAACGATTATTGGATAGTATTCATTGAGTTTTTGAATAATCTTCTATGCACATGGACATTAGAAATTTAAAAATACACGTGATTATGAATTTATTTTTAGTTATTATAATTTAATGGATCTAGTTAAATAATTTAATCATTATTAATGTCAATAGGGATTTCATAATTATATTTCTATTAGTAAATTATTTTATTAAAAAATGATATGAATGTTGTAATATAATATTATTGAGTAATAGTAATCCATGTTTAATTTTTTTGATATAATGATATTGTATTTATTCAAAAGATATTTTTAGTATCTATAATATTTAGAAAATATTTTTTTCATTTTGATGTCGTTTTTTGGTTATGGTATGTTTAGTTATTTGCAGTTCGACTATGATGAGTGGATAATTGATTTTTTTTAAGTTCATTTATTTTTTACTCATTAGTTATATGATGGGTGTTATTAATAGAGTATGATAATACTAAAAAATAATTAAAATTGAAAAATTAAGTTTCTGTAGAATATTTTATATAGGTGGAACCATATACAGATCCAATAAATTTCAAAAATAGTATATTTTATTGAATAATTTTTTGTGGTAATTTTATTTATTCTCATGATAAATATTAAATTTTGATGTACCTTATCATTTTTTGATAAAAAACCACTTACATAAACACACTTATTCTGGATTCAAAATTTATTTTAATGTATTTCTAATATTAATAGGTTCTTTAAAATAAATAATTTTATATAAAATTATAATTTGATGGATATATCATCTATACATAAACAAATAAAAATGATATTTTTTTAATATTATAGTGATATCAGTGAACAATTTTTAAAATAATTATTAATTTTTTTATTTCATTTTAGGAAGAGCTTCATATAAAAACCTTATTATAGATAACACATAAATTTTCATTAATTTTATGTGAAAATATATATCAATGATGTAAAATCATATGTTGTTTAAAGAATAATTAATAAAAATTTTATCTTTTTTTCATTATAAGGCTATAAAATATAAGAGTATAGATTTTTTTTTAAATCTTTTTTATGTTTCAATTTTTTACTATTTACATATATGAATACGATCAAGAATGTACTTATTTTTTTCAAATATATTAGAATGTTTCATAAGGAAAATATAAGAATGATTATAAAAAATATAGTCTATTTAATATAACTTCTAAAATAATATGTTCGATAAATAATTTCTAAATGGTTAAGGGAACATGATTATAGGGAATATCATTCAATATTCTTTAATTTTTGGGATATCTCTATAGAAAGGTTAAAAAATATTCAATAATGGAAAACAATATCTACATGTGAAAAATTATGTAATATAAAATATTTCATGAATAAGAGAACATTATTTTAGGGTTTCATAACAGTTTTAATTCTTATTTAAGTTATTTAAATGATAAAATATTTAGTCAATCATTGTACACTTTTTCTAAAAGGAATCAGCATATTGATATATATATTCAATCAAGGAGATGTGAATTTTTTTTTTAAAATTGTTATATTTTCCATTAGAGGATCAAATTATTCAGATGTTTTCTTATTCATATCAATGTAATGGTTAATGATGTGTTTCTACATAGTTAAATTATATTTATTCTTTATTTTTTTAGATATTTACGCAACGACTCAATCTTTTATTAATGAATATCCCTCTTAATATGATTAAATGTCTTATTATATAAAATGGTTATATAAAACATATACCCTTCTTTGGATTCATTATTTATGGAGATTAAAATACCATTATAAATTATTATCTTTTCTAATATAGTTGTTGAAGAGTGATAACATTATTAGTATAAATTTAGGGAATTAACAAATCTAATTTACTCAAACAATGGTAGCGAAGACCTAAAATAGTAGAATTGCTCCATAAGAAGACCATATGTCATAGCTTGAAAAGGTGGTACTATCACTGGGATTTTCTCTTGACCAATACCAATATGATCTTTATCAGTTTAGGCTTGATTAGATCCTCCTATGAGAAATGTTCATATTAATAGAGATTACCACTCGAGCGATGTTTTTTGAGACACCCCAAAAGTCTATCTTTAGCACACAACCTTACCTTAGGTCTTATTTTGTTGTTATAAGAGCATATATAACAAGATCATATCACTTTTATTATGTTCATTAGTTTTGTATAGAATAAATAATATACATTTATTTTATTATTTTTACTTTTTAAATTGGGTTTAAAGCACATATAGTATTTTTCGTTAATATTAAATTAAGATATATATTTTGATTTATTAATATAATTTTTAATTATAAAATATTTTAAATAAACTATAATATAAAAATTATTTTATTATATACAAATTATTTTATATTTTTTGTGAATTCAATTGTAATTTTTATTAAGGTTTTGATGGTGTTTTAATCAAAACCCATTAATTTTAAAAAAAATGTCAGGTTTTATTTTAGATGATAAAAATTCATATATTTGAAAATTATTTATATAAAATTAATATTATTTTTGGATTCATGACATCAGAATCGTCTAATGGTAAATGTTTCATAATATTCCAAGATAGTAAAATTTTTTGCTAAAAATTAAATACCATTTAAATATATAATGTGTTTCATGATATTATAATGACCAAATAGTGAATTAATAAAATACTATATAGAAGTTATTTGGAATATATTTCTTTTATATTTAAAATGATGTGTTTTTATATAGTTTTGATTAATTTTTTAAGGCCTTAGTGGACCCTCCAAGACTTATATAATATTTTATCTTTTTTAAATTATTTTTTTGAGAGTATAACTCATTTCCTCATAATCAAGCCAAATATTTTTATAATTTAGTCCATTATAATTAATAAATAATTATTTCTACTCCACTTTGAGAAAAACAATGTGAAAACCATGGTATGTTTTGTGGTTTTGATTCGTTTAATGTGTTGTGTCCCAAACTTAAATAATAAAAATTTTCCTCCCTTTTCCAGTATAAAAAACTCAATCTTCCATTCCACCTCCCTTAAAACCTTTGGATCACGATGAGCCTCTGCACTCCTATCATTATAATCCTCTCAAGGTTCCCCATGCCCTATATAATCCTCTATCATGCCTCTCCCAATCCTTTGGGATCACACTTCCAATTAAGGGATTTCTTTCCTTCTCATTTTTGTCCGAATTGATTTATATTCTTATACCCTATTATTTTCAATTATAAATGATGGGGTATGATTTATTATCTCCCTCATACTTCCGTCATAGTGTTCTAATTATGATATACCCCATTTACTCTCATTAATGACTCACATGTACACCAGTTTCCATGCCGAAATTCCATAATGAATTTCTCTCTTCTCGTTTACATTCATGCTATTATTTTAAATTATGTATCTAAATTCTGTTACATATATTGGAATATTAATTTCAATGACCCCTTTACTATCCATTTCATGTATAAATTATGAGATACCCCTTTTCTTCTAATCAAATAATTTATATGATTTCAATTTCATATCATTATTCTCCTGAAGATACACCAAAATTTCACATGCCCAAATAATCATGTAAGTGAATACCATTCTCATTTCTCTATCAAGTGTAATCACCATTATTCACATGTACTTTTTGAACTATGACATAAATTTATGTATACCAAATTTCTTATTCATGGATTAAATCATTATTTTTTATGAACCCAAGTGGTATGATCCATGTTCCACACGTATACAAGAAAAGAAATGATTATAAATGATGAAGCTTAATATCACTCTAATGTAGTGGGTAGAGATTTGTATCATGATTCTTCGAGTGAAAAGAGGGTTTACCCATGATAATTCATTTACAATTGATTTTTACTCATGCAAGATGAATTTCAATGAGATTTTACTCATGTTCTATGTGCAATATGCCTTGGCTCATGCTAATATAATGTTAAATGATGTTGCCACATTTCCATGTTCTGATAATCATGAAATATCGTGCCTTTATATTCATGTTTTTATTGTGCTCCATTGTTATTCCTATTTCCTAAAATGTACTATATTTTTCATGTTACACCATGTTTACTCCCTTACTAAACTTAATAGCTGACCCTTTTACTACACATGTCCTCAGGTTATCTCATGCAATAATAAGTACGATGGAGTGTTGTGGTCATGTAAAAGATTTTTTCAAAATATAATTTCTGTTTTATATTTTATGTTGTTATGTAATGTTCTTAATTTTATCAGAACACTAGACCTATCGATCTTTAGAGTTGTCTTATTAGAATGTTTATGAGATAAATCAAGTTTATGTTTTTAATAAAGAGTATGGTTTTTATAGTAGGTATCAGAGGATTGATTTAAATATTTTGTGGATTAGGATTTTAAAAAACTAGTGAATTCCTTAGTTGTAAGACTATGTTTAATAAAAACATCCCTAAATTAAGTTGAGTATTGATTATGTGTTTTATCAAGAAAATACGTCCATTTCTAGATATGAACAAATAGGGGTGGCTTTGGCATATATTTATCTAGGGATAAAATCGTAAAACAATGCTTTAACCTATACTCGAACGGGACCAAGTTCACGAAAACAGTCATTGCTGCACTTGTTTTACAACACTCTTAGGGGATATGCATTGGTAAAATTCATTATCATAGTATGAACCATTATTAATGGAATTAAAAAATTCCACTGTGAATATATGTAACGATGTAGATCATGGTTAACATAAATTGAAGCCTATAAATTCTTAAATTATGAAAATAAAAGTAATTTATAATTTATCTCCTTTCTTAATGGATTACCCTTTATTTTTGTTCCCCTAACTATACTTTTAATCTCACCAATAGCCAGTAATTGGAAGACTCGTTCAAATAGTTGATGTGATGATCAATGTGATGATTGTTCTAATGAGATGAAAAATTTGATGGGAGCAGGAATAGAAAATATTTCCACAATAATCACTCAGTTAACTCAATTTTTGAATTGAAACATTCATCAAGGGGAACGTTCAACCCACATTAATAAATAACATGCTTCAACGGAGAGATTCATGGGACAAATGCCTCTTAATTTTATGGATCATCTTATCCCTCAATCGCCAAATAATTTATCAACTCTATTAATAATATCTTCTCCATATATCAATGTTTTGATGAAGATATGGTTCTTCTGGTCGCATATCATATGGAGGGTGAATCGGATCAATATTATACGTTAATAAAAAATAAAAATTTTTAGGAGATTGAGGTTTTGAACTAGAAGGATTTTTGAAAAACATTTTTCGATAAATATTTTCCTCGAACCCTCCATCTTAAGATGAAAAGTTAATTCCTTACCCTAATGATAAATAATGATGAACCCATCAGAGCATACGAGCCAGACATCACAAGGCATTCATGAAATTCCTCTAGCTTTGTCGTTACCATTTAATTCTAGTTTAACTGCATCTATGGTGGGCTAAAACCTAGCCTACGAAAAGACATAGTGATCTAAGATTTTGATAGCTATGAGAATGTTGTTTCATGTTCTATCAAAGTCGAAATGTATATTGGTGAATATAAATGGTATCATAGGGATAATAATAGTGAGGTGGAAATTAATTCTATTGGACCTATGGTTAAATCCAAAGGTGCTAAGAAATTATACACCCCAATTGACAAAGGTGCAGAATCAATCACCCTATAAATTACCTTAAGGGGACAAGGAAATGATTTTTGTGTGGAACAAAAGGGATCATGGCCATTAATTTTTGACTAGAAAAACATGTTGTTGCAATAGAGGAGAATAATGCTCTATTCAAGCCTAAACACATCATTAATTGTTAAACTCCAATAAACCAAGGAACTTTTCAAACCAGTGGCCTATGCCAAGGGTTTTTCGAGGAAACCAAAAACTTCCAAGCTAGCGAGGCTGAGATTTTTCCTTCACTACCACAAAATAAAACCCTGACAAAGAAGTGGTGATAGGTACGCTAGTTATTCATTCAAAAATAGTGAATAGAATTTTTGATTCTTGTATATAAAATTCATGTATATCTCAATAGTTTAGTATAAAAACCACAAACCCACAATAAATCATGGAAGTAGATATGTTGGGGAATACAGAAAATGGGGAAATTATTGCATCCCATTAATATAACTACTCCCCTATCACAATTTGTTGTTTGAGATTCCCAGTGAACCTCATAATACTTCCTCTAGTGAAATTTTATGCAATTCATGGCATGGATTGGTTTTCCCTATATAGAGCCAACACAAATTTCCATGTTAGGAAAATCACTCTATATATGTTGAATTGACCACCAATTCTATACAAGTGCAAGGAGGAGCATGAATCCACATTAGACAATCATCTCAATCATGGATATTAATTCCCTATGACAACATGTATATGGATAAGATGGTTGTTTCTAAGGAAGAAACCATCCTTGAAGACATACCTATTGTGACTGAATTCATTGAAGTGTTTTACAAGGATTTGGCTAGTCTTCCTCCTATTAGAGATGTGGAAATCTCGATTGATCTTATACTTGGAGAGTTTCCAACATACAAGCCTCTGTATAGAATGCTTTTTGTGGAGCATGAGAATATAAAGAAACATCTGCATGATAATCTATATTAAAGGGTTATACACCCATGTGCTTCACAATGGGGTGCACCATTCCCCGTAGTAAAGAGGAAGGATGGGTCAATGCACCTTTTCATTGATTATCCTTATCATAGAAAAATTATGATAAAGAACAAGTATCCTCTATCACAAATTTATGACTTGTTCGATCAGCTATGTAGAGGAAAATACCTCTTTAAGGTGGATCTGCAGTTGGGATATTACCAAGTATAGTTGATGAAGGAGGATATCCCTAGGACAACATTTCATAAAAGGTACGAGCACTATGAATTAATATTAATTCCTTTCTAACTCAATATTTCTAAATAAATCATCATGGACATGATAAGTACAGTTTTTAGAGATTACCTAGATAAATTTGGGTAGTATTTATAGATGATATTCTAATATAATCCAAAACCTTGTGGGAGAATGAGGAGAATCTAAGCATTGTACTATAGACCATGTAAAAGGTGATTCTCTACGATAAGTACAACATGTGTGAGTTCTGGTAGAAGGAAGTGCAATTCTTGGGTCATATCATCTCATGTAATGGGATATATGTGGATTTCTCCAAAATAAATGAAGTTGTGGGATGGTCAAGGCCAACATTGATGATGGATATCTATATCTTTCTGAGATTAGATTTATATTCTCACATATTTGTGAGAAATATCTCATGTTTCTCAAACCCCATTACAATGAAAACTCGGAACGGATTCATGTTTTCTTGGAGTGATGAATGTGAAGATCGATTCAAGGAGTTTAAATAGAGGTTTATCATTGTTCTCTTTCTCACACAGCCCACAAGTGGCGAATATTTTGTGGTATTCATTGATTCTTTGAAAAATTGGTTGGGTTGTGTGATCATTAAAAATGAAAAATTCATTACTTATGCTTCATGTTAATTGAATGTTCATGAGAAAAACTATCCAACACATGATATGGAGTTGGTTGTAGTAACCATCACATTATAAAGTTGGTGACATTACCACTATGGGGATAAGTGTGAAAAATATAAAGATCAAAAAATACACATTTATATATTCACACTGAAATATATTAGCATGCACAAATGAATATGTTAAGAGATGATCAATGACTATGACTACTCAATCAATTACCACCCTGGGAAAGCGAACAAGGTGGTAGATACTCTATGTTTAAAGAACCCAATGAATCTATCCTTGATGAAAATTGAAAAGGATATGGTCTTCTTTAATTTGATGGTTATGGGCATGGAAATCATAATGAAAGGAACATCATCTATCCTTTCACCAATTACAGATCTACCATCCCTTTTGAGAGGATTTCTAATAGGATCAACTGGAATAGATATATAGTAGAGAAATGGTAAGGTTTCATGGAGTATAATTATATATTGTATCTGATCAAGATCCATGATTTACCTCTATGTTCTGGAAGAGTCTCCAAAATGCTCTAAATACTGAGCTGCACTTCAGTACAGCTTATCTTCCTCAAAAAGAAGGTCAATTTGAGAGAACTATCCAAACACAAATGAAAATGTTGAGATCATGCTCAATGAACATTATAGGATGATGGGATCAATATCATACCCCAATTGAGTTCTCTTACAACAATAGTTTCAAATCAATCATCCAAATAGATCCCTATGAAACCTTTTATGGGAATATTTTCAGAACACCAACATGATGGGATGATGTTGCAGAGCGAAAACTCCTATAACCATAAATGGTGGAGAATATTTTGACCATCCTACATCACATTATAGGTACTCAGATTTGAAATTTTTTTATTCTAATAATCATCATTGAGGCCTATAGATTGATGTGGGAGACATGTTATTCCACTTTATGTCACCATGGAATACATTTATGAGATTTGGGAAGAAGGTAAATCTTAGTCCAAGGTGCATCGACCCTTTTGTTATTTCTGATCGTATTGGAGAAGTGGAATATTGACTAACACTCCCACCAAACTTGTCTCATGTACATGATATATCCCATTTTAACACTTGAGGAAATACATAGTTGACCCTTCACATGTACTCAATCTATAGGTGGTATCGTTGTAGAATTACCTCTTCTATTGTGACAAGCCTATGAAGATCGTAGACCATATGGATAATGTTCTTCAAAATAAGATGATTCCTCGTGTCATGGTGTCGTGTAAAAAACACATGCTTGAAGTGGAAATGTGGGAATCAGAGAAAGTGATGAGGTAGATTTACCCTCATTTGTTTTAGTTTGCGAATAGAAAATTTTGAAAAAAATAATTATTAAGGGGGGAAGATTTTAATGACCCAATATTTTATTAATGAAAATTCCTCATGATCTAATTAAATGTATTATTATGTAAAATAGCTGAATAAGACATATGAACTTCCTTGGTTTTACATATTATTCGATTTTAAAATAACATTCAGAATTTTAATCATTGCTATTATAATCATTGAATAGTGATCACATGATTAGTATAAATATTGGTCTTTAACAAATCCAATTTACTCAAAAAAAGGAAGTGAGGGCCTCACCCAGAATAATTTCTAAATACAATTCCCATTTTTCAGAGCTCAGAAAGGATGTAGCATTAATGGGATTCACTCTCGACCAAGACCAAGCTGATCTTCAATATGTTAAGCTTGAACGGAACTGCCAATGGGAGAAGTGGACGTTAATAGAGATTATCACTTTGGTGATGTTATCTGAGCCACCCTCAAGAGAATTTCACCACTACACACCATATCTTTAGGTCTTATGCAGGTGTTATAAGGGGTTATGTAACTATACTCTCTCACTAGGTTTACATGCATTAGTTTTTTATAGAATAAATAATATAGATTCATTTTATTATAATTACATTGTAAATGGTTTTTAAAGCAAAAATATTATATTTTGTTAATATTAAATTAAGAAATCAATTTTTTAGAATTAATTAATTTTTAATTAAATAATATTTTAATAAAATATTATACATAAATTAATTATCTTAGATATAAATGATCATATAATATATATGAATAAAATTGTAATTTTTATTCTGTTTCGAAAGATATTTTTATCAATACCGATGAATTTTCAATTAATGAATGCTTTTATATTAAAAATAAAAATTAATTTATTTATAAAATTAATTAGTTAAAATGAATACTATTTTTGGATTATGGTCATCGAAATTATCTAACGGTGAAATTTCATAATTATCTAGGATAACCGAATTTTTTGGTAAAATATAACTACCATTTAAATTTGTAATGTGCTTTATAAAATCATAATGGCCCAATAGTGATGTAATAAAATACTATAAAAACTATATACAACCAATATTTGTTTTATATTTAAAATAAAATCATTTTATATTTTTTTATTTTATGTTGCCTTAGTAGACCCTCTTAGACTTATAAAATATTTTAACATTTTAAAATGATTTCTTTGAGAGTCTGACTGGCCACCACATCTGTATTTTTGTTGTTATACCCTTTTATTTTCAATTAATTTTTTTTTATGATTTAGAACCTCCCCCATACTTCACTCAGTATTTTTGAATAATGAGGGACCTCATTCTATCCTATTAATGACTCCTGTGTACACATGTTACCATGCTGAAATTCTGTACGGAATTTCAATCTTCTCATTTACATTTAAGAAACTATTTTATATTATGCATCTAAATTACATTACATATGTTAGGATATTATGGTCCATGAACCCTTTAATATCTATTTCATGTATTAATTATTATATACCCCTTTATATATCATCAACTCATTTTTATTTTTATTTTACGTCGTTATGTTGCTGATGTTACACCCAAATTTCTCATGCCAAAATCATCATATAAGTAAATAATATACCCATTTCTATATCAAGGGTATTCACCCTTACTCAAATGTACATGTTTATTTAGGACATAATTATATGTATTACACATATATTATTCATGGGATAAATTTTTATTTTTATTGAATCCATGTTGATTGATCCATGTGGAACACTTATGCATGAAATGAAATGTTTATGAATGGTGTGCCCTGATAGCGCTCTAATGCATTGGGTAACGATTAGTATCATGATACATCTTGTGCATTGATGGTTTAATGATGATATTTCAAGTGAAATGAGGTTTTACTCATATTAATTCAAGTGAAATGAGGGTTTACTCATGCTTCACGTGTAATGAGCCTTGGATCATGCTAATATCATGTTAAATATTGTTGCCACAATTATATGTTTTGATAATCATGAAATATCATGCCCTTATGTTCATGTTTCTCTTATGATAAATTGATATGACTATTTCCTAACATGTACTATATTTTTTATGTTATGCCTTGTTTACTCTCTAACAAGGCTTTATAGCTCACCCTTTTCTTATACATTTCCTCATGTTGACCCATACAATGTTAAGTACGATGGAATGTTTCTGCCTTCTAAATAATTTTTTTAATAAATATATTGTGGTTTATGTTCTATTTTGTTATATAATATTCTTAATTTTCCCAATACACTATACTTCATGATCCTTAGAGTTGTCTCAAGTTAAATGTTATATAATAAATCATGTTTATTCGTGTAATAAAGAGCAATGTTGTTATGATTATGTACAATTTCGTGTATGTTATTGTTTAATTTTGCATTTTTTTTATATTTTAAAAATTGTTAAATTAAATTCATATATAGATGAGGTTATTTTGATCATTCTTCAAGTTTTTATATTGAATCTTTAATAAGGGTCTTTAATATAGTACTATTCCCCAAAATAAGACATTGCATACAATAATATTTAATTATATATAATAATAATAAGTGTATTTAAACATAATTGGGAATATATTTTAATTGAATTAATGTCTTTTTTATATAATTATGGTAATATATATCTAAACTCACTACTGATATTTAATTTAATACAATTTATATAAGTGACATTTTCACCCCTAGATATATTGATCTATTTTATTGAAAATGAGATCCTAAAATGTGCATAGAAGAACATTATATGGTATATATGAGGAAAATATCACTCACTGTGGATGTTTTTATGCTATTTAATTCTATGTATAAAATTTGATAATTTGTATTATTGAATATATAAGTAATTTTTAATTTTTTATATGGATTTATAAATTATACTATTTAGAATTTATATAAGTTTCACTTTTTTCTTTGATATCAATTACTTAATATATGTTAATTTACCATATAGATTCGGAATTTATATCATTTTCATAATAATATTATAAACATGTATTTGGAAATAACAAGAATCACTATTAATATCTTTTTACCCATGGGTGTTCCCGCAGTATTAAGTACGTAATCATATCATTTTTCAAGATTATGTGTGGATAGATGCAAAGAAAATTAGTTAATTATTTGGAACCATTAACTACTAAAAAAATTTACTAGATTTTTTGAACATGTTTTTCATTGTAGTTATATTATTATATTATAATTATAGCTATAGAGATTATTTTGTGACATTAGTTTTATTAACATCATTCATAAATTAATCAATTCAATTATTTATATAGATTGACACTAATAATATTCTTTATTGTTTATGTTTGTTGATATAATATTGTTATGTTCTAGATATTAGGAAACAAATTACACATGATGAAAATTCTTGAGACGATTAGAGATAACACTACATATTAAAACATATGTAACTGTATAATTTGGAATATTGTTGTGATATTTTTTGTCATTTCATATCAAATTATAATATTTTAGTTGATCTATTGAAGGAAGTTGTGGTGACATTTTAGAGGGTGAATAAAAATTCTTCTAAGATTCAATGTTCATTTAGACTTACTAGTTTTTATCAACATTTTATTTTTAGAAATTCATAATTAGTGGATACCATAATAAAAACTATTTAAATCAGAGTGATGATTTCATGGGATGAGTAACGTGAATATACATTTTAAGATTTATTAAAAATGAGGTCATCATAAAAAAATAATTATCTTATATATGACTCATAAGATATATGTTTTAATTGAGTTTTATGGTATTTTTTTGGTGTGTGTGTTTATACAAGACTGTTTCATTTTTTTCTATGGTTCACGGATCCCTAGATAAAAAATATGAAAAACCATAACAATGATCGTGATATAGCAGCAGTTTATTATTACTTAAATATTATATGATAACATGTTTCATGATTTATTTTTCTTAAACTATTTATAATATATAATTATTCATTTTACATAAATGGTATATACATCTAATATGGATATGATTTTTATGACATCTAAATAATTACTATTTTAATGAGGTATATATTCTATGAAAAAATATATTTTATTACCATATTTGAAAAAAAATCATTTTTTGTTGTGGTACACAAATATTATGTTTAGTGGAATATCTAGGGTTTATTTTTTAAATTTTATTTCTAAATATCACTGAAATAAATCCATTATTATTTAACATGACTGAACATTATATATACTCTATTTGGGGTAGGTAAATGATTGTTATAGTCTAAATTCATGGTTTTAGGTAATTATTTATTTATTATTTATTTAGGAAATCATTTTATAATGAATTACATATATAAACTATATCTTGTATATGTGTAGAAAAATAATAGTTCCAACACAACTATAGGGAATGTTAACTAAAAGTATGATATTTGTAATGGGATATTAATCCCTAAACATTAAATGTTCCATGGTACTTAGAATCCAATTATGGTTCATATGAATATGGGGATATTATTCTATCAATATTAAAGATAAATTACATATAAATATTTAATGCAAGGTAATTAAGAGACATTGTGTAAATTAAATCCATTTACTATTTTGATTATATGTATGAGGATATGGAATTATCAAAACTGATGTAGCTTATTCATTATTACCATGATTTTGGGATACATAAATGAAGACTATTGATCATATAAAAATATTTCAAGGGATTAATGATTTATGAAATATTAAAATACACGATTAGAGATATATAAATTTCTAAAAAGTGAAAATAATTTTTTTAGTGTTAAAGAATAATGTTGAATTTTATGATTTAATAATTTTTTTATTTTCATAGAGTCCTAAATATGATATTTCTATGAAAATCATATTTTGTAAAATTTATCATTATTTCATGTATAATTATTGGAAAATGTATCAAAATTATAGAATATATTTGGGGAAATTATATTCCTTTTTAAAACAATCATTATGAGGATCATTCATCCATTGTACTATTTAATTCAAATAACATATATTATGTATACATTAAGATTAATATATTGAAATAATTTTATGGAATCCACTTTTTTATCTTTTTAAGAATATCAAATAAAGGGATGAATCTCGGAATAAGAAAAACAAATTCTAAGTGATAACTGATTCAATTTATTTTGTAGGAAAAAATTTGATAACCATTCTATTTTGTTAAAGATCAAATACAGAGTATGGGTATGCATAAATTTTTTTTCACCATTGTTTTTGGTTTTTTTTAATATTATACAATTTTTTTATTGTTTTAACCATATTTAAATCGTTCAACATAATTCAGGTGATTATGTGATGTGTTTACCCAAACTCCACAAATAATATATAATCAAACCCAATACAAAATTATTGACTATTTTTATTTTGTGTTCATACTTGATAATTCATTTTTTGAGTAATCTTGATCTATTATATATACAACCATATATGAAATTATAAAGGTTTTATATGACATTTTACGTAATTAATACATTCATGGTTGGGTGAAAGTGGAGACATAATTATAGGATTTATAAATTAGTTCATAGTCATTATATTTCTTAATCAAACCTAATAAATTATAATTCAAAGTTATTAAAAGAATTATGATCGAGATTTTGTAGAACGTAATGATTTATTGTATGAAAATTGTAATTAAATTAATTAGATTATTATTTTCTTATACGTGTTTATGTCTAAATTTTACTAAATTTATTATGTAAATTTTGTTTTTGTGTGAAGGAAGTAGTTTTTGGACTAATTTTTTACAATAATATGAAACAATTATGACTATTTGGATGCACTAACAAACTACTATGTTTATATAAGTGAAAATTTTAGCTATTGTGGTAACCTAAAGCATTGCGATTAACCACTACATCATTTATACAAATAGATGTATGGTGGATATCTAGAAAAACACAGATAATTTCCTCAATTTAGAACCAATATTATATCTATTCTCATTAATATAATGTTGAGTATAGTCTTATGAATAATAAATATAAAAATATTTCATCACAATCTCACATATTCCCCTAATTAAATATATCAAGGGAAAACAACAATTTATATAGTAAGATAAATATGTGACCTTATTCATGAAAGATATTAATCTTACACAAAGGGGGTGGGGAAGACCAACCATTGAAATATAAAAACATTCACACAATTATCTTACCAATGACACTAAGAATATTATCATGAATTTATTTAGTATACACTATTGGACTAGGTTTCCCTAAAAATCATAGGCATAATATAATCTAAATAAATTATCATCCAAATTAATAATATATACATATTTAATTCTATATGAGACATAAAAAATTTTTATTAGTCATTTCTATTATATCAATTGTATCCATAATTAGTATTTAAAATAGTGTATTTATCATCAAATATTAAGAAACTTACATTCTCAATAATGAGATATTATTTTGAAGATTATTTAATCATGGTAAATTAAATACATATACCTATGAATAATTCATTTTAAAAATCATTATGACAACTAAATATCATATTATTCAAAATAAAATCAACTCCATTATTAAACATTGTTTTAAAAAGAAGTCATGACTCCCATGGTCTATATAATTTTGGAGAAAACACAAGATGATTCATGCTAAAAAATTTACCCCAATATGAATGTGAGATGATAAAACTCTATTGACTTTTTCTTAATCCTAATGATGCACAACCTCTTTAACCATGTCATATTTATTTTCATACAATTAATGATTTTTTATTGATTAAATATTACATAAAATATTTTTTCCAATTCATAAATAATAATTTCTAATATTTTTTTTAATTTAAAATAAACATGAGTAGGAATCATTCTGTCAATATCACCATCAAGGGATGTAACTCAATGTTATATATTTGATGCTTAATCTTATATTATCATTATATAAAAAAATTATGAGAATAACATAAAAATTTTGAATCGTCCTCCTTCAATTGGATCTATATGACCCTATTTTTGTCCTCTATATAAGCTATCTAGTAACTTGTTATTTCATTCCAAGAATATTGTATAATGGATTTAGAAAGTTATTGATACACACTATCTCTCTCGTAGAAGTTCTTGTGTATTCTTATGCTTATCATTTTATACATCATTCTATGTGATATAAATATTACATTCATTATTCATGAAAATAAGAGAACCAAAGAGGGAAGGTGTATCACCCCTTAATTTTAGGTATTTTTTTCTTTAAAAAATATATTTTTTGATAGCCTATGTTACATGAAACCCTGAATTTAAAAAAACTGCAATTTATTATTAAAATATTATTATTTAAAATGAATGTCATTTCCTAGACATTATATTAGAGGGTTTGAATTATAAAAGGTAAAATTTGAATTATATAAGGTTATATATGTATATAATTAAATTATTTTCTATCAATTTATTATAAAAGAGAACAAGAAACTGATAGAAGAAGATATATTTCTCTAAAAAATAGTTTTTATGCATGTAATATATTTCTATATGAATAGATAAAATATGTATTTATTGGTTAATGATTATAATGGGATATATATATATATATTATTTACATGATAAAATTTATTAAATAACCATGAAAAATTTATACTCATTTCATAAAAATAAATCCAATTTAATTGGGAAGTATATATTATTTATAAAATTAATTTAAAGTTTCTAACTTAACATTAAATAAAAATTTTATAGGTATTTAATAATAATAAATGAATTATATATTTATTATCATTATAATAAAATTTGGTAAATATTCCCATTTATATTTTGTCCATATGAGTACAAATAACGGTAATAATTATCACATCGGTAAATCAGAAATCAGGTTAATATAGATTAAAAATAAGTGATAATACATTAATTATTCATCTAAGATCTTATTAAAATAATGGAATTAGATCATTAAAACCATAATATTGATGATATATTTTTTTAATTAAAATATTTCTATGAAAAAATATATATATATTATTGAAATCAATAAATGTTAACAAATCACACATTATTTCATTTTAATTTCTCTTATGTGTTCACAGAGGGAAAAAATAATATAATAATATAAGTGTATATTTTTATGATATATATTTTTATATGCTATTTAAAAATTACATAATGAGAACAATTTATTACGAAACACTGATGAAGTGAATGACTATTTAACAAAGAATACAATAAATGATTCTAACAATATTAAAAGCGATATAATTTGAATGAGATAATATAACCCTAGAATTTTATAGATCAATATTTAATATTATAAATATATTACCTAATTTTATTTCAATTATATATTATTTATGTATTTAATTTTAAATTAAATGAATTGATTCAAAATTTTCCATATTGATATTTTATCACAATAATATTAAATAAAATTTAATAATAATCATAATAATCATTAAATATGACAAGGTGAATATGATACGGTCTAAAGTAAATATAATCGGCCTTTTAAGGGAAAATTATTATCTTATATGTAAAAAATACACCCCTTTAATATTAAAAAATTTATTAACCTACTTAAATTAAAAACTAGTTAACTATATATTATTCAACATGAGATAGTTTGTAATGACATGAAAACTAGTAAAAATTATTTCAAATAATTTCATTACTCCCCCATATAGAAATACATTAAAAAATGCCCATTTTGAGGAATTTATATTGATAATTAATTTATTATAAATTAATTTTTTCAGAAGTCCAAAAGGTTTTCCTAACAATAAAAGTTTAGTTATTTTTACAACCAACCATATCACCACATAGTGTAACTCATTTTTATAACTATATTTTTTATGAATGAAACTAAATATATGTATAATAAATATATATGATATTTATAAACTGATTATTATTATAGAGATTTTAGAACCACGATAAATTAAGAACTACTAGAACTACTGAAATCATATAAACTAAATAGTTAACAAAAAACATTACAATTGTAAAGAGTAATTGTTAAGGAAAGGGCGATTAAATGATATAATGTTATAATATATGATATTTTATTTTTCATTATTTTATTTACATCATATTATTTAATTTATTTTTCATCCACTAGCTCATAGACACCTCATGAGTGTATCCTCCAACACCACTCGACTGAGAGAGAAGTGATGGATTGGTAGAAATTGTGAGAGATAGGGAAGGAAAGCAGGGTAATGATGCTAAGATCTCGACGCAATGTATCATTGTGAGGCAAACATGAACCATGTAATCATGTGAGGCTTTGGATGAATTATCCCAAAGGTAGGACCATTTATGTTATTACCAAAAATCCACCTAAGATTCATTATTTGAAATTAATATGGCCTTATTATTATAGAATGTGTCTCATAGAGGATAGATCTTTTATTTTGGGGGAGAAAATGGGGGTTTGGGAAATCTAAGGGGTTCCCATTTGAGAAAACTAAACTAAACAGTATGTAGTCTAGTGTGACACACCATGTTTTCCTCTTTTTTGAGTATAAATATTTTTTTGGGAGTATAATCTATGTATAGGTCTGTACACGTCATCTACCGGTACTCGTTCCTACAGTTGATTACCTAGCTTGGAGAACCGATTTAGGGGTATAAATTCTTGTGGATTACATGACCATCCCCAATGCAAGATGCATAATATGTAAGATTACATATCCTGTGAAAGTATCAGGCCATTCCCAATGAGAGAAAAAGGCATGTACCCCTTATAGGGTACAATTCGTGTTCCCTCCTCACACATCATGTACTTGGGAATTTACTTTCCCAGGACGACAAGAGTACACGCCTATGTGGAGCATTGGTAGACTTGGTTGTGAACCATGGTTAGATGTTTTTAACATCACATTTTCAACACTTTGAAGTTTTTTCATGTTTTCTTTCCCCTAAGATGGAACATGACCAGTGAATAGTCTATTATGAGATGTTTTTCACCTAGATCATCAAAGTGAAACCCATAGTGAATTTTGAGGACTCAAAATGGGTGTTTTGAGGATTCCATTTACATAGATAGGCTCTTAATCTATTAATAAAATTAATTTTTCTCCTAAGATTTATATAATTGTAATGATTGACAGAATTGGTGTTCATACCAACCATGTTTGAGTCTTGATCTAAGATGATATTTATTCTATCTCTCATAACATAATGCTTTTTAGGATGTCTCCCCAACATGATTCTCCCTACTATCCTAAGAGGTTGTGAGAACATTTTTTATTTAGGATCTCAGGTATAATGACCCTATATTTAATCTGGTTACCAAGGATCTACTAAGGGATTTATATTCATAAATGACGATCAAGGCAGTCCCTTGTAGGATCTCTTTCATGTGTGTTGTTTTTAGTATCACTCATAGGATGCCTCCGTTTTCTTTATATTCAAGGATCCATTATAGGATGCCATTGTTTTCTTGTCATTTGAGGATTCGATGGAGGATTTCTATTTTTCCACTCATCTATAGATCCCATGTTGGTTGACTTCGCTCATGTTTACTTATAAGGATACTGTGTAGGATTCCTCTCAGATTATTACTTGAGGAACCTATCAATTGCCTATTATTTTAACAACCCTTATTTGTATGATGGTATTGGGTAGATATGGGGTTTGTGTGTCACCTTATATCCATTACCATAGAGGTGAGTCATTGGTCCTATTACTCGAGTGTTTGGTTGGGCCATTGGGAAACCCTGACTACTTTGTTTAGGGTTTGATATGTTTTTTTATTTAGAAATGGATAAAATAGGTGCACCATAGTTGGTGGTTTTTGAGTCTAACGTGAGGTGTCATAGATACTACATAGATTCCAAAACATTTATATTATGATATGTATCACTTATTTGGATTCTCAAACATTATTACATAGGATCCATCTTATGAGACATGATATTTTTGATATTTACTGATATACCTTTATGTACTACCTCATACTAGGCTATTGATCATGGATGTATATATATATTGTGAAGCATATTTTTATGGGATTTTTAATGGTTTTTCAGGGTATTTGGTTGTTGAGCCATATATGATTTTTACTGTGTGCCTAGAGCGATACAAGGATTCTTGTTATCAAGAATGACTACGATTGACTTAGAGGGATGATAAGATATATGCCCTGAGTTTTACTGGAATTTTAATTTTATGAATGTATTAGATGGACGTAGTGGGATGCTGAAATATGCAGCTTTACTGATACATGGATTTACATTATAGGAATTCATTGTATGGTATCATATGTTATATCTTATATTATGATGAATGATTACACTCTTCCATATCAGTTATGAGACTCAAGTGTTTTTTCATGGCATGTAACTAGTGGGTTCTCTCTATTTACTAGAATGAAATCCCAAGACCCATGTAATATTATTCACTCTTGAGTGGTGGGAATGATTATGATCTCTTCTTCCATTGATTTCAATGAATACACACTTCTATATCAGTTATGAGACTCGAGGGGTGTATCCTGGTATCTCAATAGTTAGTTATCATAATAAGTACCATCTTATAGTAATCCACATAGGGTTCATACTTGTTCTGTTTGTTGTGACGACCTACAGACTGAGACCTAGGGATTAATCATTGGAATGGATTTACTGGCCAAATGAAAATGAAGACTTACTTTGTGACCATTTAAAGGTTTTATGTATGAACTCCCTTGAATCCTTCTTTATTGGATTCACTGTCATTATGTTGTATCCTTCACTATAGGATTAAATGTTGGTATGTGGTATCCTTATTTATAGAATATATCGTCGATATATAGTATCCTTGTTAGTGATTAGAGTTGAGTACATGTGAACCCATGTGTAAGATGAGTATCCCTTTGATAGTGACATAGCTTGATCAAAGATATAATTCTGACACTCTATGAAGAAGGTAAGTGTTGATTGGGATTACAGACCTATAAGTATACATAATGATAGATAACATTAGTGGGGAAATTTCCATCTCAATTTCCATACATAAGATGTATCGGTTATCGAGATTACACAACCAATGATCGAATGTTGATGTGGATTCTTGTTGTTTGTTCACATACCAATAAATATTCACATTTATGTATATATATGTAGGTGTGGAGATATAGATTTATACATATATAAATAAGGACACTAATGGTGTAATATCCCCATATGACTGGGATTATTGATCCATGGTATGACTATGGGTTCACATTCTGGTTACTAATATTTAATTATTCCTCCGATAGTCAAAGCACATTATTTTTTCGTACACATATAAGAACACATTTAATGGTTTTTTATTACTGTGGACTACTAAGGTTTTTTCTCATCCCTTCAACATGATCCTCAATGTACATGTAGACCTTATGTATGGTTTTTTAGGTTGATAATGAGTTTCGTGGTTGATTTGGCTGAGGCCCAGAGTTTCATGATTGAGTGGAGCTTCTCAATTGGGTTCTTCTGATCAGGATGATCCATTTCGAATGTTACTCGAGACCAATTATGTGGCCTAGCTCGGATTTAGTATTAGAGCCTTGTACTTTTACTTTTGTTTTCTTTTCTACTAATGTATCTATCTGGTCGTCCTAGTCAGTGATAAGTGTTTTATTGTATGAAAGAGTTGTATTGGATTTTTCAACATTGAATTTATTATTAAATCATGTTCTATTTCAAATATTTTCTTCTTACACACTTTTTTGTTCAATGATTTGTATGATATTTGGATTTTTTTGATTTGGTTACTCTGGTATGTGGGAATAGTCTCCCCACTATCAAACCGTAGGCCATCACTGCAGGTCAAAAGTATATAGTTTATAGGGAGTCACCTATATTTTCTTTTAACCCACTAGATCATATCACTTGTTTAGTGGCATCCATGTTGGGATGTTACATTACAATTAAAACCCATTTTTTAGAAAAATTATATTTTTAATCATAAAAATTGTTTTTAAGATATATTATTCAATGTTTTTTATTTAGATGACATTAATTTTTATTTTATTACACAAATAAGGAATTGTTGGATTTCAATTAATGCCAAAACCAAAATCTCATATCTAAATATTTGATTATGAAATGCAAGAAATACTATTTTTGGAAATAAAATATTAATTTAGTTTTAATATTTTAAAAATAATTTTTACAAAAAAGTATTTTAAAATTAATAGTTTTACTCATTAAATACCAATATGGTTTATAATAATTATTTATTATTTATTTCAGGTTTTTATTATGATACTATCATAAAATCTATTTAATTCATAAAAACTTTATTTTTGATCTATTAATCAAGATTAAATATTTAAATAAAAATAAAAAAAAATATTTGTAATAAAATATAATAATTATTAATAAATTATTTATGGACATTTTTTAAAAAAGAATATAAAATCTAGGTATTCTGGTTTGATGTGGTAAAAAATAAGAATAAAATATCTTCATAGGAAATGTTTTTTTTCAAATGTTATTTCTTATTATTATTTTATCACATTAAATAATAATTTTATTATTGATTTTATTTTATTCAGATAAAAATAAAATTTATTATAATTATATTATAATATATTTATATTCGCAATATAAAAATACATAGTACCTAAAAAGAAATTTTATGGAGAATAAATTTTATACACATAGTGATCTGACTAGTTATATAGCTATACTAATTTAATTTCTTTACTGCAATGATACTAAAAATGAATATTTATTATTATTTTTTAAATTTATTTTAAATTGGGGTTAATCCAATTCATTCTCGATAATTCATTGGGTACAATACAATGGGGGCATTATATATAAAATTTTATTTTTTTAAACTGTATTTTACTTATTATTGGTTTGAGGTATCCTTCTAATTAATCACTTATATTTAAAATTTATTTCAAAGGAAATTTATACTAAAATGTAGGTTTTTAACATAATTAAATTGATGATATTACGCCTCAACCTCTTATTTTCAATGAAAAAAATAAAAGTATCATTATCTCATCCTAATAAAGGGCCATTATAAATATTATTGACTATAGCTAGAGAAAATGTGGGTTTGAATTTATTATGCTTTAAAATTTAGAGGACATGGCATTAAATATTTCAATTTTGAGAGGATTATATTGATAATGAACACATCATTGTGATGTTATATTAATGGGTTTCTTATTTTTTTAATCTCCCCTTAAATCTCTAATATAAAATCAAAATATAGTCATTCCTAAATTTATCTACAGGGACATAATTCTTAAACCCTATCGTAATGTATGATCAATTATTTTACTCATGTATTGATAATAAGTCATTACATAGATGTTTTTAATCCACATAATTCTTGAATGGTCCGAATGCATTCATTTTTATTAATTTTTGATAACCCCCCTTTCAAGGGATGAGGGGGAACCCTTACAAGGCCTGTAGGCTTAGAGATTACATGGCCTATAGGATTAAGAGATTACATGAAACAAAGGTCTTTGGGAATTCAACCAAACTATCTTAAAGGAACTGCACCTCCCCAGCATCTGCATCGTGATAATAGCTCTTCAACTTCATATGGTCACCTGGCTAGGCATCTCGTGCAATCACATGTTGGTCTAGATGACATAGCCATACCCTCTAATTCTAAAAAATCCATTTGGTTATACTCTGGTGAGTGCAATTTCTCTGAATTCTACGTTGGGGTTTCTCCTTTTCTATAGAGTCTTTCTATAGAAACTACATTGATCATGTGGCTCGAATGTTGTGAGGTGGCACAAAGGCCTTAAAGGTGGTTTGAAAGCCTTACTGACTTGAAGGCATGGGAGGCCTGAAGGTCTTAATGGACTCTAAGCCCAAACTGGTGGCCCAAGGTGAATAGTTTCAGCTATTATAGTATCTAACCATGCCTGTTACAGTGCTACGATAGTGCCTGCTATAGTGACCCAGAATTATACCTCCACATGGTTTTGAACCTATGTCTCATAGATTCACATAATAATTCCTCACTAACTAGGTTGAGGCTCATGTGCTTTCATTTCCATAATGTCATCAACAATGCCACATTAGTTATTATTCCTCCCACATTATCATCATCATTAGTAAAAGTTGATTCTTACTGATGTTCTGAATAAAATCAAATTGATTCAATCATATAGCTCAATGTACGTCAAATAAAATTTTAAAGAAGAAGAATACTTATATTAAATCATATCAATTGTAGCATAAAAATAAACAAGACTACTATTTAATTGCATCAATCCAAATCCATATTCGGTGTCTGATGTGATTCAACAGAAACCTTTCTTATCTTATGAAGGTAGAGTAAGATAATCACTATGATTTAATGGTCATATAGAAGCTACCTAATATGGATTCCCTCAACTGGGATTTTGAAAAATATTATTAAAAAACAATTCATCAATAGGTAGTGGATGAATAATTCACTATTATATATTTCCATACTAGGGAATCACTGATGAAGAACCATAAAGGGGATAAAAATTTATAGTCACCAAATTCTTTCCTTTTTCATGACATCACTAACATCCGTAGAAAAAAATATCAAAATTGAATCTCAATAATGATTAAGATAAAACTAGAAACTGAAATTTAAAATACCCTTAATGAAAGCATTACTGTATTGTATTAAAATAAAATTTTGAATGTGGGAAGGAATAATCACTATTAAGGTCATCCCATCTATTATGGGACAAATAGTAACTCTATTGGTTTATCCAAGATAATAAAATTTGACGACTTTTCCCATGACACCAAAAACCATAACCATTATTGTCCTACAAATTGTGGTAATAAATAGTTTAAAAATAACGAATATCCTATCCATGGTAGTATTTGGGTAGGTACGCCCCATATCACAGTCTTATATATATAACAAGTTCCTCTATTTTATTGGAAACTAGTAACAAAGGACCATTAAGTTCATTATCATGGAGTTTTCAAATGAGACCAGAACAATAGATGTCACCCCCTTATTTATAACTGATAAATAAGTATACATGGATTTCCTCACTATAGTGACCTAGATAATAGCTCAACATGGACACTCTAAGGAATTTGTTTTATTGGTCCACCCTCATAACATATATAAAACTGAAGTGGTAATACTCTCTATGATAAAAAGAAAAAAATATTCAAAAAAGTGGTCTTCCACATAGTGATTAATTAAATAGTCAATGATATGGTCCTCTAATCAAAAGATAATCTTAATTCATCAACCATAATGATCCTTCAAATAGAATTAATTTTTATGTTCCTCCACATAATGATATTTCCAAATGGAAAAAATATAATCTAGAAATTTCAATGAATCTAAAACATCCCTAATATAGAGAGGAATTATAAAATATGAATGTAAATACATGAGGTTATCCACCATCAACCCATGGGGTTCTACATAAAAAAATAGTCATGTCGGGGAATCAATCATCATAAAATACTCCCTTATATGTGGAAATTTTATATGTAGCTAAGGATATAAACAAAATTCTTACTATTATTGATGAAACATAAAAAAATAGAGTTCATAATCAGAATAAATTACTGAAATGGCAGATAAATAAATGAAAATTAAAACATTGTGTTGAAGAAAGTTTATATATATAAAAAATCAATCATGTTATAACCCACTTGAAAATATTTGTATGATTTTTCTAATAACATAGATGGTAAATGTATTCTATACATTAAAAAAATATGAGCGTAAAATTTTATAGTACAAAATAGTGGAATATGATATCTATAGGATATGTCTATCACAACACGATATTGGATGAGTTGTGCCACTATGTTTTCTCCGCCATAGTTTTGGTGGTCTAGAGTCTCAAATATAAAAAATAGATTCAGTAATATAAAAAAGGAAATATTAATAGTTCGGAACCATAGATATAGCCTATAGAAATGGATTGGGTCATGATTAGGAGATTATCTATTTGAATAAACCAATACCAATGGTTTGAGTAAACAATTTGTATAGAATACATATTCAAATAGTTCGAAATTAGTTGGTAAAGATAATTTTAAAGGTATTACATATTCAAAAATTTTGGTTATATCATTGGTATATATCCTATTTTGAAGAAAAACTATCCCTGAGGATTAATCCCACAACCTACTACTTATAATCAAATAAATTTACTGCAATCATATCACATAATAAATGTTGATATGTACTTATATATATATATATTAAATAGATGTTTTCATTGGTATTATTATTATTATGAATAATTAATAGTAACATCTATACCAATGGTTTTATCAAATCATTGGTATTATTGACTTGGAAAATTACATAGACAGATAGTTTAGTCATATCATAAGTATAAATCTTTTATAGAAAAAATAATCATTTTGTATTGATCCCATAACCTCTAGCTTGTATTACAAGAACAATACCATTATCTGAAAATATTTTATTTGTTCATATATTCCATTATATATATGTGAGTATTTATGTATAAAAAAAATTAATCCAATTATTTATTAATATAATTTTAATATAAAAAATAATTGAAAAACCTTTACAAAACGTTTAGTCAAACTTTTATTATAGCAGTCCATATGAATTACATATATAAATTCATTGATCAATCCATTATTATTGATGAAAGTATAAATATATATAACAAAATTTTCCTCATAATTTTTGTATTGTTGTCCCTGAAAAATTACATTTACCAAGGGTTATTAATAACTGTTTTTATTGGTGGCCATTTATAAACATGTGCTAAAGTTTTACCAAAACTGTCCATCAAAATATTATTATAAAACCATATGTATTTCTCATATTTACAATATCATTTTAATTAAATAAATAATTATACCATATAGGTCCAATGACACTAAACTAGATGATCATTGATTTTTTTGAACATACACATAAGATGGAGGGGGATGATTGATCTCTATATTTAACTCCACCAATTGGGCAAAAATCATATTCTCATAAAGTATAAATATACTTCCTTATGTAAGGCTATATACTAGTCCTCAAGTATATAAAATCTTCTTGGAATTTTCAATGAAATATCATTACACTAGGAACTATGAAAAAAACTCGAGGGTAATTACTTATTGATAGTTTCTATAATAAATCCATTATAAGTGTGAATAAAAAACAATTTATGAAAAGAAAAGAAAAAAAATTAAACCACACTTAATTGACTCTATATCTCATCATGTGTATCCAAAATTCAAAAATCACCTATCTCATGATAGAGTGTGATCATGGAGGGAAACTAAATATTTTGTAAGGGCTATAGAGAAAATACATTGGTATCCCCCACCAATGGGTTTGGGGGAGTTCTTACTACAATAATAATTATTACAACAAACAGACATATAATATTTTATAGATGTTTATCTATATAAAACAATTTCACCCATAATCACAATGATATATTCTTTTCAACAAACTCATTTCTTGATAAAGTGTGTTTCATCTAGACTAGGACATACTCTGCAAGAAGAAAAAGGACCCAGCCTTAAACATTACATATTCATGAATTAAATGGATAATTCATATTGGGGATCTTTTTAGGTTTAGTGTTTTAGATAATTAGGTCATAAAATTTACATAACAACGTGAATATTACATGTAGAAAATTATACTCAGTATCCATTTTTTCAATAAATAAAAACTCTTTAAAAAAAGGGTCATGTTTTGTTCCAGGTATTAGACAGCAAGACTTTTCCTTGATCCCATCCTTGACCCTATTCACCATTAAGTCTTGTGAAAAACATTTCAAAACAAGGGATGAGGATAAAAAAGCTGAGTGAGGTTTATAAAATAAGAAAGAAATCATTAGTACACTAATTCATACAAAACATAAACCCATTTACTTACCTCATGAAACTATAAGATTTATGAATGGAATATAGTAATCAGAAATCATAAAGTTACTTGTGGCATTCATATCATACTTACATTATAGCTATCACAACTAGAAACAAAGTTTCGTTGGAATACTCATCACAGTATATTCCCTAAATATCATAAGAGAACAATTCACGTTTACCTATGTCACGTTACCCAATGCATTGGAGAGCTATCTCAGTCTCACCCTCCCTAGGCTTATCATGGAACCACCCATATACGTAAATAATTCCCAAGAACCATAACATATTTGTAACACGTAAAACAAGCATAAACTAAAGATGAAATTTCCATATTTAAATCACAATATATCATTGAAAAATATAGACATAACAAATCCCTTATCAAACCCATTTTAAATACCAAAATACGTAAAGAGTATATGGTATTTATTTTCCTTTAAGAAAACACTATATCTTGTTAAGGAAGACAAAGATAAAATAGAACTCCCAGCTGCAGAAAAAGGTCATTTTCACCACATACGTTAATAGAATCATTTTCATTTTCATTTAGTAAAATGCTTCGTAGAGAAAAAATTCATTTTGAATAAAATTAAATGTCAAAGGTGTTTATATATAGTATAAAAGAAAATAGTGTATTAAAACAAAATATTCCTCAATGAAAAGAGATTGAGATGAAGTCCCTTACCACATGTCCGACTTGACCCATCCGTTCATTAATCTCCTGAATAATAAACTAATGTTAATTTATACTTTATTAAGAACCTTTTTCACATTTATTATTCCATTTATATCACTTATTACCATGTTATAAACATTGAGTAATCATTTAAGTTAATAATGCTTGTTTTGTCGATATTTGGTACTTGAGTAAACAATGGACTTATTAAAATTACAAGTAGTTCACATGGTAAAAATTTAATTATATACAGAATGGTATTCAGGATTTAGATATCATATATATCATATATATCTAGTATATACATGTATTTATAATAGTACATAACATTTTTAGGTAATAAATGAAATGCATCGTTCATGGAGACAGTAAGCCGTATGTACGCATAAACACTAATTTCATATCTATTTCTTATTTTAATTGAATAAAAACATAATGATACGTATGTATATTATAATTTTAGTATAATATAATATATAACATAATTTATTACATCCTTTATACATCCCAAATATGTAAATAATGAGTCATATCACATTGAGAGGGCGGTAGTACTCCCTTCCTCAAATAAAATTATCGCCTTTACCAATTATAGAAACTATAATGGTATCATATAAATTGAATATACAATATCATAAAGAAAACATAAACATAATATATATCATATATAATTACATTTCCATCATAATGATCACCATGAGAGGTGGTAGGAGATAATCGAACAATCATCATTTCGTGAGTCATTAGTTTTCCATCCACAAAAACAATATGTTCTTCACCCATTAGATAGAGCTGTGTGTAAGTGAAGTTCAAATATTTCTCATAAAAACATCATCGAATATTTAGGATACTGGTTTTTTTATAAAATAAAGGATTAATGAGAGTTTATGGGTTGGAGATGTAAAATAAAAGAAAAGAAGTTAAGAGGCATAAATACCTTTAATTTGGGTAACTTCCTTTTTTCTGAATCTAATGGACTTATTGAAGTGCCTTATGCCAAAGGAAAGGATTCTTGGAGGAGGAGATGGATCTTGAGAGCTTATTTGTTCAGGTGTTGGATGATCCAAAGGGGCTTGAGAGGTGTGAAAAATGAGTAAGAAGTGAGGGAATTTTATTAGGGGGAGGAGTGGCTCTCTAGGAACGTTTGAAAATATTATTTTATTATATTCTTATCTTCGGTTATTAAAGATCCAAAACACATTAAAGAAATATATAAGATGACTAATGGTCGAAATGAAATCATCCAATAAAAATTGGACATGTTTTTGATATTGGTTTTATATTTATAATATTATATATTTAAATATTTTATTAATGACGTAAATATTGCATCATTATTGTGTAATAAATAATGTAATTTATTTGATTTCTAAAAATTATAAAATAAATACCATGATGTAGGGGGTATTTTTTTCCAATGAATATTTATAGTTTAATGTATAATTTATATTACCCCATGTAAAAATTTATTTACTAAAAGATATTTGTTTTTGTCATCTTTATCATTACATTAACTTAATTAATATAAAGTGTCAATATCACTCCCAAGTGGCTCCATGGGGTCCCAAAATCTACCCATATATAACCATGGTCATAAATGACTCAAACAATAAGGTTAGGAAAAGTGTTAAGGTAATTTTGTATTATTATGATATTATTCTTACCTTTAATTACCCTATTTATCATTAACAGTGGTAAATAAAAGTAAAAAGATACGAGTTTTTTTAATACATTTTTTTAAATTATTTTTAAAAAACTGGTTAGGTCGATATTTTTTTTTTCAAAATGCACCTCAAATGTCACGACCCGTCCTCAGGACTCGTGTCGTGACTACCCCAAGCCCGCCTTCCATAGGCCAGGGGTTGGCGACTAGCACAAAGGCGTAAATTCCGACAAAAAGGGGAAGGCTTTTCCTTTATAAAGTAAACAAACACCATAGAGTAAGCCCGCAAAAGTAATCACTAAGTAAACAGAGTACAATAGTAAGTGCGGAAAGTGAATGGGCCAGAATAAAAACCCAAAAAGAAAGTAAAGTACAACTGGAAAGAATGTAGAACAACTGAATGTAAAGCAGCAATGTCGAGTCGACCACTGGAAGTCCCACCTGAAGGGTGGGTACAGATAGCATCCTCAGCTCCTCGGGTCCAGCCGTCCGCTCCGTGTACTTCCCGCCCAGTGGTCAACCTCTAGGTACAGACTGCTCCACAAGACTCAACCACGATCAGCGATGTCCATCGTCTGCAACCAACACAACATAGTGCGGGCATAGCCCATGTAGGGTTGAGTATACGCTACTCAGTAGGGACCCCGAGACCCCCGAAGGTCTCCTAGAATCCACAAAGTATAATCAACAAAAGAAAGATAAAATCAAGAAGTAACATCCAACACTACTTAGGTATATTCCCATACATATACCTAAGTCATCAATTCCAGTTCAGCTCCAACATCCGAGACCAAGTTCGATCACGTCCACACTGGATAGTACAACCCAATCCACATAGGAATGCACAACACAATCCACATTGGAAGAAATTCAATCATATTGAAGATAATGATTGAAAGTCAAGACTCAGCTCACACAGGTATACTTTTTCGTAAGGTGAGAGAGATGATCAGGTGTAGCCACTGATTCATCTAATCTGGGACCCACGTAGGATACTAAACCAATTAAGCGTATGGACCCACGTAGGATACAAGACCAGCTACTCTGCCAGACCCACGTAGGATACAAGAACAGAGTCAAACACTGCCGGACCCACGTAGGATACAAGAACATTAGTACTGCCGGACCCACATAGGATCCAAGAACAGTGGTCATCACCATCAAACCGATGAAGTATTTCAGTACAGTCATCATCGCTACCTAACCCATGGAGGATTTCAGTGCAGTCGTCATCGCTGCCGAACCCACGAAGGATTTCAGTGCAGTCGTCATCATCGTTGTTGTCACAACCACCTCTAGGGTTCCCGCACACAACATGCTCGATTCTGGGAGGGTCCGCTCCACGAGCCAAGGGGGTCTATACATCCACTGACACGTAGTCCGTAGTTGATGTATCCCAATGTTCTATCTCGTAGATAGGAACTCAACACGACAGATGGCGTGTCAATCGGACGCCCAGCCTGAGAGTTATTGGCTTTTTCATTCCAGGGGTCCGGTTGGTTTTTAAGTCAAAACCAACCCGTCCATACTCAAGATACGTCCAAACCTTGAGTGGAGTAAGCCAAAAGGTCTATCTCACTAAGAGGAATCCCAAAAAGTTGACGACATGTCAATCGGACGTCCGGAGCTCAAGTTATAAGCATTTCCACTCCGAGGGACTGGTTGGTTTCATGTTCAAACCAACCCGTCTGTACTCCCAATTTCTCCAAAACCATGAGTATAATAAACCGAGAAGACCGTCTCGATCAAGGATCACATTGCAACTGACGGTACGTCGATCGGAGGTCTGTAGCCCATGTTACGGGCATTTAAACTAAGCTGTCCGGTTTTAGGGAGATCTTGGACCAGACCGACCCAGCCCAAGACCCCCTGGGTCAGCCCGAACCAGGTTGACCCGACCCAGGTCTGGGTCTGGCCCGGTGGGCGCGGCCCGGCCTAGCCTGCGCGGCCGGTAGGCCTGGCGTGGGCGCGACCCACGTGGCCAGCTCGGCGCTGGCTGAGCTGTTGTGGAAGAGGGGGGGGGGGGTGGGTGATGCCCCTATTTTGAAATGGAGGCCCCCATGTGGGGGCCCCTCCTTTTTCCAGCTAGGGCTAACAACCCCCGGCCTTCTCCGAACGGTGCCACTGCCGCGGGACCCTGTGGTCCTGCCCTTCCAATGTGCCAGCGGCCGGCGGTTCCGGTCACCGCTCCCTGCTCCGCTGCGGCCAAAGTCCACAGCCTTGGTCCGACCAGCGCGGCGCCCCTCCGCCATAGCCCCGCTCCGGCCGCGGAATCTTCGTGGTTCTTCGGCGGCGCGCGGTAGCACCGCGCCCCATTGCCATTACCCCGCTCTGACCGCGGCTTCTTTCGGCCTCAACGGCACCACGCTTCTTCGACGCATTCATCCAAGTTTCCACGTGGTTCTGTTGCACCGCGCCACCTTCTTTTGAGCCACAACGAACACAACAACAAGGTGGGAGGAGGGTCGGTCGTGTTCGTGCGGTCCGACCTCCTCCCGTTAAATTAATAAGAAGCGGCCCAATGAAAATTATGATGAACGACAAAGAATATTCATGAACAAAATCAAACCCCTACCTCGATAACAAGTTGACGATTGATGAGTGTCTCAGAAAACGGTGTCGCGAGGTGTGGCTCCATACACATTGACGGAGATTATTCGAGGTGAAATGGCATCTCTGTTCCTTTGACGTGGGAAAAAGAATGAAGGAAGGCGCGTCGGCGTTCTTCGCGTTCTTCAAGGAGGATGTTGAAGTTATTCGACGGTAGAACTCTCCCTCTCTCGACACAATGAAGCAAACAAAATAAAATAAGGCTTTAGCCTTATTTTATTACTTTTTACAACACTTTTAATATTCAAACATTCATAATTTCTTTCACTTCATTTGCTTAAACATAACTTGTCAAAAATAATTGAAGTGATAAGCTGGCAACTTTAATGACAAAAGAGGTTTTAAAAAGGATTTAAGGAAAAATGAAAAGGCGGGGGCACGTGTGGGCCCCACCTCATTTAATCATCTCAGGGGGGTTAGAACATCAGTGGGTCCCACCCCAACACCCTCACATGGGATAAACCACTTAAGAATGTGGAATAAAAATTGTAACACAATTTTTATTTCACTTTAATCATAATCCCATTTTTTAAACAACTAATTCCGAGCAAACACAAGTCCAGAAAAGGTCTTCTTAAGAAAAAACCGACATTGCTGTTTCATCGGTGCCCTCAGATTTCGATTCTGAGCACAGGTTCAAAAGTTAGGAAAAGTCACCCGTTCGATCACTAAATGTACCCAAGCTAAACTTTGGAAATTGATTCCGGGCACATCGGGCGTCAGAATCAGGTGCTGTCAGATACTGCGTACTCGTAAAATCCCAAAGAAAATTAAGAAAACATTTCCCTTGAAATTTACAGGTCTTTAAATTACTCCCACCTCAGGGCTTTACATCCCCATAAAGATACATCACAATCTAGGGGAAAAAATGAAGGTACTGAGCATGA
Organism: Viscum album; assembly: GCA_963277665.1. Lineage (NCBI taxonomy): Eukaryota > Viridiplantae > Streptophyta > Magnoliopsida > Santalales > Viscaceae > Viscum > Viscum album. The sequence continues at coordinate 999,834,909 of OY728151.1, read as the reverse complement.
ATTTGAGCCTCCCGCTCCCAAGTGCTCTCCTAGAGGTTCCCGTGATACCACCTAATGCGCACTAGAGGAATCGACCACCCATTTTAGACCTGCACCTATAGATCCTCGATCTCCACCAGGACCTCCACAAAATTTTCCCCATCATCATGGTCTAGCTCCCCATGGTCGATGATATGTGTCGAGTCGTTCACATATCTCCTCAGCTGAGATACGTGGAAGAAGTCATGCACTCGGTGCAATTATGGTGGTAGAGCCATGTGATAAGCCACCTCGTCTATCCTGCTGAGAACCTAGAATGGTCCGATGAATAGCGGAGATAACTTTCCACCTTTTCCAAATCTCTGTAATCCACGTTGAGGTGAAACCCGCAAGAAGACATGGTCGCCATCCTCGAACTCTAGTGGTCTCCGCCGCCTGTCAACATAAAACTTTTGTCAGCTCTGAGCGGTCCTTATCTGCTCCTGGATAAACTGGACTTTCTCTATCATGGAATGGACCATCTTTGATCCCACAAGTGGGGACTCCCCAGGGTCTATCCAGCACAGCGGTGATCTGCAAGGTCGGTCGTACAATGCCTCGTATGGTGCCATCCCGATGGTGGAGTGGTAACTGTTGTTGTACGCGAACTCCACCAAGGGTAGGTGGTCCTCCTAGTTGTGACCAAAGTCGATGACACATGCACAGAGTATGTCCTCAAGGGTCTGAATGGTCCTCTCCATCTGACCATCCATCTGAGACTAAAATTCGGTGCTCAGACGTAGCTGCGTTCTAAATGCCTCCTACAACCCCTTCCAAAGCCGGGAAGTAAAGTGAGCATCTCGATTGGAGACGATAGATGATGGCACACAATGAAGCCGTACAATCTCCCGAACATAGAGACATCCCATGATCTCTACTAAGCCCTGCTATCTGATGGGTAAGAAGTGGGCCGACATGGTGAGTCGGTCGACAATCACCCAAATGGAGTCGTGGCCTCTGGAAGTACGTGGAAGTCCAGTCATGAAATCCATATATATCACATCCCACTTCCACTCTGGGACCTCCAAGGGCTGTTCCAAGCCTTCTGGTACCTGGTGCTCCGCCTTCACCAGCTGGCAGGTGAGGCATCGAGAAATGAACTCTACCACAACCTTCATCATACCCAGCCACAAGTGTTGACGTCTGAGATCCAGGTACATCTTCGCCACTCCTGGATGTACCGCTAAAGGGGAAGTGTGAAACTCTATCAGCACCTCCTCCTACAAAGCAGATGGTACCATTGTACATCCTCTAAAAAATAAGACGTGCTCTCCTCATACAGATAATCCATCAGGTTCCTATCCTGAGGATAGTTGTGTACGTCGCGTCTCACAGTCAACGTCCCCGCGTTGTGCCTCTCTAACCCGCTGAAGAAGTGGAGCAGTGATTGTGAGTGACTGAAGAAATTCTTATCTATCTCTATCCACGAAGGATATCTGCAAAGCGGCTATCTGCTTTATCGTCTCCACATGTAGCTGAATTCACGTCCTCCTGCTGAGAGCATCAGCTACTACATTCCCCTTTCTAGGAGTATAGAATATCTCAAAGCCATAGTCATGGAGGAATTCGAGCCATCACCGCTGTCTCAGATTCAGGTCCTTCTGTGGGAAGATGTACCAGAGACTCTAGTGGTTAGAGTAGACTATAAAGCACTCTCCCATCAGATAGTGTCGCCACATCTTCAAAGAGAAGACCACTACTGATAACTCCCAGTCATGGGTAGCGTAGTTCTGCTCATTCTGCCTCAACTGTCATGATCCATAGGCTATCACCACCCGCTCTTGCATCAGGAAACATCGGAGTCTGATCCCTGATGCATCGCAGTAGACCACGTACCCTACTCCCTCCTCTGGTAGCCTCAAGATAGGTGTGTTGTTCAACCTCTGTCTCAGCTCCTAGAATCTTTTTTGAAATCTTTCTGACCACACGAAGGGTTTCCCGTTTTTCATCAAAGCTGATAGTGGTGCCGCAAATCTGGAGAAGTCTGGCACGAATCTCTGGTAGTACCCAGCTAGCCCCAAGAAATTCCGCACCTCCATCACGCTCCTGGTTGGATCCCATGCTAGCACTGCCTCGATCTTCGTAGAATCCACCACAACTCTCGCCTCAGAGATGATGTGTCTCAAGAAGTGGACCTCACATAACCAGAACTGACACTTCGAGATCTTTCCATAAAGATGGTGCTCTTGGAGTGTGTCCAGTACAACCAGCAAGTGGTGGGCGTGCTCTTCCTCAGTGGACGAGTATATCAATATTTCGTCGATGAAAAACACGACAAATTGATTGAGATATGGCTGAAAGATCCTTTTCATGAGACTCATAAACACTGCTGGAGTGTTGGTCAAACCAAAAGGCATCACCAAGAACTCATAGTGGCCATACTGACAACTGAAGGCCATCTTCTGCACGTCCTCGTCCCGAACTCTGAGCTGATGATAGCCTGACCTGGGGTCTATATTCGAGAACCACCGTGCTCCCTTGAGTTGATCGAAGAGGTCGTCAATACTCGGTAGCGGATACTTGTTCCTCACGGTTACCTGGTTCATGCAACGACAGTCGATACACAGTCGCAAGCTCCCGTCCACCTTCTTGGTGAACAAAATCGGGGAAGCCCATGGTGAAACACTGGGTCAGATGAATCCATTTCCCTGCAAGTCCTCCAACTATTCCCATAGCTCTCGAAGCTCAACAGGGTCCATCTGATATGCTGGAGTGGATATCGGGGTTTTCCAAGGGTACAGGTCAATATAAAAGTCTACCTCTCTGTGAGGAGGTAGTCTGGGAATGTCATCAGGAAAAACATCCGCATACTGATCCACCACTACAGGAAAACCCAGAATATACATGTCAACTACTCCTAGGATGAGGCTAGACAACTGATTAGTGATGGTATGTCCTCTCCTCTACGTGATTCCATCCTGTGCTGCAAAGGTTCCCTTCTCACCGGTGAAGGTGAAGATGCTCTCGTCGGTGCGAACACACCGCACCTTGTGCCTAATACAGTCAATCTGAGCATGGACTGTAGATAACTAATCCATTCCCAAGATGACATCTTAAGGCCTCGATGCCGCTACAAGAAGATCTTAGCCGAAGATCTCACCTCCTAGAGTAAGATCACACTACTAGAACCAATGTGTAATCATCTATTCTTCTCTCGTAGGATTCTCTAGCCGTAAGGATCGAGCCAACGGCTCCGTCAGAATATCAGAGCTCCGAACAAGGGTAGTGACAATAAAATAATGAAGCTCTCCTGTGTATATAAGAACTGAAACAAGGGTGTAGTAGACTTAGATAGTACCTCGAATAATCTCTGGCGCATCGTGGTCGTAGGCCTCTGTTTCATGAAGCTGAGCCTGCCTCTGTCCGGCAGCTCTCTGTGGTCGGGGTGGACATCCTGGTGGTGGAGGTGGTAAAGCCTCAAAGCATATCCCACCACCTGCTACTCGTCTAGCTCCTCTGCCTTGTCCGCCTACTCCCTGTGGACCGCCACGGTCGACCATCGGCCTCTGCCTGGGTGGCCCGTCAACCGTATGGTCCTCCTCTGAACGGCGGGTTGGGCAGTCACGATCCATGTGCCCCTACCCTCCGCATGCGTAGTACTGAGTGCTCCTCGGAAGGCTGGCTCTATGCCAGGTGCCCTACACCTCTGAGCCAGTGTCCTGCGGTCGTCTGCCTGATGGTATGGTCTTCCTAGACCCCAGTGACATCCATCGACTGCCAGCTGCAGACAACTCTGCTATGTGCCGCCCTGCGGTAGGCCTCGCTTCTGGTGTAGGCTCAGCAAGAATGCTCTCTATGAGAAGGGCTCTCTCCAGTACTTCTGCCTGCGTCGGAATGATGAGGGAGATCATCAATGCCTTGATCTCATGACTCAGTCCCTGCTCCATGGTCCGGGCCTGGAAGAATCGGTCCCGTACCATGTCTGTCGAATAGCGCGAGAGATCGGTAAATGTCACCAAGTACTGGGCGACTGTCATGTTGCCCTACCGCAGTTGTAGTAGCTCCTGAATTCTCACCGCGCGGAGGGTGGCTGGGACGAACTCCGAGCGGAAGAGGCTCTCAAAGTCCGTCCATGTAGAGACCCTAAGCTTGATGTACATGGAAATTACATTACTTTTGCGAAATACATAGTACATAACAGAAACACACACACAAGGACCGTAATATTTTAGTGTCTTTGGAAACTCGGAATATAATCTTCTAATCGTGGTGAAAGATCTTCAAAATCTCCCATAAAGATCTTCCTTTTTTTAACATAAAACCTTTCTTTATATCCTGGGGAAAAGAAAACATAAAAGGGTGATCTCAAATGCTCAGTAAGGGTAAACAAAAAAATACCTATCACATCATATTCATAAGAACATAACATTTTGGAAATCTCAACCTGCAAAAGAGATCATAATATCATAACATGGGATAAATCATAGTAGTGAAATGTAATCCCAATAATCATAACATAAAACATGAAACTTTGTTTCATACACACATAATCATAGAGAATCATTTATTATTAGTCAAGACTCATTTCCAAGACTGTCTTAGTGGACAAAGTCCATTTCTGAACCGAGTTCACTCCTCTTTTCAGTCATGTTTCACTGAACCAGTTTAACCTGCCGTTCCAGCCATGTCTATCTCATGAGATATAAAATCGTTACCCAATGCATTGGAGGGAGATATAGGTCCCACCCATCTCATAATGATACCATTCTTATCTGTGCCACAAAATCATAAACCATACATTATAGCATAACCCATGTAATAAAAATGGGATTCTTAAACATCATGACATCATAAAACAATTCATATAAGATAAAGGAATTCATAAAAATAATCCATCACAACATAATCAAATCAATCTAATAATAGGGATAAAAACATAACCCTTTATTATCTTATATGGAAAATAATTTTGATAAAACACTTGAACTCCATTCCTGAGGAAAATATCCTTTCTACTTCAAAAACACTTTTCCTTTCTTAACATGTCATACAATTCTAAACTAAAAGAAGATGATTGAAAATAGACATGAAATCATGTAAAGAAAGATTCTTTGAAATAATTTTTTAAAAATCCATTCATGCCGTATAAGTTAAAAAAACATTCTTCTCGTACTTTTGTCGGAAAAGTCATAAAGTACCTCGTACGAAAAAACGACAAAAGATTCCTTTAATATCTTTTACTAAAAACTCACAGAAGGGTAAAATTGGATATAATCTATTGTATAAGGATATAAATATTACATATTGAGGAAACATGGATGTGGATGATAAAATAAACCCTAGTAAATACCAAAGTATAAACAATCTCGGATAAAAATGAGATTGTGATATTTTCCCTTACCTTAGGTCCGATTTTCTTCGTAACTATCCGAACATCTTGTATAATGATTTAAATAATGTCATTGACTTATTCCAGAATCATAATCATTGTTATGATAACATATATGGTTCACTTATGACTTTATTTTACCCATACTTTTGTAAATTCCATGTTCAAGAGCATTTTGGGTAAAATCGTTTCATTTGTCGTCCGTGTTTTGACTTGTAATTATTCATATGATTACTTAGATCATGATTACTTAATTCCAGAATATAAAACATGATTTATATATAATATATATTCAGAATATACATATACATAATAGGTCAATAAATGGAAAGAAATACACCGTTCATGGAGACGGTAGGTCGTACGTACGCATGAACGTTGTTTTCGTTTCCTTATTGAGTTGAATGGAATTAAGTAGATGAAATACATATATATATAAATAAATCCAGTATCATTATTATGTCATATATTTCATGATTACTTATTATATATACTTTATAATCATTTATGAAAGGTTAATCATTGAGAATGAATCTCATCGTGTCGTGGAGACGGTATTCCGTACGTACGCACGAGCGATGATATCGTTCCCATGATCGTGGAATTTTATTGGAGTGTATGTATACTATTAAATAGTCAATATCACTTTACAATAATCATATATAGTTTTTATGTACACCATTATACCCATCCAAGTAAGGTGGTGGTGGAAAATAGATTACACCACGGCATGGAGACGGTATTTCGTACGTACGCACGTGTTGTGATTTCATTTTCCATAGGATGGATAGATGGTGAAATAGGGTTGTTTCATACTTATAATAACATATCAGTATATGAGTGATACTTATGTTATTACTTCATAATTAAACAACCTAAGAAGAAGAAGTGGAAGAAGAAATACAGTTGAAAGAATCGGTAACAGAAATTACCTCTTCTTTGAAGCGCCTCTTTGAGATCTCCTTTTAGGGCACTAAAATTGGTCATTGAGGAAGACCAGAACATCTTGGATGTTTCTAGGGAAGTCGAGAATATAATTTGTCAGGGTTTTTTCGAGCCTGAAGGCTCAATGTGGTTTGAGGAAGATAGGGAGGTGGTGCCCTTTTATAAGGGAGGAGAGGGGCACCTTTGGAATAACTAAAAATATTATTTTATTATAAAGCCAAATTCGGTTTTAAATAGCTCCAAATTTATTTATTTATAAGATAAGGTGGTGATTGGTCTAAATCCTCTCATCAAATAGAATTTATACAAGTTTAGGTTCTTATTGTAACCTTATCATTTAGATTTAACATTAAGTTATATAATTTTACTTTTACCGTGTCTTTTTGTGTTCTTACACTATATGGTTAATAAACATACTATAAGAAGCCAAACGAACCCCAAGTTGTTTATTATTAATATATATAACTTTATCTATGTCCTTTGGCCAAACCATATATTTTTAGGAATAAAATAACAATTAATAATATAATATTTGTTTAAAAACTATTTTATGTCAATTTTGACACTATTTAGTAATTGATTTTTGTGAAAATCATAACAGAATGATTAGTTCTAAAAAAGATAACTAAATCAATACTAACATGTCATAGTAACCTAGAAAATTAGTTTAATTCATAAAAAGTCTCAAATTGCATTTATTTTGGTATTTATAACATCAATTATGTCAATATTTAATTAATATGATAATTACTTCATCATCATTGTTTCATAAATAAATTACATTATTTAATGTCTAAAAATTACAAATAAAATACAATTATGTAGGAAATCTTTTTAGATATCTAATTAATATTTATAGTCGAATTTATCCTATGTATAACCCTATATTAAAAATTCTATACTTATTAAACATTGATTTTAACTATTTTAACCCTTCTTGAAATAAATTAATAATAAATGTCCTAATCTAATCCAAGTGGGCCTAAATGGTCATATTTTATTCCTAAGGTTGTTTTTGGTCGAATTAAACTTATAAAATAGAATTAGGACATGTGTTAGGGTAATAATAATATCATTTTTACCCTCAATTACCCTATTTACTTTTAACCGTGGTAAAAAAAGTAAAAAAGATACTATTCACCAAAAATTATTCTCATCTCATTGAACCACATTTTACTTACTGACATCAACCATGTATCTCGGGTTTTTGAAATTCCACTCACAGAAGCGGTAAAATTAAGTTTTATGAAAAATTCATTTTTTTTAACTACCACTTAATGGTTTCACTATTCATCAAAAAATGAAAGTTTCAGAAAAATACCAAAAATTAGGCCTAAGCTATATTTGATATTATGAACTGAAAAATGATGTCTATTTTAACAAATTCAAAACATATTAGTTGCATTAATTAATTTAAAAATTAATTCCCGTCGTCAAAACAAATAGCGTGTTTTTAAGAGATAACAACTATCAAAAGATTGACACTTGTTTATGTCTGGTTTAAATGTGAAATTACATTCAATGACAAACATTGTGTTAAATTGTAAAAATATATTCTAAATATACTTTAAAACCACTCAAATTAATAATTTGTCACTAATAATTATTTCGATTAAAAAGGTTGTTTTTAATTAAAATTTAGTAATTTTCACTATTCATCACAAAATGAAAGTTATCCGAAAAGTACCAAAATTTCACCCTAAGATAATTTCGATATTCCGAATCCAAAAATGAAGTCCATTTTGAAAAATAAAATTTACAAAATTTCAAAAAGTTGTTATTACTATTCATAATAGCTAGTTTTAATAATATTTTAATAGCATATCGTTGTTTAGTGAAACTCAGTATTGCATACTACACACGCTATCGAGGAAGGTCGCGATTGCGTGTAATGAAAAGCAAGTCAAGTATGCGTGTTGTGGAAGCTCCTTTTTTGTGTAGCGTAGAACACAAGACATTAATGAAATTAAAAAGAATATTTTTCATAAAATCTCGGGGTGTTACATTCTACCCCCCTTAAAATGAATTTCTCCCTCAAAATTTGTCGGGGTTATAAATGGTTTACTACATGAATGCTTCTTTATTATAATCCCATATCGTAAAAAGAAATACCAAAACAAATCTTTAAAAACAAAAGTATGAAACGTAACGGTTACCCAAATAAACTAATAAATGGGTTTCCGCATAGGTGAAAATATGGATATGGAAGAGAAATCTAACCATCATGTTCTGTTGGAGAGTGGTAGAGAACATGGTTATGGAAAAGCTAGAAATCACAAAGCCATAAATTTGTGACGATCTAAGGTACCATCTGATTCATCAGATATAAGAGCACTAGGACATCATTTTTGGTTTTCAAGATCATTTCCCTAAATTTGATGAAATTGGAATTAGAAGAAATAGTTTCGTGATTTTGGTATAGTCTCACCGTTGGTCATTCTTTGGAAAATTTCCACTTCATCTCTTAAAGAAATGAATTTGAATTTTTCATTCATGATGTGTTAGCAGATCATGTGATAGAATGATGGGTCATTCCATCTGTCTCAAACAAAAGGTTAAAAAAGTTATCAAAACTTACATAAGTCCATCTATAGTGAGATTAATCATATATGGTTACTAAAATGGACTTATAATTCATATATAATACTTCTTAATATAATAAAACTAGTTTCTACTAAACAGGGACTTCCTGTAGGCCAGTGGTAGGCGATAAAGGCCAGTCGCACGTCGATTTTGGGTTCGATTCCCACAGCCTTGTCCGACGCGATGGGCTGTCGCCCGTCCTGCAGGTTGTCCTTTTTCTAAAACTACATTACTATAACATCCCATAAATAATATCAAAAAAAGTTCTATCCTTAAACAATACTAACTTATGTCCAACATAATCCATTCCAATATTTAGGCTTACCTAAAATACTTCGGCCCAAGCTCGTAGTATAAAGAAAACGATTACTTGAAATGTCATCAACCAAGCATGTGAATCCCATCATTTATCCCCCATATATCATAAGATATATCTTGTTGGTCAAATTACAAACATGTGAATACCTTAATCATGTATTCTCTTGAAGAATGAATACCCATTGAACCTTAGTGAAAACATGAATGCAGTCAAAAGTTAACTCTTTCCACATACCAAAATCCAAAAATTCTATATACTCAAACCATGATATAACCTTCTCCTTATATTAGTCATGAGCTCATGAATACGGTTGAAAATTTCATTTTCTCATTTTCCTTTCATTATGCGCATATCATCCTTTTTTCCAAAAATATCTCAATCACATTCCATGGTTACTGGTACCATAAAATTATTGAAAACCAATACATAAATATTCCAATATTCCACGATACTATATACAACATTATTTTGGAATCCCATTACATAAACACTTAATCATTACACCACATTGTTGTCATATTCCACATCTCCAATAGTGATCGCATGTGACTTCCCTTTTTCCTTTTCCGTAAGTGGTTGCTCACGTCGATCATCACTAACCTTTGGATTAGGGCATTTATTAGCATAATTCCCCATTTCATTGAACATGAAGCATTGAAGTGTTGGTGGTGCATTCTCTACAGTCTATTCTTTATTCAAATCATTAGAAACCCTTTTTCCATTACTTCGACACTCATCTGCTCGATGACCTTCTTTTCCACACTTAAAACATTTTCTAGTCTCTTTAAGACAATCTCCACCATGCTTCTTTCCACACTTTGAGCATAAGGAAACATTCGTCTTCTTTTCACCATTATTCTGAGATTTCTCCTTGAACTCCATCTTTTGTTTCTTGTCAAAACTATGAGATGTATAAGTAACATCAACTTCTATTTCTACCTTGATAGCACAACGCACAATTTCTTCATAGCAACTGAAGTCTCTTATAGCTAATGCCCTTCGAAGATTTGGTTTTAAGCCACTGAAGAATCGATCAACTTTAATTTCAGGTTTGATGAAAAATCCAGATGCATACCTTGCATGCCTTGTAAAATTTTCTTCGTATATACCAACATATTCTTCATCCTTTTTCATTAGTTCAAGAAACTCCTTCTCCATCATTGTTCGAAGAATATGAGGGAAGTACTTACTGAAAAATAAGTTTTGAACTCGTCCCATTCCATGGACTAAATTTAATCTATTGGCCTCGTATTCTTGATAAGATTCCACCTTTGATCAACTACACCTTCCAAACAATATACAGCTAAGATGACTTTATCATGTTCAGAACATTGAAGAACTGAAAATATCTTTTCAGTAGTACTGATCCATTTTTCAGCAATAAGTGGATCAGAAGACCAACTGAATGAAGGTGGACGTTGCCTCATGAAGGACTCAATATAATATTGTTCCCTTCTCTGCTCATTTGGAAGTCCAGAATGATTCATAGCTTGTGTAAGTATAACAATAATATTTTTCACTCCATCTCTTATAACATTTGTTTGTTCAGGTGGACAATCATTGCATTGTCCATTACATTGATCAACACAGTTCCTTCAGGTTCCAGCCATCGTCTAAAACCCAAAAAGAATTGTGAGAGGCAAAAATCATGCTAGGGAAAACAATATAATAAAGGGGGAGTACCATCAATATCTAACATCTTAGGTTTAATTGTAAGATGGTTAGCACAATTCTAGGACTATAACGAATACTTAACCTTAGGGACATCCCAAGACAATCCATAGAAATATCTCTAGGGATCTCACTAAAGTTCTCGCATCCTAGTTTCCAAAGGTTGACTAAACCTTTCTCTGATACCAACTGTAGAGACCCTAAGCTTGATGTACATGGACATTACATTACTTTTTCGGAATACTTAGTACATAACAGAAACACACACACAAAGACCGTAATAGTTTAGTGTCTTTGGAAACTCGGAATATAATCTTCTAATCATGGTGAAAGATCTTCAACATCTCCCATAAATATCTTCCTTTTTTTAACCTAAAACCTTTCTTTGTATCCTGGGGAAAAGTAAACATAAAAGGGTGAGATCAAATGCTCAGTAAGGGTAAACAAAAGAAATATCTATCACATCATATTCATAATAACATAACATTTTGGAAATCTTAACCTGCAAAAGAGATCATAATATCATAACATGGGATAAATCATAGTAGTGAAATTTATTCCCAATAATCATAAAATAAAACATGATACTTTGTGTCATACACACATAATCATAGAGAATAATTTCTTATTAGTCAAGACTCATTGCCAATACTATCTTAGTGGACAAAGTCCATTTCTGAACCGAGTTCACTCCTCGTTTCAGTCCTGTTTCACTGAACCGGTTTAACCTGCCATTCCAGCCAAGTCTATCTCATGAGATATAAAATCTTTACCCATTTCATTAGAGGGAGATATAGGTCCCACCCATCTCATAATGATACCATTCTTATGTGTGTCACAAAATCATAAACCATACATCATAGCATAACCCATGTTATAAAAATGGGATTCTTGAACAGCGTGACATCATAAAACAATTCATATAAGATAAGGGAATTCATAAAAATAATTCCATCACAACATAATCAAATCAATGTAATAATAGGGATAAGAACAGAACCCTTTATTATCTTAGATGGAAAATAATTTTGATAAAACACTTGAACTCCATTCTTGAAGAAAATATACTTTCTACTTCAAAAACACATTTCCTTTCTTAACATGTCATAAAATTATAAACTAAAAGAATTTGGTTAAAAATAGACATGAAAACTTGTAAAGGAAGCTTCTTGGAAATAATGTTTTAAAAATACATTCATGCCGTATAAGTTAAAAAAACATTCTTCTCGTATCTTTGTCGGAAAATCCAAAAAGTACCTCGTATGAAAAAATGACAAAAGATTCCTTTCATATCTTTTACTAAAAACTCACTGAAGGGTAAAATTGGATATAAACTATATTATAAGGATATAAATATTACATATTAAGTAAATATTGATTTGGATGATAGAATACACCCCAGTAAATACAAAAGTATAAACAATATCGGATAAAAATGAGATTGTGATATTTTCCCTTACCTAAAGTCCGATTTGCTTCGTAAATGTACGAACCTCCTTTATAATGATTTAAATAATATAATTTACTTATTCCAGAATCATACGCATTGTTATGATATCATATATGGTTCACTTATGCATTATTTTACCCGTACTTTTGTAAATTCCATGTTAAAGAGCATTTTGGGTAAAATTGTTTCATTTGTCGTTCGTGTTTTGACTTGTAATTGTTCATATGATTACTTAGATCATGATTACTTAATTACATAATATAAAACATGATTTATATATAACATATATTCAGAATATACATATATATAATAGATCGATAAATGGAAAGAAATACACCGTTCATGGAGACGGTAGGTCGTACGTACGCATGAACGCTGTTTTCGTTTCCTTATTGAGTTGAATGGAATTAAGTAGATGACATACATATATATATATACATATACATAAATCCAGTATCATTATTATGTCATATATTTCATGATTACTTATTATATATACTTTATAATCATTTATGAATGGTTAATCATTGAGAATGAATCTCATCGCGTCGTGGAGACGGTATTCCGTACGTACGCACGAGTGATGATATCGTTCCCATGATCGTGGAATTTTATTGGAGTGTATGTATACTATTACAGAATCAATATCACTTTAAAATAATCATATATAGTTATTATGTACACCATTATACCCATCCAAGTAAGGTGGTGGTGGAAAATATATTACACCACGACGTGGAGACGATATTCTGTACGTACGCACACGCGGTGATTTCGTTTTCCGTACGATGGATAGATGGTGAAATAGGGGTGTTTCATACTTATAATAACATATAATTATATGAGTGATACTGATGTTATTACTTCATAAGGAAACAACCAAAGAAGAAAAAGTGGATGAAGAAATACAGTTGAAAGAATCGGTAACAGACATTACCTCTTCTTTGAAGCGCCTCTTTGAGATCTCCTTTTAGGGAAATAAAATGGTCTTTGAGGAAGACCAGAACCTCTAGGATGTTTCTAGGGAAGTTGAGAAGTTAATTTGGAAGGGTTTTGCCGAGCTTGAAGGCTCAATGTGGTGTGAGGAAGAGAGGGAGGAGGTGCCCTTTTATAAGGGAGGAGAGGGGCACCTTTGGAATAACTAAAAATATTATTTTATTATAAAGCCAAATTCGGTTTTAAATAGATCCAAATTGATTTATTTCTAAGATAAGGTGGGGATTAGTCTAAATCATCTCATCCAATAGAATTTAGACAAGTTTAGGTTCATATTTTATCCTTATCATTTAGATTTAACATTAAGTTAGATAATTTTACTTTTACCGTGTCTTTTTGTGTTCTTACACTATAATGTTAATAAACATACTATAAGAAGCCAAAAGAACCCCAAGTTGTTTATTATTAATATATAAAACCATTTCTATGTCATTTGGCCGATTTTTAGATTTTTAGGAATAAAATAACAAATAATCATATAATATTTTTTTAAGAACTATTTTATGTCAATTTTGACACTATTTAGTAATTGATTTTTGTGAAACTCTAAACAGAATTATTAGTTCTAAAAAAGTTAATTAAATCAATACTAACATGTCATATTAACTTATAAAATTAGTGGAATGCATAAAATTTCTCAAATTACATTTATTTTGGTATTTATAACATCAATTATGTCCATATTTCATTAATAAGATAATTACTGCGTCATCATTGTGTCATAAATAAATTAAATTATTTAATGTCTAAAATTTACAAATAAAATACAATTATGTAGGAAATATTTTTATATTTCTAATGAATATTTATAGTCGAATTTATCTTATGTATAACCCTATATTAAAAATTCTATACTTATTAAACTTTGATTTTAACTATTTTAACCATTCTTTTAATAAATTAATAATAAATGTCCTAATCTAATCCAAATGGGCCTCAATGGTCATATTTTATTCCTAAGGTTGTTTTTCGTCAAATTACACTTATCCAATATAATTACGAAATGTGTTAGGGTAATAATAATATAATTTTACCCTTAATTACCCTATTTACTTTTAACCGTGGTAAAAACAAGTAAAAAGTTACTATTCACCAAAAATTATTCCTATCTCATTGAACCACATTTTACTTACTGAAATCAACTGTGTCTCTAGGATTTTTTAAATTACACTCACAAAATCGGTAATATTAATTTTTATGAAGAATTCATTTTTTTAACTACCACTTAGTGGTTTCACTATTCATCAAAAAATGAAAGTTTCCAGAAAAATACCAAAAATTAGGCCTACGCTATATTTGATATTATGAACTGAAAAATGATTTCTATTTTACCAAATTCAAAACATATCAGTTGCATTAATTAATTTAGAAATTAATTCCTGCCGTCAAAACAAATAACGTGTTCTTAAGAGATAACAACTATCAAAAGATTGACACTTGTTTATGTCTCGTTTAAATGTGAAATTACATCAATGACCAACATTGTATTAAATTGTAAAAATATATTCTAAATATAATTTAAAACCACTCAAATTAATAATTTGTAACTATTAATTATTTCGATTAAAAAGGTTGTTTTTAATTAAAATTTAGTAATTTTCACTATTCATCAGAAAATGAAAGTTATCCGAAAAGTACCAAAATTTCACCCTAAGCTAATTTCGATATTCCGAATCCAAAAATGAAGTCCATTTTGAAAAATAAAATTTACAAAATTTCAAAAAGTGGTTATTACTATTCATAATGGTTAGTATTATTAATATTTTACTAGCATATCGTTGTTTACTGAAACTCGGTATTGCGTACTACACACGCTACTGAGGAAGGTCGTGATTGCGTGTAATGCAAGGAAAGTCATGGATGCGTGTTGTGCAAGCTCCTTTTGGTGTAGTGCACAACACAAGACATTAATGAAATTAAAAAGAATATTTTTCATAAA
Organism: Viscum album; assembly: GCA_963277665.1. Classification (NCBI taxonomy): domain Eukaryota; kingdom Viridiplantae; phylum Streptophyta; class Magnoliopsida; order Santalales; family Viscaceae; genus Viscum; species Viscum album. The sequence continues at coordinate 999,819,659 of OY728151.1, read as the reverse complement.
ATCTCGGGGTGTTACATTATACCCCCCTTAAAATGAAATTATCCCTCAAAATTCGTCGGGGTTATAAATGGTTTACTACACGAATGTTTCATTAATAGAATCCCGTATCGTAAAAAGGAATAACAAAACCAATCTTTAAAAACAAAAGTATGAAACGTAACGGTTACCCAAATAAACTAATAACTGGGTTTCCATATAGGTGAAAATATGGATATGGAAGAGAAATCTAACCATCATGTTCTGTTGGAGAGTGGTAGAGAACATGGATTTGTAAAAGCCAGAAATCACAAAGCCATAAATTTGTGACGATCTAAGGTACCATCTGATTCATCAGATATAAGAGCACTAGGAAAACATTTTTGGTTTTCAAGATCATTTCCCTAAAGTTGATGAAATTGGAATTAGAAGAAATACTTTTGTGATTTTGGTATGGTCTCACCGTTGGTCATTATTGGGACAATTTCCACTTCATATATTAAAGAAATGAAGTTGAATTTTTCATTCATGATGTGTTATCAGATCGTGTGATAAAATGGTGGGTCATTCCATCTGTCTCAAACAAAAGGTTAGAAAAGTTATCAAATTACATAAGTCCATCTATGGTGAGATTAATCATATATGGTTCCTAAAATGGACTTGTACTTCATATATCATACTGCTTAATATAATAAAACTAGTTTATACTAAACAGGGACTTCCTGTAGGCCAGTGGTAGGCGATAAAGGCCAGTCGCACTTCAATTTTGGGTTCGATTCCCACAGCCTTGTCTGACACGATGGGATGTCGCCCATCCTGCAGGTTGTCCTTTTTCTAAAACTACATTACTATAACATCCCATAAATAATATCAAAAAAAGTTCTATCCTTAAACAATACTAACTTATGTCCAACATAATCCATTCCGATCTTTATGCTTATCTAAAATACTTCGGCCCAAGCTCGTAGTATAAAGAAAATGATTACTTGAAATGTCATCAACCAAGAATGTTAATACCATCATTTATCACCCATATATCATAAGATATATCTTGTTGGTCAAATTACAAACATGTGAATACCTTAATCATATATTCTCTTGAAGAGTGAATACTCATTGAACATTAGTGAAAACTTGAATGCAGTCAAAAGTTAACTCTTTCCACATACCAAAATCCAAAAATTCTATATACTCAAACCATGATACAACCTTCTCCTTATATCAGTCATGAGCTCATGAATACGGTCAAGAATTTCATTTTCTCGTTTTCCTTTCATTATGTGCATATCATCTTTTTTTCAAAAATATCTCAATCACATTCCATGGTTACTGGTGCCATAAAATTATTGAAATCCAATACATAAATATTCCAATATTCCACGATACTATATACAACATTATTTTGGAATCCCATTACATAAACACTTAACCATTCCACCACATTGTTGTCATATTCAACATCGCCAATAGTGATCGCATGTGACTTCCCTTTGCCCTTTGCCTTAAGTGGTTGCTCATATCGATCATCACTAACCCTTGGATTATGGCATTTATTAGCATAATTCCCCATTTCCTTTCACTTGAAGCATTGAAGTGTTGGTGGTGCATTCTCTGCAGTCTTTTCTTTATTCACATCATTAGAAACCCTTTTTCCATTACTTCGACACTCAGCTGCTCGATGACCTTCTTTTCCACACTTAAAACATTTTCGAGTCCCTTTAAGACAATTTACACCATGCTTCTTACCACACATTGAGCATAAGGAAACATTCATCTTCTTTTCACCATTATTCTGAGATTTCTCCTTGAACTACATCTTTCGTTTCTTGTCAAAACTATGAGATGGATAAGTAACACCGACTTCTATTTCTACCTTGATAGAACAACGCACAATTTCTTCATAGCTACTGAAGTCTCTTATAGATAATTCCCTTTGAAGATTTGGTTTTAAGGCACTGAAGAATCGATCAACATTACTTTCAAGTTGGATGATAAATCCAGATGCATACCCTGCAAGCCTTGTAAAATTTGCTTCGTATATACCAACAAATTCATCATCCATTTGGTTTAGTTCAAGAAACTCCTTCTCCATCTTTGTTCGAAGAATAAAAGGGACGTACTTATTGAAAAATAAGTTCTTGAACTCGTCCCATTCCATGGAATCAATTTCATCTGTTGGCCTCGTATTCTAGATAAGATTCCACCATTGATCAGCTTCACCTTCCAAACGATATACAGCTAAGATGACTTTATCATGTTCAGAACATTGAAGAACTGAAAATATCTTTTCAGTAGTACTGATCCATTGTTCAGCAATAAGTGGATCAGAATACCCACTGAAAGAAGGTGGACGTTGCCTCATGAATGACTCAATATAATATTGTTCCCTTCTCTGCTCATTTGGAAGTCCAGAATGATTCATAGCTTGTGTATGTATAGCAATAAGATTTTTCACTCCATCTCCCATAACATTTGTTTGTTCAGGTGGACAATCATTGCATTGTCCATTGCATTGATCAACACGGTTCCCTTGGATTCCAGCCATTGTCTAAAACCCAAATAGAATAGTGTGAGCGGCAAAAATAATGCAAGGGAAAAAAATATAATAAAGGGGGAGTACCTTAAATATCTAATATCTTAGGTTTAATTCAAAGATGGTTATCCTAATTCTAGGACTATAATGTATACTTAACCATAGGGACATCCCTGGACATACCTTAAAAATATCTCTAGGGATCTCACTAAAGTTCTCGCATCCTAGTATCCAAATGTTGACTAAACTGTTCCTCTGATATCAACTGTAGAGACCCTAAGCATGATGTACATGGACATTACGTTACTTTTTCGGAATACCTAGTACATAACAGAAACACACACACAAAAACCGTAATAGTTTACTGTCTTTGAAAATCGGAATATAATCTTTTAATCATGGTGAAAGATCTTCAACATCTCACATAAATATCATCCTTTTTTTCACCTAAAACCATTATTTATATCCTGGGGAAAAGAAAACATAAAAGGGTGAGCTCAAATGCTCAGTAAGGGTAAACAAAAGAAATATCTATCGGATCATATTCATAAGAACATAATATTTTGGAAATATTAACCTGCAAAAGAGATCATAATATCATAAAATGGGATAAATCATAGTAGTGAAATGTATTCCCAATAATCATAACATTAATCATGAAACTTTGTGGAATACACACATAATCATAGAGAATCATTTCTTATTAGTCAAGACTCATTTCCAAGACTATCTTAGTGGACAAAGTCCATTTCTGAACCGAGTTCACTCCTCGTTTCAGTCCTATTTCACTGAACCGGTTTAACCTGTCGCTCCAGCCAAGTTTATCTCATGAGATATAAAATCTTTACACAATGCATTGGAGGGAGATATAGGTCCCACCCATCTCATAATGATACCATTCTTATGTGTGTCACAAAATCATAAACCACACATCATAGCATAACCCATGTAATAAAAATGGGATTCTGGAACATCATGACATCATAATACAATTTATATAAGATAAAGGAATTCATAAAAATAATTCCATAATATCATAATCAAATCAATGTAATAATAGGGATAAAAACAGAACCCTTTATTATCTTAGATGGAAAATAATTTTGATAAAACACATGAACTCCATTCTTGAGGAAAATATCCTTTCTACTTCAAAAACACATTTCCTTTCTTAACATGTCATACAATTCTAAACTAAAAGAAGTTGATTAAAAATAGACTAGAAAACATGTAAAGTAAGCTTCTTGGAAATAATGTTTTAAAAATCCACTCATGCCGTATAAGTTAAAAAAAACATTCTTCTCGTATTTTTGTCGGAAAAGTCAAAAAGTACCTCGTATGAAAAAACGACAAAAGATTCCTTTCATATCTTTTACTAAAAACTCACCGAAGGGTAAAATTGGATATAAACTAATTTATAAGGAAATAAATATTACATATTGGGGAAACATGGATGTGGATGATAAAATACACCCCAATAAATACCAAATTATAAACAATCTCGGATAAAAATGAGATTGTGATATTTTCCCTTACCTTAGGTCCGATTTCCTTCGTAAGTGTCTGAACCTCCTGTATAATAATTTAAATAATTTCATTGACTTATTCCAGAATCATACTCATTGTTATGATATCATATATGGTTCACTTATGACTTTATTTTACCCGTACGTTTGTAAATTCCATGTTAACGATCATTTTGGGTAAAATCATTTCATTTGTCGTCTGTGTTTTGACTTGGAATTAGTCATATGACTACATAGATCATGATTACTTAATTACTTAATATAAAAGATGATTTATACATAATATATATTCAGAATATACATATATATAATAGATCAATAAATTGAAAGAAATACACCGTTCATGGAGACGGTAGGCCGTACATACGCATGAACGATGTTTTCATTTCCTTATTGAGTTGAATGGAATTAATTAGGTGACATACATATATATATACATAAATACAGTATCATTATTATGTCATATATTTCATGATTACTTATTATATATACTTTATAATCATTTATGAATGGTTAATCCTTGAAAATGAATCTCATCGCGTCGTGGAGGCGGTATTCCGTACGTACGCACGAGCGATGATATTGTTCACATGATCGTGGAATTTTATTGGAGTGTATGTATACTATTATAGAATCAATATGACTTTACAATAATCATATATATTTATTTTGTACACCATTATACCCATCCAAGTAATGTGGTGGTGGAAAATTGATTACACCACGGCGTGGAGACGGTATTCCGTACGTACGCACGCGCAGTGATTTCGTTTTCCGTAGGATGGATAGATGGTGAAATAGGGTTGTTCCATACTTATAATAACATATCAGTATATGAGTGATACTGGTGTTATTACTTCATAATGAAACATCCTAAGAAGAAGAAGTGGAAGAAGAAATATAGTTTAAAGAATCGGCAACGGACATTACCTCTTCTTTGAAGCGCCTCTTTGAGATCTCCTTTGAGGGCACTAAATTAGGTCTTTGAGGAAGACCAGAACCTCTAGTATGTTTCTAGGGAAGTGGAGAAGAGAATTTGGAAGGGTTTGGCCGAGCTTGAAGGCTCAATGTGGTGTGAGGAAGAGAGGGAGGAGGTGGCCTTTTATAAGGTAGGAGAAGGGCACCTTTGGAATAACTAAAAATATTATTTTATTATAAAGACAAATTCGGTTTTAAATAGCTTCAAATTGATTAATTTCCAATCTAAGGTCGGGATGGGTAGAAATCCTCTCATACAATAGAATTTAGACAAGTTTAGGTTCCTATTTTAACCATATCATTTTGATTTTACAGTAAGTTAGATAATTTTACATTTACGGCGTCTTATTGTGTTCTTACACTATATGGTTAATTAACATACTATAAGAAGCCAAACGAACCCAAAGTTATTTATTATTAATATATATAGCCTTATCTAACTCATTTTGCCGAACCTTATATTTTTATGAATAAAATAACTATTAATAATATAATATTTGTTTTAAAAACTATTTTATGTCAATTTTGACACTATTTAGTAATTGTTTTTTGTGAAAATCATAACAGAATTATTTTTCAAAAAAAGATAAATAAATCAATACTAAAATGTCATATTAACCAATAAATTAGTGGAATTCATAAAAAGTCTCAAATTACATTTATTTTTGTATTTATAACATTAATTATGTCAATATTTCATTAATAAGATAATTACTGCGTCATATTTGTGTCATAAATAAATTAAATTATTTGATATATAAAATTACAAATAAAATACCATTATGTAGGAAATCGTTTTATATTTCTAATGAATATTTATAGTCTAATTTATCTTATGTATAACCCTATATTAAAAATGATATACTTATTAAACATTGATTTTAACTGTTTTAACCCTTCTTCAAATAAATTAATAATAAATGTCCTAATCTAATCCAAGTGGGCCTAAATGGTCATATTTTATTCCTAAGGTTGTTTTGGTCGAATTACACTTATCCAATAGAATTAGGACATGTTTTAGGGTAATAATAATATCATTTTTACTCTTAATTACCCTATTTACTTTTAACCGTGGTAAAAAAAGTGAAAAGTTACTATTCACCAAAAATTATTCTCCTCTCATTGAACCACATTTCACTTAATTACATCAACCGTGTCTCTCAGATTTTTGAAATTCCACTCACAGAAGCGGTAAAATTAAGTTTTATGAAAAATTCCTTTTTTTAACTACCACTTAGTGGTTTCACTATTAAACAAAAAATGAAAGTTTCAAGAAAAATACCAAAAATTAGGCCTAAGATATATTTGATATTATGAACTGAAAAATGATGTCTATTTTACCAAATTCAAAACATATCAGTTTCATTACTTAATTTAAAAACTAATTCCCGTCTTCAAAACAAATAGTGTGTTTTTAAGAGATAATAACTATCAAAAGATTGACACTTGTTTATGTCTAGTTTAAATGTGAAATTACATCCAATGACGAACGTTGTATTAAATTGTAAAAATATATTTTAAATGTACTTTAAAACCACCCAAATTAATAATTTATCACTTTTAATTATTTACATTAAAAAGGTTGTTTTTAATTTAAATTTACTAATTTTTACTATTCATCAGAAAATGAAAGTTATCCGAAAAGTACCAAAATTTCACCCTAATCTAATTTCAATATTCCGAATCCAAAAATGAAGTCCATTTTGAAAAAAAATTACAAAATTTCAAAAAGTAGTTATTACTATTCATACCGGCTAGTTTTAATAATATTTTAATAGCATATCGTTGTTTAGTGAAACTCGGTATTGCGTACTACAGACGCTATCGAGGAAGGTCGAGATTGCGTGTAATGCAAGGAAAATCAAGGATACTTTTTGTGCAAGCTCCTTTTGGTGTAGCATACAACAGAAGAAATTAATGAAATTAGAAATAATATTTTTCATAAAATCTCGGGGTGTTACAGTCCAGAGGAGAGATGCCTCGTTGTGCACCTAGAGCATCAAGCTCCACCATCTGCCTGCTGCCGCGTGCAGGAGGCTCACTGCAAGGATTACCATGAGGTCAGCTAGTGTCCCCACTAACCTGAAAACTTGCACAACCGCTTCCAGCCAATCCTCGGCTACCTGAGGGACCGTCTCCCTATGGAACCCGGCCAGTCTCTGACGCTGAAACTCGTGCAGTGCACTAAGGCGACGTGCACTCTCAGCGGTTGGGCCTTATGTCATCAGTGGCTCGGCGGGTAGAGGTACCACCGGTTCCTCCTCTGTAAAAGGGACCTGCACTGAGGCCTCGTCGCTTGGTGGGCTGTCGTCTCGCACAAATCTCAGAAACCTAGCTGGCTGCCATCGTGGGGCCATCCTGAAAATAAACAGGTGCGCCATGGTCAAAACAGTATACCTGGTGAGCTGACACACAGTTATCACAAAGAAAACTTTTGAAACAAACATGCAATCAATGTTTTTGTGCATTTAGTCGAAAATCAGAAGTCACTGTCATGGTGTACAGATACATCGGTCTCTGCACCAACACTAGCCTCCCTGGACTGATAACCACACTCAATACCCTTAACACTATTTCTTTACATAGAAGAAAGATTAGAGGCATGAGTTATGCGCTAGAACCGAACTCCTCTGATACCAATTTGTCACGACCCATCCTCGAGACTCGTGTCGTGACTACCCCAAGCACGACTTCCATAGGCCAGGGGCTGGTGACTAGCACCAAGGAGTAAATTCCGACAAAAAGGGGAAGGCATTTCCTTTATAAAGTAAACAACCACCACAGATTAAGACAAAAGAAGTAAACACTAAGTAAACTAAGTACAATAGTAAGTGCAGAAAGTAAATGGGCCAGTATACAAACCCAAACTGAAAATAAAGTACAACTTGAAAAAAAGTACAGCAACAGAAAGTAAAGCATAATCATTGAGCCATCCACTAGAAGTCCCACCTGAAGGGTGGGTACAGATAGCCTCTTTAGCTCCTTGGGTCCAGCCGTCCGCTACATGTACGTCCCGCCCAGTGGTCCACCTCCAGGTACCGACTACTCCACAAACCTCAACCACGATCAGCGTTGTCCGTCGTCTGTATCCAACACAACGTAGTGTGGGCATAGCCTATGTCGGGGTGAGTATATGCTACTCAGTAGGGACCCCGAGACCACCGAAGGTCTCCCAGAATCCACAAAAGATAATCCACAAAAGAAATATTCAATCATGAAGTAACATCCAACACTACTTAGGTATATTCCCATACATATACCTAAGTCATCAATTCCAGTTCATCTCCAACATTCGTGCCCAAGTTCAATAATGTCCACATAGGATAGTACAACACAATCCACACAATAAATCACAACAAAATTTACATGGGAAGCAAGTCAATCAAATCAAAGATAATGATTGAAAGTGAAGACTCAGCTCACACAGGCATACTTCTTCGTAAGGTGATATAGATGATCAGATGTAGCGACTGATTCATCTAAACTGATACCCACATAGGATACTAAACTAGATAAGCTGTCGGGCCCATGTAGGATACAAGACCATCTACTCTGACAGACCCACGTAGGATACCAGAACAGAGTCAAACAATGTTGGACCCACGTAGGATACAAGAACAGTAGTACTGTCGGACCCACATAGGATAAAAGAACAGTAGTCATCGTCGTCAAACCCACGGAGGATTTCAGTATGGTAGTCATCGCTGCCGAACCCACTGAGGAATTCAATGCAGTCGTCATCGCTGCCGAACCCACGAAGGATCTCAGTGTAGTCGTCATCGTTGTCGCAGTCGCAGCCAGCTCTAGGGTTCCCGCACACAGCATGCTCGATTCCGAGAGGGTCCGCTCAATGAGCCAAGGGGGTCGATACATCAAATGACACGTAGTCCGGAGTTGATGTTTCCAAAAGTTACGTCTCGTCGATAGGAACTCAACACGACAGACGGCGCATCAATCAGACGCCTGGTCTGAGAGTCATTAGCTTTTTTGTTCTAGGGGCCCTGTTGGTTTTTAATTCAAAACCAGCCCGAACATACTCCAATTTTTTCCAAACCTCAAGTGGAGTAATCCAAAATGTCCGTCTCACTAAGTGGAATCAAAAAAAGTCGACGGTGCGTCCATCGGACGTCCGGAGCTCAAGTTATAAGTGTTTCTGCTCCAAGGACCCGGTTGGTTTTTTTGATCGAACCAACCCATCTGTACTCCAACGTTCTCCTAAACCTTTAGTATAATATACCGAAACGACCGTCTCGATCCAAGGATCGCAATTCAACTGACGGTGCATCGATCGGAGGTCCGTAAACCAAGTTACAGGAATTTAAACAAATCTATCTGGTTATAGGGGGTTTTGGGCCCGGACCGACCCGACCCAAGACCCCCTGGGTCTTCCCAAACCGGGTCGACCCTACCCAGCTCGGGGTTCGGCCTGGTGGGCACGGCCCGGCTCGGCCTGCGTGGCCCGGCCCGGCCTGAACGGCCTGGGCGGCCGGTTGTCCTGGCGCGGGCGCGGGCCGCGTGGCCTGCTCGGCGCTGGTCGAGCTATCCCGGAAGGGAGGGGGTGTGATGCCACCCTGTTTTGAAATGGCATCCCCCACATGGGGGCTGCTCCCTTTGACAGACGGGGGTTACGACCCCCGGCCTTCTCCGAACGGCCGGCCCGGCTGGTCGGCCGGTGCCGCCGCAGTGGGACCCCACAGTCCTGCCCCTCCAACGCGCCTGCGGTCGGCAATTCCGGCTGCCACTCCTTGCTCCGCCACGGCCAAAGGCCACAACCTTGGTCCAACCGGCACGACGCGACGGCACTACGCCCCTCCACCGCGGCCCCTCTCCAGCCGCGGCATATTTCGGCCTCAACGGCGCGGCGCGACGGCGCCCCGCTTCTTCGACGCATTCCTCCAAGTTTCTACATGGTGTTGTTGCACCGCACCACCTTCATTAGAGCCGCAATGAACACAAAAACAAAGGGGGAGGAGGGTCAACTGTGTTCGTGCAGTCTGACCTCCTCCCATTAAATAGATAACAAGCGGCCCAAAGAAAATGACGATGAACGGCAAAGAATGTTCACGAACAAAATCAAACCCCTACCTCGATAACGAGTTGACGATCAATGAGCGTCGCGGAAAATGACGTCGTGGGGTGTGGCTCCGTAGACGTTGACAGAGATTTTCTGAGGTGAAATGGTGTCTCCCTTTCATTGACGCAAGAAAAAGAATGAAGGAAGGCGCTTCAGTGTTCCTCGTGTTCTTCAAGTAGGATGATGATGTTCTTCGATAGTAGAACTCTCCCTCTCTCGACACAACGAAGCAACCATAATAAAATAAGTCTTTAGCCTTATTTTATTACTTTTGCCAACAATTTTAAAATTCAAACATTCATAATTTAATTCACTTCATTTAATTAAACATAACTTGTCAAAATTATTTGAATTGATAAGTTGGAAACTTTAATGACAAAAGAGGTTTAAAAAAGGAGTTAAGGAAAAATGAAAAGGTGGGGGCTCTTGTGGGCCCCACCTCATCTTAAATCCTATCAAGGGGGGTTAGAAAATTAGTGGGTCCCACCCCGACTCCCTCACATGGGATAAACCACTTATGAATGTGGAATAAAAATTGTAACACGATTTTTATTTCATATTAATCTTAATCCCTTTTTTAAACAACTAATTCCGAGCAAACACAACTCCAGAAAAGGTCACCCTAAGCGAAAACTGAGGTTGTGGTTTCATCAGTGCCCTCGGATTTCGATTCCGAGAACCGGTTAAAAAGTTAGGAAAACCCGCTCATTTTTTCACTGAACGTACCCGAGCTAAACTTTGGAAATTGATTCTGGGCACAATGGGCCTCAGAATCAGGTTCCGTTAGATACTGCGTACTCGTAAAATCCCAAAGAAAACTAAGAAATAATTTCCCTTGAAATTTACACGTCTTTACATCAAAGGAGGCATCCGCGAGGCCGCCTTGGCATTACGGGTGAAAGGTAGCATCGTAGATGCCTCCTTTGCACTGCCGGTGCAGATTGGTGATGTGGCAAAGGCAACACCCGCGGTGCCGCCTTTGCCTCCGTGCCTTATAAAAGGGAATTGCCCCCTCCCCTTCTCCTCACTTCCATACATCCATTATGTCTCAATTTCTCTCTTTTGTTGCGGCCTTCTGTGGTTTGAAATTTTTGGAAAGCTTTTATAGTTATGGTTTTTAATTTAATGTTTTTTATTTTGAGGAATTGTTTTTAGTTAAATATTTTTATAATTTTAATTGTTTTATTTAGTTGAATTTTTTATAGTTAAATATTTTAAATCTTTAATAGTTTAGTTAGTTTTAAATTTTTATGTTTATTAGATTGTTTATATATATTTAGGAATTATAATTGTCATTAATATAAATTAATTTAGGATTATTTTAATGAAATTTTGGTAGCATAATGACTATGTTATCTAAGCAATGAAATCCTTTTCTGGATACAAAAAAGTGATTGTGGCTCTGGTACTGATGTACCTTGGGGTAAAACCCGAAAAAACCTATTTGAGCTAGACTCGAACGGGAATTGGTGCACGACAACGGGCCTTACTTCATTCTGGTTTGACACTCCTGGAGGATATACTTAAGATGTGCATATTTCATTATAAACTACTAAAATACCTATGAAAAGAAATGATAAATTGATAATTTAGTAATGATGTTGAGATTTATTATTAGAAATGATTAATTAAAAATTAATTAATAAATAGAGTTAAAAATAAATAAGATGGATTTAAAATATAAATAACATGGAATTAAAATATAAATAAAATGGATTTAAAATATAAATAACAGCATGATAAAATATAAATAATAGTACGTTAAAATATAAATAACATGGAGTTAAAATATGAATAACATGAAGTTAATATATAAATAACAGCATGTTAAAATTTAAATAACATCGAGTTAAAATATAAATAACATGGAGTTAAAAAATAAATAACAAGAAGTTAAAAAATAAATAACATGAAGTTAAAATATAAATAACAGAATGATAAAATATAAATAACATGGAGTTAAAATATAAATAGCATGGAGTTAGAATATAAATAATATGGAGTTAAAAAATTAATAATAGATTGTTTCAGGCTTCTTTCTTTTCTTGTAGTTAATTGAATATCATAATTTCATAAATCACGGGTTTTCTGAAATTTTGATATCCAATTCACTGCATTAAAAACTAGAAGCTTGAAACGTGCTATAATTTATTTTTTAACTCTATGTTATTTATATTTTAACTCACTAATTAAAATGTGTACTAAGAAATATCCTAGATTAGAATATTAGTTCTTTTAAAATTTAAGTATCATAAAGATTGTATAGTTTAGAAGTAATAGTTATTATTTGAATGTGAGGTAAAATCAAACTTATTTTTAATAAGTTGTTTAATTATAGCTTTGAAGTACAAAATCCAACTTATATTGGTAACCATCATTCTGAATGTCACTTACATTATCAAAATCATGATCAGAAAAATTTATTTACGTAGAGTGGAAAGTTTGCATGTGTGTACTTCTATGGTGAGGTTATTCAAACCAAGCAAGGGGCTTCTTACAGTACACAACCTATAGTAGTGGTTAATACAACTGATTTTGTAACCCTTAGTGAACTTCAAGACGGAATTCATGGCTCATTAAATCTAGGACCCGATCAGAAGATCAAGTTAATGAGTTATAGACATTTGCAGTTCCCATACCCATGGTGGCATCTAGATCGTCCATTGGTTAATGATGCACAATGGATCCAACTATTATTTTGTTCTATCAATGGTCATATGGTACCATGAGGAATTTATATTTTGATGTTTTTACTGTACAACATCAAAATCTAGTTGTACAAATACATAGACTTACATGAGTCATTTAAGATAATCCGCACCCATGAAGTTGAGACTATTCCAAATGTTGCAGAGGAAAAACTACTTGATCTCCCGGATATACATGTTAACTCGACATCTGATGAGGAGTTTTGTAATAACGAAACAGATGGTGATAGTAGTGCTGATGGGGAACAATGGAAGTTTCGATAAATTCATTAGTTGTACAACATTCTCGACCTACAATAAATCATCCACTGCTCTTTTCATCTTGGTCAGAAGAAATGACACGTCTTCCTGAATTTTAACATAACGTTCTCACAGTGGCAACTGAGTTTGCTGGAGTTATATGAGATAGGTTTAGTGAGATGGACAAAACTTTATATGTTGGAAGGAATTTTCCAATTAATGATGTATTAAAAAATATGCTAAAGATATTTTACATTGAGAGGCAACGTAGCTATTTAGTTTATGAATCAGATCATAGGAAATATGGAATATGATGTGAGAAGTATGGGGATGATTGTTGATTTTTATTGAGGGTGATTCTAGACATTGAATTTGGATGTTGGAGATTCTTGAGGATTAAGGCAGCTTATAATTGCATTCAGCAAAGCCTGACACGATATCATACATCATTAGATGCAGAATTTGTGTCATCCATTGTTATTGAGATGATTAGAACATGTCAAGAATTTCTGATATCCCTTATTCAAGAGAGGATACAACATAAATTCTGTTATAAGATATCCTATAATAAGGCATGGAAGGCGTAACATAAGGAAATTGTGAAGGTCTATGGTGATTGGGATGACTCATATCGGGTGTTGCCGCAATTTCTAGCCATACTTAGGAATCATAACCAAGTTGTCTTCCATATGGATACAAAAAAACATGTGTCTCCTGATAACCCACTTGATCAATCTCGTGTTCAATTTCATCGGTTGTTCTGGGCATTCCTTCCCTATATCTCCGCCTTTCATTTCTACAAACAGTTTATTCAGTTTGATGGAACATTTTTGTATGGAAAATACAAGGGCGTATTGTTGATTGCGGCAACCCAAGATGGAAACTGTTCACCTCTTCCACTTTCATTTTCCATTGTAGAGAAAGAAAACTATGAATCATGGAGTTGGTTTTTTGCATGTATCAACACATATTTCCCCAACATTCGCGGTGTTTGTATGATATTTGATTGGCACCAGGAAATTAATGAAGAAATCAATGCAGATCCTGATACATGGCGTTACCCAAATGCACATCATTGGTTCTGCATTAGACACATTGCTAGCAACATGCATAGAAAATTATGCAACAAACCGATGAAGAAGGCGATCACCAGACTTGGTACGCATTGTATAAGTTATTTTTTTTGTATATCAACGTAAAGATAAATTCAAAATATGTGAAATATCATTTATTCTATGTATCATATGACTCCGATCAAAGACAATTTGAAGAACGTTTCGAACAAATACGTCAGGTTAATGATGAAGTTTAAGATTATATGATGCGAATTCCAAAAGAAAAATGGGCATTTGCATATTATGGGGAGAAGAGGTACAGACACATGACCACCAACATTATAGAGTGCATCATTTGTGTCTTCAAAGGGATTCACAACCTACCTATAACTGCCCTAGTTCAAGAGATGTTATATCATTGCGTGAAGTACTTTGTTGATAGAGAAAAACTAGCATCGGATGGAATAAATCCGGGGCTAACGTATGGAAGACATTTTCAATGAGATATTGAAAAAAATATTAAAGAAGCTTCTGGTTATCATGTCTGCCTATTTCGACGAGACGACTCTCGATTTGAATTTCAAGAGAAGTCGAAACCCACCACAAATAGCATTGGTGAAAAAATGGTGGTATTACTAGAAATGAGGCAATGACAATGTGGAAGCTTTCAGGCCTGACAGTTTCCATGCTCACACGTCATCACAACATGTTCCTCTGTTAACATATCATGGGAAGCATATGTTGATCATGTGTACCGGATGAACACAATTGCTAACTGTTACATTGCACCATGGACACCTACTGGGGAGTTTCGTTATTTCTCAATGCCATAAGGTCAACCAATAGTGGTACCTTATATGAATCGGTTGTGTCCTCATGGGAGACTGAAGGCCAGCAGGATGCAAAATGAGATGGAGTGGCCTCAAGAACAAGGACAGAGTTTGAGATGCACCATATGTCATCAGGAAGTTAATAATCAAAAACAATACCCTAACATTGTTGGGTCGAGTTCACACTCCATGCCACAATAATGTATTTGTCGTTATTGGTAGATTCTCATATTATAAATTTTATGTTGTTATCTCTTCAATTGACCTCTGTTTTCTTACCCCCAAAAAATAAAATCATAATAGTAAACCCAGAAACATATTTTTTATACCGTAATCCTATTAATCTAAACCATAATCCTAAAAATCATTTCTCAAAGCATTAACCTAAACCATAAAATGTGAAAAGAAATAAAAAATCCTAGTTCCAAAAGGTAACATGTAAAACCATATTCTTTAAATCCTAAAATTGAAAACATGAACCGTAAGCCCAAAAACATATTCCCATTACATTGGTTTTCAAAACATTATGTGATTGAGAAAATAATCCTGAAACATATGACCATATTGTCTAGTACAATCATATATCAATATAAATAATGTGTCCTAAGAATCCCTATAACTCATGCATAAAGTTCTTGGGAATAAAGGAGCACCCCAGAAATTGAACCCTCCTACATTGTTAATGAAGTCATAAAGAAAAATAAATCTTGATCTAGTAATAGAATAACACCCCAAAAACTGAACTCTCTTACAATATCAAAATATGAGCCTTAGTACTACACCTTCCACCTCTATACCCAAGGATCACATTTGAGATATAAATAAAATTATTTTGAAAGGGCATTATAACATTCAAAAATAACAAAATACCCTTTCTTGATATGAACACATTCTTTGAAAACTAGTTCACACAATATTTCACAATTTTTTAAAAACAACCTTCTATTTACCAAAATTAGGGGAAACCATATTTTATCAAAAACCCTTTTAAAAAATAAAACTTTCATGCCATTTATTTTATAAAACAATTTACAAAACAATGTGAAATCATGATTAATACAACATAGATTAGAGATATAACTATTTATAGTTCGTGAATGATCCATGATGTGAACCCTTGATAAAACATTATTTGTTTATATGCAGATGACTAACACCAAAAAAATTTCTGGTTTTTATGTTTATAGTATACTTGTATGTGAGTGTTTGGAATGGATAGATCAAGGAGGTCCTATAGTGGCCTTTTGAATATGATAAAAGATAAAGATTTGGTGATGATGAGTTCAATAGGATATGTGGAATCATTGGTGTCTTCATCTGATCAACTGGACATGTGGAAATGGGGTGACAATTGTAGAATAAATTTTAATGGTTGGATGCATGGTGGTGTTGAAAGGGATGATATTTGCAGGAATGGGAACGTATGATAATTTCAAGTGAATTACCTTTGAACAAACCATTATCCGGACGGATGTGGATATGGATAGGGACATGGTGGGTGGAAGAATAGATTTCATTGTTCCATAAAAGGAGATATAACATGTTTTCATGCATCAAAGATTATAGATGTATGTGATACTTGTGACACCGTGCATCCTATTTATGTGGGGTTTACTCATATATGTTTAATGAATGTTTAATGTTTCATTTATCTTGGTCTTATGGTTTATATTTTATAGTCTTTCAGTTTCACGTACTTGAAACATTTCTAAGTTTCATGTAGGCAGTTATTAAAGCTAAAAATTTATCTTTCATGAATAGTTGTTATGAAATGATTTGCATTTACAAAAATTGGTTTTATGTTTAATTAATGTTTATGGTTTCTTTTAAATTGGTCTTATGGTTTATATTTTATAGTCTTTCAAAGTCACGTACTTGAAACATTTCTATGTTTCAAGTAGACGGTTTTGAAAGCTAATAAATTATTTTTCATGAACAGCTGTTATGAAAAGATTTGTGTTTACAAAAATTGGTTATATATTTAATGAATGTTGAAGGTTTCGTTTAGATTTGTCTTATGGTTTATATTTTATAGTATTTCAAAGTCACCTACTTGAAACATTTCTATGTTTCATGTAGGTGGTTTTGAAAGCTAATAAATTATTTTTCATAAATAGTTGTTATGAAATGATTTGTGTTTATATCAATTGGTTATATGTTTAATGGATGTTTAATGTATCGTTTAGATTGTTCTTTTAGTTTATATTTTATAGACTTTCAATGTCACGTACTTGAAACATTTCTATGTTTCAAGTAGGCGGTTTTGAAAGCTAATAAATTATTTTTCATGAACAGTTGTTAGGAAATGATTGTTGTTTGCAAACATTGGTTATATGTTTAATTAATGATTAATGTCTCATTTAGATTTGTCTTATGGTTTATATTTTACATTCTTTCAAAGTCACGTACTTGAATTATTTTTAACTTTCATGTAGGATATTTTGAAACAAAATTTTAAAAACTAGTAATTTTTTTTGTTGGGTGAAAGGCAGAATCCTCCTGAACATTTTTTATGAATTATGTAAATAAATAAATATATAAACAAAACAAAACAAAACAAATGTCAATTTTTTTCCCAGCGGAAAGGCGGCATCCCTGGTGCTGCCTTTCAGCCCCAGTAGAAACGCGGCAGCCACGAAGCCTCCTTTCACCTGTAATTAAAAGACGGCATCCACGATGCCGCCTTTCAGGGGCATTTAGAAAAAAAATCGACTTAACCTTTTTTGATTTTTTTAAATTGTATTAAGAAAAAATCCCAAAGTTACTATTCACCAAAATTATTTTCATCTTATTGAACCACATTTTACTTACTAATAACAACCATGTATGTTTAATTTTATTAATTTTATTCACATAAGTGGTAAAATTTCATTTAAATGTAAAAGTTAGTTTTTTAACTACTACTAAGTTATTTCACTATTCATCAAAAATTGACGTTTTTCAGAAAAATACCAAAAATTTATCCTATGATATGTTTGATAATCGAAATTAAAAAATTATGTATATTTTACCAAATTAAAAACATCTAATTTTCATTATTTAATTTAAAATTAATTCTCCTTGTCATAACAAATAGTGTTGTTTTAAGAAACAATAACTATCAAAAGATCAACACTTTTTTATGTCAAATTTCAAAAATCAAATTAATTCCAATGACCAAAATTGGATTAATTTGTAAAAATATAATCTAATTACACTTTATAACAAATTAAAATGATAATATAACCATATAAATATATTATATTAAAAGGACTTTTATAATAAAATTACAATATTTTTCACTATTCATTAAAAAATAAACTTTATCAAACAAATACTAAAAATTTACCCAAAGTAAATATTTATGTCTAGAATCTAAATAAAATTTTTATTTTAAAAAATAGAACATATAAAAATGAATAAAACTATATTTAAGGAGGGGTTTCCATCAAAAGGCGGTAAATCAACCTTTTAGTGAATATTTGAGTACTTATGCTTAAAATTAGATTGATTACTAATTTAAGCCCATTAATTTTATTGGATAAATTTAAAATCATTTAAAAAACTTTTATAATCATATTTTATATTGTTCTATTCATTCCCGCCAATACAAGGTCTAGGCATTAACTACCATTTAATATAATAATATTATATTATTAGTGTGCAACGTAAGATTTCAAATAAACCCTTTGTTGTGTATCATGTAAGCCATATAACATAGAATGTCTTTCAAAGTAATATTAATATTTAATTAACATATATTAATAAATATGAAAAATGCATTATTCTTTATTTACATGGGATGTTACATCCTTCCCCCATTTTGGGAATTCCGTCCTCGCAGTTTTTTTCACATTCCAAATAAATGGGGTATTTATCCCTCATAACATTTTCAGATTCCCACATTGCCTCTTCAAACATATGGTTTTTCCAAGAAAAACCCCTTACCAGGTGAATTACCATATTCCACAGCACTTGCAATCTACTGTCAAGAATCTGGACTGGTTGTTCCTTAAATAAGAGATTCTCTTCCAATAGAACTATCTATGGGCTTTAAACATGAGATGGATCTTGGATATACTTTCTCAATATTGAAACAAGAAAAATATTGTGTACATTAGATAAAAAAGGGGTAAAGAGACTCTATATGCAACTAATCCGATTTTCTCTAGGATTTCATAAGGTCCAATAAACCTCGGACTCAAAATTCCCTTCTTACCAGAACGCATTATTGAGTCAATAAGGTTTTCCTTATGACTTTCCATTCCTTCTTGTTTTTAAAATCACAAACACCTTATCTTTAAGGGAATTCGCTTTTATAAGGAAAATCGATTTTATAATGAAAAATTATCCTTATCATATTTTCATCCATATATTTCTTATGTATAAGATTCGGATTCATTTCTATATTCTCGGAATCGTTTGAAACTTTGATATAAAGCATTCTGTTTTAGGTTCTGAATACAGGATGAGAACTGTAATAAAGTTTTCACTCTGAATTCCAGATGAGAACTGTAATGAAAGTTTCATTCCGAATTCCGGATACAAACTCTAATAAAGTTCTACTCCGAATTCTCGATACCAAATCTCATTACGAATTCTGATGACGAATTCTCATAACGAATTCTGATGATGAATTCTCATTACGAATTCTTTTGACGAATTCTCATTACGAATTCTGATGATGAATTCTCATTCCGAATTCTCATTCTGAATTCACCTATTAAACAGAATCTGATCATCCTTGCTTTATACACTCCGAATTTATCTAGACACCGAATATTATTTTTGGATTATACTACGAACTTTCATTTTACTTATACTTTTAATATTTTTCTACCCTTTGACATTTTGTTTACACTCCGAATCTTCATTCCGAACTTTTGAGTTAGACTTAAAATGATGTCGTACATTCTGTTACACTTGTTTTGTTATAAAACGATGTCGTCTATTCTGTTATAAACTAACTGTTGGTTAAGTTACACGTGTACAGGTCCCTCCGATTTTTACGGAAAATATGACCGTTAGAAAGGAGGCCGAACTTTCCTATAAATAGGAGATCATTTGAAAGAGCTCACAATAACATCTTCGACACTGTTCACACATGCTGTTGAAGTGATTTCTAGAGAGAGAGGCTCCTATTAACTCTCAAAGCTTCGTGCGACTCCGAATGTTGGTGATTACATTCAAGAACTTCCGGGGATAGGAAGACAGAGGTGCCGACTATCGTGAAGTTCGAGGGCTTCCTTGCTGAGGAAGACAGAGGTTCCAACTACCTTAAAGTTGAGGGCTTGCGGGGATAGTAAGACAGAGATTCTGATATTCGTATCGAGGGATTACCCTATTGTGGGTAAGATAAACTTGCATGAAAGTATAAATCAAGAGACCTTTATCCAAGGTTGTTGGATACCCTTCTCTTTGGGTTAAAAGACTTATATCTTGTTACTTGTAGTTTTACTACTTGTTGGTTTCCGCTGCACATTGTATTGTAAGGAAAGTATAACTTTCTTATACTTCCTTACTTGTACTTTGATAAATTTAGATTCTATACACTTTAAGGTAGAATCTCATATTGTAATATTTTGTTCAATTTTAATTTCCGGATCCATATTTTCAGAACCTACTTTCAAAATCTCTTTCCAGATTTAAGCAAGCACAAAGGACTTGATGTTTATAAAATCATTCCTTATTCCAAGTTTTCATTTGGTGTTAGAGGTGTCATGAATTTGTTTAGTTTAACTTTGTTAAACTTATCCCTTTCCTTTTCTTAAGGAAAACATAGTTATCCGTAACCAACTTTAATGGTTCCAAAGGAATTTTTAAAGTGTACAATTCACCCCACCCCCCTCTTGTATATTGAGAATCTACATCATTATTTTGATCCTACAATTGGTATCAGAGGAGGTATCTGAAATACATATACTCACGTATATGTTTTTCTTTCTCACTTTCTCATTCCGAACTTTTCCATTCAAAATTTTGTCATTCCAAACTTTGTGATTACGAAATTTCTTCTACTAACAAGTTTGTGTGCCGAAGGTTATTTTAAGTATGGCAGGGGTCAATGTTGGTTCCATTGATAATCTAAATCATACAAGACCACCAATATTTGATGGTAATGACTATGAGTACTGGAGAGATAGAATGAAGACTTTTATTATCAATACGGGAGTGGTCAACTTTGTTATGCTTACTGGTGATTATAAAATTCATGATAAAGAAGTTAGAACTTTCACTAACCAGGAAAAGCAAGAGTATCAACTCAATTATAAGGTACGCAATACCTTACATTATTCAATGACCAGAAATATATACAGCCAAATTTCTACTTGTGAAGCAGCTAATTGTATCAGGAAAAAGATAGAGGTTACACACATTGGAACTTCTAAAGTGATTGAAACTAGGAGAGCTATTCTTAGAGCAGAATATCAGGGATTCAATTTTCCGTATGGTGAACCAATCTGTAAAGTTCAACAGAGATTTATGACTATAGTCAACAGCTTATAGTCTATGGGAGAGAAAGTCTTAGATGATGAAGCAATTGTGGATAAGATAATTGATATCATGTCCAATGAGTGGGAATCCAAAAGAACTGCTATAGATGAGAAAAGGAAGGTCACTCAAATTTCACTTGATGAGCTATTCAGAACTCTTCTCCAACATGAAACTATAATGAAGAGAGATGCTGACAACATCAAGAAGAAAAATTTAAATCGTACTGTTTCTTTTTCAACAACATAAAATCAAATGAAAACCAAGACTATCCTACTTCAAGGTTTTTGGTTGCAAGGTATTCATTTTGAATACTAAAGATAACATACATAAATTCGCACCAAAATACGATGAATGAATTTTCTTAGGTTACTCCACAACTTCTAAGGCATATAGAGTTTTCAATAAAAATACTTGTACTATTGAAGAAACAGTGCATGTAAAATTTGATGAGTCAGATCCTTTTGTTTTTAAACCATCCCAACCTACATCCTCTGATGTGTTTTCAAAAACTGATTTGCAACCTTTGATAAAAGAACCTTCTGATAAGGATAATGTTCAAGAATATACTTCTGAAACATTTACCCCAGAAGACTTTCTACCCTATGTTGATTAATAGGTTTCAAAAAACCCAAATCAGGTGTTTATTAAGAATCATCCCAGTGATAGTATCATTGGTGATGTAAATCAACCTGTAAGGACTATGAGTTCCTTGAGAAATGAAGTAGAACATCTAGCATTTCTTTCACAATTAGAACCAAAAATCACGGATGAAGCTTTAGGTTATGATTATTGGATCAAATATATGCAAGATGAACTAAATGAATTTGAAAGGAATAAAGTCTGGACTTTGGTTGAAAGACGTAAGGAAACTTCTGTTATTGGAGTAAAGTGGTTCTTCAGAAACAAAAGTGATGAAAATGGAGTCATAGTTAGAAATAAAGCAAGACTTGTTGCTAATGGCTATAATCAGAAAGAGGTAATAGACTATGAAGAAACATCTTCCCCAGTAGCTATACTTGAATCTATCTATATTCTACTTTCCTTTGCAGCATTCTTTAATTTTAAACCTTTTCAAATGGATGTGAAATGTCCTTTTCTTAAAGGTTATGTCCAAGAGGATGTTCTGGTTGAACAACCTCCTGGCTTTGAAGATAGAAAACATCCTGATCATGTTTTTAGACTTACCAAAGCTCTATATGGTCTTAAACAAGCCCCACGAGTATGGTATGATAGACTCATTGGATTTTTGCTTCAAAATAACTATGTTAATGGAAATTCAGATCGAACCCTTTTTATAAAGAAAGATAAGAAAAATGTTATGATTGTTCAAATTTATGTTGATGACATTATATTTGGTTCAACTCAGCAATCTTTAACCGACTCCATTACAAGTCTAATGAAATCTGAGTTTGAAATGAGAATGATGGGTGAGTTATCATTTTTCCTTGGTTTTCAAATTTCTCAAAAATCAGAAGGAATCTATATATCTCAACATAAGTATATTAAATGTAGAGACCCGAAGCTTGACGTACATGGACATTACATTACTTTTGCGGAATACTTAATACATAACAAAAACAGACACACAAGGATCGTAATAGTTTAGTGTCTTTGGAAACTTGGAACGTAATCTTCTAATCGTGGTGAAAGTTCTTCAAAATCTCCCATAAAGATCTTCCACTTTTTTTCCCTTACCTAAAACTTTTCTTTTGATCCTGAGGGAAAATAAAACATAAAAAGGGTGAGATCAAATGCTCAGTAAGGGTAAGCGTGGATAAAATAAAACATACCAAATACATTTGAACTTAAAAACATGAACATAATATTTAAACATCAAAATCTTTAGCAACGACATAAAACATGAAAGTACACAAGGCATAGATTATAATGGAACATAAACCATGATAAAATAGAATGGGAATAAAACATGTATTTGTGGCATCCATTAAGAACATGTAATGATTTCCATAGTAGGAAAGTCATTGCTGCCAAGACCATCTTAGTGGACAAAGTCCCATTCTGAATCGAGTTCACTCCTCGTTTCAGTCCTGTAACACTGAACCAGATTAAGTTATCGTTCCAGCCATGTCTATATCATGAGATATAAAATCTTTACCCAATGAATTGGAGGGAGATATAGGTCCCACCCATCTCATAATGATACCATTCTTATGTGTGCCACAAAATCATAAATCATACATCATTGCACAACCCATGTAATAAAAATGGGATTCTTAAACAACATGACATAATTCAATAATTCATATAAGAAAAAGGAATTCATAAAAATAATTCCATCACAACATAATCAAATAAATGTAACAATAGGGATAGAAACAGAACCCTATATTATCTTAGATGGAAAATAATTTTGATAAAACACTTGAACTCCATTCTTGAGGAAAATATCCTTTCTACTTCAAAAACATTTTCCTTTCTTAACATGTCATAAAATTTTAAACTAAAATAAGTTGATTAAAAGTAAACGTCAAAACTTGTAAAGGAAGCTTCTTGGAAATAATGTTTTAAAAATCCATTCATGCCGTATAAGTTAGAAAAACATTCTTCTCGTACTTTTTTCAGAAAAGACAAAAAAGTACCTCGTACGAAAAATGACAAAAGATTCCTTTCATATCTTTTACTAAAAACTCACAGAAAGGTAAAATTGGATTTAAATAATTGTATTTTGATGGAAATAATATTACATATTGAGGAAACATGTATGTGGATGATAAAATACACCCCAGTAAATTTCAAAGTATAAACAATCTCGTATAAAAATGAGATTGTGATATTTATCTCTTACCTTAGGTCTGATTTGCTTCGTAAGTGTCCCAACCTCCTGTATAATGATTTAAATAATGTCATTGACTTATTCCAGAATCATACTCATTTTTATGATATCATATATGGTTCACTTATGAGGTTATTTTACCCGTTTTTTTGTAAATTCCATGTTAAAGAGCGTTTTGGAGAAAATCGTTTCATTTGTCGTCCGTGTTTTGACTTGTAATTATTCATATGATTACATAGATCATGATTACATAATTCCAGAATATAAAACATGATTTATATATAATATATATTCAGAATACACATATATATATAATAGATCAGTAAATGGAAAGAAATACATTGTTCATGGAGACGGTAGGTCGTACGTACGCATGAACGCTGTTTTCGTTTCCTTATTGAGTTGAATGGAATTAAGTAGATGACATACGTATATATACACATAAATACAGTATCATTATTATGTCATATATTTCATTATTAATTATTATATATATTTTACAATCATTCATGAATGGTTAACATGGAGAATGAATCTCATCGCGTCGTGGAGACGGTAGTCCGTACGTACGCATGAGCGATGATATCATTCTCATGATCATGGAATTGTATTGGAGTGTATGTATACTATTTCAGAATATATATCAATTTAGAATAATCATATATAGTTATTATTTACACCATTATACCCATCCAAGTAAGGTGGTGATGGAAAATAGATTACACCACGGCGTGGAGACGGTATTCCGTACGTACGCACGCGCAGTGATTTCATTTTCCGTAGGATGGATAGATGGTGAAATAGGGTTTTTTCATACTTATAATAACATATCAGTATATTAGGGATACTGATGTTATTAATTCATAAAGAAAGGACCTAATAAGAAGAAGTGGAAGAAGAAAAAAATTTGAAAGAATCGGTAATGGACATTACCTCTTTTTTGAAGTGCCTCTTTGAGAACTCCTTTTAGGGCACTAAAATTGGTATTTGAGGAAGACCAGAACCTCTAGGATGTTTATAGGGAAGTGGAGAAGAGAATTTGGCAGGGGTTGGACGATATTGAAGTCTCAAAGTGGTGTGAGGAAAAGAGGGAGGAGGTGCCCTTTTATAAGGGAGGTGTGGGGCTGTTTTGGAAAAACTAAAAATATTCTTTTATTATAAAGCCAAATTCAGTTTTAAATAGCTCCAAATTGATTTATTTCGAAGCTAAGGTGGGGATGGGTTTAAATACTCTCATCCAATAGAATTTAGACAAGTTTAGGTTCCTATTTTAACCTTATCATTTTTATTTAACTTTATGATAGATAATTTTACTTTTACTGTATCTTTTTGTGGTCTTACATTATAAGGTTAATAAACTTACTATAAGAAGCCAAACAAACCCCAAGTTGTTTATTATTAATATATATAACCTTATCTAAGTCATTTGTACGAACCATAGATTTTATAAATAAAATAACAATTAATAATATAATATTTGTTTTAAAAACTATTTTATGTCAATTTTGACACTATTTAGTAATTGATTTTTGTGAAACTCATAACAGAATGATTAGTTCAAAAAAAGTTATTTAAATAAATAATAACATGTCATATTAACCTATAAAATTAGTGTAATTAATAAAAAGACTCAAATTACATTTATTTGGGTATTTATAACATCAATTATGTCAATATTTCATTATTAAGATAATTACTGCATCATCTTTGTGTCATAAATAAATTAACTTATTTAAAGTCTAAAAATTACAAATAAAATATTCTTTTATAAGAAATCTTTTTAGCTTTCTAATTAATATATATAGTCGAATTTATCTTATGTATAACCCTATATTAAAAATGATTTTCTTATTAAGCATTGATTTTAACTATTTTAACCCTTCTTTAAATAAATTAATAATAAATGTCCTAATCTAATCCAAGTGGGCCTAAATGGTAATATATTATTCCTAAGGTTGTTTTTGGTCGAATTACACTTATCCAATAGAATTAGGACTTGTGTTAGGGTAATAATAATATCATTTTTTCCCTTAATTACCCTATTTACTTTTAACCGTGGTAAATAAAAGTAAAAAGTTACTATTCACCAAAAATTATATTCATCTCATTGAACCAAATTTTACTTACTGACATCAACCGTGTCTCTCAGATTTTTGAAATTCGACTCACAGAACCAGTAAAATTATGTTTTATGAAAAAATTCAGTTTTTTAACTACCACTTAGTGGTTTCACTATTCATCAAAAAATGAAAGTTTCCGTGGAAATACCTAAGATATATTTGATATTATGAATTCAAAAATGATGTTTATTTTACCAAATTAAAAACATATCAATTACATTAACTAATTTAAAAATTAATTCACATCGTTAAAACAAATAGCGTGTTTTTAAGAGTTAATAACTATCAAAAGATTGACACTTGTTTATGTCTGGTTTAAATGTGAAATTACATCCAATGAACAAAATTGTATTAAATTGTAAAAATATATTCTAAATATTATTTAAAACCACTAAAATTATTAATTTATCACTATTAATTATTTCGATTAAAAAATTTGTTTTTAATTAAAATTTAGTAATTTTCACTATTTATCAGAATATGAAAGTTTTCCGATAAGTACCAAAATTTCACCCTAAGCTAATTTCAATATTCCGAATCCAAAAATGAAGTCCATTTTGAAAAATAAAATTTACAAAATTTCAAAAATTGGTTATTACTATTCATTATGATTAGTTTTAATAATATTTTAATAGCATATCGTTGTTTAGTGAAACACGGTATTGCGTACTACACACGCTATCGAGGAAGGTCGTGATTGCGTGTAATGAAAGGAAAGTCAAGGATGTGTGTTGTGAAAGCTTCTTTTGGTGTAGCGTACAACACAAGAATTTAATGAAATTAAAAAGAATAATTTTCATAAAATCTCGGGATGTTACATTCTACCCCCCTTAAAATGAATTTCACCCTCAAAATTCGTCGGGGTTATAAATGGTTTACTACTTGAAAGTTTCTTTAATAGAAACCCAAATCATAAAAAGGAATAACAAAACCAATATTTAAAAACATAAATCATGAAACTTAATGGTTACCTAAATAAACTAATCACTGGGTTTCCACATAGGTTAAAATATGGATATGGAAGAGAAATCTAACCATCATATTCTGATGGAAAGTGGTAGAGAACATGGATATGGAAAAGCCAGCAATTACAAAGCCATAAATTTGTGACGATCTAAGGTACCATCTAATTAATTAGATATAAGAGCAGTAGGACAACATTTTTGGTTTTCAAGATCATTTCCCTAAAGCTGATGAAATTGTAATTAGAAGAAATACTTTCGTGATTTTGGTATAGTCTCACCGTTGGTCGTTCATTGGGAAATTTCCACTTCATCTCTTAAATAAATGAAGTTGAATTTTTCATTCGTGATGTGTTAGCAGATCATGTGATAAAATGATGGGTCATTCCATCTGTTTCAAATAAAAGGTTAGCAAAAATTATCAAATATACATAAGTCCACCTATGGTGAGATTAATTATATATGGTTCCGAAAATGGACTTATACTTCTTATATTATACTTATTAAAATAATAAAACTAGTTTCTACTAAACAGGGACTTCCTATAGGCCAGTGGTAGGCGATAAAGGCCAGTCTCACTTCAGTTGTGGGTTCGATTCCCACATCCTTGTCTGACGCGATGGGCTGTCGCCCGTCCTGCAGGTTGTCCTTTTTCTAAAGCTATATTACTATAACATCCCATCAATAATATCGAAAAATGTTCTATCCAAACTTATGTCCAACATAATGCATTCCAATATTTAGGCTTATCTAAAATACTTCGGTCCAATCTCATAGTATAAAGAAAATGATTACTTGAAATGTCACATAACAATCACGTGAATGCCAACATTTATCCCCCAAATATCATAAGATATATCTTGTTGGTAAAATTACAAACATTTGAATACCTTAATCATGTATTCTCTTGAAGAATGAATACCCATTGAACCTTAGTGAAAACATGAATGTAGTCAAAAGTTAACTCTTTCCACATACCAAAATCCAAATATTCTATATACTCAAACCATGATATAACCTTCTCCTTATATCAGTCATGAGATCATGAATATGGTCAAACATTTCATTTTCTCGTTTTCCTTTCATTATGCGCATATCATCTTTTTTTCCAAAAATATCTCAATCACATTCTATGGTTACTGGTACCATTGAAAACTGCAATAGACCAATACATAAATATTCTAATATTCCACGATACTATAGACAACATTATTTTGGAATCCCATTACATAAATACTTAATCATTCCACCACATTGTTATCTTATTCAACATCGCCAATAGTGATCGCGTTTGAATTCCCTTTGTCCTTTTCCTTAAGTGGTTGCTCCTGTCGATCATCACTAACCCTTAGATTAGGGCATTTATTAGCATAATGCCCCATTTCCTTGCACTTGAAGAATTGAAGTGTTGGTGGTGCGTTCTCTGCAGTCTTTTCTTTATTCACATCATTAGAAAACCCTTTTTCCATTACTTCGACACTCAGCTTCTCGATGACCTTCTTTTCCACACTTAAAATATTTTCTAGTCCCTTTAAGAAAATCTCCACCATGCTTCCTTCCACAATTTGAGCATAAGAAAAAATTCATCTTTTTTTCTCCATTATTTTGAGATTTCTCCTTGAACTCAATCTTTCATTTCTCGTCATAACTATGAGATGGATAAGTAACACCATCTTCCATTTCTACCTTGATTGCACAACACACAATTTCTTCATAGCTACTGAAGTCTCTTATAGCTAATTCCATTTGAAGATTTGGTTTTAAGCCACTGAAGAGTCGATCAACTTTACTTTCAGGTTGGATGATCAATCCAGATGCATACCTTGCAAGCCTTGTAAAATTCGCTTCGTATATACCAACAGATTCATCATCCTTTTGCTTTAGTTCAAGAAACTATTTCTCCATCTTTGTTGTAAGAATACGAGGGAAGTACTTATTTAAAAATATGTTCTTGAACTCGTTCCATTCCATGGACTCAATTTCATTTCATTGCCTCGTATTCTTGATAAGATTCCACCAATGATCAGCTTCACCTTCCAAACGATATACTACTAAGATGAATTTATCTTGTTCAGAACATTGAAGAACTGAAAATATCTTTTCAGTGGTACTGATCTATTGTTCAGCAACAAGTGAATCAGAAGACCCACTGAAAGAAGGTGGACGTTGCCTCATGAATGAATCAATGGAATTTTGTTCACTTCTCTGCTCATTTGGAAGTACAGAATGATTTATAGCTTGTGTAAGTATATCAATAAAAATTTTCATGCCATCTCCCATAACATTTGTTTGTTCAGGAGGACAATCATTACATTGTCCATTGCATTGATCAACACGGTTCCTTCGGGTTCCAGCCATCGTCTAAAACCCAAAAAGAATAGTGTGAGAGACAAAAATCATGCTAGGGAAAAAACATAATAAAGGGGGAGTACCTTAAATATCTATCATCTTGGGTCACTGTAATTCTAGTACTATAACCTATACATATACTTAAACTTAGGGACATCCCTATACATACATTAGAAATATCTCTATAGATCTCACTAAAGTTCCCGCATCCTAGTTTCCAAAGGTTGACTAATCCTTTCCTCTGATACCAACTGTAGAGACCTGAATCTTGACGTACATGGACATTACATTACTTTTGCGGAATACTTAATACATAACAAAAAAAGACACAGAAGGATCGTAATAGTTTAGTGTCTTTGTAAACTTTGAACGTAATCTTCTAATCATGGTGAAAGATCTTCGACATCTCCAATAAAGATCTTCCACTTTTTGTTTCCTTACCTAAACCCTTTCTTTTGATCCTGAGGAAAAATAAAACATAAAAAGGGTTAGATCAAATGCTCAGTAAGGGTAAGCATGGATAAGATAAAATATACCATATACATTTGAACTTAAAAACATGAACATAATGTTTAAACATCAAAATCTTGAGCAACGACATAAAACATGGAAGTACATTAGGCATAGATCATAATGAAACATAAACAATGATAAAATAGCATGAGAATAAAACATGTAATTGTGGCATCCATTAATAACATGTAATGATTTCCATAGTAGCCAAGGCATTGCTGCCAAGACCATCTTAGTGGACAAAGTCCCATTCTGAATCAAGTTCACTCCTCGTTTAAGTCCTGTAACACTGAACTGGATTAACTTACCGTTCCAGCCATGTCTATATCATGAGATATAAAATCTTTACCCAATGCATTGGAGGGAGATATAGGTCCCACCCATCTCATAATGATACCATTCTTATGTGTTCCAAAAAATCATAAGTCATACATCATTGAAAAACCCATGTAATAAAAATGGGATTCTTAAACAACAAGACCTCATACAACAATTCATATAAGATAATGGAATTCATAAAAATAATTTCATCACAACATAATCAAATCAATGTAACAATAGGGATAGAAACAGAACCCTATGTTATCTTAGATGGAAAATAATTTTGATAAATCACATGAACTCCATTCTTGAGGAAAATGTCCTTTCTACTTCAAAAACATTTTACTTTCTTAACATGTCATACAATTTTAAACTAAAAGAAGTTGATTAAAAATAAACTTGAATACTTGTAAAGGTAGCTTCTTGGAAATAATGTTTTAAAAATCTATTCATGCCATATAAGTTAAAAAAACATTCTTCTTGTACTTTTGTCGGAAAATTCAAAAAGTACCTCGTACAAAAAACGACAAATGATTCCTTTCAAATCATTTAATAAAAACTCACCGAAGGGTAAAATTGGATTTAAAAAATGGTAGGTGAGTGGAAATAATATTAAATATTGAGGAAACATGGATGTGGATGATAAAATACACCCCAGTAAATTGCAAAGTATAATCAATCTTGGATAAAATTGAGATTGTGATATTTATCCCTTACCTTAGGTTCGATTTGCTTCGTAAGAGTCCGAACCTCCTGTATAATGATTAAAATAATGTCATTGACTTATTCCAGAATCATACTCATTGTTATGATATCATATATGGTTCACTTATGACTTTATTTTACCCGTTCTTTTGTAAATTCCATGTTAAAGATCATTTTGGGTAAAATCGTTTCATTTGTCGTCCGTGTTTTGACTTTTAATTATTTATATGATTACTTAGATCGTTATTATATAATTCTAGAATATAAAACATGATTTATATATAATATATATTCAGAATATACATATATATAATAGATCAGTAAATGGAAAGAAATACACCGTTCATGGAGACGGTAGGCCGTACGTACGCATGAACGCTGTTTTCGTTTCCTTATTGAGTTGAATGGAATTAAGTAGATGACATACATATATATACACATAAATCTAGTATCATTATTATGTCATATATTTCATGATTACTTATTATATATACTTTATAATCATTCATGAATGGTTAACGTGGAGAATGAATCTCATCGCGTCGTTGAGACGGTAGTCCGTACGTACGCACGAGCGATGATATCGTTATCATGATCGTGGAATTGTATTGGAGTGTATTTATACTATTTCAGAATCTATATCACTTTACAATAATCATATATAGTTATTATGTACACCATTATACCCATCCAAGTATGGTGGTGATGGAAAATAGATTACACCACGGCGTGGAGATGGTATTCCGTACGTACGCACGCACGGTGATTTCGTTTTCCGTAGGATGGATAGATGGTGAAATAGGGTTGTTTCGTAATTATAAGAACATATCAGTATATTAGGGATACTTATGTTATTACTTCATAATGAAACAACCTAAGAAGAATAAGTGGAAGAAGAAATAAAGTTGAAATAATCGGTAATGGACATTACCTCTTCTTTGAAGCGCCTCTTTGAGACCTCATTTTAGGGCAATAAAATTGGTATTTGAGGAAGACCAGAACCTCTAGGATGTTTATAGGGAAGTGGATAAGAGAATTGTTCAGGGGTTGGCCGAGAATGAAGGCTCAAAGTGGTGTGAGGAAGAGAGGGAGGAGGTGCCCTTTTATAAGGGAGGAGAGGGGCTCTTTTGGAAAAACCAAAAAGATTATTTTATTATATAGCCAATTTCGGTTTTAAATAGCTCCAAATTGATTTATTTAGAAGATAAGGTGGGGATGGGTCGCAATCCTCTCATCCAATATAATTTAGACAAGTTTAGGTTCCTATTTTAACTTTATCATTTATATTTAACTTTAAGTTAGATAATTTTACATTTACCGTGTCTTTTTGTGTTTTTACACTATAAGGTTAATAAACTTACTATAAGAAGCCAAACGAACCCCAAGATGTTTATTATTAATATATATAACCTTATCTAAGTCATTTGGCCGAACCTTAGATTTTTAGAAATAAAATAACAATTAATAATATAATATTTGTTTTAAAAACTATTTTATGTCAATTTTGACACTATTTAGTAATTGATTTTTGTGAAACTCATAACAGAATGATAAGTTCGAAGAATGTTAATTAAATCCATAATAACATGTCATATTAACCTAGAAAATTAGTGGAATTCATAAAAAGCCTCAAATTACATTTATTTGTGTTTTTATAACATCAATTATGTCAATATTTCATTAATAAGATAATTACTGCATCATCTTTGTGTCATAAATGAATTAACTTATTTAAAGTCTAAAAATTAATAATAAAATATATTTATGTATGAAATCTTTCCAGCATTCTAATTAATATTTATAGTCAAATTTATCTTTTGTATATCCCTATATTAAAAATGATTTTCTTATTAAACTCTGATTTTTACTATTTTAACCCTTCTTCAAATAGATTAATAATAAATGTCATAATCTAATCCAAGTGGGCCTAAATGGTCATATTATATTCCTAAAGTTGTTTTTGGTCGAATTACACTTATCCAATATAATGAGGACATGTGTTACTGTAATAATAATATCATTTTTACCCTTAATTACCCTATTTACTTTTAACCGTGGTAAATAAAAGTAAAAAGTTGCTATTCACCAAAAATTATTTTCATCTCATTGAACCAAATTTTACTTACTGACATAAACTGTGTCTCTCGAATTTTAGAAATTCCACTCACAGAAGTGGTAAAATTATGTTTTATGAAAAAAATCAGTTTTTTTACTACAACTTAGTGGTTTCACTATTCATCAAAAAATGAAAGTTTCCAGAAAAATGCCTAAGCTATATTTGATATTATGAATTCAAAAATGATGTTTATTTTACCAAATTCAAAACATATCAGTTACATTAACTAATTTAAAAAATAATTCCCGTCGTCAAAACAAATAGCCTGTTTTTAAGGGATAATAACTATCAAAAGATTGACACTTGTTATGTCTGGTTTAAATGTGAAATTACATCCAATGAACAACATTGTATTAAATTGTAAAAATATATTCTATATATAATTTAAAACCACTTAAATTAATAATTTACCACTATTAATTTTTTCAATTAAAAAAGCTGTTTTTAATTTAAATTTAGTAATTTTCACTATTCATCAGAATATGAAAGTTATCCAAAAAGTAACAAAATTTCACCCTAAGCTAATTTCAATATTCCGAATCCAAAAATGAAGTCCATTTTGAAAAATAGAATTTACAAAATATAAAAAAGTTGTTATTACTGTTCATAACGACAAGTTTTAATAATATTTTAATAGCATATCGCTGTTTAGTGAAACTTGGTATTGCGTACTACACACGCTATCGAGGAGGGTCGCGATTACGTGTAATGAAAGGAAAGTCAAGGATGCATGTTGTGAAAGCTCCTTTTGGAGTAGCGTACAACACAAGACATTAATGAAATTAAAAAGAATATTTTTCATAAAATCTCGGGGTGTTACATTAAAGATCATCTCAAAATGTATGGTTATGAAAACACTAAGAGTATAAGTACTCCTATAGGTACCTCAAACTCTCTAGATCTTGATGAAGCTGGGAAACCAGTAGATCAAACATCTTTCAGAGCTATGATTGGAAGTTTACTTTACTTAACAGGTAGTCGACCAGAATTAATGTTCTCATAATGCTTATGTGCAAGATATCAATCCAATCCTAAGGAATCTCACTTAAAGGCAGTGAAAAGAATTTTTCGCTACCTTAAGGGAACCATGGATCTAGGATTATTCTATACTTCTGGAAATGATTTTGTTCTAAAAAGATTTTCTGATGCTGACTTTTGTGGATGTAGAATGGATAGAAAGAGTACATCCGGAACTTGTCATTTCTTAGGAGATTCATTAGTTTCTTGGTCATGCAAGAAGCAACATTCTGTAGCACTTTCCACTGCTGAAGCTGAATATCTAGCAGCTGGAAGTGGTTTTTTTCAAGTGTTGTTCATGCAACACACTCTCACAGATTATGGCTTGAGTTTTACTAAAACTCAAATTTTGTGTGATAAAACATGTTCCATTGCCATAAGTAATAACCCTGCACATCACTCACGTGCAAAACGCATAGATATTAGGCATCACTTTCTTAGGGATCACACACAAAAAGGAGATAGTATTCTTCAGTTTATGAGAATGCAAGATCAACTTGCTGATATTTTCACAAAATCTTTTCCTTCTGATAGATTTGAATACATTAAACAAAATTTAGAAATGATAACCGTAAGGTAATATTTCTTCATTAACTTCTTGTTGAACATGTCTTCTTATAGTAATAAACTAATTTTCTCAGGGGGAGTACATTTGATTGTTATAGTAACAAATTTTTTCAATGTTTGTTTTAAAACTTTTTGGAACTAAAATTCGGAAATGGAAATTTCCGGAACTGAAATATTCAGAATGGATATTTTCGTAGATAAAAATTCTGGAATGGAAATTTTCGTATTGAAAACTTCCGGAATGGAAAATTTCGTACTGGTATTTCAATAACGATATTTTTGTACCGAGACTTTCATAATGAGTTTTTCGTTTCCAAACTTTTGTAATGAAATTTTCATGCTGAAAATCTTGTAATGTTTTTTGGTTTTCTTTGTTGAGTTTTTCGTAGTGTTTTTTTTTGCGAACCATGTCTTTTCGTAATAATGTTTTTTCGTAGTTTTTTTTGTTCCCCATTACGAATAATCCTCCAAAGCCAGTCCTAAAGGTATGATTTCCTTACCCAAGTTTTCATAATAATACATTACTTGCTGGTGTTCTCTTATATTTAGTTTTTGGATTATAGTTTTCCTAAATCATTGTTTTAATAAAAACCTCAAAAGATCGGATTCAAGTTTTCTTGAGAATTGGATTTCAACCGCCAGATCTTATCTCAACTTGTAACAACTGTTCGATCAACTGAGGAAGTTGAACCGTCTTCTTGTTTCCTATATAAAGGGGACCTCAAATGATTGTCCCAAATCAATTTTGCAAGCTCCTGCGTCCCGAAGCTCTGCCTCTCTATTTTAAGGTCGTTCAGATCTTCAGTTAAGTCCATTCCGAACTTCTTCGAAGTCTTTAGATCTGAATGTCTGTGGAAGCAGCTTCTCAAGACATGCCTTCCTCTAAGCCGATCTCCAAGTGGTTAGTATATACAGAAAGGTTGGTTCATCCCGATTTCTTCAAAAAGTATGATTCTCTTATATCCAAGGACATTAAGCTTAACATATGGGATGATGATGCTGTATCTAAGCCCGGAAATCAAGATGATGTATTTTCGGATTTTCTTATAGAGATCTATGAGACAGTTTCCATCGTAAAGGAAGATTGCAGGGAGAAATTATCGTTTAACTCTTATGGAAAGACTTAGATGATTTCTTATGCCAAGGCAGCCAGCTTGGTAGGGCTGAACAATGAAGGAGAAGCCGAGTTCATTTCTCATGTTTTTCCAGATTCAAAGGGATGCTTCAACAAGGAAAAGGATTTGGAAACTCTCAGAATGTCAGATGATAAGGCTTCGAAGATTGCTTCTCTGTCTACGAATTTCCGGATTCTAGAATTATGGGTACAAGGCCTTATCGTACCGAGAAAGGGTGAAAAAGATAGTATGAAGAAGAGTGAGATCTATATTCTAGATTTTCTAATAAATACGAGGAAGTTTAATCTGATGAAACACATTCTTATCACCATTGAGAATGTTAAGAAACTGAATCTGAGAGCTCAGATCATAATGTATCCAGCAATCATCTTGAAGTTAATAGTTCGGTGCCTTGAGTCTTTCAAGGAGGCTTGCAAGTCTAAGCAAAGAGTTTTCAAGATTATGTTGGTGAGTGATGGTACTCTCAAAAGGATGGATGTAGCCTTCGACAAGATGACCGGCCAGTTTTTTGATTTACCTACTCAAGAAGAAACGGTTCCGAAAGTTCATGAACCTGAATCCTCTATGCCAATGAGGAAGAGAAATTTGAATGAAGTTGAAGTTGAAGCAGAGAATCCCAAATCTAAGGATTTTTATTCCGCACCTCCAAAACTGAAGAAGAAGAAAGCTTACCCAGATGAGGTAGTTGCTAAGTGGAGGGAAATCAAAGAGAAGAGAGTGCAAGGGGAGCCTCAGTTTGGCATGGATCCTGCGGAGGCTACGGCCTTGAAGGAAAGAACAGCAGATGAGCTAGAAAAAACGTGAAAGAAAAGATGCCCAAGAAGAAGATGTCTG
Organism: Viscum album; assembly: GCA_963277665.1. NCBI lineage: Eukaryota > Viridiplantae > Streptophyta > Magnoliopsida > Santalales > Viscaceae > Viscum > Viscum album. The sequence goes on along the minus strand of OY728151.1, from coordinate 999,782,831 downwards.
AAGCTTAGGTGGTTCAGACATTATTAATGTTTACGGAAATGGCCTCCTAAAACATTCATGTTCCGAGATCTTTTTCTTTGGAATCTCTACCTGAGACTCCAGGAAGAAACATTGTCGCTCTGAAAGAGGAAGTTGCTAAGCATGTTGAGGAAGTTGAGCAGGTTGAGAAAGTGGACGAGGAAGAAGAATTTTCTGAAGGTAGTGGTGAGACCGGAGACGTTTTGAAGCAAGTAGATGATTATAAGGGGACACCTTCAGAACATTTGTCACTCTGAGCTTCAGAAGCTGAATCATCTAAGTTAGTCACTCCAGGGAAGGATGAGGAGAAAGGAGAAGAAGAAGTACCTTATCATGCAAAGGAAGAACAACTTCTACATGATATTGCTCAAATGGAGAATTTAGAGGATGGTGCTCAAAAAGTTGTTGATGATGAAGACAATGTTGTTCAAGTGTCTGACAGTGAAAAGAGAACTCCGGAACAAGAATCCATTCCGAAAAAGGACAAGGGAAAGAAACTTGTTGTTGATACCCCGAGCTCCATCGTTGTAAAGAGAAAGGAAGTTGGTGATTCTTCTAAGAAGAATGATTAGTAAAATGAAGAAGAAAATTCTCCACAAAAAGTCTCGGATTCAGAGTCATCTTCGTTGGGGAATGACTTTATTGTTCAGTCATTAAAGAAGTTGGTGGGTACTATTTCGACTTTTTCATGTATTGATTCAAGATGCCAGATGCTCTAACATACTTTGAATCAGAAAACAATCTCAATATCCATGGTTATGGACAAATGTGTTGATATAGAGGCTCAGTTCAAATCTTTCTTTGTCGGCTATGAAGCCCACAAAAGATCTTCCAAGAGAATGACTAGTTGGTCAAGGAAAACTGTAGAAGAGATGAGGCTCTTTGATGAATTCAATGAAAATGTTAAGGATTCCTTTGAGACAAAAGACCGAAAGATAAATGAACTTACTTCATCCTTTGAAGAAAAGATGACAGATGAAAAGAATTTCTGGATTCTTGAAGTCATAGATCTGAATGGGATGCTGAATTCTGTTGCTCAAAACTGGAAGTATGAAAGGGATCATCAGATTGAGTTTGAAGAGAAGTTGTTAAATCAAGAACAAATCTGGAAGGCTTAGGAAGAAAATATTCAAGCTCATGAAGAAAAACTTCAAGACCAGGAAGAAAATATTGAAGCTCAAAGTGCATGAATCGTTGTGTTAGAGAAGCAAGCCGAGGAAGACCATAATGACTTGAAAAAGATAAAGACTATTCATAAGGATCTCATGGAGAATGAAAAATATCCAAAATAGAAAAATCCAATCTTTTGTTGTATCTTAACTTCCTTGTTTTTGATCTTACAAACTTAATGAAAATTGTGCTTGCTTGTCTCTTTTGTTGTTGCTACTAATTTTTCAGGTACTTTGTTATATTTTCCATTCCCTCGGATTCTTTTGGAAAATCACAAAGGGGGAAAAGGAAAAGAACCCTAACAAAGGGTGAAAAAGAGAAAGAACTCTAATAGAGTTTATCTAGGGGGGGGGGTTCATTAAAGAAGATATTCTTATTTATTAATGAATTATCATTCAGGAAATCTAGAATATGATCCTTAGAGATTCATAGCCTAAGGGGGAGTTAGTCGTATTTATCAACATCCATAAGCAAAGGGAGATAAGATTTAAGTTTTTCTTTCTTCTTAGACTTTCTTTTTTGTAAAGATGTTTGTGCTTTCCAAAATGGGGGAAATTGTTGAGTCAATAAGGTTTTCCTTATGACTTTTCCATGCCTTCTTGTTTTGAAAATCACAAACACCTTATCTTTAAGGAAAATCTCTTCTATAAGGAAAATCACTTTTATAAGGAAAAATTATCCTTATCATATTTTCATCCATATATTTCTTAAGTATAAGATTCAGATTCATTTCTATATTCTCGGAATCGTTTGAAACATTGATATGAAGCATTCTGTTTTAGGTTCTGAATGCCGGATGAGAACTGTAATGATGTTTTCACTCCGAATTCCAGATGAGAAGTGTAATGAAAGATTCATTCCGAATTTCGGATACGAACTCTCATAAAGATCTACTCCGAATTCAGGATACGAATTCTCATTAAGAATTCTGATGACGAATTCTCATTACAAATTCTGATGATGAATTCTCATTACAAATTCTATTGACGAATTCTCAATACGACTTCTGATGACGAATTCTCATTCCGAATTCTCACTCTGAATTCACCTATTAAACAGAATCTGATCATCTTTGCTTTATACCCTCCGAATTTATTTAGACACCGAATATTATTTTTGTATTAGACTCCGAACTTTCATTTTACTTATACTTTTATAATTTTTCTACTCTTTGACATTTTGATTACACTACGAATCATCATTCCGAACTTTTTAGTAGGACTTAAAACGATGTCGTACATTCTGTTACACTTGTTTTGTTATAAAACGATGTCATCTATTCTGTTATAAACTAACCGTTGGTTACGTTACACGTGTACAGGTCCCTCCGATTTGTAAGGAAAATATGACCGTTGGAAAGGAGGCCAACCTTGCCTATAAATAGGAGATCATTTGAATGAGCTCATAAGAACTTCTTCGACATTGTTCACACATGTTGTTGAAGTGATTTCTAGAGAGAGAGGCTCTTATTAACTCTCAAATATTCATGCGACTTCGAATGTTGGTGATTACATTCGAGGACTTCCGGGGATAGGAAGACAGAGGTGCCGACTACATTGAAGTTCGAGGACTTCCTTGCTGAGGAAGAAAGAGGTTCCAACTACCTTGAAGTTGAGGGATTTCGGGGATAGCAAGACAGAGATTCCGATATTCGTATCGAGGGCTTACCCTGGTGTGGGTAAGACAGACTTGCTTGAAATTATAAATCAAGAGACCTTTATCTAAGGTTGTTGGATACCCTTCTTTTTGGGTTAAAAGACTTATATATTGTTACTTGTAGTTTTACAACTTGTTGGTTTCCACTGCACATTGTATTGTAAGGAAAGTATAACTTTCTAATAATTCCTTACTTGTACTTTGATAAATTTAGATTCTATACGCTTTAAGGTAGAATCTCATATTGTAATCTTTATTTAAGTTTCAATTTCCAGATTCATATTTCCAGAACCTACTTTCAGAATCTCTTTCCTGATTCAAGCAAGCACAAAGGACTTGAAGTTTATAACTTCATTCCATATTCCATGTTTTCATTTGGTGTTAGATGTGTTGTGAATTTTCTTATTTTAACTTTGTTAAACTCAGCCCTTTCCTTTGCTTAAGGAAAACATAGTTATTCGTAACCAACTTTAATGGTTCTAAAGGAATTTTTAAAGTTTACAATTCACCCCCTCTTGTATATTGAGCATCTACATCATTATTTCGATCCTACACACATCACACATTTCCATGGAGAAACTTTGTGAAAGACATGATCACCAACCTCAAATGATAGATCCTTCATTTGGTTATCTACATAACTTTTCTGCTTGTTCTGAGTGGTTCTCATGTTCTTCTGAATAAAATGAACCTTTTCTACCATCTCTTCTACCAATTCTGGTCCCATCAACTTCTTCTCGCCTACTTCATCCCAAAAGTCTAGAGTTCGACAACACTTTCCATATAATGACTCAAATGGATCCATCTGTATACAAAAATGAAAAGTATTATTATAAGAAAATTCAACCCAAAAAAGATTTGGTCCAAACATTCCTAGTAATCCAGTGAAAAAGCATCTAGCATATCCTCCACGATCTGAATTGTTTGTTCTAACTTCCCATCTGATTGTGAATGAAAATCTATACTAATATTAAATTTACTACCCAACGACTTTTGATGGCCTTTCCAAAAGTTAGAAGTAAACCTGGGGTTACAATAAGATACAAAGGAGAGGATAAATCTATGCAACTGACTATATCATTAACATACAAACAAGAAAGTTGATCTAGATACAGAGTATCTCGAATAGAAATTAAATGAGCATATTTATTCAACATATCAACAATAACCTAGATTGGACTACTACCTCGAGATGCCTTTGAAAATCCCACAATGAATTCCATGGATAAATTTTCCCATTTACACTCTGGCACTGGTAAAGACTGAAGAATCCATTTAGAAAACTACCACTCTACTTTAACCTGCTGACAAGTCAAACACTTCATAGTAAAATCACCAATATCTCTTTTTATTTCATCCCACCAGTAATACTCCCAATGGTCTCTATACATCATAGTACTGCCAGGATGAACTGAAAAAGGGGAACTATGAGCTTCACATAATAACTCATTCTTCAATATGGAATCACAAGGCACACATAGTCTTTTCCCACACCTCAAAACACAATCATTATCAGCATTAAAATCTGGTAACGTTCCATTCTAAACAAACTCTACCTTTTTCTACAAATCACTGCCTTCTTTCTTTAGTTTCTTTATTATGTCTAATAGAGATGATTTCACAGAGACCGGAAACAAAATAGAATAATTTCCTTCACCAATAACATTTACTTCAATGATCATCAAATAAAAAACCAATGGATATCATTCCAAACGTATCATGATTAACGAATCTTTATTTTTTCAACTCAAGGCATCATCCACTTTATTTTCCATTCCTGGATGGCAATAAATCGTGGGATCATAGTCGTTTATTAATTACAACCATATTTTATATCTCATGTTCAATTATTTTAGAGTGAATATATACTTTAATCATGTTTGGTCAGTATATATTTAACATTTTAATCCATACAAATGACACCTCCCAATTTTTAAATCAAAAACAATAGCAGGTAAGTCAATATCATGTGTAGGGTTATTTAACTCATGAGGCTTCAAATGATGTGAAGCCTAAGAAATTACCTGATCATTCTGCATAAGGACACATTCAAGTCCTTTCAATGAACCGTCACTATTGATAAGAGACTCACCTTTTCAGGAAGGTATTCCTACAACTAGAGCATTCACCAATCTTATCTTCAATTCTTGAAAACAATCATCACATTATTCTGTCCAAATTAACTTAACAGATTTTCGTGTTAACTTTGTCATTGGACTAGATAACCGGAAAAAAATCTCAAAAAAACTTCAGTAATATCCTGTTAAACCATGAAAACTACGGATATAAGTTATATTTGTGGGTATTGTCCATTCTTCAACAACCTTTGATTTAGCAGGATCAAATGATATATAATTTTTTAAAATAATGTGTACAAAGAATGAAATTTTCTGTAACCAAAACTCACACTTTCTGAAATTCCCAAAGAGTTTTGTTTATTTTAAGTTTTTCAAGACAACATTTAAATGACTTTCATGTTCTTATTTACATTTGGAATAAAGTAAAATATCATCAATGAACACAACTAAAAACTTATACAAGAAATCACAAAAAAATTCTATTCATCATATCCATGAATATAGCTTATTAATTCGTCATACCAAAAGGAATAACTACTAATTCATAATGTCTATATCTAGTACAAAATTCGGTCTTCAGAATGTATTCATCCTTCATATTCAACTGATTGTACCCCAACCCCCAATAAATATTTGACAAATAATGAGTTCCCTAGAGCTGATCAAACAAATAATTGATATGAGGAAAATGATACTTATTCTTAATAGTGATGTTATTAAATGTTCTATAATGAATGCAAAGTCTCATTTAACCATATTTATTTTTACCAAATAAGACAGGAGAACCCCATGGTAATGTTCTAGGTTGTGTGTAACCATTATCTAATAACTCTTCCAATTGGTTCTTTAACTCTAAAAGAACAATTTGAGCCATTTGATAAGGGGTTTTGAAATTGGCTTAGCATCAAGAACAATGTAACTAGTAAATTAAGCTTCTTGATCAGGTATAATACAAGAAAAATCATCAGGAAAAACATTAAGGTACTAATTTACCACTGGAACATCACTATTCTAACACTTCCTTTATTTTCAATAATATTATCACGGTAACATTCATTTTAATCTTTTAATAGTTTCTCAGTTTCCTAATATGTTATCAGAATCAAGGGTTCATTCTTGTACACAAACTGAAAATATTTCTGAAAATAAACCTCTTCAGCTCTGGATTCAATCTTAGAATGATAAATAGAAAGCCAATCCATACCCAAAATAACATCAAACTCTACTATATGGAAAACAATAAGGCTTGTAGGTAGATTCTTCCTGCACACAAGGACATGAAGGTTCTTATAATTTATTTTTGTCTCAACATTTCCCCCCTTGTGTTTTTACCATATGTTCATGATTCATATCCTGATATGGTATTCCAAATTTACTAAAAAACTTCTCAGAAATGAACGAATGTATAGACCCTAAATCACACAACACATTGGCATAATCTGAACAAAAAAACAGTTTACCTAGTACTACTTCATTTGATGTCCCAACATCTAATTAAGTACTTGGAAATGATTTCATCACCCCTTTCTTCTTGTAATATGGCTACTTTTCCTCAGTTGAGTTCTTCATTGGATATTCATTAGCATAATGACCAATTTCATTGCATATAAAACATTTTACTGACTGTAAATCGGATTTTGTCTTACTATTAACCTGATCTTTTTCCGTGAAATTTTGAGTGTTATGTCCCATTTTACCACATCATTAGCACTTACCAGAATTCAAAAGACATTCCCCCGCAATATTTCTCCACAATTTTTACAAACTTTAAAATTAGGTTTCTTAACATAAGGCTTTTTTGAAGAGAAATTACCTTTCACCTGCCACCTCGACCTCTTATTCTATTGTTTATCAAAGAATACATGATCAACAGAAAACACCATTTCCAACTTCTCCATGCAACAGACAAGTTTTTTATCACTTCTGAACTCACGAGATGATAAATCCCTTAGATACATTTTCTTTAATCCTAAGTTAATTATGTTTATTTTTTCTTTCAAGATCTCATATAAAATTTTGAGCATACCGTGCGAGTCGAGTGAATTTTTCTTAATATGCAGCCACTGAGTCATCCTCCTACCTCAATTATAGGAATTTTTTTTCCATTCTAAGATGAACCACATTAGGAAAATATTTCTTAGGAAACAAACCTTTTAATTAATCCCAATCAAAAGAATCAATCTCTTCACTATCCCTGATATTTTTCAACATCGACACCACTAATCAGCTGCACCTTCAAAATGCTAAACAGTAAGACTACCCTTTTATTGTTCTAAACACCCCATGACGTCAAAAAATTTTCTCCAGTTCTTTAATCCGCCCATCTACTAACACATGGTTAAATGATCATCTAAATGATGGGGGATGTTGCCTCATGAATTGCTCTACTACTGACATGTTCCTCTGTGGTTGATTTGTATGATCTCGTGCATGGATACCACCACCATTAATAGCCCGATTCAATTGCACCATCACTACAACAAACTGTTGAATTCCAATTCTAACTATATCAGTTTTCCGGTTTGGAAGGTTGTCTTCCTCCTGATGTCATCCCAACATAGCTTCCCTATTTCCACTGTGGAAAACCATTCTGATCACAAAAATAGCTTAGGCGAAGAAACATGGTAATCTGTAAATGCTATATCATTTCAATCATAACATAAACTAAAATAATTTATGGATATTAATTAAACTAAATTATATCTCCTAAACTTGTCTAAACAATCCTCTAATACCATCTATATGGACACGACCTTAAACATTACATATTCTTCAATTAAATGGATAATTCACATTGATGACCTTTTCAGGTTTATAGTTTTAGAGAATAGGGTCATAACATTTACATTACAACATGAATATTACATGCACATAATTCTACTCTATATCAATTTTTTCATTAAATAAATACTCTTGAATAAAAGTTTCATGTCTAGTTCTATGTTTTTTACAGTAAGATGTTCTTTTATTCCATCCATGACCATATTCACCTTTATGTCCTATGAAAAACATTTCAAAATGTGTGATGAGCATAAAAAACACAATAAGGGTTATAAAACAAGAAAGTAATCATTAGTACATAAATAAATACAAAACATGATGTCTTTTACTTACCTCACACAAACATAAGATTTATGAATGACACATAGAAATCAAAAATCATAAAGGAACTTATGGAATTCAAATCATACTCAAATTGTAGCTATCACAACTACATATGGAGTTACGGTGGAATAAAGATCATATTATATTCCCTATATCTTTTAAGAGAAACATTCATGTTTACCTCCATCACGTTACCCAATGCATTGGAGATCTATATCGGGATCACCCACCCTAGGTTTATTCCATAAGCACCCTTATATGTAAATAATGCCCAAGAACTATATCATATTCATAACACATAAAAAAACATAAATGAAAGATTTCATTTCATCATTTCAATCACAATATATCATTGAAATATATTGACATGAAAAATACATTATCTAAACCATTTTAAAAACAAAAACACATATAAATTATATGGAATTTATTTTCCTTTAAAAAATAACTTCATCTTGTTAAGGATTCCAAATATCAAATAATACACGTGGTGGTGGAAAATGGACGTTGTCACCACTTACATTAAAAGAAAAAAATTTATGTTGTTTAGTAAAACTCTTCATATATAAAAGATTCCATTTGAATAAAATTAAAAGACAGTGGTGTTTATAAAGAGTATAAAAGAATATCGTGTATTAAAACAAAATATTCCTCAATGAAAGAAGATTGAGACGAAGTCCCTTACCTCATGTCCGACATGACCCATTCATTCTTTAATATCCAAAATAATAAACTAATGTTAAATTATAAATTCTTAATAACCCTTTTCATGTTTATTATTCTTTTATACCACTTACTAACATTTTATAAACATTATGAATTAATTTAATCTAATAACTTTTGTTTTGTTGATATTTGGTACTTGAGTCAAAAATAAACTTCTTATAATTACAAGTTGTTCACATGGTCAAAAGAACATTATATACAGAATGGTATTCATAATATAGATATCATTTATTTCATATATATCCTGTATATACATGTATGTATAATAGTACATAACATTTGGAGGTAAGAAATCAAATTCACTATTCATGGAGAAGGTAAGTCGTATGTACACTTGAACGCTACTTTCATTTATATTTCTTATTTTTATGGAATTAAAACATAATGATACATAATTATTTTATAATTCAATTATAATATCAAATATAACATCATTAACCCCATCCTTTATGCATCCCACATAAGGCATTAACAAGTCATATCACTTTGAGGGGGCGGTAGTCCGAACTTTCTCAAATGAAATTATCACGTTTACCAATTATTGAAACCATAATGGTATGATATAAATGGAAAATACAGAAGTACAAAGAAAACAAAAACATAATATATATCATATATAAATACATTGGCATTATAATTTCCACCATGAGAGGTGGTAGGGGATAATCGAACATTCATCCTTTCGTGAGGTGTTAGTTTTCCATCCACAGAAACAGTGTGTTATTCACCCATTCGATGGAGGTTTCTATAAGTTTAGTTCAAATACTTCTCATACACACATACTAGTTAATTTAGGATATTTTTTTGTTATAAAATGAAGGAATAAAAAAATCTTATGGGTCGGAGATGTAAAATAAAATAAAAGAAGTTAATAGGAATCATTACCTTTAATTTGGGTAACATTCTTTGGTTTGAATCCAAAGGACCACTTGAAGTTCCTCATGACTAAGATAAGGCTTCTTTGAGTAGGATAGAGACCTTGAGAGATTATGTTTTTAGGGTTTTTATGATCCAAATGGCTTTAGAGGTGTGAGGAATGAGTATGAAGTGTGGTCTTTTTATATGGGTGAGGAGGGGCTCTTTAAGAACGTTTGAAAATATTATTTTATTATAAAACTATATTCGGTTTCTAAAGTTACAAAACTCATTAAATATGATTATAAGATGACTAATAGTCAAAATAAATACATCCAATAAAAATTGGACATATTTTGGATATTGGTTTAATATTTATAATCTTATTTATTTAAATCTTTTATTAATGAGGGAATTACTGCATCATTATTGTTTCATAAATAATTTAATTGATTTGATGACTAAAAATTATTTAAAAAATAAAATGATATAGGAAATATTATTATATTAACAATTAATATTTATAGTTTAAAGGATAACTTATATAACCACATGTAAAAATTGATTTACTAATAGATATTTGTTTGTGTCATCTTTATCATTACTTTATATTAATTAATCTAAACGATTATTATCAATCCCAAGTGGATTCATGGGGTCAAAAAATCAGCCCAAATATTCCCATGGTCGTAAATGATTCATCCAATAAGGGTAGGACATGTTTTAAGGTAATTTTGTATTATTACGATATTCTTTTTACCTTGAATTACCATATTTAACTTTAATCGTGGTAAATAAAAGTCAAAAGTTATTATTCACCAAAAATTATTTTCATCTTATTGAACCAAATTTTATTTACTAATAAAAACCATGTATATTGTATTTTATAAATTCAATTCACAGAAGTGGTAACGTTTCATTTAAATGAAAATGTCAATTTTTTAACTACTACAAAGTGGTTTCACTATTCATAAAAATTTGATGTTTTTCAGAAAAATACAAAATATTCAGCCTATGATATATTTGATATTCCAATATTCAAAAATCATGTCTATTTTACCAAATTCTAAACATAAAATTTTCATTAATTAATTTAAAATTAATTTCCGTTTTCAAAACAAATAGCGTGTTTTTAAGATGCAGTAACTATCAAAAGATCGACACCTATTTATGTCCAATTTAAAAGTGAAATTAATTCTAATGACCAAAATTTGATTAATTGGTAAAAATATAATCTAATTAAACTTTAAACCAATTAAAAACATAATATAATGATATAATTAAATTATAGTTAAAGGCACTTTTGAATTAAATACAGTATTTTTCATTATTCACTAAAAAATGATCTTTATCAGAAAAATACCAAAAATTTACCCAAATTAATTTTTTATGTCCCGAATCTAAATAATAATTTTATTTTGTCAAATAGAATATATAAAAATCACCAAAACTATATTTAAGGAGGGTTTTCCATTTAAAGGTGGTAAATTTTCCTTTTAGTAAATATTAGAGTATTTGTGCTTAAAATTAGATTCATTCATAATTTACCCCACTAAAATTTTTGGGATAAATGGAAAATAATTTAATAAAAATATATAATCATATTTTAGTTAGTTATATTCATTCCTGCCAATAAAATGGATATGTGTTAACTACCATTTAAAATAATAATATTATATTATTTTTGTGCAATGTAAGATTTCAAAAAACCTCATTGTTGCGTATCAGGTAATCCATCAAATATAGAGTACACTCAAAAGGAAAATTAATATTTAATTCAAAAATATTACTAAATATGAAAATGTATTATTCTTTATTTACTTGGGATATTACAAGAATAACATTCTAGGATCAAAAAAAAATAATTTGATGATTCATCGCATCAATTTGGAACTTGTTATGTGAAATTTGAGGAAGATTTATTAGGATCATTATTCTTGTATAATAAATTAATATTCATAGAAAGAATTACTAGAGGGGTAAATTAAGCCTCAAAGGGGTTATAAGAAAAAAAATCATCATTTAATAAAATATCAATGTAATGATATGATTTATCCTATTAAAGATATTTATAATTCAACGTGACTTCAAATTTATCTAATTTTGATGAGGATATAATTCAGACTGTGAATCCTTCATCATTATATTTTGATGATGTGAACCCCAAAAATAATGTGGAGAATAATACCACTGTAAAATATCATGTTTTGGTGGAATTTGTTAAAAATATGGTTTATATTGAGGTGTTATATGAGGTTGTAATAACTCAATAAAAAAAGGAAAACTAATGATTAGGGGTCAATAATAAACATCCATGTTCATCCCACTCGTTAACCCCTTTTCAATGTTAAATGGGATGATTTATTTTTAACCACATCCCACCAACAACGTTATAAATATTTCTATTATTCTAGTGGTATAATTTTTTTCTATTATATTGATGATTTGGAAAATTTTACATGAGTTAATCTTAAATTTTAAAAAAACAAACATACCCAATTAGTGTAAAAATCACAATTGTGTCATTAGTATACCATCAATTGAGCCACTTCAATAAATGGAAATTTCTATGATATTAAGGGAAGTGTAAATCCACCCATTTAATATGATATGAAATATACTATTATACATGACCTATAAAATAGAGGATTATATATAATTTCATCCATCGGGGAAGGAAACCACCGTAGTGAAACTGATTCAACCAAGTCTAACTCACTATAGTTACGAGCTTCTATGTTGAAATGATTTTTATATAATACTCTTTTACTTCAATCTGCTTAGATGTTATCTAAATATGTAATAGTATAAGAGCTTATTAAATTTATTAATTATACTATTACTATAATATATTAATTTAATTAACTAAGAAAAAAAATAAACAATAAAAAAATAAATATCCTATATTGGTAGATTTCAGTCCATCTGTAACTATATTTTCACATCAATCATTAAAAAAATTTAATGTCTTGCAGAATACAAAAATAAATATTATAAATTTCACAAATCAATAAAGTCATATTTTTTGAATAATGATGAAAAAATATGGTAAATATTAAGTGATTCATTTATTCATTAGAATATAATGATTTTTCTATTATAACAATTTTCTTTCCATATCAATTATTTTATATGAAGATATTCAATGATAGTTATTTTCTTATATTTGAAAAACATTTTGGGGGATGAAAATCCAAGACCCATTAATTTAATTAAAATAAAATGCACAGACTATTTTAATCAAAATCACAATGTGGGTGGTCCTCCTTTATTCTATAAAACATGAAACACATTAAAGAGAAATTTTTATATATCAAAATATTGAGTCTCTTAGTTGAGTTGAAAATAAATATCATCCTATTTAATTATCCTTATATATTGTTGGTGTTTTCCTTATAAAAAATAGTTGGAAGATTTATTTTATAATTTTAAATCGAAATCTTATAGAATATCCCCATCATATAAAATGAAATCCATAAAGGAATAAATTGAAATTATTACTCTCCAAAAGTTTTAGGTACCATATTTGTATCATATGCATTCTAACTTTAGTATAATTCTACCGCTCGATCAGTAACAATAATGACTTTTCTATTATTGGAAGATGAAATAAATCTATTTTATAACAAGGATAAAAATAATAAATTATTTTATAATAAATATGATAAGGGGATTGTGTATTTTATTATCCTAATTGAAATGAACATGGTTACACATCAAGAATTTAAAATAATGAATGTGTGTTTTTTAATGATTAACATAATTACTACCCTTACCATAATAACAAAAACAACTATGATTGCACTATATATATGGTATATAAATAAAACTTATTGTCATTTGGAATGTAATGTCAAATTATCACATACTTATGTGAATCATGTGTCTGGTTTCCCTATTAAAATAATAAATAGATTGAATGGAAGCTTCATCTTCGAATGAATTAAAAAAAATAATCTAATGGTTAGGAAACCTATAGTCAAATAACATTTTATATTAAAGACATTTATTAATAGACTAATGAAGATACAATTCCAACATAATGACCAAGGGTGTTTTTTATTCCTCACATTATTCTAAAATTTGATGAAATATACAATGATTGGTAAAATAATAGAAGCAAAATATTCTAATAGAACCCAAGATTATCAAAAACTCATAGTAATTTATTCCCTATTAATTGGTTGGATAGAAATAATTCTTCCCTGAAAATTAATAATATGTAGGTCCTTAAAATTATCTTTTAATGTAATCCATTTGATGGATCCCTTTATTGTTGTTGATAGTTCTCATAAATAAGATCTCCAAATAAACAATCATGTATGATGATATAATATCAGAGGACAGTGAGGTCATGTTAGACCTCATTGTTAAATCATTATTATTATAAATATAATACATGTATCCAAGACATGTATAAAATGGCTCAAATGTTCTCAATAAGAACATTATTATGATCTAGAGTCTTCTAAGAACAATTTTTATTAGTTATTATTAGATTTTTATCCAGGAAAAAATGGTCAATTTATCAATATCAAGGTATAGAAAAGAAGAATTAGCATTTACATAAAATTATGAAGACTCTACTGAATGATTTTTTATTAGTGGATTTTTATCAAATAAAAAAATTTCCCATAAAATGCAGTTTTAGGAACAATTATGTTTCATGAATAGAATTCTGTTATCTATAAAATACAGGTTTTCAATTTATATCTTTGTATTTTATTCCAAAATTTTCATCATATATTCCCTTCAACTCTATGAATACCCTAGTAAATATTGTGTTAAATTTCTCCATAAACCATTATAGATAAAAATAATAATTTTATTTCCGATAAATTTAGTTATAAATGAGTTTCTTTGAATGAAATTTTCCCATTTTCTTTCTAGAAAATGATAGTGAAATATCCATTTATGGGATAAGAGATAATAAATTTTATACACAATAAATTATGTTTATGTTCAACAATCCATAATAAAAACTTCTTCTTGAATCAGTCCCATCCAAGTATAGACCCTCCATCATTTAGGTTTCAATAGAGATAATTTTTTCCTTTCTTATATAAATGTACATGGAAAAACATGATTACGTCGTGTAAAATGTGTTAAAATATGTTCAAAACCCAATAATGAGATAACATTTTTTATATAGAATTATTCTTATTATTCCCATAAATATATTTGAACACTTTTTTAGGTGGTTCATGTCTTGAAATCCTTGTTGAATTTTCCCCATTATATCTCATATACAGGAAATATTAATGTAACCAGAAAATCAGGGTACTCTATGGAATAATTATAAAGATAAAATTAAATGAATCCAATGAAATAGATGTTGGATTAAATAGAAAATTTAAATAATCTATTTGGTATAATTCCCCCAATATATCATCCCCAATTACCCTATATTTTTATCCAACCAATCCATGAATAAGACTCATTACTATTTTTCAATTCTCTCATTAACCTATTCACGGAAACATTCCTAGATATAGGGAATCATCATGTATTGTTGGATAATGATGAGATTTTAAATATTTTATTCTAATTATTCAATTATAATTATAAATATTCTATTACATAACTTTTAGAAATATAGGATGATGTTCGTTTGAATTAAATGAAAAAAATTATTTCTCTAGAGTATCTATCTAAGAATACATTCTTGAATAGTACTTGTTTGATACAACTAAGTCTTTTTGACTGGTTGAATGTAATCCTTTTATGAATAAAATGATGTTTATACATCTTTACGTCCCATCATATAGTGTCATCTCTACCTGAAAATCATATTGGATAAGAAATATGTGTGATATAGAAGTTAATACAGACACTATTTCATAATCTCTATAATATGAATACATTTTCTCATATTATATGCATTATAATGAATAATAGTAATACATCAAAGATGATCCTCCTATGTTAGAATAAGGTAGGTAGATCACAAATTATGAACTTCAAGAGGAGGATTTGGATATTGAATAATATTTATTGATATTATTAATTAGATCAACCTGGGATTATGAATAACAAGAATAATAATCCATATTCCTTATGTGATATTTAAAATTGTTCACAAATTATTACATGGAATTTCAAGCATTACATCCCCATGTTTCCACTAATAATTTTGGTTTTCCAAAAAACCACCACAATTATAAAAATGCAGGTGGAGAATGTTTATGTCCCATTCCACCAAAGATAAATGTAATGATGAAAATTTCGTCAAGGTAAAATTTATCAATGATGTTCAATAACATAAATATATTTAAAATATTTCTAACTTGATGAATGAAATATAAAAATAGAATTATTCTTGTATTTTGTGATTTTAACTACAATTATCCAAATTATGATATAGACTTCTGGATTTTAGAAATAATAATTAATGAAATAATTTATTCTTATTTATATCATTTATGGATGGAAAATCATGTTAAAATATGATATGAATTTTTTTTCATGGATAAAGAATACCTTTATGTTAGCATACCCCAAGGGTTATATTTATTTAACATGATTACCATGGGATAAAATAATATAGGACTCACATATCAATTTTCCATTCTCCATGTATTTAATATATTTTTAGGGAAGATAGTGGAATTTTATATCAACATTATGGTAGTAAACTTCTAATAGTTTCATGTTCATATCACTAACCATGAGTAAATTCTCAACAAATTATATTGGTAT
Source organism: Viscum album (assembly GCA_963277665.1). Lineage (NCBI taxonomy): Eukaryota > Viridiplantae > Streptophyta > Magnoliopsida > Santalales > Viscaceae > Viscum > Viscum album. Next base: position 999,766,524 of record OY728151.1, on the reverse strand, counting down.
ATACTAAAAATAAATTTTCATTCTTTTTACACATGGTTGATATTAATAAAAGGCCTTTGATACATGGAAATAACTAATGGAATCGATGTTAATCACCAAATGTTAAGGAAATACATATTTTACCCCTCAATTGATCCTTTATGTTTTGATCGGACTTCATTAATGCATTATTAGTTTACAGAAGGAGATGGATAGGGATAATAAGGGATGAATTTTATAATATAAATTAGAGGACAATCAAAATGATAATATATAATTTAATGGATATATGAATAAAATATTTATAAATAAATTATAATTGGAGGAAGTGTGAAAACTATAACTATAATAATAAAAAAAGAGAACATGAATATTTTAATAGTAATTAGAATAAAAAAATATCCCTTGATTAATATTCAATCCCCTATAGTACATTAAAGATATAATAACAAATAAAATTTTATTTTTTTGTATTAGAGTTCCAACAACTAATAACACGACTTTCATATGGCCTATGAAACAACCAATACCCATACCTTTCATTTTTTACCAGTAATATCAAATACCAATACACCATCTTTTTAGAAGTGATAAAAAGAAAAAATGATTTAGTTTTTAATTAACATAGAAAATAAAAAAAGTAAATTTTCATGTGGTATAACCAGTTTGTGTGTTTAGTGATTAAAACCACACACAAATTTATATCATAGTTAATTCAAATAGAATGATATATAAAATAGTAAAACTAGTAAAATGGTTTCAATAATGTTTCTTAAAGTTAATTAAATTTGTTTTATCCTTTGACAATGTTGATGGGTTAAAAAATTTAATGATCATGATAGCCTAAAAAATTAATGTTGTAGAATAATTGAATATTTTAAAATTTTCATCGCCTTAGTATGAAATTATTGTGTCATTTCATGTTGTTATCTTTTTGTTTTCAGATTCGACATATTTTTAATAATCCAACAATAGAAGATTGAAATATATTACCATTAAATAAATTTAAATGAATAGATAGTATTGTTTCAATTGAACAATAATATAATAACGTAAAATTCTAAAAAAATTTATAACAATTATCTTTTAGTCACTTACACTATCCACTGTAATCAAAAGAAAACACATATTTGAATATAAAATTTTTTGAATACTAAATATTATATCCGAGTTACATATCCTTCATCCTTCTATGATAATCCATTTATTATTATCATAAACTATAAAAAATCATAGGATATGGTATTTAATTGAATCATATCATTGAGCCCTATTATATGATGGAGTATCCATCATTAAAAATTAATGTAATTATATCAGAACCAAATGATAAAACACGAGAATGCATTAATTGATAAATGTCATATTAAAAAATATGACTTCACCAATACTTATACAGGTAAAATATTTTATAAATTTTTTCAGTTTATACATATAGGTATTAGAAAATTTATTTTTTGTACTATAAACTATATCCTTCATGTTATACATTTTTAATTCACCATGCTAAATATGAAGCATAAATAGTTATCATAGGGAACATTATACATGTCACATATTCTTATATCCTGATAGAATAAATTCATCCTTGTTTATGAAGTATGTTATCATCCAAACATATTAATTTTAAATCACCTCTTCTGTAATGAATATGAATTTTCCATTTGAAAATTCAGTAGTTATGAAACTTACTATATATGTAAAAGTATTCTTGTTGATTCACCATAAGGCATAATGTTTATTCAATGATACATTTTACACAATTTTAAAAAATTTAGAAATATAGTATAATATAAAATATTTTATCCTCATAAAAATTCCATGAACAATACATATTTTATTTATATAAAGACTAATACATAATAAATTTATTAACTCCCAATGATCTCTAATATTCTTCAATTGGATAAATTTCTATAATATTAAATCTGTATTATTGTTCGAAAATTCATATTCTATATCATAAATATAATACATATGGTTTATGAAAAACATAAAATTCAATATCTATTAAATTTCATCAAAATTTAACAGACTACACAATATCATATAATTGAAAAGATTCCAATAATAAAATACGTCAATAACTTCAATAGGAAATTAATAAATTATTGATTAATAAAAAATAATGATATAATAAAATAATTAAAATAAAAAAATGTATGATATTTATTTAATATCAAAATATTATTATTACTGTGTCAATGAGGATTTTTTTAATGAATAATAGACATAGGCTATGTGATGAGAATTTCAATTCCTGATGTTTTGTTCCATTGAACAATATGTTGTTAAATTATTTTAAATATGCAATTATACATTTAATTTACAGTATAAACATTCTTGTTTTAAAACTATGTGAACATTCATTCCAAAGGGATGCATGTTGACTGATTTTACTAGTGAAACATTGTTTTATGAGTTTTTTGAGATGTTGGGTTGTTGGGTTCATCTCATTCATTAGTGGGGGAAATATTTTTTACTCTAAAATTTTTAAGATAAGTTCAATAACCCTTACCAAATCCATGAATGGGATTTTATATAACCATTTCATTAACTAATCCTGAAAATGTATTGATGGTAATTTTTATTTATAATTCCAATATATTTATCTTGTTAGTATATGGTTGTATGGATTATATCCAAACATCAATGTTCTTTTGAATTTATCATAATCTAGGGCGGTTAAAATTGTTTAACAGTCATGATAAAACCCCAGAATTGTGGAAATTATGAATCCCAATGAAGTTAATCAAAATGTATATTGGTATTCTCGACATATGAGGATAGATCATAACAATAAAGGTGTTAAAATTATGGCCATCATGGTTCCGTTTAATACGATGTGGCCAGGAATAACTCTAATAATTTTTTAATCATTTATAATGGAAGATTAGTAATTTTTTTACAAAAAATGATTTATCTTGGACATATATATGAGATTCTATGCAAGGATAAACATATTTTTTCACTAAAAATGAGAGAGTTCAATTTATATTAAAAGGAAATATAGATTCATATATATTTTATCATATAGATCTTTTAAATTATGAGAAGATCATGTGGAGATCATTGTTCATAAGGAATATGTGATGATGGGGATATAGTTTTCTAGGTAATATATATTAGTTAATATATGGTTTTGGTTTTGGGGTTTGAACCTCATGTAGAAATCCTATGTATCCTGGTTAATGGTAATCAATTCCCCCATAGTGAGATTTTCATAGTTTAAGGACATGTGACAGTGTCGTACCACATAGATTAATTTTATATAGAAAGGACGTTTCCTTGCAGATTTAAATCATGTAATATGAATTTTATTGATAAATAATTTGTTATGTGAATGGATTTTATAGGATTAATCATAGGTATTCCCGTATGTGGATATAGAATTACTAATTTTATAAAATAATGTTGAAGGGGGATTATACTCGTAGTAGATATAGATAAATTCTGAAATATTGAAACTACTATATATTGGGATGTAGATAAGTTCCTTGTATGATAGTATGAAGGAAATGTGTTGGGGTTACAGTTATGGTACCAACAAATACCTACATGAGTATATCTGTTTGGAAAATGTTGCTTTCAGGGATTTTCATACATAAAGATGCCCATAAAATATATATTTTTGATCAGTGATTCATTGGGATGCCATCATCATTTGATACTTGGTCACAGAATCTGCCTAAACATGTGGCAAAAAAATGAATGGTTCATTGAAAGGATGAAAAGGGATAAATTAACACATTGGTAGCATGGAACAGTTATATTTTTAAAACAAATGAGTTTTTTAAAAATGATTTAAATTTCTATAATATCTTATGTTACATCAAACATCATGTATGACTTGTGCTACACGAAACTCAAGTCTATCTTACCATATAAATGACAATGTGTTTTAATAATAACAATATATATTAATAATATTTTTATTTAAACATGGCCATTATAACCTATATGTTAAAAATACATATATTAATATTAATATATTGTTTTTAAATATTATTTATATTGGTTTTCTATATATAAGACATATTTATATATAAATATTTTTAATGTCAATATATTCTATATATATTTCGAATAATCTATTTGTGTAATTTTATATTTTTTATGTGAAATTTAATAAAATTTTATTTTCACAAATTTTAGAAATGTATATTTGTAAAAACATTATTTTTTATAAAAAAATGATTAAATTCTCCCAGGGTGATTTTTTTTGAATTATTCAAAAAAGATTCATATTTTTTTGAATAATGAAAAATATAAAATGTTAATTTTAAAATAGCTTTTATTAAAATTATTAGTAATGAAAAATTATATTGTAAATTGGTTTTAAATTAATATTTTGTCAGTTATATATCCATTACTACAATTTAATTTATTTTAATAAAATTCATTATGAATTCCAATATTAAAAATCTATAATCTTTTGAACATTTCTCTCCTGCATTCTCGTCTCATCTAGGGAGATTGATTTTAAATTATGATTTTTCATTTACATAAATGGAATTTTAAAATTGGATTAAAATTTTAATATCAAAATAATTTATTTTAACTAATATTTTAAAATTAATTTTTTTTTAAAATATTCAAAATTGATAATATTTGTTATCGTGTATAGGGGAAAATAATTTATTAGAGGATTATAATAATATGAAAAGTGTTTAAATGGTCTATAACATCAATAAAATACATTGTATGGACATATTGAAATCATAAAATGTCAATGGTTCTATTTTTTCCATTTTTTATTTTTAATTGATATTAAACAAAATTTTGGAATTCAATTTATTAAAAAAATACAATTTTTCTAGTAACCTCACTTATAAAAAGGCCACCCACACTCATGTCTTATTCTAACCACTAAAAACCTTGTTTTCAGCCATTTCATAACCAAATAACATCCCTTATTCACAAATATGATCCTATAAGACATATTTTTTTTATAAATCTAACCATGGATGGATTTTAGTGAAAATATACTAATGATACATAAAGAATATGTAGTGTTCATCAAGAATAAATTTTTTATTTCATCCACCACATCCATAAATTTTTATTACACCATATAGATATAAAAAACTGAGTATATTAAATATTATAATTTTTTGATTTGATAGTAACCTGATACCACCTCCTCTTCCATTACATGGGTTATGAAATCACCATTCACGTGTATGATATACTACCGTTCCACGAACCCATTTCATTATTTTTTCCATTGCCACCTCCCATATATGGATAAAATGATGTATTTATTTTATATATATTATTTTATTTTATTTTATTTTTAATTTTTAATTAATAAATCACACATACCTTGATAAAATTCTATTTTTATGAATAATATTCTGTTTCCCTTGTGTTTGTTAGACTGTAGCCACGTGACGTGATATGATTGATTTACACTTTACATAAAAGGTAGTAAGGATTTATTTAATGAATATATTTGATTAATAAATGAAATAAATATTATGATTCTATTATATTATATAGATTATTATTTTTACATTAAATAAAAAACACTAGAAACAATTTTAATGCGAATTCACGACCTACTATCACCATGATCAATGTATATCATTTTATGGGACCAAATATTATGGATTTATAATAATAAATATATAGCACATGTATATAATATTTATAACATGTTCAAATTTCTAGATATTGTTAAATCATGATCAATCTAATAAGACAAAAGATAAAAATTGATTACATATATGAAAAACAAAGTGTTTATAACTAAAAAATAGCATTAACATGGAATAGTTAGTATGTGTGTGATAAATGATCCTATGAAAATAGTATATGTAATGATATATTTAAATATGGATCTATAAAACATGTATAATAAACATATATTTAATATATAGTAGGTTAGAATATGTACTATGTAATTCAACACATAAGGTAATATATTTTTGAATATATTTCTTTTTTTAGATGAATGTTATGTGATGCACATATATTTTCTCACGTGGTGTATATACGACAACACTAACTTATAAAATATTGAAATTATTTATCCTCATTTTATTTTCTATTCCATTTTATGTAATTCATCATGGTGAATATGATTCAATGTAACTGATGTTGAAAATGTTTAATGTTTCAATCTCATAATTTAGCATGATTTTTTATGATTATGTTTATGATGATAAAATATTATCATCCATCTCTCAAGAATCTAAATTATTTTTGTGTCTTCATTCAATTAATAATATTTTAAATTAATAGTACCATTAGTTTCAATACATTTTTACTTAAAATAAATTTTAATATTTTAATTACTATATGTATTTATTTCTATATTTAGTTAGAAATACTTTTTTCATAAAATACAATCTTTTCTAAAAATATTTTAAAAAATATATTATTATACTAAAATAATATTTAAAATAAATTTTCACCCATGATTAACATGATACAAAAAAAGTAATGGGTTATTGATATAACATTAAAATCATTTTCAATTTGAATTTTATTGAATATTTTAATAGAAAAATTGGTTTAACGTGTATGACATGGATGAAATGTTCCATCACCATTAATATTATTTTCACTCAAGATAATAATAAATATTTTCTAGTAAATTTTCAGGGAATGTCATTTTAATTTTTTTTCAATTTTATTTACTATTTTTTAATATAAATTGATATTATACACAAAGTATCATTTAAATGTTTGATAAAAATAATTTTCCATTTAATATAACATCTATTGATGTTACCTATTCTATATTGGAGTTTAATCCATGGATACCACTCTTAATAGTTCTCTAAATAGTTATATCTTATGATGAAATGATGTTTATGGAACTCATTTATCCTCCATAGGCTATATAATGAAAAACATATTATTAAAACCAATTAATATTCAATGAGATAATCTATGGTGAGATGTTGAGATGATTATAAATCCTATACCTTTTCTATAGGTTATGAAATTATGAATGTTTTATAAAATACAGTAAATTTCATGGTTAATGATATGATTAATCTTTCATTTATCTTATAGATCAAATACAGACAATTTTGTTTTTTTATGGTTCAGAAATATATCTAATTACAATGAATTTGGTAATGAATTATATATCTCAATATAGACATGAATAGATTATTTTTTTGAATCCAATTCAATAAGGGACATAGTCTACTAAAATGGTATTTGGAGTAAACCTTAACTACGAGGATTTTTTAGGCAGTAAATTCATTATATAATGATATCCTTATGTATAATCCTTGGATAATATGGAAATTATTTTCTATGATTATTTGTATTCCAAAAATCTATGTCTTATTCCCATATTAATCTATCATGGATAAAATTACTTGATTTCCATATGATTTTCTTCTTATATATGTCAAATCATGATTCTATGACCCCATATTTTGAATGTGGGTAAATATTTTAGGGTTTTCAAATGTTATTATAATTTTTTCGCATACCCTTATATGAATTACATACATAGGTATATCGCTTGTTTAACCTTACATAGACTCTGAGATCACCCATTCTCGTGTTCCCTTTCCCCATGTTATGAAGAAATGTATTTGATGTAATATTTATATAATGGGGTTTATTTATAAAAATCACTGTTGGAGATAATGTATTTCACCTATGGACTGATTGTTTCTGATTCCATATTTATAATCATAAAATTCTATTATTTCCCTCATTCATGTGTTTTATAATGTATTGAATACTCATAGAACAATTGTATATCTATGTATGATAATAATGAGTCATTTTAATTGTTAATATAAGATATTTTTAGTTATGCTTTAGAAACAGTGATGATAAAATAGACTGGTATCCCAAAGGACACGTCAAATGATAATTTTAAGAATGAGTAAACCTGTTTAAAAATTCCCTAAAATATCATTGAAGGATGGAGAAATAGTTTTCTATGGAATTACATCATTATCTGGATACTACAAGTGGATGCAGTTCTACAACAAAGGTGAATATGGGTTATAAATCTAAATAGATGAAATGATATAGACTTGATCATAAAATGGTGCATGAAAATGGCCCTTTCATACGAATATTTCATTTGATTGCATTAATATTCATTACAGAGTACACAATAGTGGAACATTTAAAAAAATTGTTCTAAAAAAGGTGAAAATACATGAAAAAATACAACCTATTTAAAAATACACTTGATATAAAAAACTTTAGGGCTAATCCTATTTTATATTTATTGAATATCATATCTTGGGGACATACAGCAGTGGAAAGAGGATATAATTAATCTCAGTATGGGAATAATCATAGGAAACATAGAACTTATGATCTTCGGACATATCAATAAGAACATGATCTATAATGATTAGTCCTGAGAATACTAAATATGATTATAATAATTATAAAATGATTCAATACATAAAAGTACAACAAAAAAGTTAAATGATAAATTCATAATAATATCACTAAGGATTATCATTAAGGTTTCATAAATTAAAATTACCATGGTTGTTCACTAAGGTATTGTAAAACATGTCATATGTTGAGATTGAATTGTTTACCCAATACATTGGAGTGTGCTTATGGAACACCCTTCTATATTATTACCTTTATGTGATTCACATATATGATAATAAATAATTTCATTTGGATCCCATTATATATAATGAATGGTTTTCTTATAAATTATTTTCAATAAAAAATGTTAAATAGAAGAATATTATGTCATTTTTTACCCGTGAAATGAAATGTAGGATTCATATATATAAAATGATGATTAAAATAAATAAATTTACATATAGGTAAATATCCAAGGAAATTAATAAGACTTGTTATCCTTGTTATGAAAATATAAGATAATTTCTTAAGGAGAAGAATGAAATTTTGGTAAGTAAATTAGGCAGCATAATGGGTTTAAAATGGGTTTTTCGAAAAGGATAAAATTATAGTGGAAATGGTATCTCATTAAAAACAATATTAATACAATAATGAGTAAAATGAAATTGGATAAATGAATATATTTTGGAAATTAGAATACATACAGTTTGAAAAGTGGTCATGAATGGAAAAGATATGTGAAGATTTCCCTTACCATGAATAGTTGTTCCTAAACATTAGTATAAATCCTTAAGGGATTTAAGAAAACATATGGGGACTCCATGTAATGAAAAAACACTATAAAATAATTTAGGACAGATAAATAGTGAATTAATATAGGGAAATGGATGGGTATTTATTGTATAAGAGGACGATTTGTTTAATAATTTTTGAATGTAGGTCTCGGAAAAAAAAAGGATGTGAAAAAAAAAACCATTGTCTTAACCAAGTCATGGTCTCATAGTTTTGGACATTTTAGTAACATTTTTTGATATTTTTTCCCCCTCCGAACCAAAAACCATTATTTATTATAGGTTTTTTTAGAAAAAATGAAATTTTCATGAATGTAATATTATAAAAAATTTAAAATTTTTATTTTAGACTTTTGAATGTCTGTTATTGTTTTAAAAATTGAATAATACATATTAAAATACAAAATATTAACAAAATAAAATATATTTGGATATGGATTTTCTTTAATTAATTATTAAATCACTATGAAAGAATTGGATTTCCTAAAATATACTAAAAATAGAAAAATAAATTTTTTAATAATCATGAAAAAATAATATATTTTAGGAAATTGGATTTTATTAACACTAACATAAATTAGATGTGATTATTTAAAAACAGATTATTATTTTATCATACATTTTCTCTGAATATGAAAATTTTAATTTCTAAATGTAAAAATACTTATTTATTTTAAAATAGTTGGGTTTAATACATAGAGAATTTTCTGACACATTAAATAAAAATTCTAGGCAATTATAAAATTGTTTTTTCTTTTATTTTTTAAATAAAATGTGTTTAAATTAATATTTACTTAAAAAATAAAATTCAAACTACCTTGGTCATATAAAGAAATTTTATTTATTATCCAGAAATATAAATATATGTATTAGCTCTGTCGAAATATAAAATTATCAAATTCTACTTAATTAAACATATATTTTTGTTTTAAAAATATTCTTAAAATTAAATTGTCCAACTAAATTATTATTTATAAAAATTAATTTACACATTAAATATATAAGGTTAGGACACCTAACACCTTATTAAACTTGTATACTCCCTAAGGGTATGTTGTGTGATTATGGTGGTTTTGTGGGGTTCAACAGCTTACATCTACTGAGTGGTATTCTCCACCAAAATAAACATCCCCCTATGAGATTAATTTACAATTCCGTTAATTAATATTGATTGGTCTGTGTCAAGGTAAATCACCAGGGATGATAAATCCCTAAAATTTTCAATAAAATGGGATACAAACGATTATACTCTACTAGTTGAGGCCATAGATTCCCTTATGTATCTTAATTATGCATTTCCAATACGACTTATAAACACAATCTATAATAATTAAATTGCCAACCATGGGTATATTTTTTGATTTTCTTATTGACTAATAGTCATATAATGAATGAATATCAATTTCCACATATCCCATTATACACTATAAGTTACAATTCCTTTGTTTACTCAAAATTCACTAAAAATATTGGTCAATAAATTATTCTCCCTTAATAAATTTCAACCAAAAAATTGGAATCAATATCTCTATTGATAAAAATCGAGGTTATTAATATCTCATTGATTTCTCTATTTAGGATGTTGCTTATTAATAATTCTGGATCCTACACATCTAATTTAGTAGCTGGTTTGTCTTGTTGCATATAACCATGCCTATAATGTCTAGGAACTTCACTGGATACTCCTTATAATAGTGGTCATGTTCCAGTTATAAAACCTCCATATTTGGTACATGTGATGGTTCTGTTATATACTTACTCAATATATAGTTGTGGAATACATCATAACCTTGAGATAGATTCAGTTTATATTCTACGTGATAGGACAATGCTCTTACATGATGAAGGATTTGTAATGGTCGAATGTACCATGGGATGATCATCACATTCTTTCTAAATCTCATGAATCTCTTCCAAGGAGATATTAGAAAGAAAACATTGTCCCCATAAGTAAACTCTAAGTCCCTTAAATAATATTTAGTACATCTCTTATTTTAACATTGATAATCTTTTAGATTTTATTATATAAAATGAACCGTTTCAATAATATCATGCACAAGATTAGGCCCATGAAATTTTTTCTCACCAACTTTATCCAAAAAATAGGATTTATAAATGTCTATTAATATAGGGATTCTTTGAGAGAAATTTTAATTATTTAGTTGAATATTTTTTGTTTGAGAACATACTAATGGTAGTTATTCATACCATACACCTTTAAATTTCATAGATAATTTTATAATCATTTCCTTGATTTCCAAAATTTTCCACTCTTATTTCAAATATTTTCATGGGTGATAGGTCAAACTAAAATTCATTTCACTATTAAGATCATGATGAAGATATCTCTAGAATTTAGAAGTAAACCATGGATCTTGATAAAAAATGATATAATGTGGCACCCCATAAAACCTCACCATATCCTATATGTATATAATTTCAAGTGACTAAATAGATAAATATTCCCAAATATAGATTAAATAAGATGTCTTAGTGAGTTGATCCACTATAAACCTTATAGAATTGTTTCCTATTGATTTTATTGGGATACCAGTGATGAAGTCCACAATGATATTATCCTACTTGGATGATGGTATGGTGGTTGATTTAATACCCCTTTAGAATGTTGTCACCTAGCCGTTTGTGGTTGACATAAAAAGAACCATACAATGCATTCAGTAATCTCCCATTTCATATTATTCTATCAATATTTATTGAGAAGGTCCCTATATATTTTAGGCATTTTAGGAGATATATATATGTATATAAAATATAGATATGAGTTTTATCCATTACTTCCTTCTTAGTATTCAATTTTGATTTCACACACAACCTTATATAAAATTTTAATACAGATTCCTTATCATTACTGAATTTTGGAAACATCCCATTATCCATAACATGTTTATCTTTTTTTGAAAAAAGATATTCTCTTTGATAAATTATTATCTGCTCTAGTAATAATGTTTGAGAAATAATTTGGGATAGTTTTGATGGCATCCCTCCTCATAAAACACCAATTCCTTTTTAAATAGTTTCTATATAAATTGATCTCTTTGAATCATAATCATTTATAGAACAAAATGATCTTTCTTACATAATGAATCAGTGACTTTTTTTCCTTTATAGGGAGACAATTAAATAAATAGACTTCTTTTAGATTTTAAAAACACCCCCTTTTCCTCTTGATAAATTCCTTATTCATTAAAATATAATTCATAATATGGTGGTCCTTGTATAAATCATATTTCTCCCCATTAACATAGTGGTTCTCTATTTTTATTGATAAATAGCCACAATTATATCTAGTTAACTCATAAGATAATATTGGTCATGATGCTTTAAATATCGAGATGTATAAGTAATCCCCATGTCATATTGCATGAGGATGAACCAAAGAATGTTTCGAGATAAATCGATATTGATAACCCCTCCTTCTCTGATAGAATGTATAGTTATCACAAATCATGTAACAAATCTATTCATCAATTTCTGGAACCATTATTCAGCCACCTTTTTCGAGATGCACGTCGTCCCATTTCAAGATAACTTAGTTAAAGTATTATAATGTCATGAATTCTTTTAGAAACCTTCTATAATATCCTTCTAAACTAAGGAAACTATAAGTATCTATTAGAGTTGTAGGATGATTCCTCTCCTCAACATCCATTTTAATCTATTTTTAAACTATGATTCTTTCATTGGTTATAATGTTCCCCAAGAAAGAAAGATATTGTAACCAGAATCCAAAATTGGTGAATTTTACAAAAATACTCTCCTTAAACAATGATCTAAAAATCAATCTTATATGATACTCATACTCCTCATGAATTTTGAAATCTCTTATAATTTCTTCAATAAAAAAAACCATGAATTTATCAAGATAGTCCATAAAGATTATATTTGTCAAATTCATAAATATAGTAAGAGTATTATTAAATCTAAATGGAATAACAAAAAAATCATAATTCCCATATATAGTTCAATATTAAATAATTAGAATATATTTTTTCATAACCATTGAATTATTATACATATATTATATGTTAATATTGGAAATTAATTGAGCACCATGAAGATGATAAAATAATCCATACATACTTGGGAGATGGTAATTTTTCATTACATTGATCCAGTTAAGTTCTATCTAACCAATGTATCCCCATACTAATATATCCATATTCTAGAGAAAGAGTACATGTGGTCCCTATGGTGACACACATTGACATACCAAACCAATCTCTATAAAATATATATCTCTTTTCATTAATTTTTCTAACTCTAAATTATCCATTTTATATGGGGTCCTTGATATGGATTGGATCCTGGTTAGAGTTTTATGAAAAATTATACCACTTTTTCATAGGTTGGTCCATTTCACTCTATATCAATGATTTCAATATTTTATTTAATTTTGGGGTAAATAAAAAAACCCAATATTTTATGGAATGTCTCTTATTAAATAAATTCAATTTATTAGATAGTTTGCATTACACAAAAGAATCGTGATATACTATTAAATATTAATATGAAAATTGGAATAGTAGTGTAAATGTTATGAACAGTAATGTGGCCATTATAATAATAACATGAAAAATGAAATTATAAACAAAAATTATATATGAAAAAATATAAAATGAAATATTTTTTCAATATAATAAGTAAATAAATGTTTTTAAAAATTATTAATTAATAGTTGTTATTTTATAGAAACATAAATGTTTATTTAAAAATTTACAATTAATGAAATATTATAAAATATTTTTTTAATAAAATAGATCAAAAATTTATATTTACTTGTCTTATTATTGAAATATTATTTTACATGATTTTAATTAACTTCTCAAAGTTTCGTAAAATCTGTTATAATAATAAAATCAACATTTTAATGAATAAATTATAATTTTTTTAAAAAAATTAATTTTACATATTTATAAAATTATTCTCATAAAATGGAGTTCATTTTTGAAATATATATATTTTCTTGTATTTAGGGTGGGGTTTTGGGATATTTTTAAATTAGTTGAATTTTTCATGTATAGTGAAATACAATAACTAACGATATTACCTAAATAGATGAATTATTGGGTCATGGAAGATGTATGGAATGTGTAAGAAAAATTACATCGAAATAAAATAAACTAATTAAAATACATGGTAATAAAAATCATAAATATTTCTAGACATGAGAGAAAATAATAATCTAATGAATAATATAATAAAAATCCCCTCTTCTAAACTATAAACACCAATATTCCCTACAACTTATCCTCAATCCTTCTAAATATTTCATCGTTCTTATATTCAGAAAAATTAATAAAAAAATTATCATCCCCATATTATTTATATTCTATAATAACCAAAAGTTGAATACCATGTGCCTTGCAGAGGGTCTCAAGGATATGTTATATAAGATGTAAAATCTTTTTCCTTTCTCATTAACTTTCCTTTACTGTCATTTCATTTAATATCCTCCCCTTACGTCCTCTAAAAAAATTCTTGATAACAACAATGTCATATATATTCTATAATTATATTTTGTTATTGGAATATCCAACATCATACACCTTCTCATATCCCTTATATTTTAAATAATATATCATTGCTCGTGGTGTGTTGATTAATTGCTACTGTGTATGATACATTTTAATTTTCCATTTCAACATTCATGTCTTGTAACAATATCATTATTATATCTAAATAAAATTTTATAATACATATTGTATGTTCTGTAATGTTCTAGACTCAATATATAAACATTATATTAAGTAAAATGAAATATGTTCATGATACTCATAAAAACATTCAAATTAAATTAAATCATTTTCATTATCATTTTATCTAATGAATAATTATCATAAAATATATCTATATAATATATATGATAATTTAATCACATTAATGATCATTAATAACAAAAAATTTAAATTCTACAATACTAATTCCATTTTTCATAAACTTTAATACTTTTATACAAGCGAAGTGATATTGAAAAAACTATGAAAATGACCACTTCCAGAATGATGAAATTGAATCTTATGAATCATCAAAAGGCCATAAATGAACATAATAAAAATATAATTTATAAAAAGAACATATAAATTATAATTATTTAATTATTTAACTAATATAATTTGATTATACCATAAATTATGTAAAACTAATGAACGCTTTCAGAGAAACTGTAAGGGGATTCTCATCTCAAATTTATTTCTGTGAGCTATTATAAGGCCCCATACTTAAACCTTACTTAATATTGAATTAAATGAATAATTCAAATTGAGGATATTTTCAGGTTTAGAGTTTTAGAGAATTAGGACATAACTATTACATCTCAAAAGCATACAAAGTAGCAACTTTTACTAAGATTCCATAAAATAAAAACTCTTAAAAAGATACATGTCCAGTTCCATGTTTTAGGTTGCATGACTTTCCCTTGATCCCATCCTTGACCCAATTCCATGTTAAGTCCTATGAAAAACATTTCAAAAACTTGTTATGAGCATAAAAAGCTCAGTAAGGGATACACAAAGAATGAAAACTCTTAGTTTTTCAAAAAACAAGTAAACCATGTATACTTTATCAAAGTAATACTTTTGACCTTTTCGAAGCAGTAAAAACTCTTCACTGAATAAAAGTTCATTACTTACTCTTCTGTAACCAAAATATTACCATAAAACCCATATAAAGATCACATAACATATAAAGGTAACTTGGTACATAAACAGACTTAAGTGGAATAACCATAAGGTCGACTTCCACACATATCACTTAATAGAATAGCCATTCGGCTAACTTCCATACATACTTAATGGAATAGCCATACAGATGACTTCCATACCCAATTCATTGGAGGTTATAACGTAACAACCCGTCCTGGTATTCACGGCACCACCTGTCATATGGTTTATCACGTAACCACCCGTAAAATGTCCATGTACCATTACAAAATTATAACACCTAAAACCAACATAAAGTAATGATAACATTTCCACATTTCAATCACAATATATCATTTAAATATATTGACATAATAGAATCCTTTATCAAAACCATTTTCAAAAAAAATTATATGGTATTTATTTTATTCTAAAAAACATTACGGCTTGTTGAGGAAGACAAAGATCAAATAATACCCGCGGCGGCGGAAAAGGTCGTTGTCAACGCGTACGTAAAAAAACATTCCTTTTTGTCGTTTAGTAAAAATTTTCGTAGAAAAAAGATTCATTTTGAATAAATGTAAAAGTAAAAGTGTTTTATACACCATATAAAATAAAGTTGTGTATAAAACAAAATATGCCTCAATGAAAGGAGATTGAGACGAATTCCCTAACAAAGACGGTATCCTTGGTTTAAGGATAAATCAATTACATAATTATGTGTGACAAATGAATACACAAAATATAAGGGGATATTAAGTGTAAAAAAATAATAGGTTATTCACACATATTCATAGAAAGACATATTCCAGGAGTATAAGTTTATCCCAAAGAATCAAATTTGGGTTAAGAAGTTCCCTTGCAAAAATTTGACAGCCTAATGGCGTCACTACAAAATTCAGAAAATGAGTTAATGAGAGATAAAAAGGGTATCTCATCACGTGGAAATAAAATTTAGATCAATAAGGATATAGAAGAACATATCCCAACATAATAGTAAGTGAATTAAAAGACATAACAAAAGAAGTCTTTCAAAAAGAGGAGGGTGAAAGGTTCCCTTACCGACATGGGTAACATTCGAATCATACACCCCGTGAAAGAAAGACAATACAACATTGATTTAAATACTCATAAATGAAATTATATTACACTGTTAGTAAAATAATGGGATGTACATACACCATTAAAAGGAAATTGTGGCAAATGCAGCATAAATACAACGGGAATAAATGTGAGATGAACAATCCCTTACGAAAACTCGTCAGCCTAACAGCGCCACATAAAACTCACAAAAATGGATTGACGAGATGAAATAGGGTATCTCTTCAAATTAACATAAAGTTTATAGAAAGAGGAATATAAAATAACATCCCCCAACATATCAAAGAGGGGCTTAAAAGAAGTGACATAAAGGAGAGTACTTAAAAAGAAAGAAAGAGGTTAGATCTCTTACGAAAATTCGGCAGCCTAACGGCGCCACTCAAAACTTCCAAAATGGATTGATGAGAGAGAATAGGGTATCTCATCATATGAACATAAAAATTACAGTAATATTAATATAAAAGAACATCCCAATAACAAGAAAGATGACCTTTAAAAGGAATGACATAAAAGAGTGTACTTAAAAAGAAAGAGAGGAGTAGGATCCCTTACCTCGGGTCCGACATGACTCGATCGTTCCTTAACGTCCTGAATAATAAACTTGAGTTAATTTCTACTTGATTAAGAACCTTTTTCGTGTTCATTATTCCTTTTATATCAATTATTGACATTTTATAAACATTATTTAATCATTTAAGTTAATAATGTTTCTTTTGTAGATATTTGGTTCTTAAGTCAAAAGTGGACATCTTACAATTACATGTTGTTCCTATGGTCAAAGGTTCATTATATCCAGAATGTCATTCCTGATTTGGATATCATATATATCATATATATCAAGCATATACATGTATTTATAATATCACATAATCATTTAGAGGTATGAAATGAAATGCACCGTTCATGGAGACGGTAAGCCGTACGTACGCATGAACACTACTTTCATTTCTATGTCATATTAATGGAATTAAAACTAAATGAGAGGTATGTATATTTTAATTCCATAATTATATTAATCATTTATCTGTAACATACATCATATATATCCATTATATATATGTACTTATAAGAGTACATTACATTTGGGGATAAGAAATGACATGCACCGTTCATGGAGACGGTAAGCCGTACGTATGCATGAACACTACTTTCAGTTTTATCTCATAATTTAATGGGAAGAAATAATAATGAAATAGAGGTATATTATAATTCCATTATAAAATCATATATAATAACTTTAAATCCATCCTTTATATGTCCCACATATGGCATTAACAAATCACATCACTTTGAGGGGGCGGTAGTCCGCACTTCCTATAATGAAACTATCATTTTTACCCACAATGGAAACCATAAAGGTATACAACAAATGAAAAATAAATAAGCATAAGGGAAACATAAACATAATATATATTATATATAAATAGAGTGACATCTTAATGGCCACCATTAAAGGACTTTAAAAGAAGATTGAACAATCATCGTTTCGTGAGGCAAAAATTCGCCAACCACAGAAACAGTATGTTCATTAACCATTAGATGTAGATGTGTGAATGTGTAGCTATAAATCTTATTATAACAACATCCGAGTAAATTGAATATACTTTAGTTGTTAAAAAAAAATGAATAAAAAGAGTTTAGGGGGCTGGAGAGAAAAATAAAACAAAAGAACACAAATGAAGACATCACCTTAAAATCGGGTAACTCTCTTAGATTTGAGCACAAAAGCATCCTTGGGAAGACTTCTTCCCAAAGTGAGGCTTCAAGGAGTAATAGAGGGATGTGGACAGAAAAAATTGGTAGGGTTTGGACGAGCCAAAGGCTTTGGAAGTGTGTGTAAGGAGGTAGAGGTGGGGGCCTTTTATAAGAGGAGAGGAGGGGCACTCTTGGAAAGTAAAGGAATGTAACTTTATTTTAAAAAAATGAGTTTCGGATTCAAAAGGTCCCACATTGATATAATTCGAGGGTAAAGTGATAAGGGTTCTAAATATACCCATCCAATAGGTTTTTGACATGTGTAGGTCATAGATTTTACATTATCTTTTCATTTTATTTAAATCCTTTATTAATGAGGTAATCGCTGCATCATCATGATGTCATAAATAATTTAATATATTTAATGTATAAAAATTATAAAACAAATATCATGATTTAGGAAATATTTTTATATTTCTAATGAATAATTATAGTCAAAAATATGACTTGTATAACCCCATGTAAAAATTGTTTTATTAAACATCTCATGTTTGTGTCATTTTTACTTAAACATTTAATAAAAAGTTATTTAGGTCATTTCCCAACCAAAGTGGCTCCATGGGGACCCCAAGTTGACCCATGGATTGACTTGGTCGGACATGAAACATACAATGAGGTTAGGACATGTGTCAAGATCATCTCATTTTATTAAAACATTATTTTTACCTTAAACTACACTAATTACCTCTAATCGCGATTAAGAACTTAAAAGTTACTATTCACCAAAAAATTCTTTTAATCATATTGAACCACATTTTACTTATTAATGAAAACCATGTATGTCGGATTTTTGAAAATCAAATCACAGATGTGAAAAAGTTTCATTTAAACGAAAAATCAGTTTCTTTAACTACCACTTAGTGGTTTCACTATTCATCAAAAATTGAAGTTTTTCAGAAAAATACCAAAACTTCACCCTAAGCTATATATGATATTCTGAATTCAAAAATGATGTCTATTTTACAAAATTCAAATCATATAAGTCACATTAATTAATTTAATAATTAATTCCCGCTGTCATGAAAAATAGCGTGTTTTTATGAAACGATAAGTATCAAAAGATTGACACTAGTTTATGTCCAATATCAAAGTGAAATTGATTCCAATGACCACCATTGGATTAAATGTTAAAAATATATTATAATTTCACATTAAAACCAATTCAAAATATAATCTAATCATATAAATAATCTAGATTATAATGAGGTTTTTAATTAAAATACAACATTTTTCACTCTTCATTAAAAAATGAACATTATCAGAAAGATACCAAAAATTTAAGCAAAGTAAATTTTGATGTCCCGATTCTAAATAATAATTTTATTTTGTCAAATATAACACATAAAATTGTCAAAAAGTGGATTTAAAAGAGGTTCACCTTCAAAAGGCGGTTAATCGACCTTTTAATGAATATTAGAAAGTCTATGCTTAAAATTGGATTTATTCACATTTTTAATCTTCTAACATTTATTGTAAAGAGTAAAAATATTTGACAAACATATATAATCATTTTTTAGGTAGTTCTATTCATTCCCGC
Organism: Viscum album; assembly: GCA_963277665.1. Lineage (NCBI taxonomy): Eukaryota > Viridiplantae > Streptophyta > Magnoliopsida > Santalales > Viscaceae > Viscum > Viscum album. Next base: position 999,746,386 of record OY728151.1, on the reverse strand, counting down.
CATTACAACGGCTAGACGTTAACTACTATTTAAAATAATAATATTTTATTATTAGAGTGCAACATAAGCTTCCCAAGAAACTCGTTGTTGCGTATTGGGTATGCCATCGAGCATAAAATCCCCTTTGAAGTAATATTAATCTTTTATTCACAAATATGGATAAATATAAAAATGTGATTTTCTTTATTTACCTGGGGTGTAACATCCTTCCCCCCTTTTGTGAATTGCGTCCTCGCAATTTTAAAATTGGGCTTGGAAATATCCTTAAAGGTCCCACATTGGAACAAGAGTCGGTAAAAGAATCACTTTAAAATAAAGAAAGATAAGTACAGAGGTCACCTGAGTTAACCCATACTAGGATTCCATGTATGAAATCATGGACATGGAGGAGAAAACATAGGCTCATGTTCTGATGGAGAGTGATAGTAAACATGTCTAGGAGAAAGTTAACCATAAGAAAATCACAAACTTTTGATGGTTTAAACGGTATTCGATTCCCCGGTTGGAAAAGTTAACAGACAACATTTTTGTTTTAAGTTACTTTTCATGGAGGAATTTAATTTTGAGCTTAACTAAATCATAATGAAACATACTTACTTGTCATGTATACTTTCAACTTTTACTTGATTCCTTAATCAAACTCATATTTTCTCCAAAAGATGGGTATTTAGGAAGACTTATTCGCATTAAGAGTAAAATAATCAATTTCTAGAGAATCACCTAATCCACAAAAGATAACTATACACTTCCCATGTCTTTAGACTCTAACCAAAACCAAAACCAAAAAGGTTAGTACAAGATCAGATAATCCAGAAAAGGATAACCCTTTTTAAAAAGAAAATCTATTCTTAATCTCCAAAATTTGTCAAACAAAACCAAAAGTTCAATGAGGACCATTTGATAAACAATTTGTCCATAAAATTCCTTAAAGTAAACCAAACTAATATTGAAACGCAAATATTTGATGGATTTAGTCACATAGTCTTCCAAGTTAAATCGTAACATTTATCTCCAAATAATATCAGTTGCTCCGAAAGTCTCGTATTGAAAAATAATTAACCTAATCACATATCCTTCATCATAGGTTAATAAATTTCCATAGATATCCCAAAATCAACATACTCATAATTCATAAAATTATTTAACTAAAAAGAATTAGTCAAACTAACCAGGGACTACACGTAGTCCAGTGGTCGGCGATAAATACCAATTGCACTTTGGTTGTGGGTTCGATTCTCGCAGCCTTGTCCGATGCGACGGGTTGTCACACGGTCTGCGTGTTGTCCTTTTTCCAAAACTACATAATTCTTAAAACATTCCCCAATAATGAGATAAAATCTTTAAAAATAACCATAATGTAATTTAACCTCAATTTTATCTCATGAATTTCACTTTCCATCATTACATATAGTAACCCATAATTACCTCGAAAGTAAGGATAATATAAACCCAAATTGTTCTTTATAACTATTTCCACAAAATAACAGATTAATATTCTTTGAATAAAATTTTTATATATCAAACATCAGTGTTACACATACTATAAAAAGTCTTCTAATATACCCCAACATCAAAAGACACTTAATACTCTTAAGAATTTCACCATAACTCTTGAAGCCCTTATATGTTGACTTCTTACTCATTCAACATTCTTCATGATCCATTAACCATTCCTTTCTAACTTATTCTGAAATACCTCTTTCCTACAAACAAAATCATGAATCATATCCTAAGATTCAAAAATAGAAAAAAAAAGTCATGAAATAATCCATACCTTTGATTGGTCATTGTCAGTTTCTTCATCCTCAATAGAACTGGCATTAGGTATTGGTAAACGAGTATTTGTATGATCTTGGTGATCCCATTCACAAATCTTCTTCATAGTACATGTTTTCTCATAATGACCATGCACACCACATTTAAAACATTCAATTGATCCCTCAAAAAGAACTTCTTTCCCTTTCCTTGAGTCAACTGGATGCTTCCTTTTTCCATGGAAGGTTCTTGCTTTATGACCTTCATTTCCACATCTATAGCATATTTATATCCCTTTGAAACATTTTCCTAGGTGTTTCTTTCCACATCTATGACACATAGGTTTTTGAACACACTTAACTTTATGATTATTACCTGTAGTTCCATAGGGATTTGATTCTCGCATATATGATGCCTTATAGAAATCACCAAGGTTTAGGTGGTCAATCATGACTCCAGATAGTTGGTTGAGGATATACACAAGAGTTCCCATTGCAGCTCCCATATCATTCAGTTGCTCACTCAGAAAACTGTCACAGTTTCCTTCACATCCACCGTTACATTGGTGCCTGCTAGATCCAGCCATTTACTAAAACCAAAAAGGTCAGTGTGAGTATATCAACAAAACCATCATGTACTAAAGAGAAAGATAAACACTAAGATATACTTACTCATTCAATTTATCTAAAACTATGACTTTTTATGAAATCCTAACCATTATGGTCATGTCACTTATGCTTAAAGAATAACCTAACCTCTAAAGTTATCTAAACCGACCTCTGATACCAACTATAAGGCCCCAGCCATAAAACTTACTTATTATTGAATTAAATGAATAATTCACATTGAGGATATTTTCAGGTTTAGAGTTTTAGAAAATTAGGACATAACTATTACATCTCAAAAGATTACAAAGTAGAAACTTTTACTAAGTTTCCATAAAAAAACTCTTAAAAAGAAACATGTCCAGTTCGATGTTTTAGGTTGCATGACATTCCCTTGATCCCATCCTTGACCCTATTCCACGTTAAGTCCTGTGAAAAACATTTCAAAAACTTGGGATGAGCATAAAAAGCTCAATAAGGGATACACAAAGAATGAAAACTGTTAGTTTTTCAAAATAACAAGTATACCATGTATAATTTATCAAAGTAATAATTTTCACCTTTTCGAAGTAGTAAAAACTCTTCACTGAATAAAAGTTCATTACTTACCCTTCTGTAACAAAAAGATTACCATAAAACCCATATAAAGATCACATAACATATAAAGGTAACTTGGGACATAAACATACTTAAGTGGAATAACCATAAGGTCGACTTCCACACATATCACTTAATGGAATAGCCATTCGGCCAACATCCATACATACTTAATGGAATATCCATACGACCGACATCCATAACTAATGCATTGGAGGTTATAAAGTAACCACCCGTCCTGGTATTCACGGCACCACCCGTCATATGGTTTATCACGCAACCACCCGTAAAATGTCCAAGTACCATTATAAAATTATAACACATAAAACCAACATAATGGAATGATAACATTTACACATTTCAATAAAAATATATCATTTAAATATATTGACATAATAGAATCCATTATCAAAACCATTTTCAAAAAAAAGTATATGGTATTTATTTTATTTTAAAAAACAATACGGCTTGTTGAGGAAGCCAAAGATCAAATAATAATCGTGGCGGCGGAAAAGGTCGTTGTCACCGCGTTCGTAAAAAGAAACATTCTTTTTTGTCGTTTAGTAAAACGCTTCGTAGAAAAAAGATTACTTTTGAATAAACGTAAAAGTCAAAGGGTTTTATACACCATATAAAAGACAGTTGTGTATAAAACAAAATATTCCTCAATGAAAGGAGATTGAGACGAAGTCCCTTATAAAGACGGTATCCTTGGTTTAAGGACAAATCAATTTCATAATTATGTGTGACGAACGAATACACCAAATATAAGGGGATATTAAGTGTAAAACTATCAGAGGTTATTCACACATATTCATAGAATTACATATTCAAGGAGTTTAAGTTTATCCCGAAGAATCAAATTTGGGTTAAGAAGTTCCCTTGCAAAAATTTGACAGCCTAATGGCGTCACTACAAAATTCAGAAAATGAGTTGATGAGAGATAAAAAGGGTATCTCATCACATGGAAATAAAATTTAAATAAATAATGATATACAAGAACATATCCCAACATAATAGTATGTGAATTAAAATACATAGCAAAAGAAGTCTTTTAAAAAGAGGAGGGTGAGAGGTTCCCTTACCGACATGGGTAACTTTTGAAACGTACACCCCGTGAAAGAACGAAATTACAACATTAATGTAAATACTCATAAATGAAATTATATTACACAATTAGTAAAATAATGGGCAGTACATACACCACTCAAAGGAAATTGTGGCAAATGTAGCATAAATCCCACGGGAATAAAAGTGAGATGAAAAATCCCTTACGGAAACTCGGCAGCCTAACGGTGCCACATAAAACATACAAAAATGGATTGATGAGATCAAATAGGGTATCTCATCATATTAACAAAAAGTTTATAGAAAGTGGAATATAAAAGAACATCCCCCAACATAACAAAGAGGAGCTTAAATGAAGTGACATAAAGGAGAGTACTTAAAAATAAAGAGAGAGGTTAGATCTCTTACGAAAATTCGGCATCCTAACGGCGCCACTCAAAACTTCCAAAATGTATTGATGAGAGAGAAGAGGGTATCTAATAATATGAACATAATAATTATAGTAAGATTAATATTAAATAACATCCCAATAACAAGAAATATGAGTTTTAAAAGGAATGACATAAAAGAGTGTACTTAAAAAGAAAGAGAGGAGTAGGATCCCTTACCTCAGGTCCGACTTGACTCGATCGTTCTTTAACGTCCTGAATAATAAACTTGAGTTAATTTATACTTTCTTAAGAACCTTTTTCAAGTAAATTATTCCTTTTATATCAATTATTGACATGTTATAAACATTATGTAATCATTTAAATTAATAATGTTTGTTTTGTCGATATTTGGTTCTTAAGTCAAAAGTGGACTTCTTACAATTACATGTTGTTCGTGTGGCCAATGGTTCTTTATATCCAGAATGAAATTCCTGAGTTGGATATCATATATATCATATATATATAGCATATACATGTATTTATAATATCACATAATCATTTAGAGGTAATAAATGAAATGCACCGTTCATGGAGACGGTAAGTCGTACGTATGCATGAACGCTACTTTCATTTTATGTCAAATTAATGGAATTAAAACTAAATGAGAGGTATGCATATTTTAATTCCAGAATTATATTAATCATTTAGATGTAACATACATCATATATATCCATTATATATATGTACTTATAATAGTTCACTTCATTTGGGGATAAGAAATGAAATGCACCGTTCATGGGGACGGTAAGCCGTACGTACGCATAAACGCTACTTTCATTTCTATCTCATAATTTAATGGGAAGAAATAATAATTATATAGAGGTATATTATCATTCCAGTATAACATCATATATAATAACATTAAGTCCATCCTTTATATGTCCCACATATGGAATTAACGAATCACATCACATTGAGGGGGCGGTAGTCCGCACTTCCTAAAATGAAATTATCGTGTTTACCCACAATGGAATCCATAATGGTATACCAAAAATGAAAAATACATAAGCATAAGGGAAACATAAACATAATATATATCATATATAAATAGAGTGACATCTTAATGGACACCATTAAAGGTGTTTAAAATAAGATTGAACAATCATCGTTTCGTGAGGCAGAAATTCACCAACCACAGAAACGGTATGTTCTTTAACCATTAGATGTAGATGTGTGTAACCATAGCTCGAAATCGTCTTATAACAACATCCTAGTATATTGAATTTCCTGGAATTGTTACAAAATAAATGAATAAAAAGAGTTTAGGGGGTTGGAGAAGCAAAATAAAACAAAAGAACACAAGTGAAGACATCACCTTAAAATCGGGTAACTCTCTTAGATTTGAGCTCAAAGGCTTCATTGGGAAGACATCTGCCCAAAGTGAGGCTTCAAGGAGTAATAGATGGACGTGTAGAGATAAAATGGGCAGGTTTTTGCCGAGCCAAAGTCTTTGGAAGTGTGGGTAAGGAGGTAGAGGTGGGGGCCTTTTATAAGAGGAGAGGAGTGGCACTCTTGGAAAGTAAAGGAATGTTACTTTATTTTAAAAAATGAGTTTCAGATTCAAAAGGTCCCACATTTATATAATTAGAGGGTAAGGTGATAAGGGTTATAAATATACCCATCCAATAGGTTTTGGACATGTTTAGGATATAGAGTTTACATAATCTTTTCATTTTATTTAAATCCTTTATTAATGAGGTAATCGCTGCATCATCATGATGTCATAAATAATTTAATATATTTAATGTCTAAAAATTATAAAAACAAATATCATGATGTAGGAAATATTTTTAGATTACTAATGAATATTTATAGTCAAAAATATGACTTGTATAACCCCATGTAAAAATTGTTTTATTAAACATCTCATGTTTGTGTCATTTTTACTTTAACATTTAATAAAAATTTATTTATGTCATTTCCCAACCAAAGTGGATCCATGGGGTCCCCAAGTTGACCCATGGATTTTCTTGGTCGGACATGACACATCCAATGAGGGTAGGGCATGTTTCAATCTCATCGCATTTTATTAAAACATTATTTTTACCTTAAACTACACTAATTACCTCTAATCGCGATTAAGAACTTAAAAGTTACTATTCACCAAAAATTATTTTAATCTCATTGAACCAATTTTACTTCTTAATTACAACCATGTATGTCAGATTTTTGAAAATAAAATCACATAAGTGAAAAGGTTTCATTTAAATGAAAAATCAGTTTCTTTAACTACAACTTATTGGTTTCACTATTCATAAAAAATTGAAGTTTTTCAGAAAAATACCAAAACATATTCCTAAGCTATATTTGATATTCTGAATTCAAAAATTATGTCTATTTTACAAAATTCAAATCATATAAGTCACATTAATTAATTTAATAATTAATTCCCGATGTCATGACAAATAACGTGTTTTTAAGAAACAGTAAGTATCAAAAGATTGACACTAGTTTAAGTCCATTTTCAATGTGAAATTGTTTCCAATGACCACCATTGGATTAAATGGTAAAAATATATTATAATTTCACATTAAAACCAATTCAAAATATAATCTAATCATATTAATAAACTAGATTAAAAATAGTTTTTGAATTAAAATACAACATTTTTTACTATTCATTAAAAAATGAACTTTATCAGAAAGATACCAAAAATTTAAACAAAGTAAATTTTGATGTCCTGATTCTAAATAAGAATTTTATTTTGTCAAATATAACACATAAAATTTTCAAAAAGTGGATTTAAAAGATGTTCGCCTTCAAAAGGCAGTTAATCGACCTTTTAAAGAATATTAGAATGTTTATGTTTAAAATTGGATTCATTCGCATTTTTAGTCCTATAACATTTATTGTAAAGAGTAAAAATATTTGACAAACATATATAATCATTTTTTAGGTAGTTCTGTTCATTCTCGCCATTACAACGGCTAGGTGTTAACTACTATTTAAAATAATATTATTTTATTATTAGAGTGCAATGTAAGCTTCCCAAGAAACTCGTTGTTGCGTATTGGGTACGCCATCGAGCATAGCATCCCCTTTAAAGTAATATTAATATTTTATTCACAAATATGGATAAATATAAAAATGTCATATTCTTTATTTACCTGGGGTGTTACAGCTATGCCTTATTAACCACAACTTCATTGTGTGTGGTGTATTTGTACTTCCAATTTATATTTCATATCATCATTCATGGAATATTTCATTAAATATACATATTTCATTTTCCATGTATATGTTTATTTCAATATATCTATGTCATTTTACATATGGTGAATATTTTGAATGCTATTTTAATTGGGGAAGTATTGATGAATATATATCCTATACTAAATATAGATATTTTTATAATGACTGTTGTTACTAAATTAAATATATTTCTGAATAGTTATTTGTACTTTTAGTTGTGGGTTGGTCCCTAAATTAGGTATCCCCTTGATGCATTGACATGTCTTAAGAGACAAAACTATTGGTGACCCACCCTTTGTGTTTGTTTCTAAGAAGAATCAGATTGGTTTCTACCCATAGAAATAAACTATATTATAAAAGTCCTTGATAGTAGAATGTAATGTTATAGATATGTGGCATCCAATAATTTAAAATTTTATTCATTCATTATTCATTTGTTACTTTTCATGCGCTATTCAATATGAAAAATTTTACGGATACATTTTCATTCTCCGTTTATTGGTTGAATTGGTTTGTTAGTTATTTAAAATTCCATTGTTATTTCAACTTATTTACTTTTCATCATTTATTATTGATTCATATAACCCATATAAAGAATTTTATCTCTTGAAACTATTTTTCTTTCATCCTCATGTTATGAAGATGAATTCATTGAATAATTTTCAAGGAAATAGATTACTTTACTTTGTCATGTTATATGATTTATTTCAACTTTAATAAGGAATCCATGTATGAATAAAGTAATTATATATTACTAAACATATTGATCTTTGGTGATTTTAACAATTGTACCAAATCCATTGTAATGAAATATCCACTGACTCTATGCAACTAGGGTCTGGGCCGTTGTAGTTGGTATCAGAGAAGGTTTAATATAATCCTTGGTAACTAGGTGTTAAATAAACATGATAATAATAATAATTATATTTATATTGCTTTTGTATTATTTATCATGATTATAATGATATAATATAGTCTATGAAATTTTCTAGTGATGGAACCTAACAATATAAAATGAATCAATACCCATAGACAATGTTCTTATTAACCCACTATAAAATCCAATAGAGTCAGTATTCAAGCAGAGTAGATCATCACTATATTAGGATATCATATATAGGTTATCACGAATAACCATACAACACCGATATTGAATCATTTCAGGAATATTAATCCCTCATGTTTTAGTAGGAATAATTATCGAGTTTTAACTAAGAATTGGATAACGATTATTGAAATGATATTTCAGGCATTGTGATGTAATGTATATAAAATGGTAGTACTAGTAGTATATTTTACCAATATATAATTAAATATATGGTGGCCAAAAATCATTAATACTAAATAGGAAGATGACATAGAATTCATAGATTGTAATTCCTTTAAAAAAAATATTTAAAAAATATTAAAATCAGGTGAATAAAATTGAATTGAAAAAGAAAATTACATAGATTAAATAAAAAATAATAATATATTCTTTCCTTGTTTAAAGATACATTCACATGACTATGCATGTATGCCATAAATTACATATAGTATTTGGAAAAAAATTATTTATAATTTTTTTTGATGTTCTTAAGCCATGTCTCCTAAAAGAACTAACTTCTCAAATATTTTAATCATATGATGAAATAGTACTATGTGTAATCAAAAAAGAGATCTAATTTTGAAGATATTATTTGATCAATGGAAATCAAGATAAGAACATGTATTATGATATCGATGAAATACTAAATTCATCAAATAAAATTAGGGTAATGAAGAAAATACTATTACGTGAAAATTGTGGAATGAATCATCATAGGAAATTCTCGAACATCATGGGAGTTATTTATATGTGTAGAGAAAATGATCATAGATATAATTAATTCAATGGCGGAAAAAGAAATGATGTTAAATTCTTCAACTATACTGAAATGGGAAATTATACAAATCAATGTCCCATGTGTTATGGGAATCTATAATAAAAGATGCTGAGGGGATATGGGAAATATTTTGAAATCACTATAGCTGAAGTATAAATACCCAAATATGTGTTGGAAGGTAAATCTATCCAATATTAAAATATATACAATTAAATATCTTATTCCTCATAAACACAGTCTTTTATATCTATAAAATTTAAAAAATAAAATATGACATTTCCCTTTGGGTTTAATTAAGTTTTTTTAGTGAAAAATCTGAAGGTAAGTATCAATGTAACAAAAATATGACATTAAAATTAATTTTGACACATAAAGGTTTTTCATTTACATACCATGTCATCATACCTATGGATGAAATTAATATAATCCTCATTATCTACAAAAATTGAAAATATGCTATCAAAATGGTTTTCAAGAGGATAGAAACTATAGTTTGTGAGAAATATATAAAATAAAAAAATATTTAGAGAGAAACTCCATCATATAATTCTTATCTAGATATTACCCATGTACCTCTAATGAATGAAAATATATAGAATGAATAGAAAAGAACGTCACGGGATGAGGAAGATAATATTCAAATTATTGATGTACTAATTGTATAAAAAAACACTAATGTATTTCCAAAGGAATTACTCGGACTCCCCCACAATAAGATTTTGATTTTTCCATTTAATTAATATATGATAAAATACCAATATTAAATAATCATTATATAATAGACACTATGGAATTGAGGGAGATGAATAAAAAACTATTGGAGATGATTAATAAGGTATATATTCTCCCTATCATTTCTCAGTGTGTAGCTCATATTCTCTTTGTTGAGAAGAATGATTCATCCTTGAGGATATTCATTGACTATTGAAAAATCAATATTATTATAATAAAAAAATTATCATCTACCATGAATTGATGATTATTTGACCAAATTCACTGAGCTCAGTATTTTCTTATGATTGGAATTATTATTTTTTATCATATATTGTGAGAAAAAAAGGAATATATCTTGAAGATTTATTTTTAGATAAGGTTTGGATATTATGAGTTTAATATAATTACATTTGGATTGAACAATGCATAATTTATTTTTAGGGATCTGAATAATAAAATATTCAAGGAATATCTTGATGGTTTTTATCGTATTCAGGGATGATATTGTACTATATTATAAATTCTATGCATACCATGAGAATCACAAGATGGTAATTCATGAGACTCCTATATAGAAAGAGTTATACTGTATGTCTAGAAAGTGTAAATTCTGTATTCAATAAATTTATTTTCATGGCCATATAATTTCTAATTATAGAATCACAGTTCATCTCATAATGTAAAAAATAAATCCAAGAATGGAATAATTTGAAGAATATAACTGAGGTACATAGTTTCGTTGTTTTATTATGTTATATCAAAATTTTAATAATAATTTTTTTTAACTGGATAAACCATTAACCATGGTAAAATTTAAATTTTATAATATAGTATAGAAAAATGAATATGTATAATGTTTGGAATAATTGAAAGGGAGATTATTCAATAGTTTAATTTTGAATCTACCATCTGGAAATGATGGGTTTGTGACTAGGGAGTGACCACTCTACGAAAATAAATGGTTGTGTACTTATGAAAAATTATAATGTTATTGAATATATGTCATGGTACATGAAGAATCATGAAAAAAAATATTCAACTCATGATCTTAAGTTTAAAACATTAATATTTTCTCTAAATATATTGGGGAAGTATCACTATGGTGAAAGATGTGATATATATATGAATTAAATGAGTTAAAAGTACATATTCATACAGAATGAAATCAACATGAGGAAAATCCAATGGCTCAGTAATCTCAAGATTATGAATTTTTAAAATATAGCCATCCAGGAAATATAAATAGGGTAGAAAATGAATTTAGTTGAAACGATCCTGAAATTATCACACAAATAAAGGTTGAGAAAGATCTTATGTCTATATATTTGGTAAATATATATATTTGGGAATTTTTAATGAAGTGGAATCATAACTCCATTTGGAAATGATTGAAAAAGGAAATTTAATTGAGAAGTTAAAAGGCTCTCAATATGATGATGAGAATTTTAAATTTTAAATAAATGATGTTAAGGGTGGAATATTGACAATCATAATGTATAAGTGTAGAATTATGAAATCCGGAAAGAGGTTATGTGTTATATAACTATATGATTTAAAAAATAAATTACTATATGATACTCATAAATAAAATTTATCTATAAACCCTGGTAGTAACAAGATGCATTATGATCTTATGGAACATTATTTTCAGGATACCATGAAATGGGTGATTCTTGTCTATGTGTCGGGATTTCTAGATGATCATCAATAGAAGGTTGAGAGATAGAATTCATGTTTCTTTATGCAACCTTTAGCAATTCTTATGGGTATGTGGGATGAAATTACATTTGAATTCATCTCAAGATTACCAAATAACACAAAAATTAATGATATAATGTTTTTTCAATATCATAACAAAGTCGACAAAATGTTTTGTTATTTGAGGATTTTTATCTCTTGATTGACTAGAAGTACTCAGTATTAATGAATTTATATGACTTCTTGGTGTACCTATATCGATTTGGTCTGATCGAGATCCCCATTTCACATATATATTATAGAAGATTATTCCATGTCATTTGGATAATAATATTCATTTTAGTATTTTTTTATAACCCTCAATATGACAGATAGTGTAAAATTATTATTCAATAATTATAAGGCATATTGAGGTCATGAACACATGACATTTAAGGTATGCGGGGTAAAAAAACTTCCTTTGGTATAATTTTCATAAAATAATTGTTTCCATTATAGAATTCAAATTAACCATTGTGAAGCATTATATAGAAATAGATTTCATACTCTAACATGTTGGGGTAATGATTGTGAGAGGAAACTTATATTCCTAGAACATATTGATTAGTTAATGAAAAAGTTAAAACCATTCTGGTTCATGTAAAAGTATCTAAATTTAGTCAAAAGAGTTATACTGAAAACTGATTAAATGATATGAATTTCAAATTAGAGACCAAGTATTTATAAATGTACCTCCATGGAATGGTGTCATATTTTTCAATAACAAAGAGAAAGTGAAACCCATGAACATCACTCCATTTTATATTCTAGAAATAATTTGATCTTTATCTTACCAAATAGATATTCTTCCATGTCTCTCAAATTTTCATGATGAGTACCATATATCATCATTAATAAAGTATATACTAGAGCCTACCCATGTACCCACCTATGAAGATATTCAAATGGAAGATAACTTTTCTTACTATGATGATATTATCAAGATTATAGACAGTATAGATAATGTATTGAGAAATAATTTTACTCTATTGATAAATCTTCTATAGATAAAACATTAAATGTAAGAAGTAATGTGGGGACCCGATGATGTTATGAGGATGAATCAACCTCATCTGTTTTGAAGTAAATAACCATGAAAAATTTTGATGATGAATTTTTTGAAGGAGGGAAGAATATAAGACAACAATATTTTATGGTATGTATCTTTTCAAATAATTTCAATTTATTCTATATTTATATTTTATAATGAAACAGTGATATAATATTAGATAATAACATGACCATTGGAATAGAATTGTAACTGTTAGGAATATTAATGTTTTGATTAGAATAATAAACCGACAAATGATATTATATTAATAATATATGTGTCTTGCAAATATAAAAATGATATATTTATAAAATATATTATGTAAATAAATGTATTAAATATAATAAATAATGTGTTGGTATTTTTGTGAAATGTATATGTTTATTTAAAATTATATAATTAGGATAATAGTTTAAAATTTCATTTTCATTGATAAATTAAATTAAAAAATTTATATTTTTATATATTTTGATTATAAGAAATATATAAGAAACCATAATTATTTTTCAAAATGGTGTAAAATCATTTATAATATTTAAATAGATATTTTTTAATAGATGATGATTTTAATTAAATATTTAATTTTGCATATTTATAAAATTATTTTAATAAAATGGAGTTCATTATTGAAAACTACACAACCAAATGGATAGGGTTAAATTTTTGGGATTCTCTAAAATAAATTAATTTTTGTTAAATAGTATAATACAATAATTCTGGATATTAGATAAATATATGAATTATTGATTCTTGGAAGATGTCTGGATGATATAAGCACATTTTGTTTGAACTCACCTAAACACATTACTTTGGTTGGTCACATGAATCATCACTATAGATAGTGTTCATAAAAAAATAACAAACAAATGGATATAAATATCAAAAATCATCCCTCTCCTCTAGTATAAATACAACCCCTCACAACCCAATATCCCAATACCTTTTATGCCATGGACCTTGCTTATATTATTCTAAATTAGTCTCCTAAAACTATTCCTCATGTTTTGATGTTGTTGGTCTCATCACAATAAAAATACCATGTTCCTTAAGGAGGTTCTTAAGGATACTCTATTCAAGTGGTAAAATAATCTTCTATTATCTTTTAATTATATATATTTTCTAATCATATCTTTCACTTCACTATTCAAACATTCACAGTAACTACATTATGATATATTAATTAGAATGTTATTATTTTAATGTAATATCTATGATCAAACCCTATATCCTCTCTCTTTTATTTTAAAAATGATAACTTCACCTGTGATGTGTCGATTTACCACCCACATGGATGATGTATTTTATTTTTCCATTACCGCCTTCAAAGATGGTCATGAAACCAATAATATGGTTAAATAATATTTTATTATATATATTATAAATTATATACAATTATAGAAGAAATATATTAATAATATATTAAATAAAAAGATATAAGTCTTTGATGGCAATAAAAACCATCAAAAAATATTAAATCACTCTCATTATCTTTTTATTTAATGAATTATTCGCATAATATAAAACCAAATTATATAAATGTTCACTTAAAATTGTGTTATTTATTTAATTACAATTCACATTAATTTTCAGATATTATTCCCATTTTAAATGAACATTCATAATTTTATACAAGTGAATTGATTAAGAATAACCAAGAAAACAAACACTCCAACAAAAAGAAAATTGAATCTTATAAATCATTAAAAATCTATAAATAAACATAATAAAATTTTAATAAATTAAAATCATTTATAAAATATTATCAATTGATTAATTAATGGATATAATTTGATGATCAAGGAAAATAATTACAAGTGGATAATTTATTCAAACATAATGTAATAGTTTTCTCATCTCACATTTATTTCAATGAGATATTATTAATTAACCGCATATTAGTTGTCAATGGTTGTTTTTATAATTTAAATTATTATTTATGATCATCATTAATTTAATGTTTCATTAAATTTATATATTTCTTGTATCATGGATATAATTTTTGTCTTATCCATATATGATTTTACACAGGGTGTTAATTTTTAATTTTTCTTACAGTAGAAATATTGATGAATATATATCTTCTAATCAATATTTTTATTTTGATTAGAAATATTTTTCACGAATATAATCTGAGTATGAATAATTACTTGGATTTGCAGTGATATGAGGGGCCAAATGTAAATATCTCATTGATGCATCGACTGCTCTCATAAACCAATACATTTGGAAAACTACCCTTCATGTTTGCTTCCAAAGGGTTCATACATGTTTCTACCCATATACCTAAACAATATATTGAGTGTTTCTGAAGGTGATGGTTCATGTGATGGATATATTATGTATATTAATTCAAAAATTTCTTCACACATTTATCATTTATTAAAATCCCTAATATTTTCATTTTGAAAATATCAATAGACGCATTTACATTAACATTTTATTTTTGAAATGTGTTTTTAGTTATTTACCTATCTTTAATGATTATGAATTATTAAAATTTATTCATATATTATTGATTAATAAAAACCTTACAAATAATTTAACATAAACCTATTATTTTTTTCATTCTTCGGATTAGGAAGATAAAACCTTTGAATAGGTTTCAAGGATTCAATTTATTTTCCTTTGTTTTATTCAATATTTAATTGACAATGTAAAAATGGAACAGGATATGTCTCAAGTTCTACATTACTACCAATCTAATTGATCCATGTTGATTTTATATATTTTGTGTATTCAATTGTAATAAAATTAACAAATAATCTAAGAAAATGTGGTTAGGGTTATTATAGACATTATGTATCATTATTATTTCATTTCCTTCTCCCCTTCACAAATCATTTCCCTAAAGAAGGATGTGAGAGGTTATTCTAGAAAAACCATAGTTCAAGATATCACTCCTTTGAAAATGACGATAGGTTTTACATTAAATTTTTTTTATAATTATTTTCATATGTATTTGATATTCTAATTATACATTGACAGACAGTCCATCCTTAGTATCGTTTTAAATTACACCATTGAAATGACTACTATATATTTGAGGATATTGTTCTCACCAATGATAATAATAATGTTTCTAGAAATTGTTGATGCCATGATAATTCTGGGAGTGTTGAATAATAACTCTACTTATAGATGTTCAATAATTTTTTCATTATTATCCAAAAACATGGATGAAAAAAATATTGTTTTTTACTAGAGTAAATAAAAATTACATGGAATCATTAGGATAATAATTTATGTTCCTTCTACCACATTATTAAAATCTTATAATTTATACTTTGTAATAGAAAATTCTAAACCATCTCTCACGGAATGTTATATTGTTTCTCGTGGTTCCCCTGCAATATTATATATTTTTTAAAATTATTGGAAATGCAGAAAAGTTATCTACACATAATGAATTTATATTATAGTCAATCCTACAACATATTTCCATAGCCATTAATGGAAATAATTTGAGGCTTAAAATCACCATTAATGTTTCAAGATATATTTCTATATCATTGTAAATTGTATCACTTTATACTCCAAAGTATGTAGTTCCCTAGATACTTATCCATACTATTTTTTCAAGAAGGAATTTTAATTTACTTTCCTCTATTTCTAGGAATAATGTTACTACTTTGGTTTGGAACTATTGATTAATTTATCTATATGGCCATTATGTCATTTCGAACAATATTTCAACCTTTCTATAACTCTACTCTATATCCTCACATCCTTCATACTCTTAATTTTTTAGTTTCCCTTAAATATGGGGTCTTAGTTCACTACGGATAATATTATATGTTTTCATAGGATCAATAACATATGTATAGTCATATTTAGAATGTATTTTAATTTTAATTTCATATAATCATGCTGATTCTTTTTCATCCTACTTCATTTGTAGAAATTCCATCACCATTTTTATCATCATTGAAGGATGGAAAATAGTTTAAATAGATTTCCCTAAACCCTTACCATCCCATAACATGGATCTCCCTTACGGGATTTATATTTATAATCATCTTAAACCACTGATCAAATTATCCTTCTATGATTTATTCTTCTATTGTAAATTTCTCTTACTCTGGAAAAATGATTTAAAAATAATCATTACTATAGATTTTATCAATTTTTCATTAACTAATGTGTTCATAAATCCATTTAAAGAAGGAATTTATGGGCACATGAAGGACTCAATGAAATTGTATTCCCATAAAGTTGGATATTATCTCTTAAATTTATTCATGTTATTTCATATGACACAAGTTATTTTATTTGTGAACCTTATGATGTTCTAAATTCCCTCTTCCATCAGAACGATGTTAGCGAATAACTCATTTTAATCAACATTTACGTGGTTCATCTTATTTTAATTTTATTATAAATTTTGAATAACTTATTCAGAAATGTGTTATATTTAGGAATCTTATAATACTAAATGGATTTTATGTCTTATTTCATTATGCTTAAATATTTTACTAATAACTTATAATTACAATTATATTTCCTATATTTCATTTATAATGATAATAAAAATATTGTTATAAAAAAATATTCCTTGAATGTTTCCATCTAAAAGTGAATCAAGGAATATTTTCATGCACCAATTTTTATTCATGTCTTGCTCAATATAGTATTTATGGGTTGTTACCCCATTATTTATCTTTTTCAGATCCGCATCCACTTATTTGTAGCCATACATGGATTTCTATACTCAGAATCTAGTTACATAATACATCTCTAATGTACCATAAAATTTTCTGATATTTTACATATCCCTAGAATTACTCATAATGTTCAAATTTCATAATTTACACAAATATATATACTATATTTTAATAAAACCAACAAAATTCAGCCTTTTTATTACATAACTTTTCAGCACATTGTGCAAAATTAAGGATCATATCCTATTTAGTATGTCGCAAATATAGTACATAATACACGAAAATAACAAAATATTCTGATAAATTCACTTAAGATACATCATCATGGGTTCTCCCTAAGATATATTTTCTACCTCTCCTTGCACATAGATATACATCAATGGAAATGGGTGATCATGAATCCCATTAAGGGAATAAACGAGAGAGACACATAACATGTGATCTTGAGACAGATTGATAAGAACATGAGGTATAATGATAGGAAATGGGAATGATGAATATCATAATAATAATAAAAACATGAATTTTAACTTTAAAATGTGTCTACAATATTTAAATGAGACATTAAAAATCATATCCCCAAGGTTTCTCACCAAGGTTTCTTAAATGAAAATTCCAGTTGTTGTTCTCCATGATATGGTAAAACCTGTCATCTCTACTAACTAAATTATTAACCTAATAAATATGAGAACTATTAGGGTTCAACCATTAATATTTATTAAAGTAATAGGAGCAAAATATATAATTATAAATTATCTCATTCAAAATCCATCGAGAATAATGTTTTAATTTAACATCATAAATTAAGGAGTGCAAAAGAGCATAATGACATGATCATTATGTCATATTTATCCAATGAAATACTATTTCAGTTTCATATTTGTAAATCACAGAGTAAAAAAATTATTTTATAATATAGGTGAATAGACATAAAAATTTAAAAAGTTTTTTTATCCATGAAATTAAAATATAAACTATTTTCTTAAGAAGAAGAAATGAATTTTGATAAGTAAATTTGGATCCCAGACGGGTGTAAAGCATGATTTTAAAAAAGGAATCATTGAGATGTGAAAATGGTATAACATTAATTAAATATTATAATTACATAGATGAGATAATAGAGAGTGAAAAAATGATCTTAGTTTGGAACATTGAAATCATACCACATGAATGGGGAATTTGAATGAAAAGAGAAGTGGACATTTTACTAGGCATGAAGAGTTATTCCTAAAACATAAAGATAGATCCTTTGGGGAAATTATTAATCCATGGGGGATATATGTGTTTAAATAAACCATAAATTGATGGGTTTTTTCTTAGGAAATAATTTAAATAGATAAGTGGGTGGGTATTTGAATGATAAGTGGAGGATTTGTTTAATAATTTCCAAATATAGGTCATTGAAAACAATGTTGTGGAAAATGCAGAACAAGTTTCTTACCCATTAGTTATTATCATTCATTTGGAAATTGGGGTCGCATTTTATGATAAATTAATCCTTTATAACTGAAAAAAATTAATACATGTTATAGAAAAGAAAAGTAAAGATCCCATAATAATTTTTCAAAAAAATTCATGTTTTTCTTTTTAGAATTTTGAAATTTACTTATAGATTTAAAATTTATTGAAGTATATTAAAATACATAATGTTAATAAAAATAATTTTTTATTTCTTTTATTGTGTTTGATTACATAATAGATCATTATGACATAAATATGATGTCATAAAATATACTGAAACCCTACGACAATATTTTTCTATTCATGAATAAAAATAATGTATTCAAAACATTATCATATATTCACCCTATCCTAAAATTTAGGTGATTATTTCAAAATCTATCACTATTGGGAAATATCCCTACACCCATGGTTTTGGAAAACCATGGGTATAGAGATAGTATGGGAACCTATACCCACGGTTTTTGAAAACCGTGGGTATAGGTCACCTATACCCACAGTTTTACCCAGAACCATGGGTATATGTTTTTTTGATGACATATTCCCACGGTTTTAGAAAACCATGGTGGAAAAAACACATATACCCACCGATTTGGTCAAAACCGTGGGTATATGTGTTTTTTTTCAAGGTCTATACCCATAGTTTTGGCAAAACTGTGGGTATAAGGTTTTTTTTCGAAGACATATACCCACAGTTTTAAAACCGTGGGTATAGCTTTCCCGTGGTGAAAAAAAATCCACAGGACACAGAAACAAATTGGCAGGAAATCCTATACACAAAGTTTTCCCACCTATACCCACGTAATTTTTTAATATATTTATTTGGATACAAATACATACCTCCAAATGATACATAGGTGAGTTGGAGAAGCGCACTGGGTTATTTAAGGAAGACACGAGTTCGAAACTCACTGCTGTATATTTTCCGAAACTCGTTTCCCAATTTTATCTAATTCGTACATATATAATATATTCATAAAAATATACATATAAGTAAGCATAAGTGACGTATTTGAAGTGGTGGGAATGCTTCACCTTAGATGTGCAAGACGCCGGATGTCACGGGTTCAAAACCAGCCAACATTTTTTTAAAAAAAAATTATCCCCATATTTTACAACCGTGGGAATAACGCTTTGACAGCGTGGAGAGGGTTTGAAAGTGTGTAAAAAAATATATCCCCGCGGTTTGGTAATCCATGGGTATAGGTCTGGGACCTATACCGACACCACTACAACCCACGATTCCAAAAACCGTGGGTATAACTTATTCCCACGGTTTTTGAGGCTATACCCACAGTTTTGAACTATGGGTATATGCCATTTTTTCAATAGTGTAGTCTTATATAATCATAAAAAATATCTAAATATTATAATTTCAAATTTTAATATTAAAAAACATTATATATTTTCTAATTACATTACTTAATACATAGTTAAATATCTATAACTTCTAAAAAATTAATATTCCATTATAAAATACTTTTATCATTTATTACCCGGAAAGCATAGTCAGAGGAAAGCCTCTGACCACTTATTAATGAAAATAAAAATCCAGAAAGAAAGTACAACAAAAATAAAGGACAATAACTGATCATATCAGTCAGACCCATCACCAGATCCATTATGGAGCACATCCTCCGCAGTCGACGATTCCCACTCTGAGCTGTCGTGGAGCCTCAAAATCATGGTGTACATCCTTCTTAGATTTAACTTTTCTAAAGGGAGAAATTCCTTAGAAGAATGCATAGCCCAGCCTTCCCTCCCAACTGAATACCTAGTGGCCATTTGTTTTGGTAGATGAGAATAATCCCTCCTCGGACTTCTTCGTGGCGGGGAAGTCCTCTCTTCCGCAGTACCTTGAACATTTTCATTCCCGCCTTGGAAAACATCGATGTAGGATGTTCAGACCATGCCACATCCATTTTCCTTGTCACTATCAAGACAATATCCCCATTTCCAAGAAATGAACACTTAACGGTAACCCTCCTCCACACCCCGTTCTGGATGAGATTGACTATTTTGATCGAGCATGCCGAGACACTGTGAATGACCCACAAGCTCACAACCAGCATTTGACCCCATCTTCACAGTACTATCCATACCAACAACCTCCTGAGAAGCAGTGCCATCTTCATTGACTTCATCTTGGACTTGCAATGATGCACCATAAACCCCTAAGTCTGCAGCACCTGGGCCCTCTGGAACATTCCCATTCAAATACACAACTCCATATCGGTCCAACTCCAAGACATTCATATCCAAGCCAGCAAACAGGTTACTCAGCTCCAGACCGGCCACTTGCTTCAAAGACTGCAGCCCATTTGTGTTCTACACCTGCACACCACTCGCAAAAACAGCCCGCTTCCCAGTAGAGGGCTCATTATCTAACCCTTCCTCCACAGCACCTGCATTTCCAATAACCACAGCCTGCAAGACAGCATCCTCCATCTCCGTTGGCATCCCCTCGTGAACCATATTTTAAGCCTGATTGCAGCTCAACATTCGACCAGCAGTAGGAGGACTCTGGATCATCGCCTCCTTATCACCTCCTGAGTCTGTATCACCTGGGCACTTTGGAACTTTCCCATCCAAAAAACACAACTCCATATCTTTCAAACTCTAATACATCCATATCCAAGCCAGAAAACAGGTTACTCAGCTCCAGACCGACCACCTTCTTCAAAGACTGCAACCTGGTTGAGTTCTTGCACCTGCACACCACCCCCAACAGTACCCTGCTTCCCAGTAGAGGGAACCTTCTCAGCCCCTTCCTCCACATCACCTGCATTTCCAATAACCACATCCTGCAAGACAGCACCCTCTACCTCCATTGGCATGGCCTCATGAACCATATTTTCAGCCTGATGGGCACTCAACATTCAACCAGTAGGAGGAGGACTTCAGATCATCTCCTCTTGATCACCCACAACAATGACCAAATTTTCCTCAGAAAGAGCCAGCTGCAAATGGAAATCACTAACCTCAACCATAGACCTAGACTCAATTCCAAGGTAACTCTTTAGTATTTCAAACACATTCATTACGGATGGGTTCAAGGACTCCTGCACCATCTTCACCCCGCATGTAAAGCCTGACACAACATCATAAGGAATATGCCTTAACTCCCTCCCAGTATGACCAATAGGTTGCATTCCAACCAAATCACCATCAGTACAATCATAGTTTAGTCGATCACTTTTCCCAAAATCACCTCTAAGACTGCTACATACAGCGACTTCCACAGGGAAATCCTTCACACCTTCCTGAGACAGCCTCACATCATCATGCCCCCCCACAGCCATTCCCATTCTGTCTATCCATCAATTTCAAGTTACCATCCAACCCTCCCCTATAGAAAACATCCTCTAAATTCCCAAACCGTCTTCACTTCACACAGAACTTCATCCACGACTCATAAACAACCTCTTGCATCCACCTAAAATCCTTCTCATCAGTAATCCAGACACAGCGCACAGGAGGTCTCGCAGCATCGACCTCAACACATATGCGTGGACAAATCGGGTGAGACACCAACTCAGTCCATTGATCAGAACAAAGAAATCATCCAATCATGTTTCCAATTGCTCAATGAATTAAAGGATTTTGAATAGAAAGGGGTAGACCAAGGAGACTTACCCATGTGGAAATCGCCGAGGGATAACGCCGTATAATGAAAACTATTATTACAAGGAATAAATTTAAAAAACATTTTATTTCGGAAATTTCGAATATACATAATGTAACTATGTTCTAGACATGTAACCACTTATTACACCAACATGCACCATAAGGGTATAGTGTGTTATGGTGGTAATTTTTTGGGGTGCCATATCTAATATCTACCGAGTGGTAATCTCCATGAACATTAACATCTCCCATAGGTGATTTAATTCAAGAATAACATTTTCAATATTTCATTGGGACTGATCTACGAAAAACACATATGATAATTATGACCTCTCATGTGAGGACAAATGTGCTTTAAATTACAAGACAATACTAGTTAAGTCCATTGATTATCCTTTCTTTATAAATTATAAATTGTCATTAATGCATACAAACAATAATTGTATTGGTTAAAAAAAATTAAAGTGTTTAGTTAATAATGGTTATATTGGACAATGGTCACATTGAAAATTGTCTATACAATGGAAGAATCCCAACGGTCACATATCCTATTATACCCTATAAATTCCACTTCATTATTTCCCTAAAATTTCACTAAAATTTATCGTGATGTTTTATTTTTAATTCATTACATTTTTATTGGTTTAATAATATTTTTCTATTTCTACTTGTCATGATGTGGGATTTACGATTCTAGTATATTGGGGCGATCCATTCTTTCCCATTTTTGATATTCAATTTTATATTCATTATATAGTCTAAATTATTTGGAATTTTAATTAGTTTCTTTGATGAAAAATATAATGATTATAATTTTTTTTCTCACATTATTTCAATCATGTATAATATTATATAATATGTTGAAAAAGTTTATTCATGATGCCAATGTAATTTAAAAAATCTATGTCATTACATCACTTCATACCAAGTTTGACACTCCATGTAGATATGCATTAGAAATTCACAATTTTATTGCAGAATAATGATGGATAAAAATTGATGAAGATCATGAATAGAAAAGGATAAAACTTATCTAAAAATGATAATTAAGGGTTAATTATTTATGTATCCAATAAGTGATTTTTCATTATTATATGGTTATCAATAATAATTATTTTTTTACACTATGACTTTTTTTTAGTTAATGGATGGAACATGATGGAACCATGTTAATTTCAGTGATTGAGATAATGCAATTATTTTAATTCAAAAAACTCAAATGTTCTGGGTGATGGAATGAAAAATAAAATTAATATACTCAAGTAAATTTCTGATGCTATGAATCTTGATATAATTCAAAAAATATCCCAGTGGGAAAAAATCAACTAATTTCTTCTGATAGAAATGTAATCCTTCTTTTAATCAGACATCTGATTCACCTGTTTCTAGAAAATGGATTTTCACTATTGAAAATATATATAAAAATAATCCCTATTTAAAACAATAAAAGATCATATATTATGTATACCATTTGGATATAGTGGATAAACGGTGTACCCCTACAATGAATGTGATGAAGTTTAATAAATTTTACTACATAGATTTTTTTGACTTCATGAACATAATATTCAATATATTTTTTCCACATATTCATTATATGAATATGGAAGTCGATTTCCTTGAGAAAATAAAAATGGATGATGAGAACATTGGTACATATGAGAAAAATATTACTAGGAATGAATATAATGCTTTAGGTATTATCATAAAATTTGAAATTAAGGTTGACTAAATCATCAGTGTCATAGAACTAACTACATAACAGTTGTTACCCAATATAGACTTCAGTAGCTATGCAGATATTGTTTGATATAATATAATTATGTAAATAGAGGTTTGAGTTATTTATAAATATCATGGTTTTTATAAGGACATAAAAATGTACCCAAAAGAGAATCTAATAACTATTGAGAGAAGATGAGTATTTTTCAATTATGATCAATGTTTTGGATGAATCATGGAGTGAGGATTGTTTTTGGGGATAGTAAATGTTTTATGCATGGATGGTATGATCATTAATAATTGATGTCAAGAGTTATGGAAAGATGTTATCTAAATATACCAATATAGAGTTATTTTCAATGAATTCACCACCAACACTTTTGCATTTAAAATGTATAGAGAATGGAAATTACACTAACCAGTTACCAAAATCAATGGTAAATGAAGATGATCAACATCAACTACCTCTAAAGAGAATATAAAAATTAAAATATAGCGAGATCACTATTTTGGACAAGGGGGTGATAATGATGTGGTTGAAGGTACACTTACAATCCACTACACAACTTCAATTGACTAATTAGACTCCTGACGAAATAATTCATTTATATCTAAATAATTATATATGGGTATCAAGATTCCACCCAACATAATAGATATAGAATTATGTATGAAAACATTAAGGGAATGATGGTTCCATACCATTACTATGATTCCTATCTTTTTTAAGTTGGTGGGAATGTGCATCCAAAAAAATTTCATTCTTCTTATGGTTGAATTTGTTGTTTTCTTGGGGACTGAGATTATTTCTCTAAATTAATTCTACAAATAAATTCATGTAAAAGAAGTTAAATTTGGTATTCCAAACCAAACTATTCTTATCAATCAATGAGACTATAAGTAAGAACTTATAATATAGGTCACATAGATTTTATCATTCTTAATTACCAATCATAAGGGTTATTTAACATAAATGTTTAGTGAAAAACATGAAATTTATTTTATTCCTATTATACTAGAATTTTATTTCCTTTACGAAATATGTTCAAGACCATAGAAAAAAAGTGAAGTTAGGCATTAAATTTGAATCATGCCTTGTGAAAATATACATTCAATGAAAACCTATTTAATGGACTTGATTGTGTTACAATAATTTAATAAAAATATCATGTAGAACCATGATAAAATATTCATTTAGACATGTTTTTGACCTTGGGGTTCACCTATTATTTTTATTAAAAATAAATATAGATCAATGTCACTCATCAAAGAAATAATTAATAAAAAATTTCATATTCAAGGTATTGATGACTTTTTTGAACATTTGTGAGGATATAAATACATATTCATAATTGACCATCATTATAGATGTCATTAATTTAGGGTAAATAAGGAGGGAATATCCATGATTATTTTTCACTATATATATACACTATGAATATTTAGTGATTCCATTAAATATTATTAATTCTCATACTATCATCTTGAATTTAATGAATATATACTTTAGAGATAACCCTCATAAGTATGTGGTACTCTTCATAGACTATATTCTTATCTACTAAAAGTGAAATTAAGAGCATTAATATATATTTATAATTATATAAAATTATCTATGGAAAGATAAAATATATGAAAAAATACATGGTGGGAATTTTGAGTATAACAGGATTAATTATAAGGTCTTATAATCTCTAGAGAGTGCATTTGAGTAGATCCATCAAGGATAGGTAATTTTGAATTCCAGACAATACCAACTAAAGGTATTGAGAATATTATTTTTATTTGTTTATATAGATATTATTTATGGTTTGTGGAAAATATTACATAACTATCAAATCCTCATATAATGATGTCTTAGAAACAATCCATGTTCCTCTAGATATATGAATTTGAGGAAAATTTAATTAAACTAAATGAAATATTATTCATTTCATATGTTCTTAAATTAACCTATATAATATAGGGTTTTATAGTCTATAATGACACATACAAAATGGGATTGGGATGTGTTCTTATGTATAATGATATGGTTATAGCATATGCCTCGCAATAACTGATGATTCTTGTAACAAATTATGCAACTCTAGATTTTCAGTTATTTACTGTAATATTTGAAATAATGGTATGGATGAATTATATTTATATGTATATGTATGTTATATATATTAATCATTAAATATGGATTTGAATATTCACCTAAGAAAATTGTTAGAGTTGACAAATGATTTTAACTTATAAATAAATTATTAACCTGGGAATGTGAAATTGGTGGTCTATGAATTGATTCAATATGATCCTGGAAAATAATCCATGATGATGATTAAAAAAGATTAAATATATTTAGATTAAAAAAATGGATTTTTTATATACTGAAGTAATAAGAAAATATTATCTTAATCAATTGAATGTCTAAACCACTATAGAAATTACAATTAATGTGGTATAAAAATATGGTGTAGATTTAAAAAAGGATATTAATTTTTTTATGTGTGACCTAGATCATGGTGGAAGGATATAGTTTAGGAACCGTGTTTTAATTTTTTCTATACCAAATTTGAATAAGGGGTTTTTATAGGATGATTAAATATCATTATTCTATATTCATTTAAGAACGAAGAATAAGTTTAGATATATGAAATTGTATTTCTATTGGGATTGAAGGAATAAAGATATCATAGCTTTTTATAGATTTTATTTAATTTTTATCATGTCAGTAATGAATGAAAAAATTATATAGGGATTTTACATCCATTAACCCTATGAAAATGGAAATGGGAAAAAAATTTATGGTATTTTTTTCATTGGACTCCCCAAAACATATAATGTGAAAAATACTATATTTTATATTGGTGATCACCTTAATACTTCATAACACATCAGGGATGTGAAGGAAAACCTAAATGTATATCAACATTCTATGGTATTAATTATGAATGTAGTATGGTTTCATGGAGTACCACACTCTTTTATGACTGATCAGGATCCATTGTTCATATCAAAACACCGGTGATGTCTTTTGTCTTCTCTTGATGTAGAGTTATGTTTCATCGCTATGTATCATCCTCGAATAGATGGTTATTCTGAGAGAGAAATATAGACCATAGAATATATGTTGAGATATTTTTCATTGGATTTAAATGGTTTTTATGATAAACAACTTCCGCTAACTATTTTTTATAAAAATATTATATTTTACTCCATATTTCATATGGATCCTTATGAAGACCTTTGTAAAGTGAAATATATATCGAAAATTATGGAATGTTTTCAGAGAAAAAAAAAGCCATTTGGAACAAGAAAAACTTATCACATGGGAGATAATACTAGAGATATTATACAACACATTAAGGTAGATCAATGTCAGAAGAATAGTTGTTCTAATGAATATTGGCATTATATATAACATATAGTTGGTGATAATGATTTTCTAATAATTTATCCATGGAAGAAGGATTTGATATTTTTTAATATACTAAAACTAATCCCTTTTTATATCAATCCTTTTGACGTTCTTGATTATATAAAGACATTATTATATAACATAGAGATTCCAAAAATCCTCTATGATGCCTATTATATAATCCATGTATCTCTCTTGAAGAAGTATAATCATGACCATTCATATGTATTGAATAAATAGGTCAAACAACTGGATCAAAAAAAATTTTAGGATCAACTATTAGAGAGTATATAACATATAATTAAATTTCTATGAATGAATACCACTCAACTATTTATCCTTTTTTGAAAATACCAGTGGTTTGAAGAAGTTAACCAGAAAAATGAGTAAATGATGAGTGACAAGTGTCTTCGTTAGTTTGTATTTCAGTTAGTCATTTTGAGGCAAAAAAAAATTTTATGGGTGTAGAATTAAACATCCTGATTTTTTTTTAATATTTTTAAATGAATATATTTTAAATCATATATTTTATTAAACACAATAACTATTATTATTTCCCTATATACAACACTATGTTATATAACGATGAGTATTAACAATACCATTATATATTATCAATAGAGTTATATATATATATATACATTATAGGATAGTCACTAAACATATATATTTAAATAGTAATAAATATTTTCTAAATATCATGTACAATGGATTTTTAAGAATAAAAAAAATTATTTAAAATTACTTAATTACATAGTATTTTCTTTAATTATTTTGAAAATACATTTCTTATCTATGTTTGATTATTATTAATTTTTATGAAAATTAATAAAATTATATATTCAAACTTTTAAAAAATTAATTTTATAAAATAAATATAATTTTTAAATTGTAATGAAAAAATTATTTTATGGGGATTTTTTTGGTTTTTTAGAAAAGATTAATTTTTTTATGAATATTGAAAAATACTTAATTTTAATTGAAACTATCTTTTAGTTTAAATTATTCGTAACTTTTCAGTATATTTTAAATTTATTAATGTAAAATGTAGTCAATTATATAACAATTAATCCAATATAGATCATTGAAATCAGTTTCATGTTTAATTATGATATAAAAACATTATGTACTATTGAATAATTCCCTCTTCAAAAACCTTTTTTCGGATAGCTTTTGTGCGCTTAATGGTAAATTACAATTTTTAATTATATTTATAGAATTTTAATATATTAATTCTATATTTGTAGTAATTATTATAAAAAAAATTCTAATAATTTCAATATAAGAATTTTCCTAAAATTAATAGTGAAAATAGTAAAAATTAAATATTGTATTTATCGTAAAAAAATTATTAATTAGAGTTAATATAAAAATTAATGAATAAAATGACATATAAAATTTTCTAAAAAATATTTTATTACATACTTAGACTTAATAATTTCTATAGTTTGACCATGGTTTATTTTGGACCCTTTAGGATTCTAAAAATTGTGATTGGAATTATTTATTTGAAATAATTAAATGTGTTCCACTCAAGTAACTACTAAAATTATAGCAATTTTACTAAATTATTCATGTGATAAAAATAATTAAATAATAAAATACCACCACAAATAACTTTACAAAATCCATAATATCATACCAGAATCATTTTTTTTTTACAAAATTAATATCAAGGGTGTGTTTTGGTTTATATAATAGGAGGATATAAGAATGAATAGGTAATGTCCATCAATTGGTGTTTATATTTTATTTCCTCATACATCAATATAAATTATTATTATACCATTATTATATGATAATCCATTTAACATACATGTTATTCTATTTTAATATGTTATGGTGATGAAGTACAACCATCTCACTATCAATCAAATGGGTGATGAAATTTTCATTCATGTGTACGGTGGACAATTGTCTCATGTACCAATGTAATTTGTTTTTTATAACCACCTATCATAGTTGGAAAAATGATTTTTTTATTTTTTTATTTTTTATACTAATTATTTTATTATGATTTTGGAAATATTATATCAAAAATAATTTCATAATCTCAATTTTTCAAGAATATGATAATTTCAATTGAGTGTACGGTAAACGAAAACCTCTCTAAACAATTTGATTCATTCACGATTTTAATGGAAGGTATTACAGATGGAATTGATGAAAAAATAGTTAAATATGACATAAAATGAATTGATAATGATAATATATCATTTAACATTATTTTAATTAATCCAATAATGAAATTGAAATACCATTCATGTATATATACATCCCACCATCTCCATGAACGGCATATTTCATTTTCTATCACTGAATTTTATGGATAACTATAAATATATATATATATATATATATATATAATATGATAAATTATATAATTTTTTAAAACTGTCAAGATTATTATATCATAATAAATTTAAGATAATCATAAATAAAAAATTAAAACCTATATGGAAAACAAAGTCGTTACTACTAGAAATATAACATTATCATGGAATTGTTTATAATTTAGTAATAAAAAGTCACTGGATAATAATATATGGTATGATATATATATATATATATTTATTTATTTATTTTATATATAATAAACATATATTATTTAATGGTAGGATTTATAATTTATTACAAAAGAAAAGATATAATGTCAAGGATTGTATCTCAATTTTCATTATTTGACATGTTCCTTATATTATGAAGTTATATTCTTTATTGATGGGTATAGAAATCTCCTTTGACATGTAATATCATGAATTCATTTATCCACATGATATTTTTTGTTCCATTTTATTTGATTCCTTCATAGGGATTACAAATTAATGATACCAAAGTGGTCATGATTTAATGCTACAATGTCATCATTTATCGATATTGTATAGGATTATTTTATCGATGATAAAATATTTCGATCCATATCTCAATATGATAAATAATTTTCTTTTCCAATGTTTGTTAATTATAATTTAATTTACTATTACCATTTTTTTATCAACAGTAATCAAAATTATTGAGAAAACATTTTTAAGAAAAATTTACATTACATGATGCTTCCCTCTGAAATTTGTTTTCATAAAAACCTATGATTTCTATTATTTTAAAAAAATGTTATATTATTCTAATATTATTTCTCTTTTTTACACATTTTTTGATTAAAATTTTTTAATATAATTGTTATTTAATTTTCAACACAATCCATATTGGGATTTTATCAAAAATATTAATAAAATATTTTTTGACCTCTAGACAATAATTGAATTATCCCTTCAGCATAAAAAATATTTTATTTTAATATTATAATTATTATTAATGGTTATATTTTTTGAAACAATATTTAAAAAATTTTATTTATTAAAATTTGTTTTTTGATGTGGAAATGGTATTTTCATTATGATATTTTTTATATGATAGATCAAAATAAATTTTTATCTATATTGACATTTGCTGATGTTACATATGAATTACTGGGTTATGATACAAGGATAACATTCATATTATTTATATGATATATTTTTATAATGGTATTATGTTTATCAA
Organism: Viscum album; assembly: GCA_963277665.1. Lineage (NCBI taxonomy): Eukaryota > Viridiplantae > Streptophyta > Magnoliopsida > Santalales > Viscaceae > Viscum > Viscum album. Next base: position 999,714,957 of record OY728151.1, on the reverse strand, counting down.
ACTCATTTCTCTACCAAGGGTTATATCATAATAAAATTTAATGCAGCCTGATTCTTTTTTAACAAGTTATGATAAGATAAAATGATTGAAATAATTGTATCCATACCACATGTTATGATTATATTAAATGTTTATGAAACCTTATTAATTTCATTATTTATGACATGATGTATGTTTTATGATATTATGGAACACAGAAATATGTTTTTCATTTAGATATGTTTTGTATCTACATCTCCCTCTAATGCATTGCGTAATTATTTATACATCATGTGATAGAATTCATTGGAATGGTGTCTGTGCCCAGTTTAGTAAGATGAATTCTTATCTAATATGGCCTTGGTAGTGAAGCATGATATATTTATGGTTTTTCGTGAACCCATTCCACTATGATATCCTTTGAATTTATCTTTGACTATTATGGAAATTATTTTTATGCTTTTGTGTCTTCCAAAAATCTATGCCTTATGAAATTTTTATTCTCTTGTGGATCATGTTATTTGATACAATTATTATTCATGCCATAATAATATACAATATTTCTTCTATTACTTGTGATTATGAACATTTATATTTAGGGTATGGTTTTTAAATGTAATTTATTGGTTCTTATACCCTTATTTACATATTATGTTTACGTATCTACTTTTATTTACCGTACTAAGCATATAAGATCACACATTCTTTTGTTTCCCTTCGACATGTTTTGATAAATTTTATTATGTATGATATTACTAATATGGGTTCTATTTAATAATAATAATGTGGTAGATTATTTTTTTTACCTATAGATCAGTTTTTATTTTTTCCAAGGTTACTATTACATGAAACTATTATTCTCCTCTAGAATGTGTATGTGAGATTTATTAGGTTTTCAAAAAATAAATTAATTTCTATGATTTTTAATCATATTTTAGTATAATTATTTGGGTGACTCATCCCTAGTATATGAAGATATATATATCCTCAATATAATGGTAATAGAAAATCATAGTTACCTTGATGATCCTATCAGCCTTACAGGAAAACCTAAGAGAGAATAATTCGCAATTGAATACATGATCTAAGGGGTGTACGTGGATTCTCATGGATTTATAATATATATCAATATGAAATATAGTAGGTAAAAATATGTATTTTCTAATTTATGGGACTTTGAAGATAATAAAACATGATAGGAGACATGTGCGAGGGACCACTAAGATATTGTGAAATGGGAGATTACATACACTGTTACAATAATCAAAGGAAATTTATTCCCTAGTAGGGTAAATTAGTGAATTTTTTAAATAGATACATCTTTGGGTAAAATGATATCCAAATTATAGTCATGGGGGTTGGGTCACCTAGTAATGTGATCATTGGTGTCTCTACACCTAAATAATGGGAAGGGTGATGTTTTTACCTAATTAATACATAAACATTAATTTTTTCCTTTGTGGAGGAGTTAGGTGTTGTGTCCCACTACTTTATAGTGGTATAGTGTAATTTATCCTTAGTTTTACTACCCATGGGGACTATTTATTGTATCAATGATTTTTAGCACTCTCTATGTTAGATGGGTGAGTGGAACTCTAATGTGCCCATGTCTAAAAATTTACATTGGCACGTAACAACATATTATTTCATTACAGATGAATCCATTAACCAGAATAATTATAAATCATATGTGAGGTGGTATTCTATATTTTTCGGCTAGTTACTTGTTTTTTATTTTTTAATTTTCATGGATTTTAAAGAATTTTTGTAGGCTCTGACGTATTAAGGATGTATCCTTTTGATTATGGGATCCTATAAAGACTAATATAGATTTTTATAATTCTGTTAAATTTTAACTGAGAAACATGGAGCCTATATTTATAAAATCGATCACCAGTGAACATTTATTCATACAGATACCCTGTCTTAAAACATTAAATACAATTATTACCCTCACTAAGAGGATAACATGCATTCGTAGAAAGATAGAGAATTTCATGTCGGGGGATAATCTCATGAAGACCCCGGTGAATGAGTAGACCTATGGGTGTAAGTGACCTTGTAACATGTGATGGGTGTTATGTGAAATGTAGGGTGCATTAGGTAGGTCATGCTTAGGAGTTCATTGTCAATGCAAGGCTAAAATTTTTAAAACATTTTTCCAACATCAAACAATCATAATATTTTTCCTTATTCCCATTTTAGTTCCATGGGTAGTAAAATACAAACCTTTGAAAACAAAATACACCACTATAATCAGGGTTCGCTAATATATGGTGTTTTAAAAAGAGATAAGGAGCTCATAAATCCATCAAAAATGGTTTTGAGATCCAAAATTCATTTTTTTAACTATTAATGGATACAATACATGTCTTACACGGTATGACATGTTATTACATATATTTAAAATTATTTGGTATTATTTTATGGTGTCTTCATCCTGAGGTGTGGGATAGGTCATTCACGGCATATTGATTTTTTTAATGTATTCATCATTCCAAAAAATTATTTTATACCCATACCTAGATTTTGTTTTTTATATAATGTATGTTTCAGGGATTCTAGGAAATTGTTTACAAGAAAACAAAATTGCGCTAGAATAATTCCACATCAATTTATCAAACATTTGATAATTGTAATACAAGAACATATGATACTCAAATATTTCTTCCCTTTTTCAAGTATAAAATTGATAATAAAATTATTGTTCATATCATTTATTGAACTATAGAAAAATTTTATTAAAAAAAGGGGAATCAAATATAATAATAATCCTCCATATTTTTTAAAAAATATTTATAATGAACAATACTAATGAAAATTTAAACACTAATCATTATTATATATACATCATTATAATTAAAATAGTCCAAGAAAAATTTGAATATTTTAAATGTATAACTCCTCATAAACTGATTCTTTATAAAATGATCAAAATTATTAAGGAAATAAATAAATAAATAAGAAAGTAAAATATCCTCCTTAATAATACATTTTTCTTAATTGAATGATGTGACTATGAATGGACATCATATAAACTCATACACTATTAAAAAGTACCTCATAAAATCTATAAAATATTTAATAGTATTCAATTAATTTATAAAATATTCAATAAAAAATAAACAAAATTAAAAAAAATTTAAAAAATAAAATAAGAAAAATAATAAATATTTTCTCCTTAAAAAAAGTGGGATATAAAAAATAAAATTTATTTTAGTATACTGTAAAAAATTAATAAAATATATTCATATAAATTATAATAAATACCCCACATTGTATTTTAACAATATAAGGTCCAATTAGACATGAATAATAACACATCGGACCCTATAGTGTATAAATGTTAACTAGTTTAGTATTGAATGTATTATTGGATTGAAAAAACTGTCATATGAAAGATATATTAAAAAACATAAGGAATAATCATATGCATAATGACTGAAATCACCACACATTAAATAATTAAGATTAAACAATTCCTTCATTTTAAAATATAGTAAATATTTTTGTATATATTATGGAAATTTAATAATTAAAAAAAATATTTTGTATCTTTAGTTCAAGTCATACATTGATTTATCAAAGACTCATATGTATTTTATCTTCATGTTATATAATTAAATAATACACCATTAAACATTCTACTTGTAAATCATTTATATTTTACTATAATTTTGTTGAATAAATTATATGTTGAATACCATATTTCATACCAAACACAAATACAAATAATATTTCATTTATATTATTAAGATTAATATTTTTAATCCATGATAATAATTAATATATTAGGGTAATGAAATATGGAACACCATTATAGAGATTACAAGTTATATAAATCCATATGTTCAAAAGGAGCACACATGTTATATTTATTGTCCTAGTTTTTTCATTAATTTTATCACACCGATTGTAACTATGGAAAATGGAAAATAATTATAAATATAATATGATATTTGAAAGATAAGTGATTGGATTGTGTATTATAGTGGTTTTTTTTATGGATAAATACATATATAACTGATTTAATTATGGTTGTCATATATATAGTCGTTTGAAATATATCTAGACCAGTTGGTATGGAGTCAAGGATATATGTGTTGTTAAGAATGTCCTCCCTCAACTAGATCACATATGGGGAATATAGAGAAAGGTTGACTAACTATAAAAAACTATTAACAAATTATGAATGTAATACAAATATGGGTATGGGGAAGCTCCGTATAATGTTAATTCCTCTGAAGAAAAATAATATAGGATATGTAAAATGAATTTAAAATAACTAACAAATAAATAAAAATGGTTGTTTCATGAAACCAAAAATTATACCACATACTATATCATCAATGATGTGAAGATAAGAATGTATGATATTATAAGTCCATGGTTTTATATATCCTATTTATTTGAATACCTTTTGAAAAATGGTACAATGTTGAATAAATTCACTATTTAATGGATCCTTCATAGGATTCATGGAACAAATACAATAATTTTTATAGAATTGATTAATAGTTTTATAAGGTGTAATATTTTATGTTTTTCTTTTAGTATTTGATTCCAACAAAACACATAAAAGTTCATCCCATGATATAAATTTTTATGTTGTATTTTTAGAAAAATATCTGTTAGTTGTACGGTCGTATGGAATATGGTCATTTGATATATATTCACGGGGTATGAATGTATTCAAAAGGAATATTGGGAATATTTAATTTTAGAATGATATTTTAAAAAATATAAATTAAAAATAATAAACAATGAACAATAAAGAGAAAATTTCATTAGAATATTTAATTTTATAAATATATTTCTTGAGTTACATTTTATATTTAAAAATTTATGAATTTAGTAAAATAGTTTTAAAAAATATAATATTTTCAATTTAAATAAATTTAATCCATGAAATAATTATAGGATTATAAAAATTAATAATTTAATTATTTATGACTAATTAAATATTATTTATTTAAAGAAACTATTTTATTATATAGTTAATGTGTTTATTTAAAAATTAAATTTCATGTATTTTAAAAAATTTAAGGAAAATAATTGTTTATATATTTAAATTAATTTAAATACATTGGATGATCTTAAAATTTTTGTAATTAATAACAAAAACATTTAATATAAAAAAGAATTATTTTTCAAATAATTGATTTTTAAAAACTTATTATTTGGATAAATTTAATTTAAAAATATTAGTGTTATGAAAAAGAAATTTCTCAATGTGTAAAACAATATATTAAAAATAAATAAATTATTAATAAAAATTTAATAGTATTAATAACACCTAATGATTATAAAGTATTTATTCAATAAAAATTAAGATAAATATATTTTCAATTCTATTATTTCTAGGAAGCTGGTTTTTCACTCATGTATTTCCCCTTTAAATTTTGGTATATTTCTATTCTTTGACCCTAATATGGATGCCCAATGAGATAGAAAATGTCTTCGGGTGGATGAGGCAGCTTCAGAGCCCAGATCCCATCTTTTTGGGATAACTGGACAAGTCACACAGTTAGCGCATGGTTGGTGCGCAATTAAGATGAATATGGGGATTGAAATTTCTAGACAGAACCACTTCACATTGTTTGTGCATGGTCATGTGGCATAACCCTACAATATTCCCTTCTACCTCGAAAAGCTCACATAGTTTGTGTATGGTTTTCCAAACTATGTGGAAAAATAGTGCACATGCCATTTTCAGGTTTAATTTTCAAATTTTCCCTTAATGGTCAATTAATCCACATCCATCTTCCCTAATATAAGATTATATAGGATTAACCTATTTCTCTTTCAATTTGGGGATTTGGGAAAATCTAACATTAAAATCAACATATCTCCTTCATCCAAAAACCGATTGAGCATTCATTTCATATTAGATGTGCCACAGTACATACTTGAGTCCTCTTGAGCCTTTCTCCTTGACAAATTCACTTGACCAAGATATTTGGGTATGAGAATTTTTCTATTTTTCATAGATCTACTCTGATCCGAGCCAAATTAAGGGGAAATACCAGAAGATGATATCCATACAAGACTAAGGTGGTTGGTCTATAACTCATACCTAAAGTTAAGTGATTTTGTATTTTTTATGTGGGGCCCATCGATTTCGTCTCGTGCCATTTATGGAATTAATGTTCCATGGTTATAATTTTTGAACCATATGGTTATTTTATTTCAAAATAAATAATTAATTGTTACTGGATATTACAACAACTCCATCCTTCCCAGGGAGATGTTTTTTCCATAATTTATATATAGTATTGTTACACGCTTGTGACACCATTCAGGTGTTCTTTATATTGACCTTTCTAAGGGTACCAATTTTAATATTAATTGGATTGATTTATATTATGAATTTCATAATGAAATGTTCTAGGAATACGTACCACCTGACCTGACTATGGTAAGTGCTTCAAATTGATAATTAAATATGAATGATTAATTGGTTGAATATTTTTTGGACGCCTTACAACATTAATAGAAAGTAGTGAAAGGAACATTGAATATGGAATATTCCTAAAATATATTATATGGTTGCATACTACATGGACATGTCACACTAATGAAATTAATGGCCTGTATAAAATGGTTATGATATTATATAGAAGTGGTTGTGATGCGGATTTGGTTTTTTATGTGTTTTTGACATGTGTATGTGTGGATATATGGTTATGATATTATATAGAAGTTGTTGAAGTATAATAAATATTCCATTAGAGTGTAATAATGTCCAAATTATTGGGGAAGTAGATGTGGGGTAATTTATTAATATATATTCTTTTGATATTACTCTCAAGATGGAGATTAGAATTAGACACGCATAAGGATTTAATGGGATGATAGGTCAATAATATTTGTTAAAATTTTCATATGGAATAACATTGGAGATCATCTATTACACGAGTGATTATCCCCCCCGGTGATTTAAAGTAAGTAACTTGAGCTTACCATAAATATTAGGCATGATGATATTGAATGTATGGCAGAGACCTATGAGTGGTTGATGTATAATTCATAATTAGTCTTGTGTTTGGAATATGGTTATTTGAGGAAACTATAATGAATCTAATGTAATTATATTTAATTAATTCCAAATTTTAGATATTATGAGATTCCATTTTTTAATTATAGAGTGGGATTCTGGTTTTCATCCATATGTATTCTAGGTTGGTGAGGTATAAAAGGATGGACTAAATGACCATAGAAGGGTTGAACCGATAGAGGATGATGAGCCATAGAGGGTGATGTCGTGTGAGTTTTACCATCTATCACACAAGTTATTATCCCCACAAACCCATTTGTGTTTGGAAATTGTGTTCATTTTGATGGGGGGTTTATCCTGGTTCTGTTGATTTCCAAATCCTTATTGGAAATGGGTAGGCTCTATTAATCACTATGTTTATATGAAAGTAGTTCTATTCTACTATATTTTGAAGTCATGTTTTATGTATTTGAACTGTAAATACTAATATTTGAGATTCAAATAGGATGAAGATGAATAAAGATTGGATAGATGATAATCGTTTGACAATAGAGTATGAGAATGGAGTGAAAGAGTTCATCAAGTTTGCAAAGATCATGAAAAGCATCCTTCTGAAATCCTTTTTCCATGTTTACATTGTTTTTATTCAAGACTACTTACTCCAGAGGAGTTGGAAGAACATTTGATATGTCACGGAATAGATCAGAGTTATAAATGTTGGAAAAAACATGGAGAAAAACAGAATATAGCTACTGGCTGGGATAAAACTACATTTTATCGATCATCATATATGTATAAAAATATGTATAATGAATAAGACCATATAGAGGATGTGATGATAGATGTCAATGATAATGAAGATCATATTGAGGAAATGAAAAAGGCAATTGAAGATGAACTCTGTGATGACCCAAAATCGTTTGAGATGTTAAAGAGTTGTGCAAAAATGAAATTGTATGTTGTCTACACTAAATATACATCATTTTCAGATATACCGAAGTTGTATAAATTGAAAGCGTGAAATGGAAGGAGTGATGTCAGTTTTACGGAACTACTTTCTCTCTTGAATGACATGCTCCCGGACGATAATGATCTCCCAAGCCAGACATATGAAGCTAAACAAATGCTACGCTCGATGGGTATGATTTATGAAAGAATACATGCCTACCCGAAAGATTGTATATTGTTTCTCAAGGAGAAAAAATCACTTCTAAAATACCCAATGTGTGGTGCTTCTCGATACAAAAAAGATGAATCTAATCCTATGAAAGTTGTATGGTACATTCCAATCATTTTATGGTTTAAGCGTCTATATGAAACTGAAGAAACTGCAAGACAATTGTCATGGCATGCATATAAAACAAATAATGAGGGAAAATTACATCATTTTGATGACTTTACTCAATAGAAGAAAGTTGATCATGAGTATCCTGAATTTGGAAAAGAGTCGAGAAACCTTCTTCTTGTGTTATCTATAGATGGAGTGAAACCTTTTGGTTTTCAAACCAACACTCATAGTACATGGCCTATTATATTAGTAAATTATAACATTGCACCCTGGTTATGCATGAAGGAGAAATTCATCATGTTATATATGCTTATATCATGACCAAAACAACCAAGTAACGATATTGATGTTTATCTAGCTCCTTTGATTGAGGATTTGAAGTTATTGTTGGATTCATGGGTTATATTGTATGGTGCTTATAAAATTTAATAGTTCACGTTGAGAGCGATGTTGTATGGGAAAATAAATTATTTCCCTAAATATAGAAATTTTTCAGGATATTGAATTAAAGGAACTCAAGGGTGTCCCATGTGAAAAGAAGATATAGAATCAATTAGGTTGAACCATTCATAAAAATCTATGTTTCTAGAACATCATAGATTTCCACCTCATCGGAATAAGTACTGATCATGGACGACATCATTTAGTGGAAGTTTAGAACAACGTGCAACACCGTCTCCTCTAACACGTGATCATCTGTTTGAGAATGTAAAATATGTGAACACTGTTTTTGGTAAATCATTTTAGAAAAACCATAAGAAAATTTCTTGGAAAAAGAGATCAGTTTTTTTTTTTTACCATAATATAATTTTTTGTATGTTAGACATTTTCTTGATGTGATGCATGTGGAAAAATGTATGTGACAGTGTTATCAGAACGTTTCTAAATGCCCCAAACAAAACAAATGATGGAATTAAGGAAAGGTTAGACATGATTGACATTGGAATACATAAATAGTTGGCTCCTGTTAAGGGTGAAAATAAAATGTTTCTTTCTCCAGCTGCTTACAATCTTTCTATGGAGGAGAGATATCAGTTTTTCAACTTCTTCAATGTTGTAAATGTTTCAAAGGGGTATTCATCAAATATCAAGAACATTGTGTCAATGAATGATTTGAAGTTAAAAGGATTTAAATCACATAAATGTCTTTTTTTATGAAAAATCTAATTTCTATAGCTTTACGTTGCATTTTTTCCAAGAATGTTCATCATACGTCAACCAAACATCGTTTCATTTTCAAAGCTATATCTATCAATTTTTTAGACCTCGTGAAATTTCCTGCTATGGAAAAATAAATTTTCATCATTTTATGTGAATTATAAGTGTTCTTCCAACAAAAAGTCTTTGATATGATGGTTCATTTGAGGATTCACTTGGTGAGAGAGATTTGACATTGTGGTCCTATGCACTATAGATGTATGTACCCTGTTGAATGGTATATGATGATTTTGAAACGGTATGTCAAAAATCAAAGTTGTCTAGAGGGTTGTATAGTGGAGTGATATATTGTTATGGAAACCATTGAATTTTGTACCGAATACCTTTCTGATGTTGAAATCATTGGTCTACCAAATTCTTGTCACACTGGACACATTGAGAGTGAGGGAATTTCTGGAAGAGATGTTATGACAATAAGTATTACAGATCGGGAGTAGTCCCACCTGTATGTTTGGCCTAATAGTTGATAAGTTTCTAATATATTGAAACTCACAAAGAAATTCCTATGTAGTTGAATCCATCAAGTGCTGAAAAATGGATATCAAATACACATAATCACAAGTTTAAAGGATGGTTTCAGGACCATATTTTTAAGGAGTTTGATGAAATTATGAATTCAATTTCTGGACGACTTCGATGGCTAGCCAGTAGACCATGTGTGTATGTATTATCTTACAATGGTTTTGTAATTAATGGTTATACATTCTATATAGATAAATATGATGAAATAGTACTATGCATAATAGTGCAGTTACACATGTGGCTGAAGCGATTCATGTTTTTGGTAGAAAGGACAGAAAACCAATTTAGGAAAATATGTCATAGTTTGGCATTATCAAATAAATATGAGAGTTAAATTATATGACAATAAAATTGCCAATTTTTCAATTCAAATGGGTTGATAATAATATTGGTGTTAAAATATAAGAATAGGGGTTCGTAAATATTGATTTTAGTAAAGAACAATACAAAGACGAACAATTTATAATGGCATCACAAGCGGTACATGTTTTTTATGTTCTAGATCCCGAGAACCGAAAGTGGTCGATTATTCTGTTATCATCTAAAACTATTGAAGGGTATGATGAAAATTCAATTGAAGAATATCCTTTCAGTGGTACATTGAAATCATTTCACAGTGGTCCCAATTTAGGTGATGTCTTGTATGTTAGAGAAGTCCACAATGAAGGTATTTGGATAATCGATAGTGGTGTCAAATCCCTTCAGCGTTTGAAAAAAAGAAAAAGAGTTCAATAAATAATTTATATTTTGTTTGTAATATAGAAATTTTTATCTCATGTTAATATATTATCATTACAGAATTTATGTAATCTAAATTAATTGTTCAACCAGTTTTGCAGATAATGGCTTATGCACTTTCTGGTTCTCCTTACCTTGAGGCTAAACTACTCTCTCAAGCAGCAGCTGCTGCTTCTCCTGCTGCGACTGCTCACAATGCAGAGCAACGACAAGTTTCTAAAACTATTTTATACTCCTAGTGTTGAGGGCCAACAACCATAAGAACATGCCATTTCAACCATTTCAGATGAACATATAAATGATGTTGATATCAATGAAATGGTTGGGGATGACAGACTGATGTTGCCGAAAACACAGGTGCTTTGTAGTTTGACGGTGTTAGGCAATCTTCTTAAGGAGAAAAGAAAATGCATCAAGTTTGATGTCAGATGGAATTCATGAGGCCAAAATTTGAATCTCAACAAGGCTATGTTTAGTATTTACATTGGATTTTTCACTCGGCAAAGCGTTCCGATTGACATAAATTCATGGCACCATGTTGTGTCTGGGATGAAGGCTGTAATCTGCGATGAAATTATGGTAAAATTATGATATTATTTCATTAATTTACTATAAAATAAAATAATTAATCAATGTCTTACTCTTTTCAATATTCTTCCGAGAACATTTATAGTAAACGATTCACACACAAATACTGTACTAAGGATTGTAAGAAAGATTCATCGAGGTTTTTGCACTATTTTAAAAAAATGTCACCAGAAATATTCCAAAGGTAAAATAAACCCAAAACCAACCATTGTATATGCTCACCTAATATACCATGAAGCATGGTATGCATTTATTGGCCATCATGGGGATGAGAAGTTTCAAGTATATTGTGGGTGATAATACATTGATTGAGGATACATGTATTTATTATGTTGATTTCCAATATTTCATTTATGATATAGAAACTTTGTACTAAAAAAATGAATGTGCATCAAAACCAACATACCCCTATCTTAAATCAAGGATGGGGTACACTTCACTAGAAAAGAAAATTGTACGTATTTTAAATTTATAGTAATATTTTTTAGGTTCCAATAAACAACATCCTAATTATCTTTCTACATTTATATGTAGATTGATGAGCCTAAAACCAAAGACACTTCCATCCCACATCATGTGCTATGGATATAGGTACATGTGAATAATGAAGGGAAGCTTGTAGATGAGAACACACAAAACGTGTTTGAAATATGTGTATGTATGACATGACGATAATAATATTTGTTATAAATTGCTATTACATAAAAATAATTAGTTATTTACCTATATCCAATAGTCACCGGAATCGGCTACTCCTGTTGAAAATGAAGACCTATTATCGATGACTGTGATGCAGCTAGAACAATATGGTCATTTCAGAGGTACGAGGTTTGGGTTAACACCGCATGCATATTTTGATAAAAAAAGAAACAGATGATAGAGATTGAAAATTGAAACAAATGAGAAAAAGACTAGTAACTCATGAAGAACAATTGCAAAGGTAGGGAGAGTTTCTATCAACTTTTATGGGTGGGAAGCAAAGAGAAGACACAACTCAGGAAAAACTAGCGCATGGAGATCCCACACCACCTCCACCATCTTTGAGCTGAGTCATTCCCCTAAAAGATCTTTCTTTAGTCGTGGTAATCAATATTCTAATAATTGTTCCCATAAAATGTGAATCAGACAATCACTTATACTTTTCTTGTACTAATCTTATACATGGTGTTAATGATTGTGATTAATATATGTCAGCACCCACCTATCACCATGTAACAAGGGAAACAGTGTTCAACATCCTAGATGACAAGCTCTATAATAGTCCACTTCCGAAAGATCATCTGAAAGTGATGATTACTGTAGCTCATGAGACAAATGCAAAGCTACCTATTCTGCTTGATGATGATGATATTCATACATTCGATAAAGGCTATTGGGACATTCATTGCATGGACGTCACAACATGTAGAAGTACATACCAAAAAGGAGGTATTTATTTACTTGTTTTTCCAGATCAACCTTTATCAATTAATAAAAAAGGGTATGAACCAATTAATGTTATTATAGACAGAGAAAGGGAAGGGGGTGACAAACATCTGATCAAATCCATCTAAAGGATTGACCAACCGATCCCAAGGTGCTATTGAAAGCACAATAACACCACATGTTCTCTATCCACATTTACTAGCATTGATGATTCATGTGGATTTGAAACAAAAAGGTGGTATTAGTCATATAGTGGTTTTCAATAAGAATATATATGGATAGGAAAGTCAATATTTCATTGTCATTGAAAATGTAAATGAGATCCTTGAAAATGGTTGTCTAGGCATCACAATTGTAAATATATATAGGAGGTATGTTTTCATGAATTGATTTTCTAAAAGATGATCAAATGTGAAAATTATGACTAAATTCATTTTATATAGTTGAAAACGTATATATGAAAAACATATGAAGGAATTTTCCCATGAGAAAAACTTTGGACTTGTTTGTCCTCATACCACATCAACACATCATGCAAAATTATATCCATAAAAAAAGGATGAAATAGTTAACAGATTGCTGAAAACATTTGAAAGCAATATTATATATGACATACTCTTAATAATGCCAACCATGTAGGGGTAAAACACTACGATTAAATCATATCAATTTAATTGTATCTTTTTTTATTACTTATTCCTTTTTATGTTTTTAGGTAACATTGGCTGCTAATTTTGGTGAACTTGGATACACCAAAGATTTATTTTCTAGATTCAAAGAAAGGATATCCATCAAATCGACAACACATGATAGAGTTTGTGAATCAGTAAGACATTACATCCTATGTTTTAGGTCTAAAAATCAAGTAATATAATTTATATTATCTTTTACTGAGGATTAAGTTATAATAGGGCGGTGTATCAGTATCATCTAAAAAATTGACTGGGTATAGGGGCTATGTATAAGGAGGCGAGCAAGTACTACGTCTGGACAAATATCAGGGTATATAAAATAAAATTTCCCTATCCATACACATATCAACACAATTTAATTATTCTCATAATGATAAAATTTTTGCAGTGTCCAAAAAAAACAAACAATAATGATTGTGGTTATTATGTTTGTAAATTTATGAATGAGATCATTTTTCATCAACAAACGAGCATCCCTAAAGAGGTATTTTTAAAAATAAACTAATATTTAATTTAATTTATCTATTAATTATTTATTTTAATATTTTTCAATACTACTCTGACTTCCGAAAAGCCTCATACTCATAAGACGATATAGATTTCTTTAGAAACGAGTTGGCCACATACCTGATGGTAGATTGTACACAAATACCATGAAGATATGACTTGGCGACATGTACAATTCGTGGTCATTTTTTAGAGGGATTAATGGTATAAGAATATGAAACATTATTGTATGTAAATTTTCCAAGGAAAATTGTAATTTTTATTAAATAAAACACCATTTCTCCAGTGAATCATTTTCCCTTTTTAACAGATGAAATTCACCTGCAATATACAATAATGATGAACCACTCAATGTGTCTCTCTTTTGTTTAAAATGGACGTGAATTTTTATTGAAAACAACAACTGACATATAAAAATCATACCAAACTCATTTTTATTATGTTTATCCTTTAGGAGAATGATTCATGGGTTTTTTGTTGACGTGTACGAGTCAAACCCTCCTCAATCTGAGGCACGGTGTTTCCAGTATCACTCAAAGGGTCTCTAATTTGTTTAAAATGGACATAATTTTAAGTGAAAACAAAAAATGAAGTATGAAAATCTGACCAAAATTATTTGGATTATGTTGATATTTTAAGATAATGATCCATGGTTGTATTGGTGACGTGCACGGTGTGGCCGGTATCACTCAAATGATCTCTCTTTTGTTCAAAATAGAAAAAATTTTAATTCAAAACAACAACTGACGTATGAAAATCCAACCAAATGCATTTGTATTGTGTTTCTCCATTAGGAGAAAGATCCATGGGTCATTTATGATGTGTTTAAGTCAACCACGCCTCAATCCGAGGCATGGTGTGGCCGGTATTACTCAAAGTGTCTCTCTTTTATTTAAAATGGACAGAATTTTAAGTGAAAACAATAACTGACTTATGGAAATCATACAAAAAACATTCGGATTGTGTTGATCCTTTAGGATAATGATCCATGGGTGCATTGGTGATGTGTATGGTTCAACCCCGCCTCAATACGAGGTACGGTGTGACCGGTATCACTCAAAGGGTCTCTCTTTTCATTAAAATGGACAGAATTTTAAGTGAAAACAACAACTGACATAAATAAATCCAAAAAAATGCATTCATATTGTGTTGATCCATTATGAGAACTATACATGGGTCATTTTATACGAGTAAGAGTAAACTCGGCCTCAATCTGAGGTATGGTGTTGCTAGTATCACTCAAAGTGTCTCTCTTTTGTTTAAATTGGACAATATTTTAATTGAAAACAACATCTTATGTATGAAAATCTGACCAAACGCATTAAGGTTGGGTTTATCATTTATTATAACAATCCATGGGTCATTTTGGACATGTATGAGTCAACCCTGCCTCAATCAGAGCCATGGTGTGGCTGGTATCACTCAAAGGGTCTCTCTTCTGTTTAAAATGAATAGAATTTTAACTAAAAACAACAACTGACCTATGGAAATCTGAACAAACGCATTAGAATTCTGTTGAAACATTAGGATAAATATCCATGGGTGTGTTGGTAACATGTACGAGTCAACCCCACCTATATCTGAGGCACGGTGTGGCCGGTATCACTCAAAGTGTCTCTCTTTTGTTTAAAATGGACAAAATTTTAAGTGAAAACAACAACTAGCAGACAGAAATCTGAACCAACGCATTTTAATTATGTTTATTTCTTAGGAGAACAATTTATGGTTGAATTGGTGATGTTTATGAGTCAACCCCCTCAATCTGAGGCACGGTGTGGCCGGTATCACTCAAAGTGTCTCTCTTTTGTTTAAAATGGACTGAATTTTAAGTGAAAACAACAACTGACGTATGGAAATCAGACCAACACATTATTATTATGATGTTCCTTTAAGATAACGATCCATGGGTGCGTTGGTGACATGTAAAATTCAACCTTACCTCAATCTGAGGCATGATGTGGCCGGTATGACTCAAAGGGCCTCTCTATTGTTTAAAATGGACAGAATTTTAACTGAAAACAACAACTAACATACAAAAATCTGACCAAATGCATTATTATTGTGTTCAACCTTGAATATAACGATCCATGGGTAAATTGGTTCCATGTACGAGTCAACCCCGCCTCAATCCGATGCACGGTGTGGCCAGTATCACTCAAAGGGTCTCTCTTTTGTTTAAAATGGACAAACTTTTAAGGGAAAACAACAAATAAAGTACACCAAAATAACCAAATTCAATTTTATTGTATTTATACTTTAATATAACAATCCATGGGTCATTTTTTATGTGTACGAGTATACCCCGTCTCAATATGAGCCACGGTGTGGCTGGTATCACCCAAAGTGTCTCTCTTTTGTTTAAAATGGACAAAATTTTAAGTGAAAACAACCACTGACATATGTAAATCTAACCAAACGCCTTCGGATTGTGTTTAAACATTAGTATAATGATCCATGGGTCATTTTTGACATGTAAGAGTCATCCCCACCTCAATATGAGCCACGGTGTGGCCTGTATCACTCAAAGTGTTTCTCTTTTTGTTTAAAATGGACATAATTTTAAGTGAAAAAACAAATAACCCACAGAAATAAAATAAAATCCATTCGTATTGTGTTTATACATTAGTAGAATGATCCATTGGTCATTTTTGATGTTTACAATTAAACCCTTCCCCAATCCGAGGCACGGTGTGGCTGGTATCACTCAAAGTGTCTCTCTTTTGTTTAAAATGTACAGAATTTTAAGTGGAAACAACAACTGATGTACAAACATCCAACCAAACGCACTCATTTTGTGTTGATCCATTAGGATAACGATCCATTGGTGTGTTGGTGATGTGTACGAGTAAAACCCACCTAAATATGAGGCACTGTGTAGCTGGTATCACTCAAAGTATCTTTCTTTTGATTAAAATGGACAGAATTTTAAGTACAAACAACAAGAAGTAGTAAAATCTGACCATACACATTAGGATTGTGTTTCTACTTTATTATAACTATACATGGGTCCTTTTTTAGGTGTACAAGTAAACCCACTTCAATCGGAAGCATGTTGTGGCCTGTATCACTCAAAGGGTCTCTATTTTGTTTAAAATGGACCGAATTTTTAGTGAAAACAATAGCAGACGTACGCAAATCTGACCAAACACCTTCAAATTGTTTTTATCCTTTAGGAGAACAATTAATGTGTCATTTTTTATGTTTACAAGTCAACCCCGCCACAATCCGAGTCATGGTGTGGCTGGTATCACTCAAAGGGTCTCTCTTTTGTTTCAAATGAACAATGTTTTAAGTGAAAACAAAAACATACCTATGGAAATCTGACCAAACACATTAGAGTTGTGTTTCTCCTTCATGAGACTGATCCATGTGTCATTTGAGATGTGTAAGATTCAACCCCGCCTCAATATGTGGCACGGTGTGGCCGGTATCACTCAAAGTGTCTCCCTTTTGTTTAAAAAGGACATAATTTTATGTGAAAACAATAACTGACGTACGGAAATCCAACCAAAGCACATGTATAGTGTCTAGGGTTCAATGATGTAATAAAGGATAAATATTAAAAAATATAGATGTGTTGGGTTATAAACTAAAATTTAATAGGCTACAATGATCGATTAAATTAAGGATTGATGTTGTGAATTTGGAGGAAAACATATTCCCTATAAAACACATCACATCAAAATTATATACATTTCATGAATAGTCCATTAAATTTTTCAATATATTTCATTCAATAAAAAAATATTCAGGTATTCATACTAGAATACATATAATTAATTAATATACATTCATTCTGTTAACATGTCATGTAGTCTAAATTTCCATTATTTATGTAATTTATATATCAATAAAACCTATCAATCCAAAACTCATAGGTTATATAAAATCTTCCCATCTAATTTTTTATTAACCTTAATAAATATCCACAAAGTTCAGATTAATAAAATCATTTAACTACACTAGAATTCCAAGATCCTTCTCTCATGTATCTTTATATAAATACATAGCTTATATGGGACCTGAACATGTGGAATAGTCTTCACCTATAGAAACATTTATCATTGGTCCACTATATAGATGCGTTAATCCTTACAGGATAAATGACACTAAAAATAAAAATCCATAGAGTTGGGAACATGTTTTGTATTGGGGTTGTACTTCCAATAATAAGAGAAATCAAAGAAATTATTTATACCTAGATGCCCTGAACAATTTTCCAACCAATAGACCACCATGTTGATGTTTTCAACAATATAAAACAACATGATATACTATGGGGAAAACAACCCTTTCCTTTAGAGGCCATTATTTTCTGACTAAGAGGACACCCACAAGAAATCTTTTTATTCCACTAAAAACACAAACGGACATATCCTTCAGTTACTATAAGGTTTATTCCTATTTTGAGCTACATCCAATAAATTCTGAATTAAATCCACCCTCTACAATTTTTTCTTAACCATACATATCCCACGAAATCATGATTCAGTATACTCATTAAAATAGATAGGTTAATGACTATATATCCTCTAACAAAACCATTTTAATTGAATAATGAAAGCTTTAATTGTATGATAAATACACTAGATACAAGTGATTATCTAAATAGCATCCAAAATATAGAACATAGTCTTGAATCATATTCCCTAATTTTTTTTAAATAAAAATATGTCGTAAATTAAGGGTTATACTCATCTTTACTATGTTACACATCATCTTTTGTAAACATTCACAAATATTATGAAGGTAACAAACAATTTCTTTGGTGATACTATTCATGAATGATCTCTAAGAATCCTCTTTATCTCTGAGATAATGAAATTTCTTAGACCATAAACAGAGTTTGTCTATTGGATTAGTATGATATAATCCACCATTTTCGATAGATCTTCTACCACTCAAACTACATCCATGACTACTTTGGTCTACTAAAAACCCTTAACAATGAATGCGGTTACCTCATCCCACATTAATAATGGCACATGATGTTACTGGAGTATCCCTCTAGGTATCTATTGTTAAACCCTAATTCTTTTTCAAGTCAAAAAATTTGATAAAAAATTTGTAATTTATCTATTCATGTTAAGCCAAATAAGTACCTCTTGATATAATTGTACATCCTGATCCACCTTGGGTGCACTATCCACTATCAAGCATGAGAGTGTCTCATATTCCCATCTCTCATTGAATATGGAACTATCTCCCATCCTTGAACCTGGTGCTCATATCATCTATCTAAAACCCATCCTAAAATAGAACAAAATGATACCAATATAACACACATATCCACACACTATGGATGATTCTTTGAATATAACATAACTCATTCTAATAATAGGGATTTGGTTTCTAGAATACAAATCCACTAAAGTAGTTCCTCACGCTGGTCAATCAGATGTACTAATGCCTTCCTCTCCAAACAGAAGTGGTTAATGACTTTCTATAAGTGACAAATGATGGTATAATGGGTAGAATATACCCTCAGGTTTAGATCAAAATAATGCTCTATAAAATAATGAAACAGTTAAATGATGAAAAATATATAAAAAAATTATAGGAAGATAATAATAATTGATAATGTGAAAAACATCAAATTACAAACCATGAATTCCTCTCTAGATGATGAAATATATTAATTCAAAATATATATGGTATACTATTAGTACAATACATGTATAACCAAAAAAGTATATCCCCCTTGGAAAATTCCATGGGAGTATTGATCTCTGGCTTATTCATATGCTCATATTCTCCATGTATATAGGTAACCATGAAAATCAAAATAGCAAGAAGGTTGAATATATAATATTTACCCTAAAATCATAATGTTTATTCAGGTACCCCATTGCAATGGTGGCCTAAAAATTGTGTGAGAAATAATAAGTAGTCCACCACTATTTGTTTATAATTCTACCCATTTTGAGAATATATAATAAATAATGTGGATCTACAATAAGTAAAGAATGTGAGTAAATAAATGTAAAAAAAATTACACACATGCTCCTCTAGGACACATTTTTTTTCCATACCTACTTCATCCTAATCATGTATATACATGAACAAACTTAAATTTTTTTAATACCATAAATGAATATATGTATATGCACACACTGATAAATATTCATTCACTAGAGAATAATGAATATGGGAGAAAAATATTTCTACATAATAGTAACATATGGTTCATTTATTTAATTACAGAAATTAGACAACAAATACTAACTAGGGAACATAGCCAATGAGATAAATGTGAAAGAGTTATATAGAACCCTGGTTAAACCCGTAATGTCCATGTATATTTAGTGTCTCAAAACAACAAAGAAATTCTTGATGAAAAATAGATATGAGAATAAGACCTCTAGATTGTTAGGGACTTAATGTATCCATCCAATTCATACTAGTAAACTCTTCATCATAATGATATACTACTAGTTTTGAGTAAAAAATAGGCACAATTTTTTTTCTTGCAATCTCATCCAACGCATTCAATAATGATAAATATATGTATCACCATAGAATTAATGTAATTATATTTATCTAATGAGGCCATCAATGGGGTTTTGTACTGTGTAATCCCAATTATCACTCGTAATATCTAATTTCATTGTGATCTCATATACAGAGATCCATAAAAATCAATCCCTTGTATCTATCTAAGAATGTGGAAAACATATATTCATTGAGGTCATCCAAGGTGTTTAATAAAAAGGAAACCCAATTATCACCCAAAGATTATTGAATATCATATATTCTATTAGTATATAAAAGTAATTTCATAAAATGATATCCACAATATCTATAATGGTGTACTACAATTCAAGGAACCTAGGAGATCGTCCATTGTTTTGTAAATTGATAAAATCGGTATCACCCACGATACAAATAATCTCTAACAACCTCTAAACCAATATATGATTATCTATATAAGAAAACTTGATTATTCATTAATGACTACATAATTAGAAGATAATAACATTATATCCATGAGATAATCAATTACATATCTAAACTCAATTGTAATTCATAAGTAATTCCAAATTAGTAAGAATTCAAATTACACAATAAATATTCGTAATAGATTTTCTGATTTATTAAAAAAGAACAAACACCCAAAATATTGTTTATATATAAAATATTATAAATAGATTATATACATATCGTTATCAATTTAACAGTGAAATTATCCATTCTATTTATAATAACAATAAGGATACAAGAAAATCTTGTCACATAATTTAATTAACAATGACACATCAATTTAAGGGATTCTTATTTAATATAATCATGAACTAATAAATGTTCCAATATATTAAAGTTACTTTACAAGGAGGGGGAGGGGGTTTAATATATAATAAAAGATGGTTCCCATGAATAAAATCAAATTCAATTTTATAGTTTTTCGGTTGAGTTTACTAAAATCCATCCATTTAAGAAGTTACTAGGTCACATTACTAGTTTTAAATTTAATTTATTACATGTTTGATATGTGACTCATGGAAGATTCACACCTACAAGAAAAAATAATTCATCTTATTAATGAAAATACATTTAATGGAAATCATATAGAGAAGATAACTTATTCCAGGTGTGTTTTAATCAAACATTATAACCCTCAAACATTATCTAAATCAAGAGAAATTGAATATTTAAAAAAAACCATGGAAATATGTCACAATATCTCACATAGATTTATCATTTCATACTAGAAGAAAATAAATGGAAAGAATCAATAATTCTCAAGACATTACAATGGTATACCGAAATTCATGAATGAAACATTAATCTGTTCTCAGATAGAGGCGATCTAGGGATCCATTGGGAAAGAAGTGGAGATTCAACTTAGTCTTAAGAATCCTTTTATTACATAAATTAAAAAATAATTGGTTGGGACCATCTTATTATAAAAATAATATCCATGCATGACTCAAAATATTAACTAGGTTCAAATCAAGAATTCTATATTATAAAGCCTCCAGAGATTTCATATCCTACCCCTTTAGGACAAAACCCATGAAACCCATTCATGTTGTGAATTGAATTCCTGACATTAATGCCTCACTTCAGGTGTTTTAAACATCATAGAACACCTATTCATCATCCAATGTTATATGAAAATTGTCACAACCTATCCTCGGGGCCCGTGTCGTGACTACCCCAAACCCTCCTTCCATAGGGCAGGGGCTGGCGACTAGCACCAAAGGCGTAAATCATGATAAAAAGGGAAGGAATTACCGTTATAAAAGTAAACAAACACAACAGAGTATGAAATAGTAGAATGAACTAAGTAATACTGAATAAAAAAGTATGTGATAAAAGGAAAGGGGTCAGAAATACAAGCCCAACTGTGAGTACAGTACAACTAAAAAGCTAGTACAAATGCAGTAAAGTAAAACAGTAACCATTGTGTCATCCTCTGAGAATCCCACCTGAAGGGTGGGTACATATGGACTCCTCAGAACCTCATGGTTGGCTATCCACTCCGTGTATGTCTCGCTAAGTGGTCCACCTACAGGTACTGTCCAGCTCCATAAACCTCCACCTCGACTAGTGTTGTCTGTCGTCTGCATCCAACACAACGTATTGTGGGCATAGCCCATGTAGGGGTGAGTATATGATACTCATTAGGGACCCCAAGACACCCGAAGGTCTCACAGAATCGATGAAGGATGAACCACATAATAATGATACAATAACTAAGTATCAACCAACTCTACTTAAGTATATGCCCATACATATAACTATGTTATCAATCACAACTCAACTCCAACTCTCGCGCCCAAGCACAACCCAGTCCAAAAAAGAAAGAAAGTCAATCACATCGATGATAGGATTGAAAGACAAGACTCAACTCACATAGGTATATATCTTTCATATAGTGATAATCATGATCAGAGGTAGTCACTGTTTCATCTAAGCTATTGGACCCACATAGGATACTAGAGCAGGTATGTTGTCAGACCCACGTAGGATACTAGACCAGCGACTCTGTTGGACCCACACATAGTACTAGTATAGAAGTCAAACCATTGGACCCATATAGGATACAAGTACAGCAGTCATAGCTGTCAAACCCACGGAGGATTCCAGTACAGTTTTCGTCGTCATCGAACCCACAGACGATTCCAGTACGGTAGTAGTCGCAATCGCAGCCAGCTCTAGCGTTCCCGCACATAGCATGCTCAATTCTGGGAGGTTCACTCCTCGAGAAAAGGGGTCAATACATAAACTATCATGAAGTCTAGAGTTTTTGTATCCAGAAGTTCATTCTTGCCAAAATTAACCCAACACGACAGACGATGCGTCAATCAGACGCCCAGTCTGAGAGATATTGGCTTTTTTGTTCAAGGGGACCTGTTGGAATTACGCTCGTTCCAAATCCCGCTGTTTTCAAAAGTACACAAAAACCCACATAGAGTATTGCTAAAGGACCATCTTGTCACAAGGATCCCAGTGCCGGAGACGGCGCATCGATCAGATGCACGGTCATAAAGTTATTCATGTTTAAGTGAAACGGGCCCGGCCCGTCTAGCCCAGCAGGTTGGCGGGTTGGCCCTACCTGGTTCGGCGGGTCCTACCTAGTAGGGGGTTCGGCCTGGCCTAGTAAAGCATGGCCTGGCCTAGAGGGGTGCAGCATGATCTGAAGGGAAGCGGCCCGACTGGCGGAGCGGTGCTGGAGGCGCAGCCCCCCAGTTTCCCAAACTGGCGCTGCCATGCGTCGCCGCCCCTCCTATCCGGCCGGCCGAAGCCGACCGGTCTTCCCAGCATGAGCGGACCACATGGGTGGGTTGTGGTTCTCCCACGCTGCACCTACGGGTGTCGTTACTTCCTTCAACCCGGCTGGTTCACTGCCAAAGCGGCCCGCGGAGCTCGGGCCGCGGTTCTCCACAGCGCGGCGACTTAGAGGCGCCACGGTTCTCTAGCCCGGACGGCTAGGGCCGGCCGGTTCAATTCATCTACTGAGTGGCCCACCGATGCGGGATGAAATTTCCTTCATGCATCTGGTGCGCGGTCACCACCACCGGTCGCCATCGCCTCCCGTTGTCACCGCGAAAATATTCAAGAACCATCAGAGGGTCGTCGGTCCGTGTTCGTTCGGTCTGCGCCCTTCACATTAGGAAATATCTATTGGCCAAAGATAATACAAGCATTCACCATGAACAGAATATAATTTCATTCACTTTAAATTATATTAAACCCCCTACCTTGATTCTGATGCTCTCTTTCCGTGTCACGGGAAGATGATTCGAATATGACGATGATTCGTGGACGTCGGGATGCATCCGAGGAGGAAGTGTAGTCAATGTTCCTCATGGGTGGAGTCTTCTTCCATGAAGTCGAGGGAGAAGAATGAAAAAGACGACGGTCGCAGGCCTTGAGTTCTTCGTTTGAGAGAGTAAATGTTCTTCGTTCAGAGAGGTACACCTTCTTCTAATTCTCCTGTGGTTTCTCCATCGAAATATTTCACAAGAAAATATTATAAAAGCTACCCAACATTAATATAATTTCCATGCAATTCAAATTATTTCTAAAGTTTTGAAAGATTTATTTAATGAGGAATTTAATAAATCCTAGTTGTTGGCATTTATTAATAAGAGGTTAAGAGTTTAAAATTTAAAAGAGAGGAGGTGGAGAGTTCACATTAAAAGTGGAGAGTTGTCAAATTAAATGAAGGGGAGTTAATGGGGAGTTTAAGGGAAGTGGAAGGTTTAGGGGATCGTATGGGGCCCATCACACATTATCCTCCCATGGGTGGTTATGTGGGTGTGGGCCCCACCTATAACTCTCCCTTGTAGGAAATAACCAACTCCTAAAAAATAGATTTTTAAACAACAATTTTATTTAATTTCATATAAATCCCCAAAAATTAAATTCTCCTCCCGAGTAAACGCAACTACCGTAAAGGTCCCCTTAGGAAAATACTAGTGATGCGAGTTCATCGGTTCCCTCAGATTTCAATTCTGATCAATGGTTCAAATGAACGAAAAACACGCACGTACATTTACTGAACGTACCCGAACAGAACTTCTCATATTGATTTCGGGTACACCGGAACTCAGAATCGGGCGTCGTCAGAAACTGCAAACTCGAAAATTCCGAATAATTAAGAAAAAAATATTTCCTTGAAATTTCCAGGTCTTTACATTACCCCTACCTCCACGATTTACATCCTCATAAAGATACAACAAACACTAGGGAAACAAAATTGGGTACTGAGCACGCATTTGAGCCTCCCGCTCCCTTGTGCTCTCCTAGAGGTTCCTGTGCTTCCAGCAAAAGTGAAACAAAGGAATCCACCATCCACATAGGACCCGCGCCTGTCGATCCTCGATCTCCACCAGGACATCCGTGAAAGTCTCCCCATCATTGATATTTAGCTCCCTGTGGCCGATGATGTGGGATGGGTCGTGCATGTATCTCCTCAACTGAGATACATGGAAGATGTCATGCACCTTGTGCATATTAGGTGGAAGGGCCAGGCATTAAGCCACCTCACCAACTATGCTGAGGACCTAGAAGGGTCCGATGAAACACATAGATAACTTACCGCACTGGCCAAATATCCATAGACCTTGTTGAGATGAGACCCGTAGGAAGACGTGGTCGCCATCCTCGAACTCCAGTGGTCTCCGTATCCAATCAGCATACGACATCTGTCTACTCTGTGCATTCTTCATCTGCTCCTAGATGATCTAAACCTTCTCCATCGTAGCTTGAACCATCTCTGGTCCTACAATTGCGGACTCCCCTGGGTCAGTCCATCACAGAGGTGATCTGCATGGTCAGTCGTACAGTGCCTCGTAAGGGGCCATCCCGATGGTGGAGTGGTAACTGTTGTCGTAAGCAAACTCCCCCAAGGATAATTGATCCTCCCAAATATGACCAAAGTCTATGACACATTCATGGAGAATGTCCTCAAGATTCTGAATGGTTCTATTTGTATGGTCGTCTGTCTGAGGATGGAAGGCGGTGCTTAGACGTGACTGCATCCCAAAAGCCTCATGTAACCCCTTCCATAGCTGGGAAGTGAATCAACCATCTCAATCAAAAATGAGAGACGATGTCACACCATGAAGTCGTACGTTCTCCTGAACATAGGGTCATCTGAATCTCTCTACTGATCCTTGATCTATGATCGGTAATAAGTGGTCCAACTTGGTGAGTTGGTCTACGATCACCCAGATAGATTAGTGTCCTCTGGTTGTATGTGGAATCCCCGTAACGAAATCCATGGATATTTCGTCCCACATACACCGTGGGACCTCTAAAGGTTGTACCAAGCCTACTGGTACTTGGTGCTCTTCCTTCACTTGCTAACAAGTGAGGCATCATGATACAAACTCTATTACAACCTTCTTCATACCTAGCCACAAGTGCTGTCGTCTGAGGTCCTGATACATATTTGCAACTGCTGGATGTACCGCTAGAGGGGAAGTGTTACACTACCTCATCACATCCTCCTGTAGTGAAACTGGTTCCACAGTATGTCCCATGAAGAGGATGACATGCTCCCCTCCTTCAGAAAATCCATTAGGTTCCTGCCCTATGGATATTTGATCACGTCGCATCTCACAGTCTACATCCCCACATTGTGCCTCCCTAACTCGCTGAAGAAGTGGAGGAGTGATTGTGATAGACTGAATAAAGGCTGCTCCATATTTATCCACAAAGGATCTCTATAACGTGGCTAGCTTCTCTACCACCTCTCCTAGCAGCTGAATGCCTAATCCCATGCTGAGATAATTATCTACAATGTTCCCCTTCCCAAGAGTATAGAATATCTTAAATTCATAGTATTGGAGTTACTCGATCCATCGCCGCTGTCTCAGGTTCATTTCGTTCTACGAGAGTATGTAACTAAGACTCTGGTGGTTAGAGTAGGCTGTAAAACGCTGGCCCATCAGATAGTGCCACCACATCATTAAATTGAAAACCACTACTGCTAACTCCAGGTAATGGGTAGCATAGCTCTGCTCGTGATGTCTCAACTGCCGCGAACCATATGCGATCATCGCTCGCTCCTGCATCAGGACACACCTGAGTCTGTTCCATGATGGGTCGCAGTAAACTACGTACCCAACGCCCTCCTCCGGTAGCCTCAATATTGCTGCACTGGTCAATCTTTGTCTAAGATCATGAAAGCTCTGTTGGCATATATCTTCCCACACGAAGTGTTTCCTCTTATTCATCAAAGTTGAAAGTGGTGCTGAAACTCTCGAGAATTCTAGCACAAATCTCTGATAGTACCCAGCCAGACCTAGGAAACTCCACACCTCCATCACGCTCTTGGGTGGATCCCAAAAAAGTACTGCCTCGATCTTTGCTGGATCCACGGCAACAACAGGCTCTGAGATGATGTGTCCCAAGAAATGAAGCACTCAAATACAAAACTAGCACTTTGAGAGGTTACCATAAATCTGGTTCTCTTGGAGTGTATCCAGTATAACTCGCATATGTAGGTGGTCTCCTCCTCAATAGTCATGTAAATAAGTATGTCGTTGTTGAAAACTATGAGAAATAGATCATGGTAAGGCTAGAAGATCATGTTCATGAGACTCATGAACACCGCGGGAGCATTGGTTACGCCGAAGGGCATAACCAAGAACTCGTAGTGGCCATACCGACACCTGAAGGACAACTTGTTCACATTCTCATCTCTAATTCTCAGTTAGTGATAGCCTGACATGAGATCTATCTTCGAGAACAATCGTCCTCCCATGATCTGATCAAAGAGGTCATCAATCATAGGGAGTGGGTACTTGTTCTTCATGGTCACCTGATTCAGGCGATGGTTGTCAACACACAGTCGCAAGCTCTCATCCGCCTTCTTGGAAAACAAAATCGGAGATGCCTAGGTTGAAACACTAGGTCAGATAAATCCCTTCCCCTATAAGTCTTCCAGCTGTACCCGCAGATCATGAAGCTCGGCGAGAGACATCCGATATGCTGGAGTAGATATCGGTGATGTCTCGGGGTAGAGGTCTATGTAGAAGTCTACATCTCAGTGAGTAGGTTGTCCTGGAACATCTTCAAGAAAAACGTCTGCATACTGATCCACCATAACAAGAAAACTAGGACTTCACACATCACCATCTCTGAGGATGAGACTAGCCATTTGATTTGTGATCGGCTGCCCTCTTCTCTGCGTAATTCCATCCTGCACTACAAAGGTTCCCTTCTCGCCGGTGAAGGTGAACCTAGTCCCATCTATGCGGACACACCGCACTTTGTTCCTAATTCAGTCGATCTGAGCATGGACTGTAGACAACTATTCCATACCCAAGATGACGTCTTAAGGCCTTGACGCTGCTATAAGAAGATCCCAGCTGAAGCTCTCACCTCCTAGAGTAAGCTCAAACTACCGGTAGTAGTGCGTAATCGTTGAGTTTGCTCTCATAAGAATCTGTAGCCATAAGGATTGAGCCAACGGATCCATTGGAATCTTTGAGCATCGAATAAGGTAAGTGTCAACAAAATAATGACTCGTACATGTGTCTATAAGTACTGTATCAAGGGTGGAGTAGACATAGATAGTACCACGAATCATTTCAGTTGTGTCTTCGTCATAGGCCTTGACTACCTAGAGCTGAGCCTGCCTCTATCTGCCAACTCGCTGTGGTCGGGGTGGACCTCTTGGTGGTGGT
Source organism: Viscum album (assembly GCA_963277665.1). Lineage (NCBI taxonomy): Eukaryota > Viridiplantae > Streptophyta > Magnoliopsida > Santalales > Viscaceae > Viscum > Viscum album. The sequence goes on along the minus strand of OY728151.1, from coordinate 999,686,358 downwards.
GGTGGTAGAGACTCAAAATTTCATCCACCACCAGCTGCTCAGCCATCTCCTCTACCACATCTGCCTACTCCCAAAGGACCACCATGGTCGAAACTCTGCCTCTACCCAGGAGGGCCCTCTACTGACTGCTGCTCGTCTGCATGGCAGTTCGAGCAGTCTCAAGCCATGTGACCCTACCCACTGCATGCATAGAAATACCTTATCCTCATAATGATGGCTTGGATTCATGTGCCCTGAACAACCAAACCTATATCCTAAGGTCTCCCACCTGATATCCTGGTCCACTTGGACCTCTGCGTCAACTGTCTACTATCGACTATGAAGGACTCCTCTATGTGTCATCCTATGGTAGGTATCGCATCTGGTGTGGGCTCAACAAGAAATATATCCACAAGAAGGTCTCTCTCCAGTACTCCCACCTGCATCAGAATACTGAAAGAGATCATCGAAACCCTGATCTCGTTTCTGAGTCCCTGCTGAAAAGTTTGGGGCCTAAAGAATGGGTCATATACCATGTTTGTGGAGTAGCGTGAGAGGTCAGTGAACCTCGCTGAGTACTGAGCTGCTGTCATGCTGCCCTGCTGCAGATGAAGTAACTCCTGAATCCACACCACACGTAGGGTGGCTGGAACAAACTCCGAGCAGAAGAGACTCTCAAAGTTTTTCTGAATTAAAGATGCCTCGTCATGAACCTGGATCATTAAGATCCACCATCTACCTACTGTTGCGTGCAGGAGACTTGCGAAAAGGATCACCATAAAGTCTGATGTTGTCCCTGCCAATCTAAAAACTCTGACGATAGCCTCCAGCGAATCCCCAGCTGCATGTGGGTTCGTCTCCCCCAAAAACCTAGGTGTCCTCTAGCGGTGGAACTCGTGCAACACACTCAGGCGGCGTGTTCTCTCTGCTGCTGGGGATGGTGGTAGTAGTGGCCCAGCGGGTAGTGGTATCGCCGGTGCCTCCACTGTGATGGGGCCCTACACCGAGGCCTCATCGCTCGGTGGGCTTTCATATCGTACGTAACTCGGAACCCTAACTGGCTGCCTTCATGGGGCCGTCCTGAAAAGAAACCGGTGCACCACGGTGAAATTAGTATACCTGGTAAGCAGACACAAAGTAATCAGAAAAAAAAAACTTTTCAAAGGAAACACACACGTGATCAGTGTTTTCGTGCACTAAGTCGGAAATCAGAGGTCAGGGTCCTGGTATATGGATACGTCGTCTGCTTCACCTACACTGGACTCCCTGGACTAAAAACCACACTCAATAATCTTAACACTATTGCTTCATAGTAAGATAGATCAGAGTCCTAAGATCTGTGGTAGAACCGACTCCACTGATACCAATTTCTCACGACCCGTCCTCGGGGCCCGTGTCGTGACTACCCCAAGCCCTCCTTCCATAATCCAGGGGTTGGAGACTAGCACCAAAGGCATAAATGCCGTTAAAAGAGAAGGAATTACGTTTATAAAAGTAAAAAAACAACAGAGTACACAACATAAGAAAGAACTAAGTAATACTAAATACAAAAGTAAGTGCTGAAAGGAAAGGGGCTAGAAGTACAAGACAACAGTTAGTACAATACAACTGAAAAGATAGTACAATCGTAGTAAAGTAAAACAACAACCTCTTTGTCATCCTACGGGAATCCCACCTAAAGGGTGGGTACAGATGGTATCCTCAGCACCTTGGGTCTGGTCGTCCTCTCTGTGTATGTCTCACCAAGTGGTTCACCTCCGGGTACCGTCCAACTCCAAATGCCTCCACCTTGATCAGTGAAGTCCATCATCTTCATCAAACACAACGTAGTGCGGGAATTGCACATGAAGGGGTGAGTATACGATACTTTGTAGGGACCCTGAGACCCCCAAAGGACTCCCAGAATCGAAGAAGGATGAACCATAGAATAAAGATACGATCACGAAGTATCAACCAACTCTACTGAGGTATATGTACTTACATATACCTGAGTTATCAATCACATCTCGACTCCAACTCTCGAGCCCAAGCACAACCCAATCCACAGAGGAAAGCAAGTCAATCACATTGATGATAATGACTGAAATTCAAGACTCATCTCAAACAGGTATACATCTTTCAGATAGCGAAAGATATGATCAGATGTAGTCCCTTTTTCATCTAAGCTATCAGACCCATGTAGGATACTAGACCAACTAAGCTGTCAGACCCACATAGGATACTAGACTAGCAACTCTGTCAGACCCACTCAGGATACTAGTACAAAAGTCAAAATATCAGACCCACTTAGGATACAAGTACAATAGTCATCATTTTCGAACCCACAGAGGATTCCAGTACAGTTTTCATCATCATAGAACCCATGAAGGATTCCAGTACGGTAGTCATCGCAGTCGCAACCAGCTCTAGGGTTCCCGCACACAGCACACTCGATTCTGGGAGGGTCTTCTCCTTGATCCAAGGGGTCGATACATAAACTATCATAATATCCATAGTTGATGTATTCTAAAGTTCTGCCTCATCAAAAGGAAATCAATGCGAAAGACGACGCATCAATCGGACGCCTGGTCTGATAGATATTGGCTTTTCCGTTCAAGGGGCCCGGTTGGAAATACATTCGTTCCAAACCCGACAGTTTTCCAAAGTCCTCCAAAACCCACTTAGAGTATCACAAAAGGACCATCTTTTCATGAGGAGCATAGTTCTTCTGAAAGCGCATCGATCAGACACGCTGTCAAAATGTTATTCATGTTTAAGTGGAACGGGCCCGACCCATCAAGCCCACTGGGCTAGTGGGTCGACCCGACCTGGTTTGGCGGGTCCGACTCAGAAGGGGGTTTGGCCCAACCCAATAGAGCAGGACCCGTCCCACCATGGGGCGTCCTGGCCAGGCCCGGCGGGGTGTGGCCCAGCCCGCGGGTGGCCACGACTCGAGCTGACTTGTCTAGCTGTGCCCCCCCCCCCCGGTTTCCCGAACCGGGGGTGCCGAGTGGCGCCGCCCGTCCTGTCCAGCCGACCGAAGCTGACCAGTCTTCCCAGTGAGGGAGGTCCCCACGGGCGGGCCATGGTTCTCCCGCGCGGCACTTGCGCGTGTCACGGTCTCCTTTGACCTCGGCCGGCAGGTGGTCGACCAGTTCACCGACGAAGCGTCCCACGGAGCACGGGCCGTAGTACTCGGCACCGTTGTTCCTTACAGGCGCCGCGATACTCTAGCCCATCCGGCTACGGCCGGACGGTTCGGTTCATCTGCCGAGGGGCCCGTGGATGTGGGCCACAGTTTCCTTCATGCGTCCGGTGCTCGGTCACCGCCTGCGGTCTCCACCGCCTCCCATTGTCGCTGCCAAAATATTCAAGAACCATCGGAGGGTCATCAGGCCGTGTTCGTTTGGTCCACGTCCTCTGCGTTATGTGATATCAATTGGCCTAAGACAATACATGAATTCACCAAGGACAGAATATAATTTTATTCACATAAAATTATATCAAACCCCCTACCTTGATTTCGATGCTCGCTTGTCGTGTCACGTGAAGAGGATTCGAAGTTGACGTCGATTTGTTGACTTCGAGACGCGTTCTAGGAGGAAATGTATTTGGCGTTCCTCATGGGCGGAGTCTTCTTCCTTGACGCGGAGGGAGAATATTGAAGAAGATGACGGTCACATGCCTTGAGTCTTTCGTTGGAGAGTGTAACTGTTCTTCGTTGAGAGAGGAACATCCACTTCTAATTCTCCAGAGGTTTCTCCACTGAAATATTTTACATGCAAATACTATAAAAGCTACCCATATTTAATAGAATTTCAATGCAATTCAAATTGATTCGAAAGAATTAATAGATTAATTTAATGTGGCATTTAATTAATCCTAGTTCTTGGCATTAATTAATAGGTGGTGAAGAGTTTAATATTTACAAGAGAGGAGGTGGAGCGTTCACATTAAAAGAGGGTAGTTGTCAAATTAAATGAAGGGGATTTAATGGGGAGTTTAAGGGAAGTTTAAGGGTTAGGGGCTCGTGTGGGCCCCACAAAAGATTATACTCTCTTTTCTGGTTATGTGGGTGTGGTCCCGACCTCTTACATCCCCTTGTAATAAATAAAATACTCTTGAACAGTAAAATTTTGTGCAATAATTTTATTTAATTTAATATAAATCCCTACAAATTAACTTCTCCTCCCGAGCAAACACAACTACGGTAAAGGTCCCCTTATGTGAATACTTGTGCTGCAAGTTTATCAGTGCCTTCAGATATCAATTCTGAGAACTGGTTCAAAATATAGAAAAACATGCACGTACGTTTAATAAACATAAAGAACAAAACATTAGAAATTCATTCCAGGCACAGGGGGCCTCAGAATCAGGAGCCGTCAGAAACTACAGACTCATAAAATTCCAATGAATTAAGAAAAAACATTTTCCTTGAAATTTCCTGGTCTATATAAAAATACTACTATGGAACTAGTCATCAAAGACATCTGAAATCAACACATTAAGATGTTCATACCTTCGTAACCTCTCCCAAAATCCCATAGCTCAAAATGACCCATACACCAATAGAAATGTTTATTTGCATTGCTAAATTATCATGGTTTAAGATATCATACATTACAACCACCACACCATAAAATTTACCTCCCCCATAAATTCATGGGAATATAATGTAACAAAAACTGGCCTACATGGGTTATAAAATTTTCACTTACATAGCAATATTCTGTTCTAAATTCCAAACACACCTACAAGAAACAACATTATGCATACATTACAAACACTGTTAAAACAATATCCAATACTAATATTAAAAATTATTCATTGAGTAAAATATTAATTGAGGCCATCTAAAAGTACTTGATCTTATCATCATATCTTTAATCAATCAACACATTCTTCTTACATCCCTGGGTTCCAACAAAAATATCTAATTTTGGACCAAGTTAAATACACTATAGAAATTCTCAGTTAAATCATTCATACATATTATAACAATGTTTAGAGAATGATTATCAACTGGTAAAATAGAAAATTCCCAATTGAATACAATTATCCTTGTCCTGCTGTATTTTCAATGACAATACCTAGATGATGTTTCACAACACACAACTGATTTTGTTGATGTGCCTAATCTGATTCATCACAAATAGCATTCAGTTAATATAAGTGAAATAATGTCATTCCACTGTTGGATGACTATCCAAAAAATATTATCTTTACCAGTTGATGAATTAAAACATGATCATGATGATATTTTTTCAAGTTACTCAATATTTAAATGATTATTCTCGTCAATCCTCCTATCAAAATTCTGGTGACTTCTCTAACAAAAAAATCATTTATGTTGACATGACATAGAATGAGTGTGAGTTTATACCCAATACAACCCTACTGAATTGACATACACTTATTAAAATTAATAGACACCAACTACAATTTCAATGTAATCATAGAAAAACTACTAGGGTCCAAGGATCTCTTCCATGGTAGTAAATTCATTGTATTTTACATTTGATGTATTAGTGTATCACTGATAAATTCATATATCATGAACAAAGGATGAGACCAACTATTGTATAAATCTTTGTGATCGAGTTTGAGAGTTGACAGGTGACTATGAGCAATTCCAAGTAATTTCCACATAGGAATACCATTATCACTCAGGATATCATCCACCTATATTATTTTCTCAACAATCCATAGCATAATACAGAAGTATTTTATTAATCATGGAAACAAGGCACCTAACTTCTCTCTTTAGAACAATGTATAACTAACACTACTGTTGTGTACCATGAATGATGATGTGATATGGGGAATGATCATCACTATACCAAGAGTGAACTATGATTATATATATGATAACATGTATGTCTTTAACACTTACCATATATCCAAGATGTTATTTTAGGTAGGGATTCCATCTAGTATTATTCAAATGTTTTTTGGGAAGAATACTAGAACAACATATTATCATGTTCTTTAAAAATAGATCAGCTGTAAATACTAATGCATCACCATTCACCGACCATGACCCCTTAAATTGATATATTGAATTATTATTCCATAACTCAAATCATTTCCCATCCTACAATCACTGTGTCTATAATTATAGTGTACATTTCTGACTATTTTATTTTTATATTGCATTGTAAGGACTGAAATGAGTTAGTGGAGTTATGTGATCAGGGTCATTCATGAATCCCACACCTGATTCTAGCATCCAAACACCAACCAATCTCATAACCAGTTTTTATAACAAGAATCATACCATGTAATATAAAACCTTAACTAATAGAGTCATTAACATTTAGTTGCAAAGGTGACCACTCCTAAATGGTCTTTTAATATTCACTCCATCTACATGGTAGGACAATTTATATACATATGATATGATGAAACCCATCAGATAAGGTTCCTAGTCATTGTTTATTGATAATTTATACATTTACACAATGAATCCTTCATCAACTTATGAACATGTGTTTTAGACATTTTCAGAACACTCTTACAAAGATATTACATGGACAACGATGGAAACGAAGAACATAAATGTGAACTATACACGATTTAATGTAGATGTACATGTGACATCCTCCATAATCACACTCATGAACATCATTAATATCAGAAATATATTCCAAAATTAAATCAACTAGTTTTCTTAAAAGCCCAATCATTTTACAACATCACATAGAGAATTATGATTAGTTAGTATCCATTTAACTCCATGGACACTATAACATAGAGAAGACATGTGAATCAACTATATAACTCGAGGGCTCACTGATATCCACAAAACTCATATGGTTCTCCATATAATTTTGTCAATTTTTTGGGTCACTAAAGTATCTACACATACACCACAAATATGTTATCAACCAAAGGATATACCATTTAAAAATATCAATAGGTCTATCATCACTATAAATTCTAGTATTTGATGTATTGTAAGAATAATTTATCCCAGATTCACATTTCCTAATAATATTGTTAATCTAGTTGATGATATTTTAATTAATCCATCAATGATGAATAAGAAGAAGGGTCGAATGTCCTAATAAGAAGTAGAACCTGACATAAGAATGTATAAACTATTATACTAGAGTATTACATAATTATTGTTTCCACGAAAAGGTACCATTTCATCAAATGACCACCCATCCAAATTGGGTATCATTTTTGAAGCTTTGATTCCTATATGGGGCAACCACCACATGAGAGGTAACTCATTTCTGAAGTGGTTGACATGAATTTAAAAAAGAATTAACTAACAATAGTGCCCCCACAACTAGTTTATCCCATCATTTAGGAGCAATCTTCAACCATATAGGTAGTTAATTGTGAAAAGGTTAGTAGTTTTTCTTACCTTACCACTAAGCTCATTATATATGAAAATTTCAATAAATTACCATATAAAACATACTCATTCTCATTTTAGGTGGAATATAGTGAAATATTTAAACTACTGTTACATGAGATCAAAACTAGTAACACGGTATTATGGTTAATTTGAACCATTTAACTAATTGATATTTAAGAAAACTAATTACCAGTTATAAAGTAAAATAATATGTCACATTATTTATCTATATTCACAAGGAATCAGAAGAAATTTATATCATAAGTTTTTTTAAGAATTATTTATCTAACATACATTTTTAATAAATTAGGCTGTTTATATCATAATTTCATTTATTCATTTTATTTATCAATAATTTTCTAACAATTTTCATCGATATAGGAAATTTAAATTCAATATATTGAGGAAAAAAATCATTAGTATAGAACTAGACTTTTAATTAATTAATTCTTGATAAAAATATATCTAAAAACTATAATTTATGGTATTTTTTAATTTCATTAAGTAATTGGTTACATGATATTCCACCATATGTCTATATGTAACACCGTATAAGTGGATAAATGTTATATAGACAACATATTAATATAGTATGAGTATACCCAAAATAGTCACACTACCAAAATTTTCAAATCCCCATTAATAGGTTTTTATCATAAGCATCATGCCCCAACTAACCAACATGGTTCCAATGGTGTATTTATATATTTAGTCAAACGGTTCATCATGTACTAGTAATATATGTAAAATCCTATATATTTGTAACCATTTATGATAAAAATTCCGTTGATCATACATATATAGGTACCATGGTTATGTCATATGAATTAAAATTTTCATGTTATGATGTTGTATTCCTTAACAAATTACAATCAACATTAATAAAACTACAACATTTTTTTGTATTATATCTCATAATATTATAAGTTATCATGTAGTGGTTGGATTATATGGGATACCCTTCCAAAATTTTAAGGTTCCATGAACAAATTAAAATTTATATGGGCCCCCTATTTAATCAGAAGACTTAATTTTTCAATACATTAAATCAATGGTCCATGGATCAAAAATTTCCATATTAGAATTTTCAATAATATTCCACCATTAAATTGTGTGGAAATAATCATTTTGGATTATTCTAACACTTTATTTTACCGTCAACATATCCAAATCACAATGTGTCATGCTATAAATTTGATAAATATAGGGAACATGACAATAATCATGGTAATAAACAACATAATAAATAAACTAAATAAGCATGGTATATAATAAAATAAATATTAATTATTAACTAAATAAGTTATATAGAAAAAAAATAATGAGAGAACATACAAGGACCATATGACATGTTATTATTTTTTAATGTAATGAAACCAACCTAGCATGGAATATTCATGGAATTTGAATCAATATGTTCATATTTTAATCCTAGTATCAATATTTTCATTCCATAAAGGGATAATGTTAAAAAATCTTAATATCCTAATTCATTAAGAAAACAAAGCTAGACTAATCCTTTGAGAGAAAATCATAATAAAATATAATTACTAATAGCATGATCAAAAGTCATACCCCGTTCACATGGAATTTTCTCCATGAATGTGGTTATCACATTTAGACATCACTATTTATAAAACAGTGACACATTCCATATATCATGTCTACCAATAAAAAAGTTTAATACAAATTAATAGAGCCGTTGATGCCACTTTGATACATCTTGACCAAAAATACATTGAAATGGTTCCCCGATCTGGTTATTCAAATGGACTCAATCATTCCTCCATATATGCCAGAGGCATCCAACTAGTCGTTAGTGGCCAATGATGGTATGGCAGGTTGAGTAGACCCTCATAATCAAATTATCATAGTTTTTTAATAGATAACTAAATAATCATTATTAAAAGTATTATAAAAAAATTACATTGGATGATAATAATTACTGATAAAGTTTCCAATGATAAATATAAACCCATACGTGCATATCCAAATGATTCTAAATAAAAAATAATATTAGATACTAAATGTGATATAATAAAATAAAAGTATAATAAAGAAAATCCCCAGATGTTAACTCAATTATTATCCTGAGCCCTACATCATTCACTTTCTTCTATGTTCGATGCATTAAGGTATTATCATAATGCATTACAATAAGATATCCAAATATATAATCATTACATTTCAACAATAAGGTGTTTTCATGTACCAAGATGAAATGGATTCTCAATAGGTTTTTTATATATACATAGTGGGACACCATCAATATTTTCTAATGATATCCAAAAATTAAGGTAAAATTCATTAATGTGTACGTATAATATGTAATATAGTGAATAAATAAATGTAAAAAAATAATCATGTTCCTCAAGGAATCCTAACCGACTATAGGTTCTTTTATCTAAGATGAAATATCATTGAACATTCCCAAAATGTATAAAGAATATATATATATATATATACATGAACTAATGAGGAGTTGAGAAAGACTTCCAAGGAATAAACATATTAGTATATCAATACTCATTTATTTTATGGAAATTAAAAATCAATCCCAAACCAAGGATCATAGAAAAGTTTATAAATGTGTATAAATTGTAAAGAACAATGGGTAAACACACAATCTCCACGTATATTTACTATCCATAAATATGGAGTAGTATTTCATAATGCATTAATCTAAAAAAGGCCACTTTCTAGTGAAGGACCCAATGTACCTAACCATGGAATCATAATAATATAATCATAACAATGTGATACAACTAGTTGAATGTAATTTACATAAATTATATAGGTTTATTTCCTAAGATCTCATCGAATGAATTTGTTTATGAGGAATCAACGTATCCCCAAAGGATTAATGTATTTAAATTTATTCGTTAAGGCTATCTATTTATTTTTGTAAAGGGGTATCCAAAATATCGCTTGCAACATTTAATTTAACTATAATCCCATCTATGGTGTTACCAAAATGGGAAACCCAAATATCACTCAGTGCATGAATAAAATATATATCTTTTGACATATTATAATGGGTTTTGTAAATTACTTAACCCAAGAATCAATAAAGGCGTATGGATTATCTTCTATTATATAGGCCCTTTCTAGATGTTCCAAAAAAACGAAACCCAGGTATCTCTCATTGAGTAACATATTTCATGTAACCCATGAGCCCATAAATTCTATTTGGAAATTTGGGAACTAATTTAAATCATATTAGCAACAGTTTCAAATCACAAATTAACAGATCCCATGTTTTTTTATTCAAAAAATTACCTATGTATCAAAAAATATTTACATAATTCCCGGATAATAAAATAATGTCCATGATATAATATATTCCATATCTGAACTCAATTATAATTTATAAGAAATCCCATTTATCTAATCATGAATTTTTTCCAGAATTATCTCAATGTGATAGGACCTCTTTGTTAGAGAATATATTTTACCTCATATATGGTTTTATTATACATTATTGAAATTGATAAAACCAAATCTTTATCTGTTTAACTATTAAATTAGTAAATCCATTAATAAAAATTATATAGAAATGATAAAATCTAATTCCATAATTTAGTATATTATTATGAATTCATTTAATAGATCTCCATTTAATTCGTTAAGGAATATATAAACATGTTAATAAAACTAAGGAACACATCGAATTGGTGGGCTAATATATAGTCAAATATATTTAAAAATCACATAATCAAACCCACCTTAATCACAGGTTGAGGATGAGGTCCATAACTAAAAACCATGTAAGAGGTTATTAGGTCTTATTCCAATCATTAATTATAATTAAATTTACATTTATGAAGAGATTCATGAATGGTATAACATGTGCGATGTAGTGGTGCAAGTTATAAATGATGAAAAATTAATGGGGAATCATATAAACCATCTACCTCAAAAAAAAAGAGTTCATCACATCCCTTATTTACCTTTTAATTAAGCTGAGTTGATAGAAATTAGAAATTTTGAAAATTTAAATAAATGGGGTAAAATAGGTCATATGGACATAGCATACCATTTGGGAAGAAAAATAAAAAATAATAAAGGGTAATCCAGATCTTATAGTGTGATATCCAATTTTATGAGTAGCTATTTAATCAATTCTCAGATATAGGAGATCGATGGATCCTTATGATTGAGAGAGAAACCTCTATCAAGACTTGGGACCTCATATTTCTTGAAGGAAAAAATAAGTGGTTGGGCCACAGTTATCTTAAAAAAAATAAACTATCATGATTCATAATTTAAACCATGCTATCATAATGAATTTTATGAGAAAAGTCTACCAATATTCCATGTGATTTATCATCCAAAACACACCCCACGAGACCAACTAGTATAGTGAATTGAAATCATGAGGGGTATGGCTAGAAATAATTATATTTACCAGCCTTCCATTCACATTATTCATCCAATATTATCCCAAACCCCTAGGCTTCATAATAAAAATAATAACATCAGAAATATAAAGGTATTTATGTTAACACACTAATAACATCACTTCGTCCTGTAGATTTCAAAATAATACATCCACTAATGGAAAATTTTAATTTCCTTTGAAAAAAATATCATTGTTCATACCATGGCATCTCATAGAAGAAACAATAACTAATGTTGAACAAATTTCTATTCTTAAATCCTCATTTTTTCTAATATTATTGTCTAAAAACTAAATCCAAGAGATACCATATATATTTTTATGTTTTCCACCCAATTCTTTTATTTTCCTTTTCATTTCATCAATTTCTCTATTTCCTTTCCCACTAAAATATTTTATATTGAAGTCAAACATAAAAAAATACACTACGCAATGCATTTAATTATGATTCAGTTTATACTAATAGATGAAATGTCATTAAATATTTTATTCTATAAACCAGATATATGAATCACTTAAGAGGTAGTCTAGGCAACATTTTAGTACATGGATAATCCTTGTTAAATCAATGTTGTGAGTAGGGTTGTTCCAATCATTGTTAGTAGTTGATGAGACCCGGATAGGAATATCTTTTCACCCCAAATCATAACATATCTCATTCCAATTCAAGATGAATCAGTAGAACATAATACATAAATATATGGGTTTAGGATGAATTAGGATTTTTTATTTCAAAAACCTAATCGTAATTTATAAGAATTATTCTTCACACTGATCTATCCGTTAGAACATTACCCCTTCTTGGCGATCATGGTCAAGGGAACTATGAGGTGGGAGATGTCCTGAATAATTTAGCTATAGAACCCAACTAATATGGGAATATAGTAAATATCAAACTCATATCATAAAAATTTCTAATACAAAACTAAATAAATATTATATAAATAATCTAAGAAATGTTCTTGTGAAAACTCATTCCACCAATAGATTCCTTAGTATATCCAAATGTTATACTTTGAGTACATTATGTCAATCTTATGTTCCTAAAGAGTAATCAACATGATATCCAACTGTATGGAATACAATTACAATGTCTAGGGACATATAAGGATTCCCTAAACTAACACAATGAGAACAAAATCCATATAATGATCAAAATATCTTTAATAGTTTACATGAAAAATAATAGATTATACATAATCCAAAAAAAATAAAGAGACAATCATACAACTAATTACTATTCCTAAACACTGCCCCATGAAATATCCCTCTCAATATCATATATTATGGTGTCCATAAAATATATCAATCAAAGAAAAACACTTGGCTCTAATAAAGTTATAAAATAAATAATATATTATTCTCTAAGAGTATTTATTTTTCACTAAAATATGATTCAAATTCTAGTAGCCCACAAAAAGATGAAAAACACCATTACGAATATTTGATATCATCAATGGATGACCACATGAAATATTGTACAATATAATGTGGCCTTTTTCTTCAGGATCTTATAGTTGAACCATTATAATATTTAACATGGATAGTTAAATTTTATGTGGTGGAGAAAATATAGGTCACAATTCAAATACCATGTAAATATAAAATACAAATACCCTATGTGGGTGGAACCTAGAGATGTCCTATATAATTCCACACTGGTATAGATCAACCCCCATAATTTTAGAGGAGAATGTTCCTATATAATACACTACATGGAATACACTAGCCACCAACCATAAAAATAATTCTCCATCAAATGGTTCTGATCCCACTCATATTTACTCGAAGACACTTTCATAAAGTAGAACACAATTTTCACCCCATAACAGATGCAAAGTCTATTTATCTCTGAGAATAATAATTTTTGTGAATAGAGAATCGACAAAGAGTCTATGCCAATGATCATGTGAAAACTAGTCATCTCAACAATTTTGAATCTGTAAACATCCTCAATGAAAACAACTCTATCAGAATTTCCAGATATATATATATATATATATTATTTAACATATTTATCATGGGTTTATCACTAAAAATTATGTCATATAGCAATTTAACTATTAAATTAACCCAGACATCTACATGAGACGAAAGGATCAAATAGGATAATCCTCTTTCAAACAACGAAATCGATAACATATAATTAATAAAGACCATAAATCATATTATATATGGTCACTATCCATGAGATTTTTAATCTATATCTTCTATATAATCCATTTAGTCATCCATTCCATGATTCCATGTTGGATAATGTGTCACCTAGATCACCGAACCATGAGGAATCTACACCTGTTATTAAGGTCTTATTCATGACATAGTAGATTTCATTCTTATATACACATCATAGAACCAATTCTAATTCAATAAATTATTATAATGATTACAATGAGTGAGAAAATATGTATAGTTATTGAATGGTTTCAATTTATCCTAATCTTAGAGCATATAGCATAGTATCTCCCTATATAAAGTCTCAAAGAATCACTACTCTAACTTCCAAATTCCACTATGGGATCTATGATATAACTTTCTCTTTCTAAACCCAAAATTATTAACACAGACTCTATTATAGGGGGAACCAATAGGTCCATCGATAGTATGATTAAGAGAAGAATGCCAATCATCATGAATTTCCCGCATTATATTTAGTTCATTTCAATGAAAGGAATTATAAGATATCAAATTGAAGTTCCAGACCTATTGCATCATTTTTTGGAAAAAGGTAAATCTTAACCCTCCAATTTTTTATGCCTTCTTCATCAAAAGAATCAGGGAATTTTTTATTAAAATATTGAAGTATTTCAAACAGAAATCCATGGTATTTTATACCTCTGGACCTCAATGATCTCATGATAACGATATAATGATTTTTTATGAGGGAATAACACCCCAAATAAGAGTCATATGCTGGTCTCACATGTAAAAAAATTCAATCTACCATGATATAGTTTGAAATGAATCAATTTAATTGATATGATTTAATGCTTGATGGTTACATTTATTTCTTTTTGTACCTTTGGGTTCCCTTCTCACTTGCATATCCTTTTATTGGATGTGATCTATTTATCTCAGTCTAGTGGTCCTCTTGTTCCCTTACTGGATATTTTGGTGAGGAAATTGAAATTCACAGATAGAATTTACCATCATTTGGTTACCACAATAGGGACCACCATGCTTAAAATACACTAGCTAAAAGATTCTATGTTGAAGTAGTTATATTTCCTATCCATATAATGATATTAATGGAGAATTATTGGTTTCATCGTTCTATATAATAGGTAGTGTAATTACCACTTCCAGATACCTATGTGGCTGAATATCCTATAATCTATAAAAAACCAAAATGAAATCCAAAAACATAAGCATATGTAATAGATAAAGAATATATTCACAAATTTCTGGCACGTGGAATATATTAAAATATAATTCATCTTAAGAGGATACACATAAGAAAAATTAATAATCCTCTAATCACTACCAAACTCAAATGTAAAGACTCCAGTTTCTTCATGTTAGTAATATCCACCATAGAATCATAAAAAATAGAATGAAACATCTCAAACAATGAATGCACGAAATAAATTACCAAATCATATATCATTATTTCTTGAAAAATTTAATTGTATGGCCTATATTTAATGTATGAAAAATGTATACATGAAATGTAAACCTATGTGCCAACCATGTTTCCAAATCACATACCATTTAATATATATAAATATAAAAGTATCATGTGAATAACCAATGGGGAATTTAATTAATGGTAACATCAAAAGAAAAAATTAATTCCCCACTTTATTGGTGAATGTCAATGTCCACTATAGTTTTTAGAAATCCAAAAGCATAGTTCTCCCAAAAATGTCATAATGATCCTATAACCTTTCTTATAAAGGCTCAAACATCTCAAATGTTAGTAAAAAATATAAATACATAAATATTAATTACATTAAATTATTTGACACTCCATAATAATTTAGTCCTAATGAAATTGGAAACACGAAAAAATGAACAAATTTTTATAGGTTAACTACATCTTCTCCCACTAAGATCATAATATTGAGAATCCTTGTTGGATTTATCATAAATAAAATCTTTCGTTAAAACCTAGGGAATAAAAAATAAAAAGGGTGATCTTATATGTTTAATAAGGGGGGACAATTCAGATATCATGGATCAAATACAAATGAAATGCTCATAATAATATGATAAATGATATTAAAATTTTAAAAACACACTATGAATACAATAGATCATATACATGGGTAATGGAATAATTATTAGATGTTCATAAGAGATTATTTATAATTTAATCAAACAAATTGATCTAACAAAACAAAACATTTGAACATGACATAGATTTTTGGAATATAGATAAACATATAAAATTGGGAACACGTATTAATATAAATACATTCACTCATTTAATAAATGAAATTAAATCAGGTCCATGCATAATACTATAGAAACTGATGTATTTTAAATCATAAACATCTAATCAGGAAATAATATTTTGGAATTACATATTATTACCAAATAAATCTTAGGGTGATATAGGTACTAATCCTTGGTTACAACATGACAATTGTCCTTGACTATTACATAATAAATATCTATGGTTATAATGTGACCAACAAACATGGTTGAATAATTAAGACCCTCCTCTTTAATAATGTAACTATTTTCAAAAAATGATGTCCATATATATTTTTTCTCACACATCATAAAAAAATCATATCATATACCATGAAAAGAAATTTTTTTGTAATTTTTATGTCATTTCATTATATATAAATCCATCGACTCTAAAAGGGTATTAAGGAAATCTTGTCATCATAAGCATAAACCACCATGTTAATGAATAAAGATTCAATTAATTATTAATATCCATTTTAAATCATATTTACATAAAAGTATGTAATTTGAGATATAATATGATTTTAAATGTTTACATTAATCTTTCTTCAATAAAATTTCATTTTTCACATTAAAAATATATTTTTTAAATTACTATCTCTAAAAAATTCTAAATAATATTTTCTTTTAAATTAACCCTAAAATATAATGTTTTCTTTAAAAAAAGTATTTGTTTATAATGGTCAAAAATTTCATTCATGTCATGTATGATAACATAATGATTACTTGAACTGTTTTTGAATAAATCCAAACGAGACTTGTTCTGAAAATGACAAAAAGATTAAATAGAATCATTTTTTTAAAAAAATCCAAAAAAATTAAAAAAATTCATTAAAAATTCATTTATAATCATTAATATATTTTTAAATATATTTTATAAATACTGTATATTTAATAGAAAGGGGTTTTGAAAAAAGAGAGAAATATAGTCTCTTTTCATTAAAAATATCTTTTGGTTATAATATTAAAATAAAGAGAGTAAAATGATGAAATAAATTATATTTTTCATGAAATCACCAGTGTATTATAAAATTGAATATTTTAATGATAAATAGACTAAAATATTTCATCGTCATAATTATAATCACAAATAATCACAATAAACAATGAGATTGTAACATCGAACTACCAACAAATTAGTAAAATTTGAATCACAATCCCCATTATTGTGTAAAATAAAATAAAATTATAAATATAATTAATTTAATTATAATAATTTTTAATATTCCTAAAGGGGAATCATATACACCTCATACTATACGATATGTGTACAGTATAACAGATGTCTCAAAGAACAAAAATTGGTAAAAAACAATTTTTATGTTACGTATGGACTTTCTTCATACACATAAAAACAACATATATAATAAATATAAGTTTATTAAAAAATATTTATTGAATAATATTCTTATATATCACACCATACATGCTCTACTTATGACCTTTTATTAAAAAATTTATATCAATTCCTTGTTAAAATCATGTTCCAGGTAATACAAGTTTCATTTAAAATGAATCTTTTGGTTTTATTTCATTAATCCATTCATTGTTTTATTGGTTATATCATATAACTTATTTTACCATTATATGAATATTATAAATATTAATTATTTATTTTTTTATATTAATCCATGGAATTTTGTGATAAAAAATGGATCAAACTATTTATAGAGATTTTTGGTCATACAAACACATGATTGTTGCTTCCATTTTTTAAATGGATGAATAAAAATAATGGTAAGTAATAAAATTTTATTAGAAAATAATTTTTATTTCATATATTACTCATATATTCATTAAAATTACCCATATTCCCTTCCATGAAAATAATTATTGAAAAATCAATCACATTAATTCTTGAGAAGGCAGTCCATCGTACACATGAATGTCGTTATATTAAACCCCATTGAATGTAATCTAGAAACATATATGTGATATAATAACTAAATAACTGAAAAAAATATCTTAAATATACACTTAAACTATCCATATGACCATCCATGTAAAATATAAATGAAAATGTTATCACATCTATACGCTAAAATGCATTTAGACGTATAGACGTGTTGTGTTATTATATTCCAAATAGAATGGAGGAATGATGTTAGAAGATTTATTATAATTAAAATTTTATAATAATATCATAAATATTATTTATAATAATTAGATACAAATTTATATCCATCTTTGATATATGGTGATAAAAAAGTAATTAGTTCTCTAGGTAATAGTTCACAATACACATAATTGATTGTATTGTTTCCCATTTGATGGAAGACGAGAAAGAAATTAATTATTAAATTAAGATAATAAAATATATTTTTATGTAGTATAATAGTTTAATTTTATTATAATTATTTATGAATATTTTAGGGATTATAATTATGTAACAAAAAAAAGATTATGAATTTGACCGATTCTTTAGATATCATTTTTAGGTTTATATATATCATTCCTAAGTTGTTTTACTAATAAAACCATGTTTTATAGAATTTCATTTGGGAATTATAATGTATGTTTGGTGAGTAATTGGATGAAATAATATGATTGTGTTGTGTAAATTGCAGAGGATATGTTGTGTTCTTTTATAATTGTGGGAGATGACACAAATGGTTTTTTTAAAACAAAAACTATACCCACATTTGACACATTCCAAAGGGATTAAAAAATGGGTATTTCTCTCATCATATAGGTAATATGATTAAAATATTAAAACTAAATGGGTATTAGGAATTTTTCAATATCTATTCATTATTGATCTTATTATTTTAACCCCTAGTAAACATATTTTATCCATTATTATTTTAATTAATTATAAATGCTATTAGAATTTATATTAACATAGACATAAGTTTAACTTATTATATAATATTAATTATTAGGATTAAAAAAATGAATCTATTTTTCAAATGTCTATTATTAGATGTGGAAAAATATAATTTAAAATTAAATCTAAGTTGTGATGAAAATGCTTACTTCCGAAAAGAATATTAAAAAATGTTCTAAATTATTTATATATCAAAATTGAATAATGTTTTTTTCTAATGATATATATTTGATTAATAATAATAAAATTGAAAGTATTTCACTTCTAATACTATTATAGAAAAAAATTATCCTTATAAATTCTTTAGATATAAATGTTCTTTTTATTGTAAATATGTAATTTTAAGTATCTATCAAAATATTAATCTTTTCATAAAAAAATCCATAAATTCACCGTTGGAATCTTCGATATATTAATTTTCAAAATTATTTTTTAATATATATTTTTTAAAAGTGTTAAAACTAAACATTCTTCTTTTTCCTTAAATATATAAAAATAATTTTTTGGAGAAAAATGAATTTCTAAATAAATATTAATAAATATCTAAAACTAATAAACATTTTTAAAAATAGGAATTAATTATATAAAACCACTATAGTTTTTATTATTATTTTATTATTCCTATTAATTCTTCCATGTTCAATGTCTAGGTAATTAAATCCACTTCTAAATATTAATATTAATATTTCTTCAATATTCTTTAAAACTCAGTGTAGCATTTTACACATGCTATCAATGAAATTAAATTTAATTAAAAAAATTCATAAAATAATTTGATGTGATATTATACCCCAATAAAATAAATTTATCAATATAAATTTATTTATATAATACAAAAAAATATGGATTCTTATTCCTCATCACATCATCATGTTCCCACATAGAGTTATAAATTGCTCGTTTCAGCAATAAACATTAACCACAAAGGTTTCCTAATTTCAAAAAATTTCCACTATGATTCATATTACTAATTAGAAATTCTTCATATGAAAATCCATACTCTAATATTGTGAACCCTATGATCAAAACCATTGACTGATCCAGTGTGGGCTTCCTCAAGGGATATACATAGAATACATCGTGAATAAAATATAGGTACTGTAGAAGCACTAAATAATAGGATGTGGACTCAAAAAGATAAATAATGTAAATGGGTACAATATACATATGGCTCAGTTTTCCATTAATTCCATATCTCATTACCATTATTCATAGACAAAATAATAAAATATCATTATAACCAACATGAAATTCTAGGTCATTTTGAGATTAAAAGTATTACTTTTTTCGGACTTTGTGATTATGTTATGTATTGTTGAATAGACAAATCCTTCTTTTCAATTCCACCAAGAAATAATGGTACCAATTGATATAACTCTCCATCCATAGCCCATAATGTTGGAGTTTTCATTTAATTTCATAAAAGGCAGTATATAGAGTAATCTCAATTCACGATTAAAAGAAATGGTTGTAAGAAAACACAACTAGATGAATGATTTTTACGAAAAACCATTGAAATTAAAATAAAAGTATCATAGCATGTCCTATAGGGTTATAATTATTATCTGGGAATGAACATATGTCTGAGGATGACACATAGTGCTGAATCACAACTCTATTTCAAATGATTTTTAAATACATCACATGATCATCAATGGAAATATTATATCCTAATCAGAAAAAATATAATGTTGTACTACATGAAAACATAACAGTTATTTAATATATATCATATAAATTTTATAAAATATAAAACATATTTGGAAAAGATGATGTGTACTATTGTCACCATGAAATTTAATAAAATCATTTTAGCAATATTCTCTTAAGATATTTTGGGTAGTCCTATAGAAAAACTCACAATGATGTTTGTTAATTTACATAATGTTATGAATACTGGTAATAACATCCATTTAATCATGAATCTATGATATATAACAAGATAAAATACCATGTACTGGGAAATATATTAATCAATATCTTTAATTTTTTTGTCCCACAAGAATAGCATTCTTTCATGTTGTAAATTGGTAGTTTTTATATGCTTGTCACCCTTCAGTTATAGGTTTAAGACCCCTAGCCTTACTGGATGCAATAGTTTTTCACCCATCATGTGGGCTATACTTTTTCAAAAGGAATATAAATATATTTTTGTATGTTTTTATAAATTTCAATAATAAATATTTATATATTCATAAAATATTTGATAAACAATAAATTCTACCAATACCTTAAATAATATTCACCAATAAGGTAAAGTCATTCCTCTTTATTATCCTTTTTCCAATAAATCATACACAACACCAAATGGATTTTCCTCAATAAATATCTTCATGAATTTCCATAATCATGATAAAAATGAAATATATATAACCTCAAATCCAGTGTATATGATATTGAATTTTTTATCAAACATAAACTCATTATCCCATGATAGTTTTCAGAGCATATGATTTAATCATACAAGGATACATATACCCTTACAAATGATAAATCAGTATTTATTCCATTAATAAATTTCATGGGAATCATGGGTTCATCTATTTATATATTGAATATTTTGTGTGATATTATGGTTCTATAATAAATATAGAGAGAAATAATAAATTATCATCATCATATCAAATTCCAATATGCTTTTCATATTTTTCATTATTATAAAATAAAACATTAAATTACCAAATAAGTAGTGGAGGGTATGTGACACATAATTATCATGATTCATTTCATATATATTCATTACATGTGACATTTATTTTTTCTTTTTATCTAGAGATTTTTGTTTCATATCATACTAATTTTCCTTGGATTGGCGTATTGATTCACTTAATTACAATATTCAATTCATTTGAAATACTATATTATGGGTGATATATTAGTGGGAATCGTTTTCTCTCCCACTATGTAAATTGGTCAATTCATTTCATTTTGGAGTTCAGTGGATCTAATAATAGACATTCCATATTTAACACAGTTCTCAATTCAACTGACTATATTCCAATGATTTTTATTCCCAAATTTACTACCTATAAGGGACTTGAGTTTCATTCCACAATGAGATTTATTCACTTTCTAATGTCGTGTGACCTTAATTTTCTTTCCAATTACATGTGAACAGTGGGAAACTCAAATTTTTTGTTCTACCTTGAGTACACATCAAACAATTTCTTCATATATACAAAATAATCTTATATATATTCATTCAGATATATTGTTTGTGGAAACCAAATAATCTATCAATATATATTTTAGAGATGATGAATAAACCATATGAATACTATGTATTCTGTGTAAAATTAGATTCATATTACTAGTAGATTCATTATACTTAGGATTCAGTCCAATAAGTTTATGCAACATCCTTGTCCATATAACATAGAGTATGTATTTATTGAGAAATATTAATTTAACATTATCCCATCATATAGATTATTTTTTTCACTTGAATTTAATTCATAATAAGATTAAACTATTAATATATTTTTCCTTATAAATTATAAATATCTAAATGACATTGCTATGCTCCGGACATTCTAGAGTGCAAAATATCTTTTAAATAGATCATATTTGTTTCTCAAAAACTCGTTGACTCGCTAAAATAAGGTGTTTATTTTCTCTAGAATTACTAAATAAAATAGCATTCACTACTTTTCTCATTTTGAGGTTTAACATGGTTAATAGGTTATGAATGTATTGTGAGAATAGTAATCATATTTTTCATTCTAATAGGAATAACATTTATTTTCAACAGAGGGAAATCAATTAATTTTTCATCTCATTCAGCATCAACATGGTTCATTAAGGTTCCATCAACTTTTTAATTCCAAAATTACTGTCTTATAAGTAATAATAATAGTGGGGGAACCTCATTATCTAAACAAATCTTTTTTAGGATTCCAAAATCATTACTCATTATACTTAGTATATAACACCATAATAATAACATAGGTAATCCATTTCTGTAATATATTCAATCTCATCAGGATAATTCAAATAAAAATTTTAATTAACAATATCATGTCCCTCAGTACTATAAAACTAAGTATGCAATAAGGCCCATTGTCTTGTACTAGGAAACACTCAGGATAAATCTCGTTGTGTCCTTTTTAGAGATATTATTCCAGGAAAATCTATTTCAAAACTAGGACTAATTTTAAAATACATTTATGGAAGTACTTCTAGGTAAACCAAATAATATCATCATTACCAAAACATATGTATGTAATATTATACATATACTTATAATAATTGTTTGAATATATGTTTTATCATCCTAGTATCCAAAGGATAACTAATCATTTCCCTATTAAAATCTATTAAGACTCAAACAACTCATTCTAAGAAATTCCATCCCAATTGACTATTTTTAATTAGATAATATAATGATCCATGTCATAATCATTTAGGTATAGGGAATTTCAAAACATGGAACCATAAAAAACATGTCCATAAGTGAAGTACATATTTCCCAACTATGTTGTTCATATCTAGATCCCTTTATAGACTTACCATGCATAAAAAAATTATTCATAACCATGGTAATAAAATATAAAAAAGGAGAAATAATATTCCATATAAGGGAAAAAAAGTGAGATATTAATGATCATATAAGATTAACTTGAGCATAAGGTTATGAGAATATGGGATTATTATTTTGTAACGATAACATATATATAATATATCAAAAAATGATTCAATGAATACATCATGTCAATTCATAAGACATGAATAATAATATAATTAAATAACAAGATCAATGAAGAAATAACATTGGAATAATTCATAATTGTTTTTAAAAACATAAACTTGTAATTTTTTTAACCCGTATAATTATGTAATTTTTTAGTCATTTCATAATTGACCTGTAATTTATCCCTCCCATGATCGTATGGACACAAAATCTTTTTAATGAATAAAAATTTGAATAAAAATTTAGGTTAACACATAACATATCACTAATAAATTAATTGGACGGAGATATTTTCCACACCTGTAATTTAAAATAAAATTACTACTATATTATGGTTTAACATAATTACCACATTTTTTTATAACATGACCATCATCCTTGGTAAAATTTTAACTACCATCTATGGTAAAAATAATACACCAAAACATAATGGAATCTATAAAAATTTGTTTTGAAGTATCATAAAACATTCATCAGTTCATAACCCATGGAATGATATGGGTTTAATAATCATTTCCACAATTCTTCCACGAAAATACCATAAAAAATAGATTAAATATTATGGAAATATTATCATAATAATATTAAACCACCAAGATAAATAAAAACAATTTACTTAGTGGATCATATCCCTTCTAAAACTTATTTACCATCAAAAGATTCCATAGTAGATAGAAAGCAGTTTTGATTGACCATTTGAAACATTTTTTTTGGAAAATTACCATTTCACATTGAATATATCATTTCTAAATTTTCATAAAACATTGTGAAATTTCATTTTTTGAATATTAACCATGGAAGATAAATAGTTTTCGACTAAATAAAGAATTAATTCAATTTTTTAATCAAAAAATAATTTTTGAATAATTACTGTATAATGTGTGGAAAATGAAGAGAAACATCTATTATAAAAAAAAGAGTTTAGATAAAATTCATTATGTTATTTAGAATTATATCATATGAAATCATCATTTAAGAAACAATCCTAAACAATCTTTACAAATAATGACATTTTAGCATCATGTCATTATCACATTTATATCATTTTAATCATATGTTACACTATAGATTAAATTCAAAGGAATGATTAAATATATGGAATATATTTATATTCAATATATATCATATCAAAGGGGATTCATAAATATAGTATACAATAATATTGTTGTATAAAATAACATATATATCAAAGAAGGAAAAATGAGACAAAAAATAACATACCTTATATCTCGACATCATTTTTACATGTCTAAAAACTCTATTATAATAAATATAATATTTTTAAAAATATATTATAAAAAAACAAATATATCTATGATATAATATATTTTCAATATATGACCTTTAAGGACACATTTATTAACTATATCTTGTTAAAATAAAGTTATAGGTAATAACTACTTTGTTTCTCCAGAATGGTTTGGTTTTCTATATTTGGTACATTAATTTTTTGCATGGCTAAACAAAATTAAGAATTAAAACTGTAATATAAGTATATTATATATTCATAAAATAATTATTTATAATAATCAAATGAAGATAGAGATATAATATTAATTACACTATTCATTTAGATGATCGGTCAAATGTATGCATAAAAATTGTTTCCATTTCCTCAAATTATAGAATGAAATTAAGGTAAATAATATATTAACAATAAATAATAATTTTTATTTCATTATTTTTGTATATAATCATTTAAATTATCGATAATATCTTTCCTATATTTTATTAGTGAAAAAAGAATCTCATCCCTTCAAAAGGTGGTAGATTGTCATACACAAGATCACCATTATCGTATCCTCCACTGATTGGGATGTAAGAAGGTATTTGTGATATTATAAATACATATGTGCAATTTTAGTAAATATAAAATATATAATTATATAGTATTACTTTATTATAATTCATGTGATATAAAAATTAAAATCTCATTACATCAGTTTACGTGGATGGAGTCAACTGTTTCAAATGAGCGGCATTATTTTTCCAATGGGTTGGGAGATGAGATGGAAGATGTCGTATTTTAATAAAAGAGGTATAATAATATCATATACGCATATAGAAATAATTAATTTATAATTATATACCCACAAGAGTAGTGGTGATGGGAATCAAATAACATTGGTTTACAAGGTGATAATCCACCAAACACCGAATAGATTAGTTTGTTACCCATTTGACGGTGGTAGAGATAGGTAGATTTTTTTAAATTATATTTTTAAAATTATATTATATTATATTATTTTTTATTATGTCATTTTTATTGAATAATATTTTAAGGATGTGGAGGAAGAAAAAAACAAAATATAAAGTGTTTTACCACTACTTTGGAGAACATCCTTAGGTTTATACCATAAGAATTATTTAGAAGGTTTCATAATAAACATAAATCCCTTATGAAGTATAGATAGAAATAATGGTGTTATTTGAGAAATTAATCGTCTAAAATGGTTTTTGATGTGTAAACATGATAGAATCGAGGTTTCCATTTATATGTTGGGAAGAAGACATAAGATAATTTATTTAAAATAATAATATTTCCCCACTATTTCATGTGCTACAAGGATCCAAATGTTGTTCCATGTAAATAGTAACATCAAAGACAATGTTTAATTCCATTACATTGGTATACAAACATAAGGAAATTCATCATGATGGACGGGTTATTTTATGAGTCCTAGTAAACTAGATACACAAATGAATCTTACATTGCATTTCAAAGAAAAAATTACAAAATATAAATACTTAATTTGATAATTATAACTGTATTCCATCAAGAATATCCTTATATATCATTATTAGTAATAATCATATAATCCTATGTAAATCAAAAGGATATGTGTGTGATTAAATTCCCAATACGGGTTGTGTAAATTGGAAACAATAATGGATTAATGAGAAAATAAATATGGAATGTTAAATAACATTAAACACATTACATGAAATAAAAAAACATTATACCAGTGTGAAGAAATATGTAATGAAAAATAACTGATAACAAATTCCATTTAAATAACATGATAATGAAAAATAAATATGGTAAGTTAAATAAATGAAAATTAATACATTTAACAAATAAAATGAGAGTAAAATGCATTCACATATTTTTTCATAGTAAAAATATAACGGATAAAGGTAATTAAATATGAATGAATCAGTTCATATTTATTTGACTCCGTGTTTTATATTTAAAAGATAGCATTACCTTCAAGAACTTTTTGAGGACAGTTTAAAACATAGTGGTTGAAAAAACACTAAATATAGTCAATTGACTTATCCCATTTGACTACTGATGCGTTGAGTGACTATCTATAACTACACCCTAATGATGTCAGTTACACACCGTATGTGAAAATATTATATTATTTTGGCCAATATCATATCCATGATAAATGATATCCATATTTAGATGGAATTTAATGTTCAAGGATCACTAGATGGTGAATAATTCAAGGGGAAGTTAATGATAAAAAATGATTCAGGAAGTGATATTTGATCCTCTATTTAGGAAGAATTATCATATTCCATCACAAAATAATAGTTATCATATCAATATGACATATAACCATTGGAGGAAGAATAAGTATGGTTTTAATATATGAAATAAAAATTACATGTAAATATATATAAAAAAATTCTTGATAAAAATATCATTTTCATTTTTAAAAACACATGGAATTTTTTTTTCATTAGAAATTATTTTTAAAATAATTTATTTGAAAATATCATTGTAAAATTAAAAAACAAGGCTTCAAATACATAACTAAAATAATTTCCTACTTGGTAAAAAAATTCCTTTGTCAGAGTAAAAAGTTCCGAAAAGTTACTTGTTCAGAATGTGGAAACCATTTCCTTAAAAGAAAAAATTGGGTGAAATTTATTTAAAATATCCTTTTAAAATGGTCAAAAATAATTTTAAAATAATTTTTATATATATGGTTTTTAGGGAAAACATACCTTTGTTAGAAAAGAGTTATGGATCGTGGTTGTAAAAAGACATTTCTCAAACATTTGTTATACCAAGGAGTGAAAAAATGGTTCTATTACTTGAAATATTTCTTGAGTTACTAAAAGAAATAAAAATAATCCCTTCAGTAAATAATTATCATATAATTTATATCAATTAAAATTCATGAATGAGCAGGCTATATTAGAATAAGATTGTAAAATAAACACTTTAAATGATTGAAACATTAGAGTGTAACCTAAAAAATTAGTTCATTGTGTGTACAAAATTTAAATCCTCATGAAAGAAGTAACCATACATGAATATATATTAAAAATCACTATAAAACTAATAATAGAATATTAATGACAATGATGATGTAATATAATCTAAGGAAAAAGTAATTAGGTTATGTAATTATTTACCATAATGTAACATTTAATTCAAATCCCCTTAAATGAAATAGTTTATTTTGACACATAAATTCCATAAATAATTAATTAGTCATGAAATTATATTTCAAATGGAATTACATACAGCATATATAATAAATAAGTTGTATAATAACAATTAAGACTCAATAGAATGTAAATTGAGAGGAAATTATTTACATTGTGTTTCCTTTTTTGTGAATGTCCTGTAAAAAAATGTATAATGATTATTATAACATTAATAACTTACAACATAACGTTATAATTATTTATGATATCATATATAGTTATTTTATAACATATTATAACACGTTCTTTAATAATAGTTTGGTATTTTCATCATTATGTGTGTTAATTCCATTGTTTTTTGAGTAATTTTTTACTTATGATTTATTTCTCCTGTTATTCTGTTAATGATTTCATCATCTAAATAACTTATATCATTATATATTTATAAAATATATTTATTACATATGAATTTATGAAAATATCAATAATTCACAATAGAAATGAAATGCACAGTTCATGGTAACGGTGGGTCATACATATGCATGCATGCCGTTTTCATTTTATTTTCATATTTAAATAAGGAAAATAAAATATAATATTTTTATATCATAAATCAATTATAATTTTTGTAACATATATATCATATATTTTTAGTAAATCAGTTAATTATAAATTCCTTATATAGTGTGAACAAATCACATCAATTTTAGGATGTGGTAGTCTACACATCAACACAAAGTTGTTATCAAATTCTCATGAAATTGAAAAAATGAATTTATATATTATATGATAATTTAAGAAGAAAAAATACATTATAAATATCATATATAAAAATAAAAACTATAAATAAATCATTATTTCCAACCATAAAAATTTGTAATTGAATAATGAATGGCATTAGTTTGCAAGGTGATAGTCTGCCATACATGCGAATAATGACTTTATATCCCATTTTATGAAATTGTTTTTATGTTAAAGGTGAAACAATAAGATGAAAATTTATCATTATATTGATGATACTGATATTATTTCATAATAAAAAATTGTATTAATTAAATTAGTGGGAAAAAATATACAAAAGTGCTCATTAAATAATGTTACATGTCTTTTGGGTAACACGTTTTGGTTTATGCCAAAAGACATATGTGCCAGGATTTATGAAAAATATTGAAGAATATGGGATTATTGGATTTATTTTTGAGCTTATTTGGTCAGATTATGTATGAGGGAAATTTCATTATATTTGTGGATATGTTAAAGGGGGTAGTATGTATTATTAGTGGGGGTAGAATTATTTTAAATATAAAATGAAAAAAAAATATTGAGAGCTATCTTATACATCATGTGTCTCCAATAATGATCCATATTCGGTAAATTAGAGTATATGGTAGAAATATTTCTCTAAAATGAATTTTGGATAATATTTTAGGTCATTTTGGCCCTTATGTTATTTATATAGTCTCATGTTAATATTGTTTTTTTCTAAATCAATGAAATAAATTTTAATTTATTTCCCTAATATTTTTCACCATAAATTATTTTTACCAAAAAATAAATTATAATTAATTTTGATTAAAAATAACAAATCCAGTTTCTAAATTTCTAATAATAGAGGTGGGAAAATTAATTTCAAATTAATCTAGAAAATATGGAAAAGTGGGATTCAAATGTGAAAATGTTAAAATATTAACCATGTTTTATATAAAAATTCAATAAAAAAATTATTCTTATAAAATTATTTGTATTAATATATTATCCATTCATATTATTGTACTTTGAAAAACCAAAAAACATAATTTAACACTATAAATTATTTAGATGAAAAAAAAAATTCAATTCAAAAGCATCACTTTCTTCAATTCATCAGAAGATAAAACATCATAAAGTAATAAAAAAATTAACTATAATGAAATTGTTATTAGACCATTAAGAAACAATTATTATTTTCACATTTAATATTTATAAGAGATTCAAAATTTATTTTTCAAATAGGTGAACAATTAAAACTTGAGAAATATCCATTCTAGAAAAATATAATTTCTAAGCACATAACTACATTTATTCCTATATTATGTCTTTAAAATTAATTTGATGTATGTGAAAAATATTTTTTAGTATATAGAGTATATATATATATATTTAATTCATATATGACACTCGTAGTATTTAATTAAATTTTTTAAGAAAAAAACCTTTTAAAGCATCAAAATAGTTCTTCATAAAAACAATTCATATATATTTAATTATTTTTTAGTCATTTATTTTTAATTATTAACCAATTAATTAAAAAATATATTTCTATAAGTTATTTAATCCAATTTATTACCACCAATATAATTACTAGGTTACATCATCATATATGAAATAATAATATTTTAATAACATATTTAATTTCTATAAAATTCATTCTTTCATGAAACCGATACTATCAAACAAAGTAATTAATGCAATTAACACAAGATAACTCATTGTGTCATATGCCAGAAGCTATATAATGTATGTATTTAAAATATTAATATATAATAAATTATGTAGATGTTATATTCCTTTCTATTCTTGGTGTTATGTGTTATACATTCTATAAATATATAATGTTCTTACATTAGAATCTCATGGGGTTACATTATTCCCACCTTAATTAAATAGCATAAAAAAATTTATACATTATCTTAGAAATAAAGGGACTTATATTTTAAAATAATACTGTCAAAATCCCATATATTGACAAGGTTTTATAATATATTCATTTCATATGAGGTAAATTTGAGTATGAATGGTACTTGGCAAGGATTCTATGTTGGAGAAAAATTGGTGGCATGTGAAAATATTGACTTAGAGTATTTGTTTATGTATTTATAGAGACTTTTTGAGTTCCTTGATCCAAAAAATTTAATGATAAATATAAATATAATTTCATAGAAATGACAATTCAATGATGATTTAGAACCCTCTCAGTTCAAAAACAAATAAAATATTAAGATACAGTTTTATTTATTAGTCATTTTTCATAGTATTGATTATTTATTTTATTAGATAAGAATATAATAAAAAATAAATACTTTAAATATTTTTTTAAACACAATATAATCCTTTTGTTTTACATTTAACAATTTATAATTCATCCCTTACTTCATAAAATAAATTTAAAAAATTATTTTTCTATGAATCACTAAAATTCACTTTTAACAATTCATAAGATCCATAAATTATAATATATATCTGTGACTGACTCTTTTTTATAACCAATGTAGTCAATAAATTAATCACCAAAAAAATTTGTATTATTGGTTCATGATTAATATTTATTCATTAAATTTTTTAACTAAAAACAATGGAATAATAACCATGACATCACATAGGAATGTGGTTGTTATTAAATCGTTATCGTCATCCAATTGACGATTCACTCCCTATGTAATTTCTAGATATGATGGGTTTTCATCTAGAATACAGGTTGCCCTTTTTATAATATATATTCCTATAATGTTCCAAAATATTTGAGGTATGTCCTTGAAATTATGAAAATCATTAAATTGCCATTTTTCTAAGGAATTTTATACAAACTTCTTTTTAAAGTATAAATTTATTATTTGACTATTTTTA
The DNA here is from genome assembly GCA_963277665.1 of Viscum album. Classification (NCBI taxonomy): domain Eukaryota; kingdom Viridiplantae; phylum Streptophyta; class Magnoliopsida; order Santalales; family Viscaceae; genus Viscum; species Viscum album. The sequence continues at coordinate 999,654,704 of OY728151.1, read as the reverse complement.
TAGTGTCATTAATGACCATATTATCCATAATGGTTATCAAGGTCTTTAAAAAATTGTCTATAAAATTTAAATATATTATTTAAAAAGTAACTTTTTCACTATAGCGTGTACCTTCCCTAAAATTCTCCCAAAAAATTATTAATATTAGTAATATCCCATTACATACTACCTAAAATGATATTTTTTAAACATAGATCTTATGGACTAACTTAATCTCAAAATTCTATGATGGTATCCGTAACTATTAATTTAATTGAAACATATTTGATTCTATGCGATTCCTAAAAGTCTACATAATTTTTATGTTTTATAATATATACTTTCTTAAATATTGTTCCAATGTTATTACTAAACGTCATTTGAAAAGAAAAATTATTCCGCAACCCCAGTAAAGCTGGAGTTAGTGTCTAATACCATTACATTGGTATAAAATTAAAGTAAATGTAGCTCGAATGATTGATTTGTTTAGTAGACCTGGTAATGTAAATTCATACAAGAGTCTTACTTTACATTTTAAAGCACAAAATAAATATTATTTCATGTATAAAAATAACAGTAATCCATCTAGATTATCCTTTTATTCCCTTTTTAGTAATCTTCATGGAATCCTCGATAATTAAAACAAAATAATGGAGTGATAAAATTCTAATAAAGGGTTAATTATGATAGAAACAATAATGAGTCAATAAAAAATCAATATGGCATGGTAAATAACTGAACACAAATTCTATGTAATCAATAAACATAGAGGGAGTGTGTAAACAATATTTTAATGTATGTAAATAAATAAACATGTATTTTAAATAAAGTGATAAGGAATAATCAATATGAAATGGTAAATAAATGAAATCTATTCTATTTAATTAATAAAATGATAATGAATTTCATTCATATATTTTAACATTGTGATACTGAAATGTATACTGATTACTGAATCTGAATAATGGAAATTCATAATTACTAGATTCAATGTTTCCTAGGTATATTATACATTACCATTTATACCATTTAAAATACAGTTTAAATCACAATGGCTGAAATCCCCACTAAATCTAGCCAAATGACTCATCACAGGAGACAACAAATTCATCAAGGGGAAATCTATAATAGGGCCATACCCATGTCGTACATGACTAAAGCATTCCTCATATATCTAATAATTGATTTATTTCAAAAAATAAGTTCATTATCAAATATTTATATTGAGTAAAACATTCCATGATTTTAACTTCTCCTCAGATAATCAAAAAAATCTCATGTACAGACTCTAAAAAAAATTGAATATGGGTTGGATATAATCATATCCAAGTTAAATCATATGGATATTTTGGGGAATTTTAATGATAAATGATCACTGTAAGGTAAATAATTATAGGGTATGTTAATGAAAACAAAATTGATTCATGGATGTAAATTTCAATTCTATCCTTTGTAAAAATTGATCACAAGTCAGCCAATTAAATAATAATTATGGTATCAATATTACATATACCCATTTATGTATGGAAAAATGTTGTTGTTATTATTATTATAAAAATACCTTTAAATGATCATTAAATTTTTTTCGTGACGAAAATATCCTTTTCAATTTAAATTATTCTTTGAAAATAGCTTTTAAAATTATTTTAATTTAAAATCATTTTCATTTAGAATATCATCGTATAATCACAAAGGAATCATTGATGACATGTCAACAAAAATTCTGTACAAGTTAAAAGGAATATTAATTGTTCACATTAATAGTAATTGAAAATATATTTATTTATAAAGTTAAAAGAATATTAATTACATGATAAATGTGTTTAAAATATATTTTTAAAGGGTGAAGAATTTTTTTTAAACATTATTATGAACATGGTTTGGAGAGAAAATAGATCTAAGATGTAAGAGGGGAATGGAGTTGAGTTTTAAAAAATTAATTTTATAAATAATTTTAAGTAAAAAAGAAGTGGAAAATGGAACAATTAATTTAAAAATATCATGATTAACCAAAGAAGAATAAAATTAAATTTTTTATCAAACAATTATTACTTAATTTATTTTAATGTAAATAATAGAATTAACAATTGTTATTAGAATAATATTGTGAAATAAACCCTTAAAATAAAAATTACATTCATGTGTAAATTAAAAAATGAATTGATTATTTTTATTAATATTTTGTCGACATAAATGATGATTAAATATATCAATATATTTTCATAGTCATTATATGAATAATCAAATATTGTTAGTTACCATAAATATTGAATCCCAATGAAAAGGAATCAGGTTATGAAATTTATTAAATTATGGAAACTTGTAATTCAAATACCCATAAATAAAATAATTAAAAATGAATCTTAATATACCATGAATAATGAATTATTAGTTCTCGTACATTTTTAATTCCATTATATACACCATATAAAATAAATTATGTTCATAATAAAATTTATGTCTCAATGAAATGTTAGTGGAAACAAAATCCCTTACCTTTCATTTTCTTTTTAGTGAACATCAGTTATCTGCTTGTATAATATTTTTAATAATTTTGTTAACTTATAATATAAAAATATTAATATTTAATATATCATATATACTTCTTTTATAATATATTATTACATGTATATTAATAATATTTCACTATATTCATCATTTCCGGTGTTAATTTCATTATTTGTCGAGTTTGTTTTGACTTGTTATGTTTTTTTTATTATTACATATCTTATGATTTAATCATATATAGAATGTAAAACCAAATTTATTTATCATTTATATTCACTATATATATATATTTATAATAATCCATAAAATTTGCAGATAAAAATGAAATTCTCAGTTTATATAAATGGTAGGTCGTACGTATGCATGAATATTGCTTTCATTTTATTATCATATTAAAAAAAATAGAATTTAAATAATATATATGTATATAATAATTAAATAATAATATTTCCATCATGTATATATATATATTATTTTTATTAAATCTATCCTTTATATATTAATTTTATAGAGTGAATAAAACACTTTACTTTGAGGTGGCGGTAGTCCACACATCTATAAACGATAAAATCATATTCTCACAATATGGAAATCATAATTGTGGGTATTATATAATAATTAGGGAATAATGAAAGACATAAATATATCATATATAACATATATAAACTATAAATCCATTATTATTTCGGACCTAGAATTGTGGTAATGGAAGACCAAATGACATTTATATAAAAGGTGGTAGTCTTTCGTATACATGAATAAGTATTGTGTATCTCATTTCATAGAATTATATTCATGTGTGGTCCAAATCCTTATTATAAAAACATATCAGAATATTTATGATACTGATTTTATTAAATATGATTTATATTTTTATAATTGAATGCTTGGATAATGAAATAAAACAAATGTGATGGTTAAAGAATGTTACCTATTTTCCAAGTAACACCAATTGGCTTATACAAAAATACACCATTGGTTGGATATATACCAAAATTTTGGATTATATTATTATTTTAGGGATGATAAGAGATTATTTGAGAAGATTCTAGATGATCCAATGTGCATGATAGGCGTGAATAAGTCGGAGGGGCGAGTTTCTTTTAATAGTTGAGGAGGAGTAGTATTATTATAAATATAAGAAGGTAAATAATATTGAGAACTCTCCCTTACATATTGTGCCTCCAATAATGGTCCATATTATTGAATATGGATTACATTTTCAGAAAATCTCAAGAAACAAGCTTTTAGATATGATTCTATGTCATTTAGGACCTTCAGTTTAAAGTTTAATCACTTGTTTAGCTAGTTTTAGATCTTAGTCAATGTAATTCATTTTAATAGCATTAAATAATATTTTTTGTCAACTTTTTTCCTATAATATAAATTACAAATTTTGGTGATTAAAAAAATTCAATCCATATTTTTAAATTCCAATCACAAAAGTGTCAAAAACTAATTTGAAATTAATCAATCATACGGGATAGGAATGAGGATTTTTAAAGTGAAACTTCAAATTACACTATGGTTTTATATATATATTCAAATTTAAAAATATTAAAATGACCTAAATAGTATTAATAGATTTAAAATGGATCTATTGATACTCTATAATAAATTAAAAATATAAATTTATCCTATAATTTATTTATATAAATATGATGCCTTTAATAAAAATTCAGTATCAATCATTATTAAAAAAATTGAAACTTCGTATAAAAATATCAAATATTCACAATAAGATAATTTTATGTTAAAAATTCAATTTTTTATTTTTTCATGTAAAATTTACAAATTGTGAGAATTTAGTTTTCTAATAGGTGCACCATTAAAAGGCTCCAAAATTACCTTTTTAGAAAAACACAATTTTTAATCATAAAATTAATTTATATTTATATTACACTTTTATAATATATAGGATGATTGTAAAAAATATTGAATGTTGAATATTGAATATATTTATTTCATTAATATAATTCACTAATGTTAATTAATTTATCCTTTTTTGATAAAATGCTTTTGATGCTGATATATAGCTATTTAAAAAATCATTTCTTATATATTCAAATTGTATTAATAGACAATACTATATAAATTTTATCGAATTAATCTGAAAATATATTTTCATAATTTAGTTATTACTATTAATAATTTCATATTTAACATATAAGTTATATCTTATTATATTAATTACAAATATTTTAATAATAAATTGTTGTTCGGTAAAACTATTTCTTACATGTTACTCAAACTATCAAACAAGGTCATTAATGTGTGTAATAGTAGATAACTAATTGTTACATGTACTAATATTTATATAATATATTTATTTAAAAAATGAAATATATATTAATGTCACAGTATGTTATAATAATTTCTACACATGGTGTTGTGTGTCATATATGTAATTAAATAATGTGTTCTTTATAATTATAGAGTGTTACACCAAAATGAGTCCTTCTAAATAATTATTGTGGATATTATATAAATAATTATACAAAATTTGTATAGAAAAGATAATAAGTCCTTTTACCGCTTATATTTTTATTTTAAAAACTCTATAGAATCATTTTATCTTTAATCTCAATAATTAATTTTTTCTATATTAAATATTCATTAAAAATGATATTAATATATAATATAATCTATTCTGATTCTAAGTTTGAAATATTTTTCTCAAAAATAAATTTACAAATGTAGAAAATTTTAATTTTAAATTGAACATACCAACATGAGAAAAATAGGTTTTCAAAAGGGAATTTATTTCTTATATTGAAAACATTTTGTATCAATATTTAATATGAAAATGATTCAAATTACCGATATATATTTAATATAATTATAATGTAGAGAATTATAATTTTTAAAAAAGATAGAAAAATAAAACATTGTTAAATTAGTAGACAAAAATGAGGTTTTCATTGAAAACCATCTTTTTTCAGTATTCATCAAAATTTAATATTTTTAGGAAAAATCTATGAATTCACCAAAATATAATTTTGAATTATTGATTTCAAATATAAAGTTAATTTTGAAAAATAATTCAAAAAATATGAAAAACTAATTTCATATTTATCTTCGCAAAATTAAATAAAAATCATTTATTGGAAAATGTTTATTCTTAGAATCATATAAATATATTACTAAAAATTCGTTAATTTTTTACTATTTAATTTTATTATATAAAACTATAATACAAAGTATTTAAAAAATATTCATATCCAAGGAACTAGTTTTAATTGATACTTAATAACAATTATGTTTAAATAATAATATAAACTGAGTCGTGGTTCATTAAAATAATGTGTTCTTTGTAATATAAGAAATCAATGAAACACATTTTTTTTGAACCAAAATATTTCATAAAATATTACGGTGTTACCCGACTATCTGAATTCCTCAAAATAATTGGAAATATGTTAAGGAGCCTAAATCTATGAAACATTATTTGTAACACACGGTCAAAAACCATCGATTCTCAGCTAGAGTTTCTACAGAATCTCATTTGGACCTCCCAATATGAAGTAGGTTAATAACTATAAGTAATGGCCTATGGAATGATGTGGGGAGACAACAGTATCCGTACTAATGGATCATCAGAATTAACAAATATATAGATAAAAATAATCAAGAGATATAGTATAACATAACAGCTTTTAGAGTATAAGAAAATATGTATATCACACATGATATATTAGTACGTGATTATTTGATACAAAAAAGAAAAAATAATGTATTAATATATGGAAATATATGAAAACATTAAAGCCACATATAATAACATCCATTCCAAACTCCCCCTAGAAATACATTCACCCTCCACCCTACCTTTTTAACAATCTACCACGTGGATCTTTCCCTACAGTGAATACTTGAGGTTGAAATCTATAGACACATTTCACATCATTATTTTGGTGAGACTATATCACATAATAGGACACCATTAATATAACATAACATATTTCTATAACATAAACATGTGAATTCCATGAATGTAAACATGGTACATATATGTGAAATATATATGAAAAAAGTCAAAAACATTTTACGTTCCATTATTGATAGTCTCTACCTTCATTGTCTCCGAGATAAAAAAAATATCAATCATCCACCTGACACATCACCCCTTGTGAAATGTATTTTCAAAAATATGTATGACATGGTCCTCTATCAATGTACGGTTTAATTCATGTTGACCTCATAATTAATAATTCACTCTTTGTGGATACTTATTTAGGGTCAACCAAAATTCTCACAGGAACAAGACCAAAGAAAAAATATATGATTCTTGTTTCAAATGAAAATTCGATGATCATATCAGTCTAAGCAATATCATCATCAAAAGAATCCATATGAAATAATAAAAATAATTGTTCAGTGAAAAAAATCTAAACCTCACATCGATCAGGAATTCAATATTTGATTATTAGTGATACACATAAGTAAAAAAAAATTATAATAACCTATTTAATATATGCTTTAATATCAATAGACTCAAACCATCCATTCAATTATGAATATCAAGGATGGAATCACCATTCAATTCCAGAATAACTATATAATCCAAAATCAATTTTAATTTTGGCACATCTATTACTCTCGTATTCACAAGGGATATGAAGAACATCTAAAAGGTAATTATAATAGTCAATTTCCAAATAAAACACTCTATAGGGAATGGTCATGGTCAACGAACTACACATATTCCAGGCCCAAACCTCATGATGTTGGTTATATCAAAAATTATAAAAACCACTTTATATCATTCCAAATCACATATATCTGAAAAATATTTTTGTGCTGTAATTTATTATGATTGAGGGTTATATGATAGAATTGATCATTATCAATGATGAACATACAGGATTGTATGCGTGAGATCGAACGAGTATTCAAGAATCAATGGGAGTGGTTAGAGGTGGAGAGGATATCCTAAAATATCCCATGGAAATCAAAACGTTTATTAAAATAGAAAGATACATGGATAAGAAACAATAAGAGTTCCAGGAAGTTAAATATGATATATATGATTTGAATTTTTGATGTGAATTAAGGATTAATGTTGTGAATTATCGAGAATTTGTTTTTTTGAAAAAAATATCTCCGATTAATATGTAAATGTTCATTCACTTAATGAGTTTGTCTTCCAATTCAATAATATATTTCAAATTTAAAATGCAATTTCACTAATTAAACAAAGAAACTATTCACATCATGAATGACCATTCATTATTTTAACCACTCATGTAGCTGATATTTGGACCATTTAATCCATATCCATATTTAAACTCCAAAAAAATGTATAAAATCATTTAATCACTACATATTATGTGAAAAAACATAAAAATTTTCATACATTGATATTAGAGATGACATAGAATCATTATCTAATTAATTAATTCCATCATTTAGTGGTTTATCTGATTGAATAATTAATAACTAGTGGATTAGCATAATAGAAATGATTTTTTACATTCTATAGTGCAAGATATATGAAGTGGTTATGTATGTTTTTTTTATTTAGAATGAGGAGAAAACTAATTTTGAAAATTAATAAATATAATTATTCAAAATTAGGAAGTATTCTTCATAAAATAGAAAGATCTTAATAAGTTATTTCTTAATAAATATTGTACCTAGACTCTTAACACTATATTGCACATATAATTTCATGAGACAATGAAAATGGATGATTAATCCATTATTATAAATGAAAAATACATCATAATGATTTAATCATATGATTCAAGATGTATGATTTATTTTGAACCAAATATAGATAATTTCTATAGTGGCATAAAACCAAGCCATTAAAATCCACTAACTATATTAAGCTAGAATAGTTATGAAATAAATTACTTACATACACATAGATATAAAATGGAAACTGAAGACTATAGTTATTTTTATGTTCATGATGAAACGAAATATAAAATGGTTGTCTAAGAAGAATATAATTATAAATTTCAATGCGTAAAGTAATTTTTTCCATCTATATGTCAAAATATTGAAAGGTATCTTGGGAAATTTACTAAAATAAATGATAAAAAATTTTAGTGTATATGAACATTCTATCATGAAATATATTTCCAATGAGTGATAAATTGGATTACAAATACAATGGACTATTGATAGTTGAAACTAATTCCTCACCCACACTCACATGATTAAATTTTAAGGAGTGTGAATTTTATTCCAACCAGTTCCCCAATAAAAGGATTTATTGATTCAATTAACATTATTAACCTCATAATAAAAAAAATATTTTAAGGTTTTTATAATATCAACAACTAAAATGGGATACAAAAATGAGTGTGTGTAATGCACACTCCTTATTCACTCTATATATACAAATATCTTGTTTTATTTTTTTTCTTACCACTTATTCATATATAGGAAATATTTTATGTGAATAAAATTACAATTATAATGTCATGAACCAACCCGAGTCGACCATGAAGCGGTCACCTGATCTGATCTGCAGCATAGCCCGAGAGACATTCCTGATCCTCCCAGGATAGAGACAAGTTCCAGGGCATCGACAGAGTAAATTTGGGAATGATTTCTCCCAATGGAAATAAACCAAGTAGTAAAAAATATATAAATTGATGATATATAAATGATAGGAAAAGAAATAATGACCAAAAAAAACAACAAACCTCCCTATGACTAAGACTCTGTGTAAACCTGTGGGTTACTCTGAGATATTGAAACTAAATATTTCTCAAGGATATTCAAACAAGAGCAGGAACCTACAAGAGAACTAAAAATAAGAAATTGTTATTATAATGTGTATTAAAATTTAGTAGTTGTGCCAAAATATGTCTATTCCTAGTGCACATTCTTTAAATAAAGAAGGAATTGATTTTAGTTTTGAAATAAAATTTATAAATATAGAATTTTCAACACTTTTTATTTTAACATAAATAAAATCACAACAATAATCCATTACCCTCATGATTGAAATATGTCTCAAGGGGAGGAGGAATGAATAGGAGGTGAAAAAGTAATCATTCATTTTTCATAAAGGCTCCAATACCAAGACTGATTGTTCCTTCCAAAAAAATTCTTGATGTACCCTTTAGCAAACCATAGATTTACAATTCAACAAGTAAATACCAAAACCTATGTACAAGGGTTATCACATAATAAAATGAGGGAAATAGTAATAACAATACTAGTGTCAATGAAACACATGAAAATCATTGGAACTCAAATGAAAAGTAGAATGTATTAATACATATGACAGATCCTAAAGACATGCCCTACTCAAGGAATTCTTAACACCATAATGTATGATCGTCACCCTACCTGTCCTAGTCGTGGGCCCAATCCCATGTCAATAATAACAAATCAACCCTCTTCTATAGCCCACTAGCTAGTGTACAATCTAAAATAGTGTATAAATCATTATCCTTAAACATTTTTGTTATTCTTGGTTCGCATGTATAGTTATCAAGGGGTTGTGCCATATCATTCAATCAACAAGTCACGTATACAAAACCACACACACAACACAAACTAAAACTACCCTGACCACCGCAAGGTGTGTCCCCCTCTTTAAATAATAATTACTAAAAAGAGTTCCATTACTAATGACCCTTGTGTCTAATGATCAATCATAAAATAAATAGACCTAAACCAAGAGGGTTATTCCAAAAAAAGTTTAAAATATGAGGTGGTCCTTTAGTTTCAAAATGTTCAACAATTTACCAAAACACATATAATGCATTTTCAAAACATTAACAAAACATTATCTTTATAATAAAATGTCCAAATAGGCTCTTAGACCAAGCACTAACCAAAAAGTTACCTAATTGCATTTTAAATCCAAAAAACCCCACAAAACATATATAGGTTCAAAACATGATTTCCATTATTCTAAAAAAGCAATTAATTTCATAAAATACCATACACCTATATCTTTTGAAGAAAAATTGGAAACATGTTTCAATGATCAAACCAGTCATTCAAAACAATAACCCATTTAAAAGGGCTAAAGGGGTATATACCATTAAGAACAAATTGTGAAAATCCAATTTAAATACATATATAACCACTTTAAATTCAGAATAAGTTCATAAGATACAATAATAATTTAATAAACACTTACTATGAATAGAACAAGTAAACCAATTAAAAAGCACCAAAAAGTCCTCAGACAATTTTATTGAAATAGTACATTTTATTAAAACTATACAAAACCCATTTTTATAATCCATGTCGCCATTTAAATAAAAAAACATTTACAAATCCAAAGGTCATTAATCAACACGTTTTCATGAGAAAACCCCATTTCGTAACCTAATTAACCATTTTAACATCAAATCATGTTTACAAAAACCAATCCAAGTCATTATAAATCACTTTTCACCTTAATGGTTCAACCATACTATTTTTTAAAACACCAAGCATGATAAATTTCCCCATAAATTCCAAAACAACATATAATCATGGGTAAACCAACCAATTTCACAAGATACAATTAATTGACTAACATAAATTTCCTAATTAACAATTAAGAATGATGGAAAAAAACAAGAAATTTGAGTAAAAATAATTTAAATTCACATGAAATGGGGTCCCTACCTCAATAATTGAAAAATATATCTAAACCAGTGAGAAACATCATTTTCACCTCAACTACACATAAGGATGACAATAACCGACCTAAAACATCAAGATATAACCAAAAATTTATGGTTTTAACACTAAAATTAAATTCCTAAAATCTAGTGTTTAGGGAGAAACTAAAAAACTATAAATTGATGAAACAACTACAGGATGGGGTAGGTCGCCAAACTAGAAGATCACTAGAGAGAGAGAAGAGTTGTCGATATTTTTGTTGGAGAAGAGGGGATTTGCTGGAGGGGCCTCGACTCGTAGAGCTTACTACACACTGACAGAGGCCGCGTGAGGGTGGCACGTCGGCTGGAGAGCATAGCGCCAGTGGGCAGGATGACAAGCCTACTATCGAGTCTTGTGATTGTAAAGAGGAATAGGGGGTAGCCATGGGGGGGGGGGCTTTGTTGGTGATGTTTGAAAACAAGGTTGATAGAGGGGTGATTGGAGTGAGATAGGGGGATAAGGGAAATTGCATGGAAAAACACAAAAACCAAAAAAATAAAAATGAAACCTAATTAAAAAACAACTAATAATATTGACATAATAATTATTATAACAATAATTACAATAATAATAATAATATGATGAAAAAAATAGTATTAGTTTTAAGAAACATAATAATATTAATAATGATAAAAAAAAAATAATAAGCACTTTATTTTTTAAAATTTAACTATGATAATAAAAATGAATATTTTCATTTCATATAAATAATAGTAATAATAATTTTTGTAATCCAGATGACATACATTTTATAATAATTATAAATATAACAAATAAAAAAATTATAAACTAATTTTTAATGCTCATATAATTCATAAAAATAATATTATTAATATCATTTTTTAATAACCATAATAATAATATTAACAAACTTTTTCCCCAATTGTGCTCTTCCTGTGCACCAGACAATGCCAACCCCCAAAAAAATTCATTTTTTCAACAAAATACAAAAAATTTAAAAGGGACACAGTCAAACCCTGAAAAAGTTATCTGAAGTAGAAAAATTAATAATGTAATGGGTTTACAAAATATGGGTTTGACAATTCTTCCACCATAACACTTTCCATCCCTGGGAATCCAAAATAAGAACGAACCCAAAAGAATGAACTTATACCCCTTTAATGTTCATGTTTATTATCAAATAATGATAAATGAAGTGGTCACAAAAAACCAAAAACGAAATAAAGGTTAACTAGAACAACTCAAAAGACCAAGGAAGACTCTTTGCTAAGTGATGTCCACCAACAAAAATTTAAACACCACTAGTTGATCAGACTCAAAGATATGGAAATTCCATAACACTAGATCATACCTCAACATGTGGACATCTTAAACATCGCCAAGGGGAACACGTACAATCCATAAAAATAATACATTGAAGAAAAACCCCTTTCAAAAAAATTCTTTTATAACATTATTCTAATAAAAACCACCAGAAATATATTATTTATATATTTACTTAAGGTATAACATAAAATTAGGTGGTTTTACACAAGAACAACAACCACTGAAATCATACCATGTGCGAAATTATGATACTAACACGAGGATGCTTGAATGGACTCGCCACTATAAATATTGAAATAAAACTAAATTACTTCAGAGGAAACTCTGTGAGACATAATGTGGGTCTCCCCACCTTGAGAATTGATTGGCATGAATGACTAACACAATACAACACAAATAAACATTAGGGATTCTCATAAACCAAATCACACACTATAGGGGACCCGATTAGCTAATTTCCCAACCTAACATAACAGTGACATTAGAATAATATCCATCACACCATTCGGGGGTACCTAAATACACGTCATCTTTACTTTGATTCCTATGGTGGGATCTCTGATGTTTGAAGCATCTTCAGTCTCACAGTCAGGCTTTAGGATCCCTCAAATGACACTTCTTCCTCTAGATCCACAAGCATCAACCCCACATTCCAGGTCGAACAAATAGACCCCAACACAACCCAAGACCCATATCACCTCAACATTGAACGTTAATGCAATAGGGACTTAAAATATGTACATGAATCATCATCCTCACCTTGAACAATGAGAAAAATAGAAATAATACTACGAGATTCTCTCTCACATGGAACTGAGAAGCATAAAATTCATGATGTTAAGATGCAATTTTGTTAGCATAGAAGTCCCAAAGTGGCTCCACAACATAAAAATTTATCTTTAAAATAGAAAAAAAGCTTATAGACATCACAAAAAATGACCACTACAACTGAGGGAAACATTATAGAGAATGTGATCTAAGCCTAGGTGCTGACCATCAATCGATTCTTGAAGATTGATATAACACCCTCTTACGACCAAACTCATAACCACACATCCTCTAAGACATGATCTTATAAATAGAAAAAAGAATAATGTAGATTTTGAGTTCCAAATTTCATGATTGAAATCCCTTCATTGATGAACTAGATGGTTTACCACTGGGGAGGTCACCCATGACCACATTCTGAACATAAATTGATTCTTCATGTGGGAGCACTCTAGAAAATGATAAAGAAACCCAGGAGCTAACCAAATTGGTCCATTGAACAAAACTGAGATTTTCAAAATATTCATAATTAAGGAAAACTCAAATGATCTACAAGAAGAATCTAGTGATGGCAGGTGACTCATACACATGGTTGGAGACCATATGCCAGCCATGAAATCTTCACCGAGATAAGTCTAGAAAAATCCCCCCAACTCCAAATGGGTTTCTAGGCCCTTTGATCTCACATGGTTACATTCCCTACTCCCTTTTCATTTCCCAACATAAAAAATTCAAGAAAATTAATGTACACCCACAAGACAAGACATCCCATGGTACCCCATGGTTCGGGTCGAGTGAGGGTTCATGATGTCTTTCTTTTTTTACACCTTAATCATGAAAAAACCATTCCTTAAAGCATGAAATACTCCAATAATGGAGGGATCTTTAAAAAGAAGTAGCTGCTAAGATCCAACCCCCCACTAATACCATTTTTTCACGAACCATCTCAGGTTGACCCTGAATTGGTCACCTATGATGATTTGTTGCAATGCCCAAATTGTTCCCGATCAACCTGGGCTGGCAACTAGCTACATTGCATCAATAGAGAACATGTGGGAATGATTTTTTCCAATGTAAATAAGAAAATTATTAGAAACAACTTATAAAAAAACATGATAAATAATCTAAATGAAAATACAGAATGATCAAAAACATGTATAACTTTCCCATGACTAAGAATCCATATAACCCAGTTGATAACTCTTTGATACTGAAACCAAAAATCCCCAAAGAAAATCTAAACTAGAGCTGGAACGTAAAGGAGAACTAAAATCAGTAATATTATATAGTTATGAGTATTATAACTTAGTAGATAATACCAACTATATATATACATAGAGAACATTCATTAAATAAATAAACATCGATTTCATGTTTGAAATACAATCATTAAATTTATAACTTTATACAATTTTCATCTTAATGTAAAAAATCACAATAATAATCCATTTCCCTCAACATTTAAATAAGGTTCAAGTGGAGGAAGAAAAAATGGAATCCAAAAAATGAATCATTCATCTTTTTAAAAAAGTGTCAAAGGAAGGATTGATTGTTCATTCGAAACATTTTTCTTGAAGAAATATTTATCAATTAACACATTTAAAATTCTAGATGAAAAATAAAAAAACTATGTACAATGGATATCAAATCATATAATGAGGGAAATGGTACTAACTTTTATAGTGTCAAAGTAACATAGAAAATTCCTAGGAACTAATAGGAAATCCAGAACATACTAATATGTGTGGCTGGTCAGGATGAAATTCCCTACTCAATGATCCCATAACGTTGTAATGCCCAACTATCGCCCTACCTAGCACGGTAAGAGGACCAAACCCATAACAAAAAAATATATACCTCTGCTATAGCTCACTAGCCATTGCGCAATCTAAACTATTTCAATAATAATTCCTGATAAACCTCTTTTCTATTTTTGGTTCTAATTTATAGTTCTCAAAGGGGATTTTCATAGCATTCAAGCAACAAGTCACATCTATATAACCTCACATGGCACACAAACTGTGACATCCTTGATCACCTAATGGTGATCCCCCCACCATAAATAATAATTACACAAAATAGATCCTATACTGGGGATTCTCTCATCCCATGATCAATCTTAAAAGAAAGAGACCTAACCCTAGAGGAGTATTCTAAAACCCATTTTAAAATATGATACAGGCCTTTAGCTTCACAATGTTCACTATTTACCAAAACACTTAGAATTATTTTTCAATCCATTGCCAACAAATCATCATTATAATAACATGACTAAACATGCTCTTAGACCAAGAACTTTCCAAAAAGGTACCTAACTTCATTTTAAAGCCAAACAAAAACACACAGAACATCTGATGGTGCCCAAGTAGATTTCCACCATTCTCACAAAAACAATTTATTTCACAAAATACAATACGCCAACCACTTTTATAATCAAATTGGAGACCCATTTTAATGATCCAACCCATCATTAAAATTAAGAACATATTTACAATGGACAAAGGGGAACATACCATTAAGCACATATTGTGAAAATGCGATTTAATGACATAAATCACCACATTAAATTCAGAATATGTAAATAAGAGACAACTGGCATTTAATAAACACTTAGTTCTCCAAGCATAACTAAATGAAATAGAAAGTTCAAAACATTCGTCATTCAAATTTATTGAAACAATACATTTCATAAACACAATGCACAAGCCCTATTTATAATCCACGACACCATTTAAAAAAATCACAAATACAATGGTCCTTAATCATCATGTTTTTCATGAAAAACTCCATTTGTAAACCCAATTTATTGTTTTATCCTCAAAACAAGTTTTAGAAAACCAAATCATGCCCTCATAAATCACTTTTCACCTTAAAGGGATAGTGAGGATATTTTCCAAAAAAAAAATCAAGATAAACCTCTCCAACAATTCAAAAACACCATATAATCATGGGGAAACCATCAAATTTCCAAATATAAAATTAATTTACTAAGATTAATTTCCTAATTAACAATAATGAATAGTTTAAAAGAAGAAGAAATCAATGTAAACATAATTTTAATGCACATGCAATGGAGTTCCAACCTCAATAATTGAAAAAACATCCCAACACTGGTGAGAAACTTCGTTTTCACCCCAACCGCACCTAATGAAGATAATAACCAACCAAAAATATCATGATCTAACGACGAATTTAATGATCTGACCCTAAAATAAAAATCATAACATCTAGGGGTTAGGGTGAAAATAAAAAACACATATTTTGATGAAACAACTACAGTAGGGGGTCGTGTGGCTAAAAGATCATCGTAGGGAGAAGAGAGAGGCCAGAAAGTTGGTCGGTGAAGAGGGTGTTAATGGAAGGGCCTTAGCCCATGGAGCCTACTATGCACTGGGAGAGGTCGTGTTGGCCGAAGTGTGCTATGGCCATAGGGGGAATGGCTAGCCGACCGCTGGGTTGTGCGATGGTGTGGAGGATGAGGGGAGAATCCATGGCTAGGGGGTACCCCTGGGTGCTGTGTGCAAATAGGGTCGAGATAAGGGTGATTAGTGAGAGAATGGGGGGATGGGGGTGTTGCGTGGAACCACAAAAAAACCAAAAAAAAGATAACTTAATAAAAAATCTTGTAATAATATAAACCTAATAACAATAATAATAATATTATGATGATAAACATGGTAATAGTTTTTAACAAATATAATAATTATGATTATGATATAATCATAAAAATAATAATAACAGCTGCATAAATTTTTTTTCACATTAATAATGATAATAAAAATGAAAATACCCATTTCATTTAAATAATATTTAATGAAATTTATATGATCCTCAAGATATAATTAATTTAAATAATTATTAAAATAACAAATACAACCAAGAAATGTTAAACTTATTTTTAATGCTTTTTTAATACATAATAATAATTTTTTTAATAATTTTTTATAACCAAAATAATAATATTAATAAAAATTTTCCCAACTAAGCTCTACCCATGTTCCAGACACCGCCAACCCCCAAAACACTAATTTTTCTCAAATAAACACAAAAACCAAATAGAGAAACACTCGAACCTTGATGATGTTATCTGAAGGAAGAAAAATAATAATGTAATGGGTTTACAAAATTTGTGTGTGACATATATTATTTTACTAATGAATTATTAATGAAAAATAATAATGGGGAAATTATTGTATGATAATTATATGAATACTACAAAATAAATATTTATAGGAATGTTATCCTTACATAATTATTAGTCCATATCCTATGAAATATTGTATGATTTTTTGAATAGATTTAATAACATCACATAGATTCAATATTAATTGATTGGACATGGAATTTATATTTCATATTATTTATAAAACCATGATAATATAGCATGACATGGATAACTATGAACACCATTCATCAATTACATCAATTATTTTTGTTATAAATATAATCAAGTGGGGTATTTATGACAAATGATTTCCGAGGAACTCAATTTTGGGTATTTTTTTACTACAAATGATAAGATGATTACTTTTAAATATATTGTGAGATTGGTAACTCAATATAAATTATATCTTGATTCTTTTTTTATCAACATTATATATTTTCATTAGTGTGATGTCATGAAAATTTGTTAGGGTGTAATTAATTTCATAGGATAACGTGTAATTCCCTGAGAATATTGAGTGAAATTACTTTTTAATAAATATTTTCTCAAATATCTTGTTTCTAAATAAAACTAAACTAAAATTAACCATGATATAAAATAGAGATAATATATTAGATTTTGAGATAAAAAATAAAATATTAAGAGAATGCAATGTGAAAAAATATATTTATTTACAAGTGTAATTAATAAACAAGATATAAAAAAATAAATCAAATGTAATAATTATCATTATGATTTCATTTAATTATCATCATCCCTATTATAACTATTGAAATAATGAAAACAATTTTAAATATAATAGAACCGTTGAGAGAGAATTAGGTTGAGAATCTATTTTAGTAATTGTTATTGGGTATTATATGGGAATTAAATATAAATGTTATATATAATGTCATTCTAGATATGTTCATTGGATATATTGTCAATGAAAGTACAATTGTTGGATATATGGTAAGTAGGTATGCATTTTTCCAATAATATTAATAAATATGTGTAATTTTGGGTTACAAATTGAAAAAAATATAATTCATTAATCATAAATAATGAAAAAAAATACAATGATTAATTAGAATATTTTATTATAAATATATATGTTAAAATTTTGATTTATTTTTTTTGTATAATTTATAAAAATTATTTTAGAGAAATCTATTGAAAAAAAGATTATTTTTAAATGAAATAAATATAATCCATAAAATAATTATAGAACAATTTAGAATATTAATGTAATTATTAATCACTAATTAAATATGGTTTATGTCAATAAATTATTTTATTATATATTTTCAAATGGTAAAATTATCCTAATTTATGAAAATTGTTTTTATTAGATTATTTATATATAAATATTTATAAAATTATTGAACATTAATTGAATGATTTCCAACTTGTTAGAATTAATAACAAAACTTTTCAATGTTAAATAGTGATACATTTCAATAATTTTTTATAATCTATTTATATTTTAATAAATTATGATTATAAATAATAAACGATATTATAATAAATTTTTTTATTGTACAGAACAATATAATTACACTAATTTACTTATTAATTGATATGGTGATAGATTATGAACAAATAATGTTTTAAAAAATATATTAATATACAAAATGTTTTTCATTATATTTTATCATTTAATTTAAATGTTTGATTTCCAATATTTAGAAAATTAATTAGATTGAGTGGAGAATAATTATTATATCAAGAAAAAATTATTTATGGTGGTTAATTTTATTTTTTTTGCATAAAAATTAGTTATCAAGTTAAAAATTGAGTTACCATGGTAAAATAATATTTGGTGAATTTGTGTTAAACTACGTGGTTAATTAACAAAATATAATAAATCCTTAAATTTATATTTTTGAATTATTAATTTAATTACAAAAAACCTATAATTACTCTATTTTTTCCAACATTTAATCCAATTGACTTTTAAAAAGATAACCTTGACCATTAAGATATATATATTTTTGGAAATTATAAACCAACCTAACCTATAAAAGAACCTATCATATTCACCTTACAAGTTAATAAATCCATGGGTATTTATAACATACATCCACCCCGACCACTATATAGTTCATATATTGATTGTCTTCACTAGCATCTGTTGTGCCTCCCAAAGGCTAGAAGTTATCGAATATCTGAGAGGTTCTTTGTACTTATATTGTGAAACTATATCCTAGATGTCGGAGAGTAGAAGAATATAAAAAAAATTGAACATAATACATTAATTCAATAATAAATCAATTAGATAATATTCAATCACTAAATACCAAGCCAACCAATAACCCTGATTAATGAAAAATACTTGTCCAGCATCATACATCTTATACATCATATGCATTACATATAAATGTTAGTGAAAACCTCATAACCCAAATGAATAACCATATAAATAAAAATAAATTAGGATATGTCCCTATATCCATCTCTATAATACATATATGTGGTATCCAATATTATAATATAGGGGAATTTCCCTAATCTATTCAAGTAATCATGATGTCTTATTGGGTACCAAATGATGAATCGAGTGCGGTGTCAGTACGAACCATTAATCACCCACTAAAAAATACCCTAAAGAAAAAAATGGCACAAAATGACTGAAATATGTATTAAATAGAATTATTTACAAGCATGAATGGGAGAATGATAATAAATAAATATCAAAATAAGGTATCAGCCGTTAAATGTGATGATGGACATGTATAATGCAGATAGTTTTGTTTTTCTCAGATCACGTCTAAAAGATCAATACAAAATATATTCTCAAACATATCATAAAACACTACATATCATCAATATCTTAATCTATTGAAAACCACATTTAGGAATTATTACTATGTCTCAAACCTTTACTTATTAACTATATTTTCAATTACGAGAAACCACATCATATTTGAAATATTCCAGTATCATAAAAGAAAATCTATCAGGTGTATTATAAATTATGAAAAAAACCATATCATATTGTGTTTATTCTGGTGTGAAAAATAACCACTTATCAAGTGTATTATCAGTTATCACAGGCTACTAAATATCATGTGTATTCAAGGTATAACAATTTATAAACTATATAATCCATTAAAAATTCATATTTCCAAAATAATTCCAAATATATAATATGGAAATGGTTTTTAATTAAAATTACATATCTGATGTTTCTTTATGATTATAAATGTTAATTTATCATGAAATACTATATTTTAATTTTTTTTTATTTTTAGGTAATACATGGAAAACCAACCTGATGTACTGTGATAGAACAAATGAAAATAAGTGTAATTTTATGAGATAAACATAGAAAAATCCTATATAAGGCCTAAAAGGGTCCAAGATTCTGATTCTTCCATTTATATAGATTATAATTGGACAAATAAATATAAAAGAAAAATTACCATGGGTGTTCCAACATGACACACGAAAGGGGAATCAGATGTCAGGTGAGTGTTATCCATCAAACATAGAGGAGGTATATTGAATAGTTGTGTGAAAATTATGGAAGGGAAAAATAATTTTTATTAATATATAGAAATGGAAAAATTAATTTCCACTTATTTTTAAAAAGGCACAAGATTTTCCCACATGGTTGGCCAAAATGTGAACTAACTATGCAGACCACACTATCTTGAATCCCACACCCAAATTGTTAGCCACGTTATTTTTTAAGCCATATGAAAACCATTAATGACATATCTGTAATAAAATATAATCCATGCACATGATTATTGGTGACCCCACCAAGTTAACAAAACACACTCCTCTCATCATTTAGATGCATGGCTATAGTTCATGGTTATCACAAACATTTCACCATGACCTTCATTCCCAAAACCCAAACCATAAGGCCTGAGCCATTGAAAAAACATTATAACCCACCCCAACACTATTTGGAACTATGATTTGGGAAAATAATTATGGGTTTTAAATGATGTTAAATGGATTTGTACCTCTCTATAAGTCCTCAAATTTACCACCTCCCCTGCCTAATTTATCCAATCCCAGATATATATCTCTAAGACACATCGATAACC
This sequence comes from Viscum album, assembly GCA_963277665.1. Classification (NCBI taxonomy): domain Eukaryota; kingdom Viridiplantae; phylum Streptophyta; class Magnoliopsida; order Santalales; family Viscaceae; genus Viscum; species Viscum album. Next base: position 999,633,329 of record OY728151.1, on the reverse strand, counting down.
TCACTTAATGTACATATCTATTAAGATCAAATGTGTTTCTCACATTCCAACATTTACATTAGGATATACCCATGATTACTTAATATTAGTATATGTGTATCCATATTTACCTTAAGGTACTTTTCTATGAGGCACCAAAACACATGGAATATTCCATAAAATTATAGGCATACACTTTCACCAAATCATCAAAATTGTTAACATTATATGGGTATAAGTGATATAGTCATTATTTAGAGACATGAAATAAATAATTCTTTATTTCATACCTCTATAGTAGAGGTAGTCATTAATCCAATGGGTAACCCTCATCATAATATGAAAATCCCCAAAGAAAACATTGTCTAACATTTCTTTCCAAAGAACTTGATTGTCCCTTATCCAAATATATTTGCATAAGGTAACTCTATTTCTATCCTAAAACAATATTAGATATTCACGTTGGTCACAATAAGACCTTTCCCTAATATACGTGGAATCCTAATACCTCTCAATTAGATGAATCAATGTACAAGTCTCCATTACTAATCCTAGCCCAAGCATATCTCACTCCCCATCCTGCAACCATTAAAGGAGAAATCATCATGGAATGCCTTTACTAGCCTAAAAAAATACATATAGATAGATTCATGGTATATATAGATATGATAAATATCATTCCAGTATATATGACATTCCCAAGATCTTCTATAGTCAAGGACACATGAACATAGAGTTTCCTCAAACAACTTAATTGTTCATTATGGTGTCACATCCGTTTGCCGATGGTATGTTGTAATTTGATAGACTAGTGTTCCCAACAACACATTAATACATTTCTAAGACCTAGAGTTTAAATGTGAATCTATATATAATATTATTCTTCATTTCACATAATTTAGGTGTATCACATACTATAGATTATTTCTACCAAATCATTATCATTATATGAATCCTTAATGTTTTTAAAGTAGTAAAACATCATCAGTTTATTTATGATTACCCACAAATTATTAGAACATTGATATGTCCTCAGTAGTCCCCATACAAAATCCATTAATATATAATCACACTTCCAATTATTAATGTTCAATGATGGAATTATACAATCGGGGATCTGATTGTTAGACATTACCTACTAAAATGTGGGGAATAATGAAAAAAATACAATTATTTACCTGTAAAATTAAAGGCATCATTATTACATGGCACATGAACATAATTCTTAGTCACCATAAGATGAAAAAATAGTTTAATGGATTTTAAATATGTCATTAGGTCCTCCCACACATTCATGAGGACCACCACTTATCACATGATTAATTAAACATCTTCATCGTTTAAAGTTCATAGAAGTGGGAACTCTCCAAAATATATGGCATCCCTCATCAACATGTTTTTAGTAACTAATGACTAGATTTCATTCAAATAATTATGCAGTGAAGAGGTGATATAAAAGGGATCCAATTCTATGTTTGCATAGTCTTCCATGACCCCGAAATGTTACCTAAAAAATAAGTCCATCTATTTCCAATCAATGCCAAATTATTATATCGTATAAGACTAAGCCATTCTACTAGACATGGACACCACTACATTCTATTTCTCAAAAGTGTATTCCTTGTTAATATGATGTTATTAAAGGTACTTTACCAACCTCTTCAGGGGATATTTAAAATAACACCGAGGGAAAGGGTATTTCCAGATATTATGATCTATATAAAGCACAAACCATCCCCCACCCAAAAGGTAGTTCTAAAAATATGTCATGGTATGTGCAATGGAAGCTTGAACTATCTCATCCCTTAGGTAGTTATTCTCCTGAGAAATTATATTCCTAGACCCATTATTGAATACCCAGCAAAATTGAATTAGCATTGCTCCTAATATGACACTCAGGGTATCATAATATAAGGGGTAATGATTACGTTGAATCATTAACATTGATATTGGTGTAGAATTAAACTTATTTATCATATTTCTGAATGTTTCATCAAAAGAATACATCATTCAAATAGTAATACCTTCATGAGTAGGTCCATCATATGTGCCTCCAAGTTAGAAAATTCATTGATTAATCTATTATATTCTCAATCCAGCCTTAAGAAACTACGAATCTAAAAAACATTATTAGAACTCTCTCAATAAATTGTGGCATATATATTCTCTAGTTTAACATATAACCTTTCCCCATTTCTTAAATGACCAAAAAAGTGTATCAGGTCAACCAATAACTAAAATTTGGATAATTTTCACAATGGTGTTTCCCTTTTAATGTATTAAAAAAAATCATGATAGAGATCAATCTTCTATTGGGATATTGAGTACACAATGATGTCAATTTTGAAAATTATAATATTAAAATCATTTCATGTTTTGGGTACCCTGTTAATCATGTCTATATACCTGGTTGGTGTGACTTTCAATACAATCAACATCACCAGGGATTAATAATGGTCGTATCAGATATTGATGGCTATAAAAAGGACATTATATGGTGATAAACTCAATTTTTGGGACCTGGAATAGAGATAAATCGTCAAGAAGTTATAATCCCCATAAATATGGTCAAAAAATAATTATTTAGTGGATTTTGGTGCATGTTCTTAGTTTTCATCATTTTATGATTTCAAAAATCTACACATAATCTCAGTTACATGTACACAATCTTGATAAATAGAACATGATACCCCAATGGGATATCCTCAATCGAATTAACCCCTTCCCCTCTTGGGCATCTAGTTAATTATCATACTCCCAATGTCTCCTAAAATTTGTATTAAATGGTGGAACAAAAAATAAACCAAAACACATAAAAAGATAAATTTTGAAATCTAAAAGATAATTATGTGGAAACATGATTAATTACTAAAGTAAGGATGCCTAAAATTAGTCAAGAAACTATGTAAATAATGAATAATGATCCACTTCTACATAAAATATTAATCAAGTAGCCTAATTTTTAATACCAACTAACTATTTATTGTAATACACCAACAAAACTTATCAATTACAAAACTCTACGACATATATTAATACCCATATGAGATTTGAACAACACTTCTTCATCATTATGATCCACCTATGATCATTAGATAATGAGCTAATCCATCCAAAGTATCACATTAAAACCACTAATGTCGTACAAAAATAAATCCCAAAGGAATCAAAAAATTTCAGTCCCTATGTAAAATCCTAATTAGATGATTATTTTCTTATATTTATTGAGTAATGGTTTTCTGATAGATAAGAATCCATAATGATACACCATGGGAAAACCAAACCTTCCTAAAAGATTAGAAGTGATAAAATAATGTTAACTTAATATATAAAATAATATTGCATAATATATGAGAATAATAATTCTTTAAATTGAAAATTAAATGACCTTAAATCTGGCTTACTCATGGTAGGATCAATAAAATCTATCAATCTTATATCATGATCGTTCACTCTAGTCAATCTTCCATATGGCACATTACCCCAAAACCTCTACCATTCAAAACACTTGGTTCCCTAACCTCCAAAACGACATGTATGGCTAGTGGATACCCAAATACCAATATATTGAGGTGTATTGGTCATAATACATGAACCGAGAACAACTTTTGGACCTATTCTATTGGGAACCCACTGTCCTTCTACAAAAAACCGTTGTGTAAACCACATCTTTCAATGAAAATAGACCTTCCAAGGTTGTCTAGTGCACTATATTTGTTTATTAATTGATTTTCTTACAAAAAAACTCACTTCAAAAAACTCTCCCTAGGGGAATTGAAAGAACAAATACACTACCACTCCTAACTACCACCCTATAGGTGTGACTAATCATCATGAAGTTTCTTAATTATAGAATATACAACTCTACTTCCACTTATCAGTACAAGTGACCCTGTAGTGTGGACATCACGTATATTCTTTTTTATAATTAATAGTTATTTCACGATATGATAAAAATATCGCGAAATATATATTCAGTAACACATTTGTCTCGTAATGGATAAAAAATTCAATGGAAATGGATTTTGTGGAATCATCAATGAGTAAAGTGGTTTTGAAACACATAAACTCAGAAAAATGGGAGGCATAGGTGCATGATATACATAAAACACATGTAATTTGAAAGAACCTTCAAGAACTACTTGACCATAACCACTTGGGGAATATATTAACACAAAGGAAATATTTAAATCAATCCATGATTTACCACACATACCAATATTAATAGACAAGGACATCCATGAAGATTCAAGTTACACCACACAAAATATACAATAAATGACCCCCTCTTGTCTATAGTGTTTTCAAAATTATCCTATATAATTTGTAAGAATTACATACACTACTCAACTAACTAGGAAGATTTCCCACCCATGAATAATGGTTGGTTTCCCCACTGAAACTCATACATAAGATCCCACAAAGAAAGTGACACCCATGGAATGGCCATCCTTGTCAAATGAACTATGTTTACAAGACCCTCTCACAATATCTCCTCCAAAGCTGGATCGTGAATAGAAAAATTATCAGTTACACCAAACATGGGGTTATACATTACCTCACTCTCCTAGGGTGTAACACTAGAAATTAGGGGTGGAATATTTGTACAAAGAAAATACTATAACTCATAAAAACGAAACAATGAAATATTGAAAGCGTAAATAAAATAGGTTAGGTGAAATATCCAAAACACTACACACTCAATGCATAAAAATCATCGAACCAAGTTCCATATTATTCCTCATCTATAACTCAACATCACATGAATTGTTTTTAATTAAACAATCATTTTAATTAACCCAATGTTTATTGGAACCTAAAATTTTGAATTTTAAATTTTCAATAGATGGGTAAATTGTTTTCTATTTCCATTATATTAGGTAAAATACCTCATAAGTTTCATAAAGGATCTTTTATTTAATGAATTTTGAAATTTCAAAAAAAAAATATCTCAACCTAATTTAATAGTATGCTATTGAGGGAGTTGGATAGCTAGGATTCCTCCATAGATTAAAATTGTAAAACAACTTATAAATGGTTAATAGACTGTTATAATATAACCCATTATTGTTGATATACATTTTCATATCCATATACACTTATTAATAACCAATACCGTTTAATTTTAGGAAAAACATATGTGGAAAAATGATTCATGAACATATAACCATGTCATCTTTTCTAACCATCGCAATAGATAAATCCATCCAAAAATAGAAATGGAAAACATGTTCATAGATCATGATGAAAATCCAACAACTATAAAAGAAAATATCTATAGTAAGACCATCCCTTTATGCTTGGTTTCTTCCTAGTAATTGTTTTTTCTAATCTCATGAAATATCACACCATTCTTCCCCAAATAATTTATAGTCTCATGTATATCATCTCAAATATTAATATTATATAAAATCTATAATACCAAATTATGACATCCCACCACATTGTACCTCTTTACAAGGCATTGAATTGAGGTCACCAAAAAATATAGGCACGCCTATACATGCACCAATGGTTGTTGATTATTTATTGATGGTCTATTTATTTAATTTTGGATATTATGAAATTAGTTTTAGAGTAGATATTATTAAAAATAATAAAACTAACATGAATCCCAGAATGATATACGAAAAAATAAGTCATGAGCCTAGAAATTAATATAAACCCAATAAATAATAATGATCATAACAAAATATATGTTTATATAAATTCATAAAGTACATTGTAAAATCTTAAAAAATGATGAAAGAACATGAAAACCAAATGAAATGAAAAATGAATCCTAGTTCCACAATCTTGAGAATAAATTCAATCTCCAAGATCCATTTCATAGGTAATCATGCAAGTATCCAAGGGAACTTATAATTTTACAGTACCACAATTATGTAGATTATATCAGCACAATATGGTGACCTGACGAGGGTGTTATTATGAATCAATATGCTACCACCATCAACATCCCTAAATAATAATAGGCGATAAAAATTAATTTAATATTGATTAAATGTAATGTTTTTCAATATTAAAAGTAATAAATGGAAGAAATAAACATGAAAAACCTATATAATATGGTTCTTCCCAAGGAAGAACCAACATTTTTTAAACCATGTTATATGAATTTGAATATGTTTTTAAGACCATTAAAACCCATTTACCCAGTCATATTACAAAACCTGAAATATTGTAAGCATTATCAGTTTCCACAAACCACCATATATTAGGTGTCTTCTGATAGGATAATCAAAAATATATTGATTGTATTATTATTCATTAATAATAAACATATTCCACATATATTAATATATAATAAACCACCAAATTTTCATGGATTTGCCTATTATCATAGAGAACAAATTTCATGTGTATTCTGGTATCTAAAACCTCCATATATTAGGTGTAGTTTTAGTTTCCATAAACCACTATATATATATGATGTACTTCAAATGTCAAATTTTATAAACAAAATAATTCATTCCAAATATCTATTATAGAAAAAAAAAATCATAATTATATATTTATAAGATTTTCTATTACAATCGCCTCACATGTAGTTTTCACAAACTTCAAAATTGTTATTTATCATGGAAAAATAAAAATTTAATCATATATTTTAATTTAGGGGTCATGTATAGAGAATTGAGATGATTTCATATTTATGTAGTAAATGAAAATGGAGATTTATTGGGGATATAATAATAGAACCCAAAAAAATCAAAGAAAGAGCCACATGTCTACAATCGGCCTTTGATTTAACATAGAATGGTAATAATAAACATATCTTACGTAATTATTAAGAAAATCTAACATGTCTTACATATGGAGAATAAGAAGCCATATTTCGTAGATCCCAAAATCATATTAGAGAGGACACCTGTGGGGGTACTACTATAATAAAATTATGTAATGGATAATTAATTATATTTAAAATGTTATAAATGGAAAACATTAATTTCCCCCATTTATATCAGAGTACATGGATAGCCCATCCATGGCTCAACATTGTACACCCCACTATTAGAAATACCCAAACCAATAATTTTTAGTGAATTGTTCATGATATAATGTGAAAATCATGCATGATGTCTATTAAACAAAATATAAGACAATTCATGACCTATAGGACCCCCTCAAATGGTTTAACAAACCATTATCTTCCCCTTTTGGATCCACATGACTATGGTTTGGGGACTATAAAAACCCTATTATAACCATTAAACCCTAATTTTTCTTCCAAAAAAAGAATATTATGAAATCAATCCTTCCAAAACTCTCTCAAATCCTCTTTCACTCCCTTGTTCACTCCAATTAATGACAGAAAAATATGTTTGATATATTTTAGAAAAGGTTCATACCTCTCGAAGGGTTGGGTTTTACATGATATATAATTAATATATCTCAATTTCCATCTCACAAATAATGTGTTTAGAATCCCATTCTATGAATTATTAGTTAATAATTCATTCTAATTGAAAAGATGTTGATAATGATTAAATATATATGTTTTATTATTTTATTCTAATTATTGTTTAACTTTTTCAAAAACCTTATCAACATCAATCATTTTAAAACTTATTCTCATATGTTATGATGTTAAATTAATATAATTATATTTCTAATAATTTTAAACTTGTATTATATATCTCAAAAACCATACTCATTCACTACTGTATCATTTTTTGTTTATGTACATTCAACCACAAACATGCATGATGTTATTAAAAAACATTATTTTCATCAAGAATAAATTTCAAGTCATTTATAATGGTTATATATGATATTAACTAAATTTTTTTCATGAATGTTATTCATTAATGATTAAACAAAAAAGGAATAATTATTATAATGTAATTCATTGTTCATTGTAAATCTCTCAAAAACAAGTTTTCCATGGATCCATTATCAATAACCATACCAATAAATCAATTCAATTTATATGGGGAAATATAAAATACTACCAATTAGTGATTCTAAATACATTAATGATATGGGGATGATAAATGTAGAATTAATTAATTAGAAGTCACATTTCCCTTATGAAATTTTTTATAATAGTCAAATTTACAAACTTCTGATAATAAAAATAAAAAATAAAAATATAATATATATGTGTTTAAGGAATATAAATAAATATTATAAAAGGATTAATATATTAAGATGTTTTATAAATATTTTTTTTTAATTTTTTGTTATACATAGTGTTAATGTGCTTTCTTGATATTCATAGTTACATTTTTCATTTTTTTCATCTTAATGTTATCTCATTGTGATATGTTAAATATTTAAATCCAAATTTATTTATATATATTAAATATTTACCAATTAATGTCACAAATTCACAATTTTTGTAATTAATGTTATTTACTTTTCAATATAATGTTATTTATTTAGATATATTTTAATTTAAAAGTTACCAATTTTGTAATTGTTTATCTCATTAAATTTCATTTTCTCATCAAGGGTGTATTTTAATGAATTTTTATTTGGGAAAATAGTGTAATATGTATTTTTTAAACTATATATATTATAATATCATAGTTATTCATGGTTATTACTTATTTTATTACTATTTTACCCATATTTCTAGTGTTATTTAAAAGGAGTGATGCTTGTTTGAAAAACTAACATTATCACTTATTTTATTTAGGATTCACTATCCTCTATTTAAAAATTTATTATATTGTTTTATGGATGTCAATATATATAAATATACAATTTCATAAAGATTTTTTCATTTTAATTTAATTTTTTTAAATGAACATTCTTTTAACATTTTAGTATGGTTTCTTTATTCCAACATTGAATCTCTTTTAAAAAGTGTGGAAACAAACACTGATTTAATGTATTTCACATTAAATCAACATTACACCTTTTTTAATCTATATTTATAATTATTCTTCAACAAATTTTTTTTACATTCTTAAAGGAAATATTTTTCCCATTATTTTTTAAATTTTCATTTTAAAATAAAATTTAAATAAAGAAAAATAGGTTTCATTTTATTTATTAAATACTTATATTAATAATATAAAATAGTTTTTTATATTTTTAAACATCCTTAAATGTTATTTATATATCCCTATTAATAAAAAATAATTAAATTATTTTCTATATCCCTTTGTATTTATTATGATTGTATTATGTTATCATTTATAAAAAACTCATTTCCTTACCACATGTAAATTAAGAATTGACTACGAATGTTTTCATGTTCTTTTGGAAAAAATGTGCATGAGTTATTTTCATGTTATTGTGGAACACATGCATATGGTTTATTATTACCTCATGGGTGGGTCTATAATACCTTCCAATAATTATTTTTGTAAATCATTAGTCCTCATGAGTTAAAAATATTAGTATTAGAAATTAGTGAAATATTTACAAGGTTGTATAAAGATATTATTAAAATATTAACATTGTCAAGCATGAGACTTTTTTTGGAAATGATCACAATTTAATGAATGGAAAGTATTAAAATGTTAACATTGTTATTCTTTGAAATTAGTGAAATATTCACAATCTCATGCATATAACTTGTTTAAATTTTCATAATGCTAAGAACCGTTATTATTGAAATGCTCAAATTATTAGGTATGTACATAATTGAAATGACTACAATGATATTAATGAAAATTTTTGGAATATTCACAATTTTATTGATAAAAATAATTAAAATTTACATAATATTATGTTTAATATTATTTATATAATAAAAATGTTATGCATTTATCTTTTTTATAGGTTCACAAGGTTACGAATTACTAGTTTTTATGACTTCACCAACTGCCTATATTATCTCCCATAGAACATTATTATTATCCCATGTTACCATGTATTCATTTTGTGATATATTTCTTATATTTCAATTATTCCCCTTTCATAGAACAATTATACCGTAACATGATATTTTTAATTAGATATTTCTCCCATCATAATGTTTTTGGCTCTTATCAATGGACTCACATTTGGAAAATTTAATTACTCATACAATAAATTACAACAAAATCATCAAGACTTTATTTTAAATTGTGATATATAATTTAGTAAGAAAGATATTATTATATAGTTGTAATGTTTCATATATATTCTATCATACCAACAATATTAAAATTTTATCACTTATGATTTTTGATTGATATATCTTATGAATTCCCCTACTATGAATCTAAACTCTCCACTTTATTTTGTTTTCATTATCCATGTTTTGAATAATAGTTTTATGTTATATGTGTATAAATTTGTCTCACATTAAATTATTATTATGGTAAATGGTGTGGAATTATTATATAATCATAAAATAGTGAATCTATTCTCCATTACCATAAAACATTTAGATTTTATTATTGTATATGAATATTTTTTATGACATGTTTAATAGTGTTAAATATATGTGTGTTATTATTTGGTTTCTTATATGGTGTTTAAAAGTACATATAATAATTTTATTTATTTCACATGATCTAAAAGTACTGTTTGGGGGTACATTTCTTCATTTGTTTTTGTCTTACTATTATCTTTTTATATAACATCAAAATCATCACAAAATTTATCCATTATTCTTAATGTGGTATTATTAATATTTTACATCTCATCCATAAAATTTTCATTTTATTTATTAATATTCACACATTTAAAATCTATATAGTTAATCTCAGTTACCAAACATTTTTGATCCATTAGATTTTTGAATACATCTCTAAAACTGTGAAAATTTGAATATAATTCTTCAACTTTCTTTTCAATAATGTTAACTATAGTATTACTACATTTATAAATAATGTTACAGTCATTATCATAATAGAAAATGAAATTACTTACCAATCACAGATTACCATAAAAATATAAATCCTGATTTTTTTTATTTTCCAAAGCATCATAAAGAATAGTTGTGGGAACTTGAAAATATTACATCATAACATTTATCAATAGATAATTATTTAAAAATTTCATTGTCATATATATGTTAATAAATTTAATCTCAATATTTAAAACTAATCTTAAAAACTATAAAATTAAATATATATTTTTAATCTTCTTATATATTCCATGATCATTTTCCCCACATAGTCATTTTTTATATTTCATTTATTTTATCACTTTCTACAAATAAGATTTGAATTTCTAATAGAAAAATCTTTCATATTCTTTTTTCCATCGAATTTATTGAATTTTGTTGTCTTCAAAACTTATCCAATTTATATAATTGCATACATAATGTATAACAGTACTTATCCTCTACTTTTCATCAATTGAGGTATCTGAATTTTTAGCAGAATATATTGAAGAAATAACAATATATTTTTAATCTATACAATTTTATTGTTATAAAAATCGTTCAAGATGTTCATAAACTATTTTTCATATTTAATATGCGTCCAATAATTTCATCCAATTATTTCTCCAAGAATATATATCTTTTAATTTTATCAACCTTATACGTGTGACATATCTTTGGAAGTGATCTGATAACTATATCAACAATTAAAACAATGTCTAATGTTTTGCAATGTGTGTTCATTCAACTAAAATTCATGTAATCCTATGGAACACCTAATTTATTATAATATTATATAACATATTAATATAAAAATAGTCATCTTAAACCATAAGAAAACTATTTATTTTTATATTATCTACTATATAATTTGTATCTATTAAAATTAACTAAATATTGTTTTTAGTTTTAAAATAAGAAATAAACAATCAGAAAAACTAGTAGCATAATAAACAATATTCACTATATTAGAATCTAGAATAAATTTAGTATGTTATTTCTAGTGATATAATTTATATCTACCTTAATAAGAATATAATTTTTTATAGTTGATGCCCAATTCTCAGTTCATATCTACGTAAGATAGGTTTATATCTCAATATTCTAGTATTTATTTTCATTTAAATAAAATTAGTGTCCTTTGTGTCATAAATCAATAATTATATAGTTTAACATCAATTTGTAATAATTTTTACATCGGGTTATCTTGTTAAGGATAATGTTATTTAAAATAATATATCTAAAGCACACAATTACCTAAATCCAATTATGAGTTACTATATATATAGGGAGAATATAAGATTTTGATGGGTCTATTTTAGATTCACATAATCAATGTAATTTAAAATATAATTAATTATTTGATGTATAATAAACTTTGCATGATTGAATGATTATTTAGTGACTATTAAGATTATAAGATTAGTAATGTGAAGCATGAGAAAGAAATTTTCTCTAGTAGGTTGAATAAAATGAATCTACATGTAATAGTTATAGTTTTTACCTCATGATATTTATTTTAATATATAAAAATAAACTTGTCTTTAACGTATATTGACCAAATTTACAACCTTTATTTACATACATACATGGAAAAAATAAAAACTAAAACAATAATTTTTGACAACATGGTGAAAACCATAATACACTATGATTTACTATTGGATAAGGAATATCCCATGTAACCCCTTGATATTTTATGATATATATTTTTATGATAAATATAATTTCATTGATAACATTTTATTCAAGAAACACAAAGTCTAAATGTAGAATAATATAATATATGATTATGATATAGTAGTTAAATTGGTAAAATTAATTGGAAGAACCCCATTTTAAAAATTATTTTCTAATGTTTTATATAATGAAAATATATTTTTTGTATAGTAATTTTATTCTTAAAAAAATAAATTGTCCTAAAAAAATTATATATTTTTGGGAGAAAATAATATAGTTAATTATTTCCACTTATAGAAATTTTAATCAAAAACAAATAATTTATTTTTGAAAATTACATAAAAAATTAAATTATAGTCAAATTTTCATTATTTCTAAAATTATTAATATTTCAATGAATAGTGAAAATACTAATTTTTACTAGAAACTGTAATTTAATAAATATAATTGATAATTTTAATTTTTTTAAATATATTTAATATTCAATGTTGTTCATTTATATTATGAATAATACAATTATTTACATTGAAAAAAATAATTTCAAAATTATTGTAAAAGTATATTATACCTATGGAAAAAAATTCAGAATATAGTTTTTCTTCACATTTTGTGGCAAAATTATAAAATTAATTTCTTCCATTAGTATATAAGAAATTTTATAACATTTATTAAATATTATTGTCATAATTTTAAATTTAGTTGACATGTACACATTTACCTTTTCTCATAATAAATTGTAAAAAACACTAAACATTTGTAACCACTGTTAACATAAATGGATTTTTGTTGGGGCCAAATGATAACATAAATGAAATTTTACAATATTAATTTCCAAAATTTTATTGGTTTTATATATTTGAACATTATGAAATATCAAATTTTGAATAATGGTCATACTGAATACTTTTTTTGGGAATTATATTATTATATTCTAATCATTTAATAAATTTAATTTGTGTCCTCTCCCCCACAAATAAATGGACTCCACTCATTATCTAGTTTTCCAAATATATATCTTTCTAGATCAACCATATCATACCATAATATATTTTCTACATAACTATAAACAATTTTTAATTTCTTCAATTCATAAAATTCAATTCTATGTAACCATTATAAATGATCGAAAAGTGGCCAATTGAAGTAGGGATTTACCTATTACCAACCAAATTCAATTTTTCCATCTTCTAGCTCCTCTGAAGCTATGTTATTCCTCATAAATTAATAACATAATTATCCTAAATATAATAAATAAAATATTTATTATAGAACTAACAATATCCACCATACACTGAATCAAACTAGATTTGAAATTATTACTTGCGTGTGTGTGTTGTCTACTACCATGACAAAGAGATACAATTCATTTATGGTCACCATGATTCATTGATGGTTATTATGAATATGTTCATGTTTATATTTTATATTTATGAAATATCACTCTTCTATAATTATAATATCAAATGTCACATCCTGGACTTATTTTAATTTTATTTCTCAAGTAATTATATTATTTCATTGTTGAGGGGGTTTCCCATGCATTTTTTTGAGGAGACTGTTAGTTTTATTGATTTGGTCCCAACCCTGATCCCACATCTAAATTTACAAAAAAAATGTTTTTTCTTTTATAACTATTTCATTTTCACCATTTTTCATCCATTCCAATTCAATCTTGTCCTCCACTAAACATATGTCAACCACTATATCCTTTTGGACCCCTTAGGAACTCAGTATCATTTTGGATTTGGGTGACTTAGTTAGGGAATGGTCTAACCCATGAGCCCATTTTATGATTTAAAAAAATTAATTATTTTATAACTCATTCATTTTTTACTTTTTTTGGTGATTCCACCTTCCAGTAAAATCCAACATACATAGGTCTGCCCCCATGTTCGGGTCTCCCTCTTTGCAGCTCATTTGAATCACACTTTAGGAAAATGTTCTCGGGTTTTCTAAAATTATCTAGAATTCAGAAGTTAATTTGTTTCATCTATATACCATACAATTTTAACTCTTTTTTCCATATTTCATTCCCCACATGACCTACTTAGCCTCATTCGAGCCTACCAATCATTTTTTTCTTGGATATTCAACCTTTGGTGTATTTGGGGTGATTTCATCAGGATCTCTTAGGTATGTGGGTTTCCTTCCTTCCACCTCCCATTTTATTAGGGTTTCTTTTTTTTTGGGTTTCTTCTATTATTATTGATGTTCCTAATTTCTATCATTTAGGTATTATAACCTCAGGGTTTTATTTTGAGTTTCTTTGGTCCAATATTTTGTTTTTAGGTTCATTTTTAGTCCCTTGTGCAGCGACGGTGGTGCGGTTGAAGTTCATGACAATGATTTGATGGTTTTTTAATATATGGTATGTGATTCCATGTGTATTAGTTGTATAATGAGATAAATTTCAGGATTTATATTTAATTTATTTTCCTCTTTACTTATTTTTAGTGCCAAAACTATTTTTGGTTTCATTTGTCAATCAGTTGATTTTTCAGTGCCAATTTGGTGTGAAAATGGGGGTTTTTACTCGTTCACTCCATGTTGTACCAATTGGTGTTGTTTTATAATTCATTTAATGGATTTATAAAAAACATTATTGATGGAATTTCTAGTTTGGTGTAATATTGGTATGTTTTTTTGTTCAAACGGGGATTTTAAATTGATTTTATGTGCAATGTTTTGTTATAACTTCTATAGTTGTTTTATTGAAAATCTAAGTGTTTGTTTGAGTTATAAAAAAGGTGAAAAAACTTTTACCTACTTTTTTAAGTTTGTATGACCATAAATGTTATTTATATGTGTAAATAGAATTTTTTATCATATGGAACTTTTTTTATCACAACAAGGGAAATTCGTGCATCTTGGTTGGCAGATGTTTACTGGAATGCTAGTGATCTAGAGTGGTTTTGTCCCTATTTTAATTAGACATTTTTACATTTAAAACACTATTAAAACAATTATTATGATGATTATGTTGGGTACCTCTAGGATATTTTTGATTCCCCTACTACATGCTCGTTCATGAGAACATATATTGTCATGGTTACTTTCACACCGAGATGTGAGGTACCATAAGATCACAACTAACTTGTGCCTAGGGCCATTCCTATGTTTAGTGATCATTAAATATTTGGAATTTATATTTTTCTTAACGTGTGTCGTGATGAAAAATTAATAAGCTTACATGTATTTTTTAAATGTACTTATTTTTTAAAGTTAACCTCTCTCTAAACTATTTTCATTTCAATGATACACTGATATAAATTATTTTTGTCATTCATTGATTATAAAACATGAAATCTTTTTATATCGTAATACATGTCACATGGAATATTTTGGATTGATATTATCGGTACTAAGACTACACTGTACTTACAAATTTTTTTGTATATAGACTTTGTTATGTTTGACACAGGTAAGCGAAATGACATTGGAGATGGCGGTTTGGGTAGCTAGTTGCTTTTGTTGTGCAGTGTTGTGAAGACGACTCGTCGGTGATGACCCATTTCCATGTGGTATTATATGGTTTTTATTTTTCGCTAATTTTGTGGTTTGGGACCCCTTGGGTCATTTTAAAAACCTTGTATTCAGTTATAAATTTTTTATTAAGTATTTTTTGGCATGAATTTTCATATTTATATTATTGATTGTTTTTAGTTTCCATATGTATCCTAATTTAGGTAAATAATTACCAAAACATCATTTATGATACTTGGGAACTTTTTCAGCCCATGGGGATAGGGAAATCCCATATGACCTTTCCATTAGATGGTTTTGGTGCCGAAAATGATGGAGACCATATTAATTTCGTGAAAAATGGTATCAAATAATGTTAATGTTTTTGGTTTATATTATTATTTTTGGATGATTCAAGCTTGATAGGGGATAGGACTATCAGGCATTGGGATTTAGTCATGTGTAGGGTTCTTGGACCGCACCACACATGTTATACCTCGAGTAACCATGGGACATTGGAATTGATCGTTTATCTACACTTCAAGGTGAGACGTGTGGGCTGTAGACTGCATGTGGACATTAGGTGGGGGTGAAGTAGTTGTTTATTTTATTTTGGTTATGTGTCTGTATAATTTATATTTGAGGTTATTGATGAATCATTCATAATTGTTGTACTGATTATTGTTCTTGTGACTGTTGTCTTTTGTAGCTACATGCCCCCCATAAAGCTCCCATGCATCCACCAGAGGAATCATAGAGTGTTTTCCATAACCGCTTCATCATTGGCTAGTAGAGGCTGTGGTTCGAGTAGTCCATGCTCTAGGATAGGTATCGACTTCATGGTCTAGTTTTGGTTAGGGAATATGTTTATATTCCTAGGATGGACAAAGCCCGAGTGTTTCTAAAAAATAAGCCGCCTACTTTCTGAGGTAGCACAAAACCCTAGGAAGTGGAGGAGTGGATCAAAAATATCAATGAATGTTTGAGTTCCTAGAAACACCTAAGGAGGTTAGAGTTAAAGGTTCCTATTTCTTGTTAGAGATTCCATACTGATGTTTTTGGGAATTAGTGCTTCAAGCTTGGAATAACATGAAGATGAGATGGAAGGACTTTAAGGTTATCTTAAATGACCAGTACTACCCTATCGTATTGGAATATGATCGAACTTGAGAGATTATGGTACATGTTCATGGGAATATTTCTGTGATGATGTATTCCAAACATTTTTGCTTAGTTGATCTGGTACGCTCTTGAAATGGTTTCCAATGTGGAGCTGAAGGCCTAGATGTTTGAGAGGGGTTTGTGGCTAGAGATCAATTCCCATGTCTACCTGGTCAAGTAGAAAACATATGCTGAGGTGTTTGAATGGGAGTTTATAGTAGAGATCCACCATAAGAGGAGGACTATTTTTCTGGGATGATATCAGGTCTGGGATGTAACAGATCTTCTAAGAAGAAATAGAAGTGGGGGGAGCATGGAATGAATAGGGGTGGCTGTTTAGGCAAACCTTCCAGGATGTTTTTCCATTGGTTTCTGATGCAAGGACCATTGTGTGCCACAAATGTGGGAGGACAAGGCACATCCGACCATCATGAAAAATTCTTATGAAGCCTTATTATATGTTTTGTGGCATGGGACACCTCTAGTGATTTTGAAGGATGGACCATCCACTCCAATTTGGGGTAGAGAGCATGGCTTCTAGGATAGTTCCACCTCAGTAAGAGCCGTCGAGGATAAAAGATCTCAATTTGGTGGTCACGGAAGCATGGTCATATCTTCTTCTGGGCATAGCTCATTCAGGGAATAGCCACATACTAGCAGTCATTCTTAGGTAGAGACCATGCATATTCATGCGGTGGATCATTCACCAGCAAAATCAGAGGGGGGACTATCGAAAGTCTGTGTTACCTTTTTGATTTCATCTACTATAGATGATTATATTTTTTATACTAGTTCTTCTAATTCATTCCTATTTAACCATTTTCTTAACATGATTAATTTTACAACTGATCTTTTGTCTATTGCGATGGAATTGGTGACGCTTCTGGGAAACAAGAAGAAAAAGGGTCTCAGGTACCTATCGTGTGTGATTTCACTAACAGGGGTTGAGATGGAAAAGGTACCTTCTAAAAATATATAGACATATTTGACATGATTCTTGTAATGGATTGGTTGGTACTTTTTCAAGTACACATCGATTGTTTTATGATACATGTCAGTTTTACCACACCTGATGGGAGTCGTGAAGTATTATTTTGGGATTAAGATCCTAGGTTTGGTTGGGCTGGACCTCCAGTCCCAGAGTTTGGTAATATTGTATTCCATTTATCTTCAGTCACATAAGATAATGATATTTGTTCTCTATTAGGTGGACTACCTAATGTAGTGTATGAGTTTCTGGAGGTATTCCCATATGATTTTCAGCCTTACATCCAGAGCAGGACATGGAGTTATTGATTGATTTGGCAATGGGAAATCATCAAATATATCTTATCTCATATAAAATGGCCCCCAACAATCCGAGGGAATTAAATATACCAATGGACTGTTTAGAATCCAAAGGATTCATTTACCTGAGTGTACCTTTTTGGGTAGCTCCTATTTATTTGTGATGAAGGCTAATGGATCCCTTCAGTTGTGTATTTATGATCAAAATATGAACAAGGTAACAATAAAAAAATAGTATTTTCCCAAAATAGATGAATTGTTTTATTAGTTTATGGGGTTATTTGGTTTTCAAAAATAGAAATTCATTCGGGTTACCACCAATTCAGGGTGAAAGAGGCAAATATCCCAAAGATAGACATCTAAAGCAGGTACATCCAGTTTGATTACATGGTCATGCCCTTTTGATTGACCAATGACCCAGTGGTCTTTATGGAACTCATGAATATGTTTCTCCAAAAATAACTCGACTCATTTGTTGCGGTATTCATGGATGGCATCCTAGTTTAATATGGATTTGCAGAAGAGCATGAGCATAATTTTCGGATCATGTTGGGCACTGGGTGGGATCACCGCCATTATG
Source organism: Viscum album (assembly GCA_963277665.1). Taxonomy (NCBI): domain Eukaryota; kingdom Viridiplantae; phylum Streptophyta; class Magnoliopsida; order Santalales; family Viscaceae; genus Viscum; species Viscum album. The sequence continues at coordinate 999,614,409 of OY728151.1, read as the reverse complement.
AAAAGCTTTCCAAGTGAAAATTCTAGATCATGGAGGTGAAGATTCTGGGGTATGTGATCTCAGAGGAGGGAGTATTAGTGGACCACAAGAAGATAAGTGTCTTTATGTCATGGGAGAATCTGAAGAACATTCTCTACATCCAAAGATTTATTGGCCTGGCTTGTTACTACAGGCAGTATTTTTTGGATTTGTCTCATATTTCTTCTCCCATAACCATTATCACACAGAAAGGGGTGATGTTTTTTTAGGCCCCAAAATTTCATGAATCCTTCAAGGATTTTAAGCGGAATTCGACTACTTCCCCTATGTTGATCATTCCCAAAACATGAAAGGGCTATGTGGTATATTATGATGCTTTATGTATGGTTCTTGGGTGAGTGCCTATGCAGGATGATCATGATGTGACATAGGCATCCCCCCAACTCCAACCACATGAATATAATTACCCAACCCATGACTTTGAGCTAGCACTTACGATGCATGCTTTGAAAACATAGAATCACTACCTCTTTGGTGAGAAGTTTGTGGACTATTCTGATCACCAATGCATGGCCAACATCTTCTCTAAGAAGGATCTCAATATGAAGCACCGCCACTATATCAAGGACTTTCAGGGGTTATACATTGACATTATCTATACCCTGGGAAAAATAAATGTGATGGTATATGCATTGAGTATTAATGTACTTGTGCAAGCCTTTGAGTAAGTCAAGTGTTGAGTGGACTCTAATGGGGTTCTTTACATAGATTCATGTTGAGTATAGGGAGCACAGTGGAGGTGTGTTTTTATGTGAATTCAGTTGACTCCTTCTCTGAGGGATTTTATTCAGCAATATCATCTTAAATATGTCCTTTCTCAGTGCTTTAGAATTGATCATCATGGTAGGGAAACATCTTCTGATTGGGTATCGTCTCCCGAGGTAATCTTGTTCTTTGAGGACTGTTCCATAGTTTCATCATCTCTGTAGAAGGTGGTGATGTAAAATATCCACCAATATTAGTGTGATTTCTATCTGGGTGCCACCAAAATGTATTATGATGTGTGAAGATTGTTCTAGTGTCCCTGAATGAGACCGGACATAGCTGAATTTATGTCAAGAAGCTACACATGTCAACAGGTGAAAGATGAGAAACAAAGGCCCTTCGGTTTTCTCCAACCATTTCCCATTCCAACCTGGAAGTGGGATAATGTCGTCATGTAAATCATTTGTGTCTTAACTCATATACCTCAGGAAACAAATTCCATTTGGGTGGTGATTGATCGTCTAACCCAATCATCCCACTTCATTCTGATCAATGATATAACAAAAGTGGATGAGTTGGGTCGATTATATCTATAGGATGTGGTAAGGCATCATGGTATTAAATCTACAGTTTTTTCATTTTGATTATTCCATTTTAATTCCTGGTTTTGGGAAGGCCTTCAGATGGACTTAGGGTTTCATATTAAAAGGAGCATGTCTTGCCTTCCACAAACAGATGGGCAGACAAAGCTGGCAAATCAAATTATAGAGGACATGATCTGTGCATATGTTTTTGACATTGGAGGTTCCTAAGATATCCATTTGGGATTGTTTGACTTCCAATATATAACAGTTACCAATCCTCTATTTGAATGGCTCCCTTTGATGTGCTCTATGGTAGGCCTTGTCGGTCCCCTGTGTTAGGAAGTGGTAGGTGAGACCTCACTGTTTGAGATGGGTCTTGTTAAAGAGACTTATGATAAGATAAAATTAATCAAGAAGATTATTTTGATAGCTCATAGTCTTCAAACATCTTATTCGGATCAAAGGCACTGATACCTAGAGTTTTCTATGGGTGATTAGGTTTTTTTGAATGTGGTCCCTTTTTTGTGTCATCGTTGTTTGGGAAAGTAGTGAAAGATAACACCGAGGTATGTCGAACATATTGAGATTATTGATAGGATTAGAAAGGTGTAATAAAAATTATCTTTTTTCCTTCTATGTTTATATCTATCCATGACCTCTTCCATGACTCACAATTGAAGAAGTACAACCCGGATCTCTCCCATGTGCTTGATTTGGAAGAGTTTGATATAGAGCTAAATCTTTTTGTGGTTGAGCAACCAGTGAATATGGTGGAATAATAATGATAATTTATTCTATGGAAGACTATTAATATTTTATGACTGCACTAAAGCATGGGTCTATTGAGCATGAGGCATTGGAGTAGAATTCTTGGGTCGAAGAGCAGTTTTCATTTCTCTTATCTGAGAAGGATTCAAGTAGACTTTTTAAAAGAGGAATGATTTTATGGTGGGGATAATTTTCACATACATGAATTATTATGAAGGTATTTTTCATTTAATTTATATTATTTCTTTGTTGCTGAGGTTTCCTTTTCATTTTTTGTGAAAATGGTTGGTTTTCATGATTTTGGCCCAACTGTGATCCCACCACCAAATTTAAAATTAAATTTTGTTTCTTTTATTACTATTTATTTGTAAGAAAATTTCATTCATTAAAATTCATACTTTCCCTATGTTGACCATTAAAACCCACAATATCTATTTAGACCCCTTAATAACTCATTATCATTTGTTATTTGGGTTATTAAATTAGTGATTGGGCCAACCCGTGAGCTCAATTACTTCCTTAAAAAATTTATATCATTATTATCTCAATTAATATTTTCTTATATTTCAGTTATTACACCTCCCACGTGAATTCAATAGAACTATGTGCACACTCATGTTCATTTATCCCTATTTGGAGCTCCTTTTCCTCACGAATTAAGGTGAAAGTTCTCAGGGTTTCTAAAATCATATTGAATAGAAAAGGTAATATATTTCCTCCATATATCCTTAAATTTTCACTCTTTATACCCCATTTCAGTACCCACTTGGACTTATCAACCACATTCTATCCTAACAAACTGTTTTGGTTGCTTGGAGATTCACCCTTTGGTGGATTTGGGGTGATTTATTCAAGATATCTCAAGTTGGTGTGTTTCCTTTTTTCCTCATCCCATCTACTTATGGTTTCTTCTATTTTATTAGGTTTTAATGTAATATCCTTCAAGTTCCTAATGTATTTCTTGTAGGTATTTAAACCTATGGTATGATTTTGAGTTTCATGGTTCAGTATTTTGGGTTTAGGTTCATTTTCACTTCCATGTGGTGCGACAGTGGTGCGGTTGATGTTCCGCACAAGTATTTGAGAGGTTTGAAATATGAGGTAGGTGATTCCATGTGTAAGAATTGTATAATGAGTTATCTAGAAGTATTTATATTTCATTTATGTTCTTATAAATTTATTTTTAGTTCAAAAACTAATTTTGGTTGCATTTATTAAGCGGTTGATTTTCAAATGCCAATTTGGTGTGAAAATGGTTGTTTTTTTTACTTGTGCATTCCATTTTTTACCAATTGGTTTTGTTTTATAACTCATGGAATGGATTAAAAAAAAGTTTTAGTGTATAAAATTTTGGATTGGTGTAATATTGTTATGAGTTCTGTTTTAAAAGAGGGATTTTAAATGTATTTTATGTGCAATATTTAGTTATAACATGTATAATTGTTTTATTGAAATTCCAGGAGTTTGTTTGAGATATAAAAATGGTGAAAAACATGTTTAGATACTATTTTGAGTGTGTGTGACCAGAAATAATATTTTTATGTATAATTGAAATTTGGTAGCATGTGTAACTTTCTTGAGCACAATGGGGGAAACCTGGGTGTCTAGGTGAGTAGACGTGTACAAGCAAGCTAGTAATCCAGAGTGGTTTTGTCCCTATTTCACTTTGCATGCTTGACGTTAACAACACTAAAAACCAATGATGATGATGATGTTGGGGACCACTAGGTTTTGGGTGATTCCCATAAATGTTTTGTGTGCATGAGAACAGATGTTTTTAAGGTTACATTTATACCAGGATACAAGTAACCTAGGGCTCACATATAACTAGTAGCTAGGGGTGTTCCCATGTTGAGTTATCATTGACTATTTGTCATTTATTTTTGGATTATGGTGTGTTTGGATGGAAATTTTAGTAGCTTACAAGTTTTATGTAAATGTACCTATTATTTAAAATTTTCCATATTTGAAAACTATTTTCCTTTCAAAGATACACCTTTAGATATTATTTCTACCATTCATTGTTTACAACACATGAATGATTATTATCTCATAATGATTGTCACATGTAATATTTTGGCGGGATCATATAGGGCCTATGCTAACACACTACTTACCCCTTTGGGTGTATGTATACTTGGTTGTGTTTGACATAGGTATGGGTAAGGATTTTAGAGACTGCAGTTTGGGTTTCTAGTTGCTTATGTTGGGAAGTGCTGTGAAGACGGCTCGTGGGTGATGACCCCTTATTTTACGGTGCTCATTGGGTTGTATTTTCTTCTACATTTGATATTTGGTACCCCTTGTCTCACTTTAAAAACCATTAATTAATTTATTAATGTTTAATTATGTATTGTTTTTCATGAATTTTCTTATTATTTTATTGATTGTTATTTGTTGTCATATGTATCCTAATTCGGGTAAATAATTCCCAAACCATTATTTATGATACTCGGGGACTTTTTCCTATCCATGGGGATAGGGAATGCCATTTTGGTCCATTCCATGGGCCAGGTTTGGTGCCGGTAATGATGGAAACCATATTCAGTTTGTGACATTATATATAAAATCATATCATGTGATCCATTGTAAAATGATAATGTTGCTCTAGAATATGGGTAGACAACCTCATCCATGAAGATATTGATTAATTTTTTAATTTTTTTCATTTATTAAATAGTAGTAATGATATTTTTGGGCTTATTCATGATGATAATATCTCATGTTTGTGATTATGATCCATCTTTTTTATGTAAATTTTCTTCTTCAGAATATTTTTATTCACCCTCTAGTTGAATTTGATGGTATATTATGCATGGATTGGAATTCCTTATGTAAACCACTAATAAATTATTGTCTAAGGGGTGTCACATTTAATATTCCAAGAAAATATATGATAATTTAATAGTGTGACGATAAATTTAATCTTTTTATGGAAATAACATACATTATATTTTCCATGATGATTATTCATATGTGGGTTTTATCTATGATGGTTTGGGATAAAATCCACAATAAAGTCATTTCTATTTTGTGAGAGTTTCATAATGTATTACAAGAAGTGTTTCTTATTCTTCTAAAAATTCAAGATGTTGAGTATTAACCAAATCTAAAGCCTACATATAAACCTATATTAAAGTATCTATATAGTATGGCCCCAATTGAGTTTTAGTAAATGCATATGCAACTCCTGGATAATCGTTAAAAGGGATTCATCCAGTCATGTGTGTCACCATAGGGTTACCCAATTACAACCAGTTTCTTGTTTTCATCATTAATCTATGTTTATTTATGGGTCTTCAGTTTTCTCTTTAGAACTAGGTGTGACAACTATAATATATTCAGGAACTTTTATAATTATTTTGAGTCTAGATTTTTATTTCATGGGTTACATTTGAATTTTTGGAGAAAAATGGTTGTATTTGGTTAACAGTAGGTGGATCACATTTGGTGAATGGTTTGGGAAAAAATGAACCCTTTAAAAGGTAACCATGCATCAATTTTTAATTTTTAGACAGTGGTTAACTGCATGGTGAGCGTACGATTTGAAAACTTTGTAGGCTAACAGTGAGGCTTATTCCTCTTAAATAGTGGGGGGAACATGTTGTCTATATTGTTTGGTAAATTGTGCAGGAAAAATATGTGAGTTTTCCATGTTATTAATATAATAAAAATTTACTTTGTTTCCTCTCAGGATTTAACCATAAACACCTCCCACCTGACCCATACACTATTGTTTACCATTGGGTCTCCCTAAAATCATTCGTGGACCTCTTTTTCTTCAATATTTTGCTGGTTGTGACCCTTATTCTTCAAGGAAACATGATGTCTGTGGTTTCACTATGGTTTTATCCCTCTATCTAGTGTTTCTTTACCACTTTATTAGTTTAACAATTTTTATAATGTTTTTGGACAAAGGTAGGATTAGATAGTGTTAATTTGAGTGAAATCATTACGTTTTTTAATATTTATTATGGTCTTATGGTGGTGTGGTTATGGTTTTGCCCCAATTTCTAGATGTTTTCAAGTTTGAGTAATATGGTTACATGTCCTCACATTATTGGTTAATTCTAATATTCCTTCATGAATATTAATATGTGTTTTATGTTTCATTTTTGTGGTAGTGAAATATATATTCAAAGTGTTTTGGCATGAATATGTGATGTAAAAGAATTTTACAAAGATAAATGGCTATGTTTTTCTATTTAATTCATTTTTCTTCAATATGGTAGTGTTTCATAGATTGTTTGAAAGGTGATAAAAGTGTTTTCAATGGAACATTTTGTGAGAATGTATTGGATGGTGTTTTTTTCAATGGAAAATGAATTTTATGAAATGATGACTTCTTGGATGTTCAGTTATATTTGGAATTTTTAATATTTTAAATCATGGGGAGAATATTTAAATTGATATTGGATTATGTGTGAATTTGGAAGGGGTTATCCCATGGAAATGGTTAAATATATTATGTATTTTTATTATAATGTTCCAAATGGGTTTAAAAAGTTATATAAGTGGTGTGAAATTTGTTTTTAAATCCTTTTGTTTTTGGGAAAATCGAATGTGTTTTTTTATGAAAAATGGTGGTTTCCACTAGATGTCTTATGAAAGAGGTGATTTTTATGGTGTTTTTATAATTCTTGTAATGTGTACATAAAAGGGAAAAAGTGTGGGACACATGAAATGTGAAATTTTGGACAACAGTAATCCTTGTAATCTAGGTGAGATGACAATATATAAATTTCAATTTTTCAGAAGTTGTAGTCTCGTATCCTTATAGTGGATTGACACTAGTTGAATCATACATAGGAAAACCTATGGTATATTTTCATGATTTATAATTAAAACACAAACTAAATTATGATGATTTTTGGATACAAAAGGACCTTAGGATGCTCTCTCCTAGTAGACCATTCTCAATAATGGTGATGGTTACAGTTTCTATACCACGTTTCACCAATGTATGAGGTTCTAGTATCTCCCTTTTTCTAGATTACCCCAATGGATTTTCTATTGGTAATCTCTTGTCACATGAATCATAGATTATGTGGTTCCATCCATCGGTAAACGGTGGACATTGAGTTTATTTTTATTTAAAGTAATTTATATTAGTAAAAGTATCTTTTTGAAATACTATCTTAAAAAGTGCAGTTCTAAAAAACCATCCATAAAGAAATGGATTTTTTTAAACTATTCCCTTGAAAATTTTTTCCCTAGAAAATCATGAAATTGATCGAAATGAATTCATATAAAGAGTTCTTATCAATTATTAATTACATGTTAGAGCACATAATCCTTTTCTTTGCAGTGTAATCATACTAGGATTTGGATCACACCCTACATAAATGATTGGGTGTATTTTGAATTCATATTATACTACCCATGATAAGGAAATATGTGTCATGATTATAGTGGTGGGTTAGAATTTCTAGTGTTCCCTAGTGCTTCTATTGGTGGTGGTGGCTTGAGAGTTATTTCCCACTTGTTTCAAGGGGGTTTTGGGGATTTTTTTTAGAATCCATTTTGTTTTTTTTCAGTTTTGTTTAAATTTGTATAACTTTAATTTGAATTTTTCTATTTTTTTATTATGTTATTATTTATGGATTGTTCCTATGTTATGTTAAATGGTTATTTTTATCCACATTTGTGAAATCATTCCCAATGTATATTGTGGATACCGAAGGAACTAGTTTCGATCCAACTATGACCGGGAAAGACAATTAGTCCCTTCCACAGGCTAGTTTAAGTGTCTGGTTGGATGAAACTCTAGATCAATTCCTTAAAATGATATTCAATGTGTTTATTCTCATTTTAGGTCATGTGGTTGTGGGATGATTTAGGATATAATGGATCTAGGACTATCATTAGATGATGTTCTGGTTATGAGTTAGGTATCAAGCCATAACAACGCCTAAAATACTTGAGTTTCGATGAGATGTTAGGTTTCTTTCAATTTATTTGGTTCTTGTGGGTTGTTTTGGGTTTAGGAAATGCACATGTAGTTGGTTTAATGGTATTAGAGAGATCATAGGGCATGGAAATCCATGTGGATTCGGGTGCATGGTCTTATAATAATCTCTATAATTGTGGTGTTATGGGTGTATGGCTTCCAATCATATGGAATAGTATCCCATTGATAGTTGTATCCACTTGTGGATTTTTTATGACCGATTGGGTTCTACAAATTATTTTTAAAACCACTATTTGAGATTTGTGAGAACTCTATTTATGTAGGTAATGGTTTGGTTCTGCGAATATGGAAAATGAAATTTAGAACCATTCTAAATGGCGATTTAGGAGACGAAATTTTTTAAAAAATTGATTAGGGAATAAATAGAGAATGAATTAAACAAGAATTGTATTTTCATAAATAAAATGATTTTTTTTAAATTTATTTTATTTAATAAATGAAAAATTTCATGGAGGTTTTTGGGAATCTATTTTATTTTTTATTTTTTTCAACTATTAAGAATATTTTAAATGGGATAAATTGAATTTTTTTAAATCTATGTGATTTTATTTTGATAAAATAAAAAATGATTTGATATAAGGGCTTTGAATGTGTTTCATTAGTGTGAGTAAAACCAACTAAAAATATTTATTTTTAGAAATGTAATTTTAGGATAAAATTTTATGTTTTGATAACCAGTATACATGTGGTGTTTCTCTTTGTGATTTTGAAATGATACCAATAAGGGGTTTTCTGTTTGATAACTCTTTGTGATTGAATAGTGTTTCATGTTAGAGTAATTTTAAATGATTTGGTTTTGAGATAATGGTATTGGGTTATTTTGAGAATGTTTTTATAAATATTTGAGTTGGTCCCCCTATGTTCAATGATTGTTTGTGGTATGTTTTGGAAGGTGGATTAGTTTGGTTGGGATCTCAATTTCTATGTTGTCTAGTGTATTCCCCAAAAAGACTTGATACATATTCAATGTGTGGCCATGGGTGGGTCACCATTGGTATAATATGCAGTAGATCAAATTAAGGTCATTATTAATGAATTTCAGAAATTGATTCAACGTCGCCTATTAAGTCATGTGGATCATCTCTAAATGAATGAGTGGACATAGGGAATTAAAAGGAAGCATCATGTTCTTGAGTCTTTTGAGCCATCAAAACTAAATATTTCAACCTTTATGCTATAAGGCCTGACCAGGAAATAGTGAAGGGAATTATAGTAAAGGGAAGAATCCTAAATCTGTTGTTGTTGTTCATGGTAATAAAAAGAACATTGAATATATCATTTGTTTTGTTTGATTGTGTTATCATGTTGTTCCATTACTATAGAAAGTATGGTCATAGGGAGCCATATTTTCTGAATTATTTAAACACCTTTCATGCCAATGGATTCCCATGTCACTTTTTATAACTCTATCATGATGTTATCATTGTGGTCAATGTAGATAGGTCCACCTCTTTTAGAAACACCACTATGAATTTGTGGGAGAAGTCCCATGTTCGCGATCTGGTTAAAGTCCCTTTATTTGTAATACTTCTTTTACTATGACGGTTGATTCTAGTGGTGTTTCATGGTGTTTGTTTGTCATAATATGTAAATATTTGATTGTGACTAATTTGATTACATCTGTTTTAATTGAGGGGTGTTTTCCATTTGAAAAATATATTATTTCTTCTTTCTAAATAGATGTGTCTTCTGTGTGTTCCTTGATCTAGTTATATCTCGTAGAAATAAAGTTTCATGATGCATATGTGTCCATTGAATCCCCATCTTTGAAAATTTCATGGTTTATTTAATGGGAGTCACATGTGTGTTGTGATATGTTAGTCCTTCTTGGACTGGTGTGGCTTCTTATGGAAAATAATGAAGGTGTTCTGAATGGGGATCTTCAACTCCTGGCTATGAGGAAATAGATGATTCACGCATTTGAGCTCAACTATAGGCCTCATACTAATGCTTGTTCATAGTCAGGGATCATGGGGAGTGAGGGACCTTGGTCTGGCTTGGTCTCCAGTGTTGTATGGGAATATTTTAAGAGTCTATGTTTTACATCCTTTATAATGATAGGGCCCCATCTGTGGGATTTGGAATAAAGGCCTAATTCTTCGTTATAATCCTTTTGGGTGGAAAGGTTCTTCCTGGGTTATAATGACACATCACAGTATCATTTTATTGAGTTTTATTGGTTGATATTTTCAATTTTGATCAATGTTTTATTGATTTTCATTGGTTGATTCGGCCTTCATGAATTGATTTTGGTTTTATCATATCCCAAGGGGTGGTGTGTCCCTCATTAATGGGTGGGGGTTGTTTGTCTAGGTTGGACGTTATTTGGCTTTCCTATGTAGAGTTTACTATGTCAGACTATGCTGGTTGGTTAATATGGTTGTTTCCTATGATGCGGAGACCCACCTCGGGTCTAATTTATATTTATTCTAGAATAAAATAGTTCCAGTTCATTTCATACATTTGGGGTCGGTTTGAGCCTCCCCTGTTGATTATCTGATTTGGATTATGGTACTGTCTTGGAAATGGTTACTCTCAATTCTAGCTATCTAATTTTGATCTTTTCCTTTGAGTAATGTTGGGGATGGAGTGATCTAAGTGGTTTTGTTAAAGAATTGTTGTTGAAGTGTTTTCTTAGAAGTGGTTTCAGATCATTTGTTCGTTTCAGATAAGGTGTAATGGCTTATCCCAATGGGTCCTTTGTCAGGACTACCCCAATCCTACCTCCAATAGGCTAAGTGATGGAGATTATAACCAAGTCAGCATATCCTAAAAATGGAGGCCTTAGCCAAATGTACCTATCTCTACACACACATATCCAATACACAATTTATGAAATGAAATAACATAATGTTAAAAAATACATGTAAACTGACGTATCTCATAACTGGTGTAAAAAAATATGAATTTATGGGAAAGATAACATAGTCAAATACAAGCCCACCAAAATGAGTATCTAACCACAAGTCCGACCATTATGAAAAGTGGTACTGTGAATTCTGTCTAAAAATCCAGAAGGACACACCTCAGTCTTTATGGTCTTAAAATTCATTGGTTGTTACTATTTTTCATATGACTCCAGGTAAAGAATGATAAACAATAAAATACACAAAATTTGTGGGAAAATCCCGTGAATGGGTGAGTATAACATTACTCAGTAGTCCACCTCGTAATAAAAAAATAATATAATACCACAAAAGAATTTACATTCATCTCTACGTATATATATGAATGGAACACCTTATTAAGAACATCCAAATATACTCAATCAAATACATAATGTCTAGTGGTAAGCCACATCAGATTTTCATCCATAGGATTCTTCTCTAAGCATGCTTCTTCCAGGTGAACTCACTCTTTGATACATGATATCATCAATGACACTCATGAAGTGGTCTACCTCATTTTTTCCTTGCCTGAAGAAAAATCATTGGTAAAGAAAGACTATAATACACATAGATGGGATCCTACATAGAAAAACTGAGGAATACTATAAACCCAATTTGGATCAACCTGTAACATAGAGGATCTAACACAAAAAGACTGGGGAAGGCCACAAAACATACTGACGTGGCCTACTAGATGGAGGATCAATTCCATACTCTAGGTTGATACGTTGATTCAACAAAACATCAATTGGGGTGATAAAGGATCACAATCTAGGTACATAGAGGGATATCATACTCTTAATAGGATTCATCCTCAAGAGAGGATTACAATACAGTTATTTGGATGTAATGTCGTACTGAACCCTTAAGGAAATGACCAAGGGAATGCTCACAACCTATATTGGTCTAATCTAAAAACTCACCTATGGTCTCAAAAAGATCGTATCATTGTCGAGGTCTCAACGTCATATATGGATTTTCAATTAGATGTTCCATTTAGTATTTGTGGACATATTATGTTTTATAGGGGGTCACTAGGCTTGCAGACCGACTGTGGCGGCCTATGGTGGAGGATGACCACCCCGTAGACCAGCTTCCATGGACCAATCATGGAGGTCGGTCCACCCACCTTGGTTGAACAACATTGGTGGTCAACCATGACTGTCGACCATCTGTAGTCATGTAAGGGAAACCATTGTGACCGCAACAAATAGGGTTTTTCGTGGCTCACATTTGATAGTCACAGTCATACATAGTGTGGATCAGCCCCAACCACCCAAGGAATAGGCTGAATCTAACCTGAATCTGACTTGGCCCACATAGCCTAGCCCGCTCACCCAATCCTGCTTCTTCTCTTACTTCCTAAGTTTCATCCTATATGTCCTCAAACATCCAACACTGTTCAATGTTTTTCATATATCCATATCATCCACAGTTCCATTCCCTCTGACCACAAGGCAGCTTCGGTGATACACTTCTACCGGCCCTCTGGCTCCAATGTGACCGTTGGAGCATCCATGATGCTCCACCACTAGCAGCACTAGATGCCACCACTAGTTACACTGGCCATATGTGCACTACCTCATTTTATGAAAGCCTCCTCCACCTCTTCCAAAAATATAAAATCCTTATTTGAAGCCTTGATTTTGAAATGTTTTTAGTTCTAGGTTCCCCAGGTCATGGTCTAAACTAATCTACACCATGTTGTTAATTTTCCTTTAATTTAGTGGTTCGATCACATTCATAACAACCCAAAATATTCAATAAATGACCATCATGGTCTAATAGTTATGGATTTGATAAACAGAGGGATAAAACCAAAAAAAGAAACCCTAAGGAATGAACAACAGTCATCTAGGTGTCGGCTTCAGTCTATTTCTATTAGAACCATAATAAAAATTGAATAATGATTAATCTTTTTATAATCCCTTAGAAAATATCCCATATGGAAACAAAAATTGATCTGCATGCCAATATGTTTATTTATTGGTCCACGTTTTTCATAGAATTAAAAAATGGGGAAAAACTCAGAAAACCAACCTACCTCGATTAGGTTCAATTTCTGATTAAGATCGAAGCATTTCTACCATCGTTGGAAAGGTTCCTTGAATATGAGGTTTGTTGTTCAATTGATTTGTCATTTTATTCTATTTTTTTCTCCAATGATTCTTTCTCCACATCTTCAAATATATTTTAGGGTTTTGAATCTTACACTAAATTTATAATTAATATTTAATAAAAATAATTGTGTTGTTTCAAAATAATTACTTTATTAGATTGTTTTATTTTAAATTATATCGTTAACTAGTCTATCTAATGTTACATCAACCCAATTGAAAATATTCCATTCTGAGCTCAAAGGTGACCACGTATTTCTAAGATGGTAACCCGTTTAAGAGTTATTCAAATATTTCAAGAAAATAGATCTTGGTTATAGTGAAAAAGATTAATATTTTCAAATGTTTTTTCTATCAATATCCGTCCATGTAATTGATTTTATTTTCTATCCATGGTCTCAAAATAAATCCACATAATATCTAAAAATAATTCGTATAATATATGCTACATGACATTATCCCCTCCAAGGATCTTTACATTCTTGAATGTCAAAACCCAGGTTATTCAAATAGATGAGGTTACTAAGCATGAATATAACACTCCCGCTCCCACATGCACTCCTAGAGATTCCCATGTTACTACCAGACATAAACTAAAGTAATATCTCTCCCATTAAGGATCCTCTCCTGCTAATACTCAATCTTCATTAGGTACTCATCAAAATTAAATCCATCCTTGATGTCCATCCCCCCCGGTTGATAATGCATGATGGGTCATAGATGTACCATATCTGCTACGACACTTGGAAGATATCATGTACCCACACTAGATATGGAGGTAGAGCAATGAAGTATTCCACATCTCTAACTCTAAGTAGTATTTTTAAATTTCTAATGATCCACATAGAAATCTTATCACCCAAGAAAAAAAATTATAATCTTCATCAGGGTGAAACCCGAAAGAACACATGGTATCATTCCTCGAACTCCAAAGGCCTTAATTTCTTTTCAAAATAAGACATTTGTGGATTTGTTCTGTCTTAGTCTACTTATGGGGGATTGAATCCTTATTTGTAGTAGATTTCACCATCTTCCGGCCCCTGAGTTCTGACTCTCCTATGTCAGTCTAGGAATGAGGTGACCTACAGGGTCACCCATATGTCCCTAAATAGTCTCATACAAATGGTGGAATGCCGTCTATTGTTGTATCGAATTTACAGATATGATAAGTGATCCTTCCAACTACATCCAAAGTCTAACATGCCATCCCATATCATGTCCTCCAGTACCTAAATGGTCTTCTAAGTTAGTCTGTCTATCTATATGTGGTATGTTGTGATCAATAATAATTATGTCCCAAACACCTCCTTAAATACACACCACAACTAGGATATAAATAAATCATCATGATATGAAACTATCATCGATGGGAATCTATAGAGTCGAACTATCCCTTGCATGTAAAGGCATCCCAATATCATTACTGAATATTTCAATTATATATTTCGAAACTGGAATGACTTGGTTATTCAGTCAATGATCACCCAGATGGAATTTTTCCTCCTAGACATTTGTGTTAAACCTATCACAAATTCCATAAATATCCCATCCCCCATCCATTCAAGAACATAAATGGGTTGGACCAAACTCGATGGAACCTGGTTCCTAGCCCTCACTTGCTAAAAAGTAAGGCATAGAGTGAGATATTATGCAACTCCTTTCTTCTTTCCTAGCAACTGAAACAAACATCAGAGCTCTTGGTCTATCTTTGTCACAACTAGATGCATTGCCAAAGGGGAAATATGAATCTCCTTAAAAAACTTCTCCCACAATTCAATTTGTACAACTATATGTCCTCTAAAAATAACAACATACTTCCCACCTTTATAATATCCATCCAGAGCATACACTGAGGAAATGAGATCAGATAAGGTCTTGCAATTGGTATCCCAAAGTTTTTACTTTCTGAATCATTATAAGCGTTGATGGGTAATGACCATCCACTAGAGGTAATATACTCCATTTCTATCCACAAATGATAAATTTAATGAGGATTACTGCTCTGATGCCTCATTCAGAAACTATGAACTAGATCACCTACTGAGAGAATATTCCACCATGTTCCCCTTCGCATGATTACAAACAGTCTCATAGTCATAGTTGTGGAGGAACTATATCTATTTCCTCTATCTCAATAATATATTTTTCTGAGAGAATATATATTTGATACTCTTGTGACAAGTGTAGATGATAAATCAAACTCCCATAATTTAGTGTCTCAACATCTTCAATGAAAATAATACCACTACTAAATCAATATCATGGTTTATGTTGTTCTTCTCATGTGGGATCAACTGATGTGAACCATATGCAATCACTTCTTTACTCTTCATCAGGACACAACTAAGACTAGTTCCTAATGTATCATAGAACACTATGTACTAGGAACCCTCCTCTGGAAATCTCACAATGATATCACCCATCAATTTATGCCTCAACTAATGAAAACACTCATATAATTTTTCCATACACATGAAAGGCTTCCCATTTCATGTTAGAGGTGTCAAATATTATTCCTCCCTTGTGAAGTCAGGTTAAATCCTCTGATAGTACACTCCCAACCTAAGGAAATTCCACACCTTGGTAACACTCCTAGGGGGCTCCCATGGAAGCACCACCTCAATATTCACTGGATCAACTTCAAATCCAACCTATGAAATTATGTCTCCACATAAATACACCTATAAAATATAGATCTAACTCTATGAGGGATTTTTGTAAAGCCGGTGCTATTAGAGTGTTTCGAGTAGCATTTTCAAGTGTCTTGTGTGATCTTCTAGGATATCGAGTACACAAGGATGTCATCAATTAGTCAACCATGAATTTGTCTACGTAGGGATTGAAGATCCTGTTCATGAGTCCTATGAACATTTTTGGGGGGTTAGTCATGCGAAATATAATCCCAAAGTAATCATAGTGGTTGTAATTACATCTAAAGGCCATCATCAATATATCCTCAACACATACTTTTAGCTAGTGATATCCATATTTGATGTCAATCTTTGAGAAACATCAGACCCCTATTAACTGATCAAAGTGGTCCTAGATCCTTGGTAGTGGATAATTATTCTTCATGGTCACCTATTTAATTTGGCGGTCACCCACACATATCCTCAATATCATGACTTCATTCTTGGAAAAAAAACTGGGGCTGCCTTTTGTTAATCAATAAGTCTCAAAAATCCCTTCCTATACAAAGACTCCAACTATACCTTTAGCTCACAGAGCTCTGTGGGAGGCATCTAATATATTGTTCTAGATATCGGTGTCGTCTTAGTGTACAGATAAATGAAAAGTTATATATCTCTATGGGGATATAAACATGGAACATCATTAAGAATGATGTCCTCAGACTCCTCTATAACTAGATGAAACTGAGGACTCATATTATCCACTACACAAATAGTTATGATAGAAAATAGATGATTGATTGGATGCAACCTCCTATGTGTTTGTTCATCTTTCACTTATTCTATTTCTTTATTCACCAATACAGGAAAATCTAGTTCCATCATAGTAGATACAATGCACTCTACTCCAATAATATTAAATCTAAGAATGAAGTGTGGATAACCAGTATATATCATGAATGATATCATAAGGCCTCAACACCACTAACATGAAATCCTAACTAAAACTATCAGCTCAAAGAGTCAAGTAACATTGTCAGGACCTATCTGTGATCATTTAATCTCCTCATATTTGAGTCTCTAAGTGGAAATTTCCATTAAATAGTTCAACCATAATCTCTGAGGATCAAACATAATTCATGGAAAGAAATGAATGAAGACCACATGTTTCAATGAAAACTGAAGTTACGGAGTAAAAGATATAGATAATAACATGAATCATACCTATATCTTTGGGTTCATTAAACACTATTTACTACAAGTATCCTCGTCCATGTCCTCAAACTCCCTATGAATAGCATGGACCACATTGGAGTGGTGGTGGTAATAAACAAATCTTCTGACCACCTCCTATTTCTATGCCTTATACTCTAAAACGATGGTCCCTAAACATTCTCCTGATCAATTGTTTTATGGGAAACTCAATATCATTCATGATGTCCCCATCTTCAACTTGAGTAACACTATGTGTCCCCTTTCTAATTTGAGATGCCCTGGGAGCCTTGTAACAATGACCCCATGTCCTAGGATATTCTCTTGAAGTGCCTAACCCGCTTTGATCCCTACAAATACAATCATCTACCTACTACTAAGGTATCACCTACATAGTTCCTGTTTCATTCTCCCACTACTAGTTTCTTCCCTGCATGAAATATATCCACTATTAGGGCTTTCTCATGTACCCCATCATATGAAGAAATGCTAATGGTACCCACCAATGCCTTGTTGTTCCAGCGTAAGCCCTACTCAAAAGTCTAGTGATTGAATAATTATTCCCATACCTTATCCCAGAAGTAGAAAAAATGATTACTATATGTCGATGAATACTTTTCCATTGTCATTCTTCCTTGTTTCAGATGAAAAGAACCATATATGTGAAACAATCGTAATGTGCCCAGATAGAACTCCGCTATGAATAGATTCTCTATGACTTCCCAGTGTAGATATATCTCATCATGTATCAATGTCCCTAGTTTTCATCATCACCCCAAAGATCCCTAAAGATGAATCGATGAAAGGATTGTAATCTGATTGATAGACATCCTCCCATGGCATTAAACACTAGTGACTTCCTCTAAAATATCCTAAACCATCTAGGGGGTTGGATCAACCCATATCCTAGGAGGTCTCTCCCTATAAAACTCATGCAATGCAATCCGACCTCATGAATCTTTAAATGATAATGCTCAGAGTATATGTTAGTTGATGGGTGGTGGTATATTTGGTAAACCTCCCAGATGAGATCTCTCCAGAACTAGAAAATTTACCAATGCCTCGTCACTAGTTGGATCATTCTCAAGATCGCACAGAGGAAGCATGGATGGATATTTATATGGAGGAATCGCGAAATAAAGGAGGATGTATGATAATCAATTGGTTATATCTAGAGATATGACTCAATAAGAACATGGAAAACACAACCATTCCAATATTCTTCATATACCATTGGAAATCACTACAATTAGTTTTTTCATGTAATGAGTCAAAAGGCAGGTTCTCAAAGTCACAGTGTATGGATACATCAGCTATTGAATGAACACTAGATTCCAAAACCTAAAATCCAAACTCAAAACACATAACATTGTATCCCTAAACCAATCTCTCTACTCCTAGTCCTAAAGTAGAACTGATCCACTTGGATAACACTCTATCATGACCAGACCAAGAGCGGCTCATGTTGTGACTATGCCAATCCCTCCTTTAATGGCCATGGGATATTGACTAGCTCTAAGTAGTAATATCCCACAATATGGAGCTATTAGCCTAAAATACATGTATGTATGGACAAATATCCCAAACACAAATGATTAAATTTAAATACACTAATTAAAAAACTCATGCAAATAACTATATTCCAAAACGAAATTAAAAAATTGAATGTACAAGAAGGTAATCATTGTCAAATAAAATACCACAAAAAATTGTTCTTAATTACAAGTCCACACTATATAAATAAAGGTACTTGGAATGCTATTTGAAAATTTGTAAGAAAAAACCTCAGTTTGTATGGTCTCACAATGTAATGCATGGTCGTTTCCTAACTAGGACTCTATCAAATGGTCAAATACCTCCAAAAGACACAACATAAGAGGGAAAATCCCGTGCAAGTGTGAGTATAACAATATTCTGTTGGAAACCCTGAAACCACAATGGAATGCAACAAAAAATATCATAAAGGAAATTAAGTCAATTATATAAAGTAATATGTCTACAAAACATTAAATATAATAAATATATTTATATACTCAATACAATTCACAAATTCAAGAGGTACACCATAATGAATTTATTTCCACTTGATTTTTTCATGATGTATGCTTGTTCTGGGATAAATCATGCCTCGATCCATGATTTCATTAGAGAGACTCGTGAAGAGATCATGCTCATTTGGGCCCTTCCAAAAGGGAATGAATAGGAAAAGGGAGATGATAATACATAGAGTGGGGGTCCTACCCATACACACTAGTGAAAACCATGTACCCAATCAGGATCAACACGTAATGTTAGGGAACTTTCCTAGACACACTGGGGAATACCACTAACCCAACTGATATATCCATCTATATGGAGGAAAAATATAAAACTCTCAGTTGTAATATAAATTCCAAAAAACACCACTAGGTGTGAAAGATGATAAAACTATAGTCCCATATAGGGATACCATAATCTATCACAGACTCAGCCTCTAGAGGGGACTAAATACACTTATGTGGACATGATATTGTACTGAATGTTTGAGGAAAGGACAAGTTGAACTCTCTAAAACTATATCATTTGAAAATAAAAACTCACCACTTGTCTCAAAATGATTATGTAAATGTTAGGGTCTCAATGATGCAGTCATCAAATCGATTGGAATCATTATTTTGAAGTTATTTTCTTTTGATGTTTTAATGTGGGTCACTATGATTCTCGACTGAAATCACATTCAGTTCATTGAACATGGAGGCCGACGCACTACAGACCAGCAAACATGGACCAACTGTAGATGTTGGTTAACCTATTGTAGCCTACTATCAATTGAAGTTGAGCGTGCAAGACGGCCTTCCATGACAGTGGTTGCACAGCCACTGCACCCATGGATGTGGGAGATACTGCGGCACATGGTCGATCATGGTGCTACTCTTCCTCGGCCACCCTATGTCCAACTCAGGTCCGACACATCCATCCCAGACCGGCCCACTCATCATAGCATGCTTGCACACATGATTCCTAGGGGGACGCACTTGGCTCACTTGGTCATGTCCCACATGACCTCTAACATACCTTATAGATATGTGTCTGTTGCGGTTTTTTGGCCTCCAACAACAATGAATCTAGCTATTTACCTTGTGGTTGAAGCTTCCGACTCCAACTTAGACCTCACTACCTTTACATGGCTCTTCCGAACAGATCATCATCCGCCTATGTCAGTCTTGTTGCAACTCCATGCACTGCCACCTGTGACGACCACCCATGTTTCATCTTTTTAAATGTTTCAATCTTTCATTGATGCTCTTAATTTGAAAACGTTATAGGTATGTGTTCCTCAAATTCTGTTCAACACGGATCCAACCTCAATAGTCAATTTTTTTTCATTATGGGAATAGATTTCTTCTGAAACCACCCTACAAGGTCGATTTGTGACCACGAGGATCCAACAATAAAGATCCCAAATAACATAGGGAGAAAAGATAAATGATAAATCCAAAATAATGAAACTAGGAAATTGATTATGGCAGCCTCAATTTTTAACAGTTGGAATGAAAAAAAAGAGGAATGAAGGGAATCCTCCCGATAATCTAACAAATAATGTCTCATCTCACAATAATGACGATCCTTTGGGCCAAAGAGTTTGTTGATTGGATTGAATTCATATTTGAATTAAAGAATGTGGAAAACTCAAAATAACATCCCCAGCCTCAATTTAGTTTGATTATAGATGAAGAACGAAGCATCATTTTTGTCATTAGAATGGTTTGTCGAATCCAAGTGGCATCGTTTGATCATTTTATCATCACCCACTAATAGTTTATCTAGAGGTTCTTTCTCCATGCCTCTATAGAATTTTGAGGGTTAGGATGAAAACCTTGAATTTTTAAAAAAGGATAATAAAAATTATGTTACTGCATAAAAATAATTTTTTAATTAAATTATTTAATTTACGGATACTTTCTTCCTTACTTCTTCTACAGATGACCCATTTTAAAAAAGGTAATTTGTTCCTAGGGTTAATTTTTCATTCTCAGCTCAATAGTTCCCTCATATTTCTGATTTGGGCCCCCTTTTTACAGTTATTACACCTTTTCTGTAAAACTATTCATTCATTCTATTTAAAAGACTAATATTTTTTCATAATTTGTTTTGGTCACACTGTGCCATATAATCGCACACTGTCTCTTTCCCTCATCTCTATAACAATCCAAATTCCATATAAAAATAATAAATGGGAAATTTGAGACATTACATTGTAGATAATGGTTTAGTTTTGTAGTTTCTGAAGTGTTCATTGATCGATATGTTGGAAAATTTGATGTGAGAGTTCCTTTTTATTTTGATCAATCAACTACAGGTTTTGTGGACATCTAGGTTAGAAGACCTATGGTGGAGTGTCTATTCTTTCCTCACACGTTAAAATTGTAATTTTTGTTTCTTTTCATGGTGTTCTTTCATTCATTTCTGGTGATGTTTTTTATAATCTCCTAGATTGATGGATAAATATCAGTTTCATTTTTTAATGAGTCATTATTATGGATTTTCAGGAGAATAAATTAGAATGGTGTAGATATTTGTGACACGTGGGTTTTTTCATTCATCATTGGTTTCACTTCATTTATGGGTCTCTTGATTTCTCTCATGAATGGGTCTGACATGTCAAAATTTTTTAGGTGGTTTTATATTCATATTTGGTATAAATTATTCCCTTGAGTTTCCATTGTGTTTGTGGAAAAAATTTTATTTTTATGTTAATAGAATGTGGGCAGGGTTGGAACATGGTATGAAAAAATGTTCTCCCTTACACAGGTAACCGTGCATCCATTTTTCATTTTTGGATAGTGGATAACCACACTATTATCGAATAGCTTGTAAATAGTGTGGGAAAACCATATAGTCTCTTCCTACTGGGTAGTGAGGGGTACAGGGTGGTGTCATGGTATGGAAAACCATGTGGGAAAACATGTTGAATTTTTTAGGTCAATAAAAAAATGAAAATTATCTTTGTATCCTCTTAGTATTTAACTCTAAACCCCTCTCATATACTTCATACATGATTTTCAAACATTTTTTCTCCCTCTAAGATACCTTTTAATTCTTGGGATTCAATATTTGGGTGGTTCTGGGCACTATTCTTCAGGAAAACTTCATGTAAGTGGGTTTTCTCTTGGTTCTTCTGTTCATCAAGGGATTCCTTCCCTCTATCTTGGGTTCTAAATTTCATGTGGTGTGTTTGACCTATGGAGGTTTTGAAAATTAGTTTTTTAGTGATATATTTATTTTTCATGTTAAATACATCCATATTTGGGTCTTTTAGTGGTGGAGTTGGGTGTCCACACTAATTTTTAGATGTTTCCAATCTTATGGAAAGTGGTTGTGTGCCCTAATATTGTTGGAAGATTTTAATATTATTTCATTTTTATTTATATGTATTATAAGGTTTAATAATGTGGTTTGAAATTTATTTTCAATGTTTTTTAGAATGAATATTTAATGGAAAATTATTTTATGAAGGAAATTGTCTATGTTTTCTCCTTTGTTTTATTGTGGTGGTTAATGGAAGTGCTTCATGGGTTATTTGAATGGTATAAAATGATTTTTTAAAGGAATTGAAAGTAAGAATATAATTGAAAGTGAGTTTTAAAAAGGAAATGGATTTCATGGTAATATTACTTCCTTTTAGTTCACTTTTAATTGGACATGTGAATTTTTTAAATGTTGGGGTTTATGTTCAAAGTGAAATTGATTAATGGGTTGATTCAGAAAGAGTTAGCCCCTAAAAATAGATGAATATATTATCTGTTTTTTATT
Organism: Viscum album; assembly: GCA_963277665.1. NCBI lineage: Eukaryota > Viridiplantae > Streptophyta > Magnoliopsida > Santalales > Viscaceae > Viscum > Viscum album. The sequence goes on along the minus strand of OY728151.1, from coordinate 999,591,702 downwards.
TAATGTCCCAATCTGGTTTTATGAGTTATATAAGTGGATTGAAATGTGTTTTAGAATGGTTTTGGTGTTTGTAAAATGGAAGGAGGTTTGTTTAGGAAAAGGGAGGTTTTAATGTGACGACCTGTGAAAGTGGTTATTTTTTTCAAGTGTTTATAAGGATTGGTATGTTTTTTTAAATGTGATTAATAGAGTGATATATGAAATAAGAAATTAAACACAAAGGCAATTCAATAAATAATGGTGGGATTACTATATATAGTTTGTGATTTTTTAAGATGTGGCATGTCTGGATTCTTTGAGTGGATACACACATGTTGACTTGGAAGTGGAAATGATCGTACGCCCTTAGCATGATTGATGATTACAACACTAACTAAATAATTATTATTATTTTAGAATACTAGGCCCATGGTATGTTCCTGATTAATTTTTAATGCATAAGAAATATAATTTTTGTGGTTTATATACAATGTTTTTCTGAGGTACGAGGTTCTAGTGTCACAATTGTGCTAGATTACCCCTTTGTATTTACCTATAGAGATCTCTTATGACATGAGACTTAATTGATGTTATTTCATTTGTCAGCATACAATGAAAATTATATATATTTCACATTAGTGGAAAATTATCTTAGTAAATGTTTCATTAGTTAATATTATCTTTAAAAGTGTGGTTTTAAAAATTAATGAATTAAGAAATGGTTTTCTTTGAAAATGTTCCCTAGAAAATGGTTTTCCTTAAAAATATATTTTTGAAAATGTTAAGTTGGATTTATCATAAAGATTTTGTGTTAATTTTTATGTTGAGTTTGTATCATGAATCCTTTTATTTTGGGTGGAATCCTACTGGGATTTAGCTGACACCCTATATACACTATTGAGTTTATGTAGACTCTATTTTGTATTACCCAGGTAAAGGTAATATTTTTCATGATAATGATGGTGGATCAGTATTTCTTGTGATCCTTGTTGTATGTGTTGGTAGCGGTGGATTGAGGGTGATTTACCTCATGTTTAATGGTGGTTTTTTTAACATTATTTAGTTTACCTTTCATTGTAGTATTTGGGGATTTATTTAATGTTTTAAACCATGGATTTGAAAATTGTTCTTCCTTGTTTGGTTCTGTTATCATTTCTGTATTTCTGTTCTATTTTTTTGATTGATTATGTTTATAATCATGGGTGAAATAATAACCAAGGTATATTGTTGTTTCACAAGGCACTATTTTCTTGCTTGTGGGTATCGGAAACACCCTTTGGGCCATGACACAGACTGAGTCCCGTGTCGGGATAGATGGTACTCCATCTTGGTTTGTTAGAGAAGATGTTCATTTTTTGAAGAAGTAAGATGGATCAGTGAGGATATTAATTAATTATCTAGAACATTAAAATATCACTATAAATAATAGGTATCCTCTAACCAATATTCATTACATGTTAGATCAACTAGGAAGAGCTCGCTGATTTTCTAAGATTCACCATCATTCTAGATATCATTAATTGATGTTCATGAAAGAGTACATAACAAAGACATTGTTACATACAAGGTATAAAAAATAATAATTTATAGTGATAACATATAGTTTTCTAATTGTTCTAGTATCTTCATATATTTAATGTATATAGTATTCATATATTACCATTATCTGTTTGACATAGTCTTTAGATATTATATTTATATATATTCAAAATTAAAGGAAGAGAAGGAATATCACTTGATGATTTTTGTGAATCCATTAATGAAAAATAATTTGTATAAAATTATCATTTCTTTATCTTTTCTAGGAAAATATTCATTTTCATGTCTTATAATCTCATGCATAAGTATATACATGGACCCATCAAATGTATAAGTTATTGATTATTTTCCTAGAAAAAAATTGGCGACTGGGACCTATGTTTTTCATAGTTTGATAGGATATTATTGAGGCTTCGTGAAAATTAATCATGGACTTTTAGTCCATTCACCAAGATAACTTGAGTGGGAGGTAAGATTTTTTGTGAAGATGTAAGTGTATAAATGTTTGAGGAAAGAAAGAGATGTTTTTTCAATGAACCATTTCTAACCCAACACTAATGTATATAAGGGTTTTTTATCTATAGTTTCGAATCAATGAATGATCTCATATGTGTCCTCATGAAGAATGATATTGTGATAACATATTCATCAAAAAAAATTGTTGGTTCTTGAGAAAAAATTCCAGACTCATGGGATAGATTTAGTTGTGGTAATTTTTCCAATAATGACATGGAGACACTATATATATTAAGAATATTGTAATATATATTGTTAATATAAATTATTGATGATTATATTAATTCAAAATGAGATGAATATTAACTACATAAGATGGATGAAATGAATATATGTTATGACTACTCAATACATTTTTACCCTAGGAATGTTTCCAAGGTGTCCAATGCTTCGAGTTGAATTTATCATGCTACCTTATCTATAACGAGGATAAAAAAATATTGAATATTTTTTTTTGTTTCAATCGATAAATTCAAAAATTAGAAAGGATGGGTGAAAATCTTATCATTCTGAAATGATTATTCAAAAAATCATTCCGGACAAGGATTATAAAGATGAAATATAAATATATAGAACTATAAAAAACTGTGAGAAAAGTTTCTTATTCAACTTTAATTGTGATGGAATAAAAAAGGATATAATAGTTTTTTTGTCCCATCAATACCAGACTTAAATGAGGATATAATGTAAGAAGATAATAGTAAATCATTCTCTGTTTATCGGGATAGTATTATGATATATTGGGATCTTCATGTATATTTTGGGAGATACAACCAGAATAAATATATTGCAGAGTGTGTATATCGGTTCATGGAATGTCATCATTTTATGGCTAAGAGAAAAAATTATATAGGGATGTTATAGACATTACCAATTCCAAAATGGAAATAAGAATGAATCATAATTGATTTTTTCATTGGAATCCCAAAACAATGAAGAAACATAACATTCTGTGAATTCTAGTAAATCTCATTACAGTGTTTGAACACATAGTTTCTATTAGAGATGTGTTGTCTCTTGATTATCTTATAAGAATATAAAATATATAAGTTGAATTTTTTCATGGAGTACAATATTTTATTATTTTTGATGAGGTTCCAAGGTTTACATAATGTTTTGGGTGATGTATTTACATCTCACATAATTCCATGTTATGTTTTAGTACATCTTTTAATACATAAATAAATGATCAGTATACTAGAATCAATAATACCATGGTGACTATTCCAATGTATTGTTCTATGGGTTTCAATGGTTTTTCATACCAAATCTATCTTTTGGCCATTTTTCCGACAACAATAGTTCAATCATGTATTTATATGTCTTTTTATAAATCTGTATATGAATTTTTCTTACAACACCAACGTTCTAATATAAATATGGATAAGGAATGATGTTATTAGATAAGATATAGGGGGAAATGGAAGGGAATGATATAAAAAATCAACAACACGTTTTGAAATATTAGAGTTGATACAAAAGTTATGTTGGAAATAATTTGATAAATATTGAATTAGAAGTTTGTGGGAAGTTATTTCTGTGGATTTCACCACATATGATGCTTTTGGAATTCAAAACTATGGTACGATATATTAATATGTGTATTTACCCTTTGATATTCTTGGTCAAGCAGTGATGGTATTTTATAACGTGGTACATCAAACCAACCTCATTCAATTTCATGACATGTTTCATATATATATCTTGATGGAATACATAAATTATACATCAAATGTACTGATATTAGAGGTTATATTAATGGATAATGATATTTTATTCAAAGAACTACCTATAAAAATCATCTATTATAGAGATAATGTTCTTTGTAACCTGATTACTCACACTTTTAAAGACCACTAGAAGAATTATAAATTGAAAGAATCTATATGGGAACATGAGGATGTGATTAAATAGATATATCCTCTTTATCTTCTATTAGAGTAGTGTAATTTATTTAGAAATTTTTATTTTAATGGGGGATGAATGTAACACATTGATATTTTTTATATATATTTTTTAAAATAAATTTATCATTTATGATATATTAGACAACCCCATGTCTATATGAATTTTAATATAGTAAACAAATTATATTATGTCGCTTAAAATAGTGACATGAATAAGAATTAACTCAATTTAAAAATATATAAAATGGTTTTAGATAAAAAAATATATTTTTTTAATGTCCTTACATGATTAAATAATTATACTTTTCCTAAAAATATTAATTTATTTAATTGAGAAAATAATATAATAAATATTTTACACTTCTATAAAATCTCTATGACATTATGGAACTCCAATTTTCAATTTTCAATTTCAAAAACATCTTATAAAATTTGTTTAGAATTATCTAAGGAGATTAATTTTTTAGTCAATAGAGGAAAATAATTATTTTATTTAAAACTATATTTTAATTAATTGAATTTGTATAATTCAGTTTTATGTTAATTTAAAATTAAATTTATTTCATTTACATTAAAAATAAAATTTCAGTTATTCTAATTGATTTTATTTTATTTTATAAAAACATTTTATTCCTAATAAAACATTATTTATTTTAAAAAAAATCGTTGTATTTTCTATTTTATTTTAAAATTAGATAATGTTATATTTATATATTGAATATTAAAAAATTTATTAATTATTTTGAATTAGTATTTTCTAAATTTTTAATGGTTCTACTTCCATTTATATCTTAAGGAAATGAAAAATCATTACCAATTTTTCACCATGATTATGGTTACACTAGGTTATAAGGGAAATAATATAAGATAAAATGCTAAATTTTCTATTAATAGTGTACATATATCATATTATAAATCATTATTTTTACATATTTATATCCCATTATAAAATCTACTTCCATTTTAATTTGTTTTTCTTAAGAAATAAATTATTATGATTTAAGATATTAATAAATTTAATGTGAGTCTTATCCTCAACTTATTATAGGATTGCCATACATTCTATTATTTACACAAATTTTAGACTTATTGATATACCAAAACCTCTCTAATATCTTAAAAACTTCACTATAAACAAATTATAGGTACTATAATTCATTAAAGACCATTCCCCATGTCTTCAAGAAATGAACTAAATAAGGATAATCAAAATAGTGGAAATAATCATACACGGAATCTTTCAATTTCATTCTTCTTCATCCTCCCATAATACAATTATATTAATAAAAAATAGTTAATTAATTATAATAAATATACATAAATTTTATTATGATTAAAGAAACACCAATATAGACCCTCCATTCAATCAAATGGGAAGTGATATTATTGTTTGTGTGTATGTGTGGACTACCACAACCAAATAACTCTACAATGCATTTTTAATAACTATCATTCATTGATGGTTATTATAATGGTATTAATGATTATGTATGATATTTTAAAAATAATTAATCTTTAAAAATTATAATATCATATATACATTATTACCATTAGATCTATTAGAAATGTTAACATCACTCTTGTGAATGTGCACACAATATTCTCCAGGAAGTGATGTGATTTGTTTTTCATTAATTATTTAAATAAAAGGAAGTAATGTTTTACTTATAGAATATATGGGATATGCATTATATGATTAATATTTTATAATTATTATTTCATATTTACCTTTATTTCATTAAATCTGTTGAAAATTAGAAACAATATTAATTCATATGTACTACCCACCTTCTTCATAAACTATGTAATAAATTTTTATATTGCTAAATATAATATATTAAAATAAATATATCTAGATATATAATTAATAAATATGATATATATCATTATTATAAATCTATAAATTATAGATCAATTATAAAATTAGATGAATTGAAACTACATATTCCAAATTCTCATAAAAATAAAACTACAGACACCAGAATATGAGTTTTTCAAAAAATATTTATCAATTAATTTATGTTGAAATGTTATAAATGGGTCATATATTTTATTATATGTATTTTTTTATTGTTATGTTTAATAAATTTATATTTATTATAAATTGAAAAATGTAATGATATAATTCACATGAAACTCAGGAATTTTATTATTGACTATTTTTTATAGATATTACATATTTTAATTTCATTTCCCTCTCTTTATGTACACATAAAACTTGAAGATTTTTTTTTATAGAAATCAACATTAATTTTTTTCCAGTTTAAAATACATTTTTTCTATCTCCATGATTTTTAAAAATATTTTTTGGAATATGTTTTCTATTTTCCGATGGATATTTAATAAAGTTTCTACCCATGTATTAATTTTTCACATAACGGTTTAATTTTAGTTTTAATTTCATTTTATGAATGAAGTGTTTTTTACTTTTTTTATCATGTGAATGTAATCATTGTTTTTTCCCATTCTATAAGAATTATTTTATTTCAACAGGATAAATATAATTTTGAGGCTTCTGTTAAATTTTTTGATTTATCATTATGAAGAAAAAAAATTCTTTAGTATTTTAGAAATTATCATATTTTAAATATGTGATTTGAAACTGAAAATGATACATTCCTAAAGAAATATTCAATGTGATGTTTTAATTGAGTTTTCTTTAATGATAAAATGCATTTATGATACTCTTTCATTAAGAAGTATTTTACCCATGTATACCATTTTTATTATTTCTTTTGATGGTTTACGATAATGAGGTTAAGTGGTTTATGACACTTATTTTTCTCTCAGGTTATTTAATAATTAAATGATGAAATGTTTATGAAATATATTTAATTTGCATCGGTTATGAAATATGTTCAATGTACTATGGTATTATGGAACACATATTAATTGATTATGATAATGTATTTAGTGGACTCAAAAGTACATTGGTAATGCATTGGATAATGATGGGTCTCTCCAGTGATAATAATGACAGTATTGGGGGGAGAAATGAGTAATTTAAGTTACCATTTCTATTAAGGTAGTCTTGGATGTGAAGATTGAACGAGTATATGATGAAATGGTGAATGAACACAATCCTATATGATATTATTTATTGGGATAATTTTATATGAAAATGATTTTGTAGTAATATGTGTATTCAAAAACTTATATCTTTTATCATTCCAATCTGAACCATCATGTTGGAGTTGGAATGACACATGATCTCATGTGTCCCTCATTGTATAAATATAGTTACCTATTAGTTGTGTGGGTAACAAGAGTAACCATGGGGAGACTATACCCTCTTTTGGAGTGCACAAAAGAAATCGATAATCAATTTATTGTAATAAATTGTATAATAAATAAATCAGTGTACATATAGACATTGAAATTAACATGAATAACTAATACATGGATCCCAATGTGGAGATAATATCCAATGTAAAATGTACATGATAAAAAAATGGAACCTTTGAAGTCTATCATGTCCTAATAATATCTTTATTCTCCTCTCCATAGTTAAACACCATGGGACCCTTTCCCTTTGATGTATCTCTTTTAAAATCTATAGGCACACCAAAATTCTTGAGTAGGATATGGGTATAGAACCCAATAAGAAACCAAACTTTTCCCATAACCATGAGTTCCCAGGTATTAAATTTCATGCCATAATTTTTATAAATTCATAAGAACAAATTAAATATAAATTTTAGAACATTATGGTTTTTTACTATGAAATAATCATATATGCTAGTTGTATTAGTTTTGGCACAATGTGAGATGGATAAATCATAATTGTTGTTAGGAGTAAAAAACATGGCCACATGGATAATGAATCACTCACCAAGGATCCTATCGGTATTATGAGTATATGAAATTCATCATCACATAGTCATCATGTATATAATGCTACACAGCATAACACTTGGAATACAGAATTCTACTCGATAGTTTACTAGGCATATGGTAACCTAATACTCTAAAACACACCAAACATTTAGAAAACTAATCAATAGTTAATTGGGAATCGAAGAATATGTTACTCTGTCTAACACCAATCATCAAATTTAGTACTCTAAATTTAAATAGATTTCCAGTTACATGGTAATTTTTATTCAGGAACTGAATGAATAATTAACATGAAATGTATATGGATTTATTGTATCACCACACTATTCATAGGTTCATTGATGAAATCATATCATGTCATGCACATGCCACCGCAAAGGGATAACCCTGTCAAAATGGTCTACCTATTCCAAGCACTAAAAATTATTCCCCTTAATGTAGGGTAACATAAAACATTTTACATCATAAAAGGAACGAAAAGTGTAAAAAATTCATGATTCTTAATAGTAATAAACAAACATATGTCGTGATAATCTATAATATACTAACTAGATACCCATGTATAGTTATCAAAATACCATAATCAAGGAATACACATCTCCACACAGACACCAACAAGTGATCACTATCAATCATGGTAATCAATTTCTATGAATACTTGTGTCACATCAAAGAAAGTGTGAACAAATACCTAGATCATGAAAAAATTGTGAGTTAATATAGCTACACATGTGATCAAAGTAAATCAAGACCTGTCATTATATATAAAAAAATTATGAAATAAATTAGCATGCATGGTATCATGGCTCAAAGTCTCACATTGCATAGAAACCTCCTCAATTTTTTTACATAGTATAAAAAACTCATATGTGATCATTCATTATCCATTGGTTTCTATACAACAAACAAGCACACATGGTCAAAATATGGACATGGAACCATGTAAATTTATTTGGAATCATTAATTTAATTAAATGAGGATCATGAATCATTAATTATGTAGACCATATTATTAATATTCATGGCACATAATGAACTAATTGTCATTTTCCCAATCTGTAGACCCTTATATATCATGCCAACAAATGTGTATAAAATCCAAAGGGTGTAGAACATGATACAACATAAAAATTCCAATAAGGGAAAATAATCTAGAACAATTATAAATAATTTAAAAACATATATTATGAAATAGAAACTTCTAAAAATGATATCACAAAATTGTACGGATCTTCTTACAATATCTATAAATATGTTTTGATAACATGGGTTACTAATTGAGTCTAATGGTACCACTGAATTCTCACCAACTTATAAAATGAATATGAATATATTTCTAATAAATGATGAAATTCCAATGGATTTTATGGTGTATCAATCTAAAAAGTATTAGAGAATATATTATGGAAAAAATTTGGAAAATATAATAATATAAAATAACAAAATATTGGATGGAGAGATAGAGAGCTACAAGAGAGGGGATTTTTTATGCACTTCACATCCAGGTGCCTCCCAACTCACAATTTTACATCTTTTATTAAATCACTGATTAATTATTCCCTTAATTGATTAATTATTATAATATTATTCCCTCCCCTTAATCCATGTGTTCTGGTTGGGATCATAAATTCCCAACATCCCATGTTTAATGACCAAACTCGCCTATGATGTATTTATTTATTTATTTTTTCTAAATTCATCATTAATAAAATTAAATATATTTTACAAATAATACATATATATTTACACACAAATATATATATATATAATTAACTCATATATATACATATTATATATATATATTTATATCTCTATATATATACATATACATCCACACATGTGTATGTATATATAATTATATATATTCATCATATTTATATTCATTATATATATACAAGAATATAAATTATTTCCATTATTTAATAATAATAAAAACTATGATAATTATTACCATTATTATTTAACTCAAAATGTTTTTACCATTAACAATTTTAGTTAATATTCTTGTCAAATTGGATAATAGTTAAGAAATTAATATTAAGAACAAATTTTCATTTAATTTGAATAGAAAAATAATATCACCATTATTACCTATCCTTCAAATAAACTTTTACCCAAGGAGAATAGTCACTCATCGATTCAGATAATTTAATTACACATATAATTATTATATTTTTATTCCGCACAAATAATAAAAGTAATATTATAATAACACATACGTCTTATGCAAACAACTACCTGATACTGAAATATGTTATGGCACACCTAGAGTAATGATCGCATCCTGGACTAAATTGTTCTCTCATAAATATCATATTTGAATAATTTTAGGATCTATTTAATTATTCTATGATAAAATATAATAAAAATATAAAATAACTAATCCTTTTATTTAATATAAATAAACACATATCACCGAGAAAATTTATGTCTCACATAGGGTAAAACCAACATCCTAGACCAAAATATGATCTCATATTTACCATATGACACACTATTTGGTAGATATTTCATTTTTTGGATGATTTAAACTTTTGTAATATAATATATTCCATATTTTTTCCATCAGTGTTGAGACTTTTTGGGCTGGATAATCTTGCATTAACTCAACAAATGTGTCTAAAAATATTAAATTAAAATATTCAAAATTCATAATAGTTTTTTAAATATTTAATAAAGCCTTTAATTATTTTATTAATTTCTTATTATTGAATATTTTCAATATTCATATAATAATAAAAATAGATTATTTATAAATTGGGTTACAATCTAAATTAAAATTTTAGGATGTCACAATTATCCACAACTATTCACTTCTAATATGGAGAATTATCCCCAATGGTTATTTATTATTTATTAAAAAAAATAGATTTCGAGCATAAAACCATTTCTCTCACAACTCTAAGGTGGAGTATCCCATACAATGATAATATTAGGAAGCTAAATAGGCCTCATCAAGTCTATAGAATCACAAAATAGTGTACTCGGTGCCTAACCTCAAACCAATGTTGTAACACCCCAAGATTTTATTAAAAAGTATTCTTTTTAATTTATTTAATGTTTTGTGTTGTACGTTACACAAAAAGGATCTTGCACAACATGCATCTATGACTTGACTTGCATTACACGCAAGCACAACCTTCCACGATAGTGTGTGTTGTACGCAATACTATGTTTCGTTAAACAACGATATGCTATTAAAATATTATTAAAACTAGCCGTTATTAATAGTAATTCCCACTTTTTGAAATTTTATTTTTGAAAATGGACTCCATTTTTGGATTTTGAATATCGAAAATAGCCTAGGGTTAAATTTTGGTATTTTTCTGAATACTTTCAATTTTTGATCAATAGTGAAAACACTGGGTTACTATTTAAAAACCGGATTTTTGTTTGAATAATTATTTATTTTATTTAAATTTATTTTAGGTCAACATTGATACATAATACCTATATATGTTCAATGTAATTCATTGGAGTCATTTTATAATAATTTTAGATATATAAAAATTTTATTGATCTTTTGACCGTCTGTTACCCACCTCCTAGGAGAGTTTTCAAATTTATATAAAACATAATTTTAACACTTTTGTGAATGTAATTTCAGAAATCTAAAAGACACAATTGATGTCAGTAAGTAAAATGTGGTTCAATGAGATTAATATAATTTTTACCGAATAGTAACTTTTTACTTTTTTTACCACAGTTAAAAGAAAATATGGTAATTAAGGGTAAATATGATATTATTATTACCCTAACACATGTCCTAATTCTATTGGATAAGTGTAATTCGACCAAAAACAACATTAGGGGTAATATATTACCCTTTAGGACTAGTTGGATTACATTAGGACATTTATTATTAATTTATTTAAAGAAGGGTTAAAATAGTTAAAATCAATGTTTAATAATTAATCATTTTGAATATAGAGTTATACAAAAGATAAATTCCACTATAAATATTAATTAGAATTATAAAACGATTATATACATAATGGTATTTTATTTTTAATTTTTATACATTGAATAATTTAGATTATTTATGACACAATGATGATGCAGTTATTATCTTATTAATGAAATATTGACATATATGATGTTATAAATACCCAAATAAATGTAATTTTAGACTTTTTATGAATTAAAATAATTTTATATGTTAATATGCAATGTTAGTATTGATTTAATTAACTTTTTTCGAACAAATAATTCTGTTATTATTTTCACAAAAATCAATTACCAAATATTGTCAAAATTGACATAAAATAGTTTTTAAAACAAATATTATATTATTAATTGTTATTTTATTCCTAAAAATATAAGGCTCGTCTGAATGACTTAGATAAGGTTATATATATTAATAATAAACAACTTGGGGTTCTTTTTGGCTTGTTATAGTATGTTTCTTAACCATATAGTGTAATAAAACAAGAAGACACGGTAAAAGTTAAATTATCTAACTTAAAGTTAAATCTAAATGATAAGGTTAAAATAGAAACCTAAACTTGTCTAAATTCTATTTGATGATATGATTTCGAACCATACCCACCTTAGCTTATAAATAAATCAATTCGGAGCTATGAAACCCAAATATTACTTTATAATAAAATAATATTTTTAATTTTTCCTTAGGTGCCCCACTCCTCCCTTATAAAAGGGGACCTCCTCCCTCTCTTCCTCACACCGCATTGATCTTTAAATCTCAGCCAACCCCTGCCATATTCTCTTCTCCACTTCCCTAGAAACATCCTAGAGGTCCTAGAATTCTTCAAAGACCAATTTTATTGACCTAGGAGGAGGTCTCAAAGAGGCGCTTCAAATAAGATGTAATTTCCGTTACTGATTCTTTCAAATTTATTTCTTCTTCTACTTATTCTTATTTAGTATTTTCATTATGAAGTAATAACATAAGTATCACTAATATACTGATATATTATTATAAGTATGAAAAAACCCTATTTCACTATCTATCAATCCTACGGAAAACGAAATCACCGCGCGTGCGTACTTACGGAATACTGTCTCCACGCCGTGGTGTAATCTATTTTCCACTACCACCTTACTTGGATGGGTATAATAGTGTAAATAATGACTATATATGATTATTGTAAAGTGATATTTATTCTTAAATAGTATACATACACTCCAATACAATTACACAATCATGGGAATGATATCATCACTCATGCGTACGTACGGAATACCGTCTCCACGACGCGATGAGATTCATTTTCCATGTTAACCATTAATTAATGATTATAAATTATATATAAAAACTAATAATGAAATATATGACATAATAATGATACTGGATTTATATATATATATATATGTATTTCATCTACTTAATTCCATTCAATTCAATAAGGAAATGAAAACAGCGTTCATGCATACGTACGGCCTACCGTCTCCATGAACGGTGTATTTCATTCATTTTATCGATCTATAATATATTTGTTTATGATAAATATATATTATATATAAATCATGTTTTACATTATGAAATTATGTAAATCAGGATATAAGTAATAATATCAAGAACGACAAGTCGAAACACATACGATAAATAAAACGATTTTACCCAAAATGCTATTTAACATTGAATTTACAAAAGAACAGGTAATATAAAGTCATAAGTGAACCATATATGATATCATAACCGTGAATATGATTCTGTAATTAGTAAATGACATTATTTAAATCATTATATAGGAGGTCCAGATATATACAAAGCATATCAGACATAAGGTAAGGGATAACTTTTCCAATCTTGTTTTTATCCAAGATTGTTTATTTTTAAGTATTTACTAGGGTTATTGTTCTCATCAATGTCCATGTTTCCAAAAAATGGTTTCATGTATGTTTAATGTCCTTTTTACCCAATTTTGACTTTTACTACATGGTATGTATGAAATCTTTCTTTTACGTGGTACTTTTTGACTTTTCCGGCAAAAGTACGTGAAGAATGTTCTTTTTAACTTATACGACACGAAAGGATTTTTACGATTTTATAAAGCCTTATCTTCTTGAATCTTCCTCCAAAAGATTTCATGACTATTTTCAAAAAAATCCTTTTCTTTTACAATTTCATGACATTCTGTGAAAAGAAAAGGATTTTGAAAAAGAAAGGATATTTTCACCAAGAATTCATTTCAGGTGTTTTATCAAAACTATTTTCCTTCTAAGATGACATTATTTAGTATGATTATGTTTCAAGTATAATGTCTCAATTGTTTAAATGGTTTTATTCTTCTTATGATGAATGATATCCATTTGTTTTTTATGGATTATGTTATGATGGAATGATGTTTATGAAACCCATTTTATTCTTTGGGTTATGATAAATGTTTTATGTTTATTTTGTGGCACAATTAAGAATGATTTCATTATGAGATGGGTGGGACCTATATCTCCCTCCAATACATTGGGTAAATATTTATATCTCATGAGATAGACATGGTTGGAATGGTAAGTTAATTTGGTTCAGTGTTAGAGGACTGAAACGAGGAGTTAACTTGATTCAGAAAGGAACTTTGTCCACTAAGATGCTCTTGGCAGCAATGCCTTGGCTACTATGGAAATCATAACATGTGCTGAATGGTTTCCAAAATTACATGTTTTATTCCCATTATATTTTATCATGATTGTTGTTAAATTATGATATATTACTTATTTACTTCCAAGATTTATGTCTTTGCTCATGATTTTGATGTTTAAATTTTATGTTCAAGTTTTTGCATTCAAATGTTTATGGATTTTTTTATGTTCTCTATGTTTACCCTTACTAGGCATTTGTGATCACCCCTTTTATGTTTTCTTTTCCCCAGGATATAAATTAAGGTTTTAGATAAGAAAAAAAGTGAAGATCTTTATGGGAGATGTTGAAGATCTTTCACCACGATTAGAAGATTATATTTCGAGTTTCCAAAGACAATAAACTATTATGGTCCTTGTGTGTCTATTTTTTCTATGTAATAAGTATTCTGCAAAAGTAATGTAATGTCCATGTACGTCAAGCTTCGGGCCTCTACAGTTGGTATAAGAGGAAAGGCTTAGTCAACCTTTGGAAACTAGGATGCGAAAATGTTAGTGAGATCCCTGGAGATATTTCTAAGGGATGTCTAGGGATGTCCCTAAGGTTATGTATACATATAGGTTATAGTCCTAGAATTGCGATAAAGATCTTAAAATTAAACCTATGATGTTATATATTGAAGGTACTCCCCCTTTATTTTCCTAGCATGATTTTTCCCTCTCACACTATTGTTTTTGGGTTTTAGACGATGGCTAGAACCCGAAAGAACCGTGTGGATCATTGTAATGGATGATGCAATGATTGTCCTCCTGAACAAACCAATGTTATGGGAGATGGGGTGAAAAATCATATTGTTATACTTACACAAGCTATGAATCATTCTGGACTTCCAAATGAGTAGAGGAGGGAACAATATTCTATTGTTTCCTTCATGAGGAAACTTCCCCCTTCTTTCAATGGGTCTTCTGATCCAGTTGTTGCTGAATAATGGATCAGTACCATTGAAAAGATATTTTCCATACTTTGCTATTCGGAACATGATAAATTCATTCTAGCTATTTACCATTTAGAAGGTGAAGCAGACCGGTGGTGGACTCTAATTAAGAATACAAGGCCCCAAGATGAAATTGAATCCATGGAATGGGATGTGTTCAAGAACTTGTTTTTATGTAAGTACTTCCATCATATTCTTCGAACAAAGATAGAAAAGGAGTTCCTTGAGCTTAAGAAGAAGGATGATGTATTTGTTGGTATATACGAAGTGAATTTTACAAGAATTTCAAGGTATGCATATGGTTTTATCATCCAACCTAAAAGTAAAGTTGATCGATTATTCAGTGGCTTAAAACCAAGCCTTTAAAGGGCATTAGCTATTGGAGACTTCAGTAGCTATGGAGAAATTTTTCATTGTGCTATCAAGGTAGAAATGGAAGATGGTGTTATATATCCATCTCATATTTTTGATAAGAAAAGAA
Source organism: Viscum album (assembly GCA_963277665.1). Lineage (NCBI taxonomy): Eukaryota > Viridiplantae > Streptophyta > Magnoliopsida > Santalales > Viscaceae > Viscum > Viscum album. The sequence goes on along the minus strand of OY728151.1, from coordinate 999,575,914 downwards.
AGATGGAGTTTAAGGAGAAATTTCAGAATAATGGTGAAAAGAAGATGATTGTTTCATTATGATCAAAGTGTGGAAATAAGCATGGTGGAGATTGCCTAAAAGGTTCTATAAAATGTTTTAAGTGAAGAAAAGAAGGTCATCGAGCAGTTGATTGTAGAAGTAAAGGGAAAAAGTTTGCTAATGATTTGAATAGAGAAAAGACTACATACAACTCTCCACCAACACTTCAATGCTTCAAATGAAAGGAAATGGGGCATTATGATAATAAATGCCCTAATCCATGGGTTAATGATGATAAACGTGAGAAACCTCTTAAAGAAAAGGATAAAGGGAAGTCTCATGCGATCACTATTTGTGATGTTGAGTATGAAAATGATGTTGTGAAATTATTAAGTGTTTATGTAATGGGATTTCAAAATAGTATCATGGAATCTCTTTTATGGTATTGTGGAATTTTGGAATATCTTGGTATTGGTTTTCAATTATTATATGGTACTGGTAACCCTGAAAAGGTGATTGAAATTTTTTTTTGAAAACAGATGAAATGCGCATATTGAAGGGATAACGAGAAAATAATATGATAGTAATCATGAGCTCATGACTAAAATAAGGACAAAGTGATATCATGGTTTGAATATATAGAAATTTTGGGATTTTGGAATGTGGAAAGAGTTAACTTTTGACAGCATTCATGTTTTCACTAAGGTTAAATGGGTATTCATTTTTATCAAGAGAATATATGATTAAGGTATACACAGGATTGGAATGTGATCAACAAGATATATCATATATGGGGGATGAATTATGGTATTCACGTATGTCACGACCTGTCCTCGGGGCCCGTGTCGTGACTACCCCAAGCCCTCCATCCATAGGCCAGGGGCTGGCGACTAGCACCAAAAGCGTAAATCCCGATAACTGGGAAGTCATGGCCTTTATAAAAGTAAACAAAACACCACAGAGTACAAGCGAAAGCAAAACACTATGTACAAAAGGAAGTGCTGAAAAGTAAATGGGCCAGATTACAAACCCAACTGAAAGTGCAGCTACAACTAAACAAAAGTACAATAGAAAAAGGAAAACAGCTGGAATAAGGAAGCAGCTCCTGGGTCGTCCTCCTCGGATCCTAACTGAAGGGTAGGTACAGATAGCGCAGCTCCTGGATCGTTCGCCACGGATCCTACCTGAAGGGTAGGTACATATAGCCTCCTCAATGCTCTCGCCCGTCAACCTCCTCCGTGTGTCGTCTCGCCATGAAGTCCTCCTCCAGAAACTGACTCATCGTGTAGTCCACCACCGGGTACTGACTCGTCATGTAGTCCACCTCCGGGTACCGTCTAGTCCTCGAACACTCGGCCTCTGTCAGCACTGTCGTCGTCTGCAACCAACACAACGAGGTGCGGGCATATCCCGTGCAGGGGTGAGTATAACGATACTCAGTAGGGACCCCAAGACCCTCAAGGTCTCACTAAAACCAACAAGGATAACCACAAAGAAGATCTCAATAGATGACCTCTACATAGGTATATGCCCATACATATACCTAAGTTATCAAATAACCCATCTCAATAATGAGGTAACACAAAGATTATGAAATCAACGGATAACCACTAAGAAGATCTCAACAGATGACCTCTACTTAGGTATATGCCCATACATATACCTAAGTTATCAAGTAACCCATCTCAATCATGAGGTAAACACAAAGGTCAAAAGTCTCAGCTCAAACCAGGATTTTCATTATCGAAAACATAACTGCTGAAGAGCCCCCTCTCTGGAGTGTACAGTGGTCCTGTCACGACTCAGAGGTACTTCTCACTAACCTAATACTGCTGAGGTACTCCTCCTGTCGAGTATCGCGGGTTTGCGGCCAACTACCGGGCACTCCGTCCGCTGAGGGTCTGTCGCCAAATACTGGGCGCTTTCCCTAATAGCCTACAGAGGTACTCCTCCTGTCGAGTACCGCGGGTCTGCGGCCAACTACCGGGCGCTCCGTCCACTGTGGGTCTGTCGCCAAATACCGGGCGCTCTGTTCACTGGGCTAGTCGACTCACTCCAAGTCGAGTCGGTCAAGTGGTCGTCAGGTTTCAGCCAGCTACGCGGTCTCCGTACTCCGCACGCTCATCTACGGGAGGGTCCGCTCCACGAGCTACTGGTCAAAACTCCAAGTATCTCAAAGTCCCACTAAGAAGTATCTCAAGGACCGCCTCGTCATAGGGGTCTCAACTCAACAGACGGCGCGTCAATCGGACCCCCGGTCTGTGAGTTATTAGCCTTTTCGTCCCAGGGGCCTGGTTGGTTTCATGTGCGAACCAATCCGGTTGTAACTCAACTATACCCCAAACACTCATAGGGTATACTCATAGGGACCGTTTCTCAACGTGATCACCAACGCCGCTGACGGTTCGTCAAACGGACGTCTAGTCTGAAAGATATCAGCTTTTCCTTTCCAGTGGCCCGGTTGGATTTCGGGTACAATCCAACCCGGCCACTATCCAACAGCAACCAAAACTCGGGAAAAGTATGCCAAAAATTTCGTCTTATCAAGAGGAATACAACGAGATAGACGGCGCGTCAATCAGACGCCCGGTCTGTGAGTTATTGGCTTTTTCATTCCAGGGGCCCCGTTGGTTTCATGAGCGAACCAACCTGACCACACTCCGACGGCATCCAAACCTCGAGCGGAGTAAGCCAAAATATTCATCGCACTAAGATTAATTCAACAAAGTCAACGACACGTCATTCGGACATCCGGAACTCAAGTTACGAGCGTTTCCACTCCGAGGGCCCGGTTGGTTTCGTGTACACACCAACCCGGACGAACCCAAATTTCTCCAAAACCTTGAGTGTAATATACCGAAACGACCGTCTCAATCCAGGCGGTCGCCGCGGAGCGGCAGGGGTGCGCGCGGCTGCCCCCCCTTCGCCACTGATTGACGCAGGCGGCGCGCCGCCGCCGCCTTCTGCGGACCACTGGATGCTCTCCGGTGGTCCGTTTCTCCTGCCTTCTTCGCCTATGGTCCCCCCGGGATCCCACCTTCACTGTGAAGGGATTCATACGCCAAAACGGCCTGCTTCGTCATCGCCCGTCAATCCGCACGTCAAAACGATTAGTGTCATCTTTGTAGTTTTCCAGCGCGACCCGATGGCGCCGCGACCTGACTCCGACTGCGGTTCTTTGGTTTTCTTCGACACGGCACGATGGCGTCGCGTTCTTAAACTTCCTTCCACGGCGCGGTGTGACGGCTCCGCGCATATCCTTCTGCATGAAAACCGCGTGGTGTGACAAGACCATGCCTTCCCGTACCAACCACAAAGGATCCATCACGAAATTAAGGAGGGGGGTCGGTCGTGTTTGTGCGGTCTGACCCAATCGCATTATTCGATAACAAATGGTTTAAATCCACAAAGATCATCAAGTTGGTAATCACGAATCAAATAAATAAATAAAACCCCTACATCGATCCACCTGTACGAACGATCCGGGGATCAACCCGGAATTGGTTGGTCCGCGCTCGTCGTTCTTTTCTCAAAAGGTAAGAGAATACCAAAATAAAATCCCAACCCACAACATAATCTTCGCGGATCAAATTAATGTTTATTTGATCCGCGTTCTTTGTTTTAGAAGGAAGTAGCATGTGGTTCATTAATATTTCATAAACAATTCCCTACCTCGGTTCAGGAACGGTGCACGTCAATTGAGCCGCGGAAGACAAGCGTCGCGGAGGTCGAGCGTCGTGGAAAACGAATGTCAATTTCGTTGTCGTCGAGGTGAGTTTGAAGAGGAAATGTCGTTGGAAGAAGACGTCGTGTTCTTCGGCGGAGATGTTCTTCGCGTTCTCCGTCGAGGTTGAAGAAGAAGAAGACGCCATGCTTCCCAATCCTCCCAAGGGTGCAAAACTCTAGAAATAATAAAATAAGACCAAGTCTTATTTTATCAACACAACCTAACCATTTGAATTTCAAAAGTTTGAAAATAAGTAACTCAATTTATTAATTATAACAAGTTGTCAAAAATTAATGAAAGTGAGTTAATGGGGAGTTAGAAAGGTGAGGGGTTAAGAGGGGTTAGGGAGTTTAAGGAATTTGAAAAGGTGGGCGGTTCGTGTGGACCCCAACCTTTCAATTATCCACACATTGGAATTTGGGTGGATGTGTGCCCCACCACCAACTTCCCATGTGAGAAAAATAACCACTTTGATAAGAAATAAAATTGATTTAACAATTTTATTTTCCTTTTATTTAAACCCCAATAAATAACTTCTTCACCCGCACAAACGCAACTATGGTAAAGGTTCCCTTAAGCGATTACCAGCGTTGCAATTTCATCGGTGCCCTCGGAATTCGATTCCGAGCACCGGTTCAAAAGTTAGAAATTCATGCTCGTTCGTTCACTGAACGTACCCGAGCCAAGCTTCGGAAAATGATTCCGGGCACACCGGGCCTCGGAATCAGGTGCCGTCAGAAACCGCGTTCTTGTAAAATTCCAAACAAAATTAAGAAAAAATTTACCATGAATTTTACAGGTCTTTACATTACTCCTACCTCAGGGCTTTACGTCCTCATAAAGCTTCAACACAAACTAGGGATACAAAAGTGGTACTGAGCACGCATCTGAGCCTCCCGCTCTCATGTGCTCACCTGGAGATTCCTGTGCTACCAGAGAAAGTGCACCCATGGAATCGATCGTCCTCGTAGGATCCGCTCCTGTTGATCCTAGATCCCCAATGGAACCTCCATGAAAGACACCCCATTGCCATCGTCCATCTCCTCATGGTCGATGATATGAGAAGGGTCGAGCATGTATCTCCTCAGTTGAGATACGTGGAAATCGTTGTGCACCTGGTGCAACTGCGGTGAATGCGTCAAGTGGTAAACCACTTCGCCTACCCAGCTGGGGACCTAGAAAGGTCCGTTTAACCTCGAAGATAACTTGCCTCCCTGGCCACATCTCCGTAAACCTCGTCAATGTGAGACCCGTATAAGGAAATGATCGCCATCCTCGAACTCTAGAGGCCTCCAATTCCTGTCAGCATAAGGCTTCTGTCGGCCTTGTGCTGTCCTCATCCGCTCTTGGATGACCTGGACCTTCTCTAGTCTCACAAGAGCTTCTATGATTTCTTCTTTCCCGATAAAAGAAATCTGGTCTCATCCCCTGGATGAACCACATTTATTTCCTAATACAGTCAATACTGACATGAATGATGCATTCATGCCATGGATGATGTCGTAAGGCCTCAACGTAACTACCAAGAGATCCATCTTTCACTCTCACCTCCAAGGGTCGAGTCACACTGTCGGCATCAGTGTGAAGTCACTATGTCTCCTCTAGTAGAAATCTCGAAAGTGAGGGTCAAGTCAACAGTTTTAACTGGAACCACTCAGTATCAACCAAAAGAAAGGACAGGAAAGAAAACATCACAAGGATAACTGTCTTTTTATAATTGCAGCTCATTGTACAAATACATGAGGAAACTACAAACAAACATCAACAAAACTAGAAGCAATAGGATCCATAGACTCCAGGTCTGGAGCTAGTCCCTCTCCTGTCCATCTGCTTCTGGAGCTCCATGACCATAGGCCTTAGCTGCCTGAAGCTGACCTCTCCCATTTCCTCTTGTCCCCTGCGGTCGGGGTGGGCCTCCTGGTGGTGGGGGTGGCAACACCCCGAAGCATCATCCACCTCCAGCTGCACGACCAGCTCCTCTTCCATGGCCGCCTGCTCCTTGCAGTCTGCCCTGATCGAACCTCTGCCTCTGGCTGGGAGGTTCTTCATTTAACCGCTAGTCATCTGCATGGCGGGTCGGACAGTCACGCGCCATGTGACCAATCCCGCCACAGGAGTAACACTTTCCACTCTCGGCACGTCTGGCTCTGACTCCACCCCGGTTTCCCCGCACAACTGAACCTGAGTCGTGCATTCGGCCACCGGTAGGTCTGGTCCTCTTGGACCTCTGGATTATCTGTCTACTGCCTACTGCAGAAGACTCTGCCGCAAGCTGTCTAGTGGTGGGTCCTGCTGCTGGAGACTGCTCAGCAAGGAAACTCTCCACTAATAGGGATCTCTCAAACACCCCTGTCTACGTCGGAATGCTATGAGAAACAACAAAAGCTCTAATCTCTCGCCTGAGCCCCTGCTCGATGGTTCGGGCCCTGAAGAACGGGTCTCGTACCATATCTGTGGAGTAGAGCGAGAGGTCTGTGAACCTCGTTGAATACAGTGCCACTGTCATGCTGCCCTGCCGCAGCTGAAGTAGCTCATGTATACGCACCGCTCGAAGGGTGGCTGGTACAAACTCTGCCCGGAATAGGCTCTCGAAGTCTGCCCAAAGAAGTGTCACCTCGTCATGCATCTGGAGCATCAGGCTCCACCATCTGCCTGCTGCTGCCTAAATAAGGATGGCAGCAAGGATCACCATGAAGTCTGTCGGCGTCCCCACTATCCTGAAGACTCTCACCACAGCCTCCAGCCAATCCTCAGCCGCCTGCGGGTCTATCCCTCCCTGGAACCTGGGTGGCCTCTAGCGCTGGAACTCGTGCAGTGCGCTCAAGCGACGTGCACCCTCTGCTGCTGGGGCTGGTGGCATCAGTGTCCCAACGGGTAGTAGTACCGCTGGTTCCTCCGCTGGTGCCTCAAATGGAAAAGGGCCCTGTACTGAGGCCACGTCGCCCGGTGGGCTGTCAGTACGAACCACTCTCGGGGCTCTAGCTGGTCGTCCATGGGGAGGCATCCTGAAAGGAACAGCGTGACACGGTCCAACGATTTATACCTCGTGAGCTGACCCGGTATGAGCTGATATTAAAATAAAACTTCTGGAAACACACACCCAATCAGTGTTTTCATGCACAAAGTCAGAAATCAGTTGTCAGGGTCCTGGTGTATGGATACGTCGGCCGCCTGCACCAAAACTGGACTCCCTGAACTGAAAACCACACTTGGTACTCTTAACACAATTGCTTCACAGAAAGAAAATATCAGAATTATATGTTCTGCGGTAGAACCGACTCCTCTGATACCAATTTGTCACAACCTGTCCTAGGGGCTCGTGTCGTGACTACCCCAAGCCCGCCTTCCGTAGGCCAGGGGCTGGCGACTAGCACCAAAGGCGTAAATCCCGATAACTGGGAAGGCATTTCCTTTATAAAAGTAAACAAAACACCACAGAGTACAAGCGGAAGCAAAACACTAAGTACAAAAGGAAGTGCTGAAAAGTAAATGGGCCAGAATACAAACCCAACTGAATGTGCAGCTACAACTAAACAAAAGTACAACATAAAAGGCAAATAGCTGGAAGAAAGAAGCAGCTCCTGGGTCGTCCTCCTTGGATCCTACCTGAAGGGTGGGTACAGATAGCGCAGCTCCTGGGTCGTCCGCCGCGGATCCTACCTGAAGGGTAGGTACAGATATCCTCCTCAACGCTCTCGCCCGTCAACCTCCTCCATGTGTCGTCTCTCCTTGAAGTCCTCCTCCAGATACTGACTCATCGTGTAGTCCACCTCTGGGTACTGACTCGTCGTGTAGTCCACCTCCGGGTACCGTCCAGTCCTTGAACACTCGGCCTCTGTCAGCACTTCCATCGTCTGCAACCCACACAACGAGGTGCGGGCATAGCCCGTGCAGGGGTGAGTATAACGATACTCAGTAGGGACCCCGAGACCCTCAAGGTCTCACTAAAACCAACAATGATAACCACAAAGAAGATCTCAACAGATGACCTCTACTTAGGTATATGCCCATACATATACCTAAGTTATCAAGTAACCCATCTCAATCACGAGGTAACACAAAGATTATAAAATCAACGGATAACCACTAAGAAGATCTCAACAAATGACCACTACTTAGGTATATTCCCATACATATACCTATGTTATCAAGTAAACCATCTCAATCATGAGGTAAACACAAAGTTCAAAATCTCAGCTCAAACCAGGGTTTTCATTATCGAAAACGTAACTGATGAAGAGCCCCGTCTCTGGAGTGTACAGTGGTCCTGTCAAGACTCTGAGGTACTGCTCACTAACCTAAGACTGCTGAGGTACTCCTCCTATCGAGTATCACGGGTTTGCGGCCAACTACCGGACGCTCTGTCCGCTGAGGGTCTGTCACCAAATATCGGGCGCTTTCTCTAATAGCCTAAAGAGGTACTCCTCCTGTCGAGTACTATGGGTCTGCGGCCAACTACTGGGTGCTCCGTCCACCATGGGTCTGTCGCCAAATACCGGGCGCTCCGTCCACTCGGCTAGTCGACTCACTCCATGTTGAGTCGGTCAAGCAGTCGTCAGGTTTCAGCCGGCTACGCGGTCTCCGTACTCCGCACGCTCGTCTCCGGGAGGGTCCGCTCCATGAGCTACTGGTCAAAACTCCAAGTATCTCAAATTCCCACGAAAAGTATTTCAAGGACCACCTCATCATAGGGGTCTCAACGCAACAGACGGCGCGCCAATCGGACACCCGGTCTGTGAGTTATTAGCCTTTTCATCCCAGGGGCCCGGTTGGTTTCATGTGAGAACCAATCCAGCCATAACTCAAATATACCCCAAACACTCACAGGGTATACTCATAGGGACTGTTTCGCAACGTGATCACCAACGCCGCTGACGGTTTGTCAAACGGACATCTGGTCTGAAAGATATCATCTTTTCAGTTCCAGGGGCCCGGTTGGATTTCGAGTACAATCCAACCCGGCCACTATCCAACAGCAATCAAAACTCGGGCGAAGTAGGCCAAAGGTTCCATCTTATCAAGAGGAAAACAACGAGATAGACGGCTCGTCAATCGGACACCCGGTCTGTGAGTTATTGGCATTTTCGTTCAAGGGGCCCGGTTGGTTTTATGAGCGAACCAACCCGACCACACTCCGACGGCATCCAAACCTCAAGCGGAGTAAGAAAAATGATCCGTCTCACTAAGAGGAATTCAACAAAGTCGATTTCACGTCATTCGGACATCCGGAACTCAAGTTACGAGCGTTTCCGCTCCGAGGGCCCGGTTGGTTTCGTGTACGAACCAACCCGGCCGAACCCCAAGTTCTCCGAAACCTTTAGTGTAATATACCAAAACGACCGTCTCGATCCAAGGATCGTGTTTCCGCTGACGGCGGATCAATAGGAGGTCTACAGCTCAAGATATGGGCATTTGACCGAAAGTGGTCCGAAAACGGGGGGTCTGGGCCCGGGCCGACCCTGCCCGACCCCCCCTTGGGTCGGCCCGAACTGGGTCGACCCGAAACGGGTCGACCCGTCCCGGGTCCGACCCGGCTGGGCCCGGTCTGGCCCGCCTCGGTCTGGTCCGGCCCGATCGGCCGGCCGGCCGCGGCCAGGCGGTCGTCGCGGAGCGGCGGGGGTGAGCCCCCCCCCCCCCCCCCCTTCGCCGCTGATTGACGCCGGCGGCAACCGCTACTGCCGCATTCCGCGGACCACCGGACGCGCGCCGGTGGTTCGTTTCTCCTGCCGTCTTTGCCTATGGTCCCCCCAGGATCCCACCTTCACTGCGAAGGGATTCAAATGCCAAAACGACATGCTTCATCATTGCCCATCAATCCGCACGTCAAAACGATTAGCGTCGTCTTTGTAGTTTTCCAGCGCGACCCGATGGCGCCGCGGCCCAACTCCAACAGCGGTTCTTTGGTTTTTTCTTCAACACGGCGCGATGGCATCGTGTTCTTAAACTTCGTTCCATGGCGCGGCGCGACGGCGCCGCACATATCCTTTTGCATGAAAACCACGTGGTGCGACGACACCACGCCTTCTCGTACCAACCACAAAGGAACCATCATGAAATTAAGGAGGAGGGTCGGTCGTGTTTGTGCGGTCCGACCCCCTCGCGTTATTTGATAACAAATGGTTTAAATCCTCGAAGATCATCAAATTGGTAATCACGAATCAAATAAATAAATAAAACCCCTACATCGATCCACATGTATGAACGATCCGCGGATCAACCCAGAAATTGGTTGGTCCGCGCTCGTCGTTCTTTTCTCAAAAGGTAAGAGAACACCAAAATAAAATCCCAACCCACAACATAATCTTCGCGGATCAAATTAATGTTTATTTTATCCGCGTTCTTTGATTTAGAAGTAAGTAGCATGGGGTTCATTAATATTTCATAAACAATTCCCTACCTCGGTTCAGGAACGGTGCACGTCAATTGAGCCGCAGAAGACAAGCGTCGCGGAGGTCGGGCGTTGTGGAAAACGAACATCAATTCTGTTGTCATCGAGGTGTGTTCGAAGAGGAAACGTCGTTGGAAGAAGAGGTCGCGTTCTTCGACGGAGATGTTCTTCGCGTTCTTCGTCGAGGTTGAAGAAGAAGAAGACTTCACGCTTCCCAATCCTCCTAAGGTTGCAAAACTATAACAATAATATAATAAGACCAAGTCTTATTTTATTAACACAACCTAACCATTTGAATTTCAAGAGTTTGAAAATAAGTAACTCGCTTTATTAATTATAACAAGTTGTCAAAAATTAATGAAAGTGATTTAATGGGGAGTTAGGAAGGTGAGGGGTTAAGAGGGGTTAGGGAGTTTAAGGAGTCTGAAAAGGTGGGGGGTTCGTGTGGACCCCACCCTTTCAATTATCCAGACATGGGAAATTGGGTGGATGTGGGACCCGCCACCAACATCCAATGTGAGAAAAATAACCACTTTGATAACAAATAAATTTGATTTAACAATTTTATTTTCCTTTTATTTAAACCCCAATAAATAACTTCTTCACCCGCACAAACGCAACTACGATAATAAATCCCTTAAGCGATTACCGGCGTTGCGAGTTCATCGGTGCCCTCGGAATTCAATTCCGAGCACCGGTTCAAAAGTTAGAAATTCTCTCTCGTTCATTCACTGAACGTACCCGAGCCAAACTTCGGAAAATGATTCCGGGAACACCGGGCCTCGGAATCAGGTGCCGTCAGAAACCGCATTCTTGTAAAATTCCAATGAAAATTAAGAAAAAATTTCCCTTGAGTTTTACGGATCTTTACAATGTACTTGTTATGTGACCTCTCAAGTAAACATTTTCATTACACCATGAGATTGGACAGAAGTATTTTTGATAAGATTAAAGAATGGAATGGATAATTTGGACATCATATAGAATTTTTTAAGGCTGTAATTATTCTATATTATGGATTATTATAATAATGTAGTTTTAGAAAAAGTACAACCTATAGGATGAGCGATAACCCGTCGCGTCAGACAAGGCTGTGGGAATCGAACCCACAACCAAAGTAAGACTGGCCTTTATCGCATACCACTAGCCTACAGGAAGTCCCTGGTTAGTAGAAACTAGTATTATTTTATTAAGCGGTATGATATATGAAGTATAAGTTCATTTTTGGAATCATATACAATTAACCACACCATAGATGGACTTATGTATATTTGAAAACATTTTCTAACCTTTTGTTTGAAAGAGATGGAATGACTCATCATTCTATCACATGATCTGCTAACACTTCATGAATTACACATTCAACTTCATTTCTTTAATAGATGAAGTGGAAATTGTTCAAGGCATGAAAAACGGTGAGATTGAACCAAAATCAAGTAAGTATTTATTTGATTCGAAAATTCTTCAACATTAGGGAAATTATCCTAAAAACCAAAAATGTTGTCCTAGTGCCCTTATATCTGATGAATCCGATGGTACCTTAAATCATCAGAAATCTTTGGCTTTGTGATTGCTGGATTTTCCATAGCCATGTTCTCTACCACTCTCCATCAGAACATGATGGTTAGATTTCTCTTCCATATCCATATTTTCACCTATGTGGAAACCAAGTGATTGGTTTATTTGGGTAACTGTTGCATTTCACACTTTAGTTTTTAAATATTTGTTTTGGTATTCCTTTTTAATATGTGGGTTTCTATTAAAGAAACTTTTGAGTAGTAAAACATTTATAACCCCGAAGAATTTCAAGGGCGGAATTCATTTTAAGGGGGGTAGAATGTAACACCGCAAGATTTAATGAAAAATATTCATTTTAATTTCATTAATGTCTTGTGTTGTACGTTACACCAAAAGGAGCTTGCGCAACAGGCATCGCTGGCTTGACTTGCATTACACGCAAGCACGACCTTCCACGATAGCGTGTGTTGTACGCAATAACGAGTTTCACTAAACAACGATATGCAATTAAAATATTATTAAAACTAGCTGTTATGAATAGTAATACACACTTTTTGAAATATTATAAATTTTATTTTTGAAAATGGACTTCATTTTTGGATTCAGAATATCAAAATTAGCCTAGGGTGAAATTTTGGTATTTTTCTGAAAACTTTCAATTTTTGATGAATAGTGAAAACAATAGGTTACTATTTAAAAACCAACTTTTTATTTAAATAATTATTTATTTTATTTAAATTTATTTTAGGTCAAAATTGATACACAATACCTATATAAGTTCAATTAAATTCATTGGATTCATTTTATAATAATTTTAGATATAAAAAAATTTTATTGAACTTTTGACTGTCTTTTACCCACCTCCTAAGAGAATTTTCAAATTTACATAAAACATAATTTTACCGCTTTTGTGATTGGAATTTAAAAAATCCGGGAGACACGGTTGATGTCAATAATTAAAATGTGGTTCAGTGAGATGAATATATAATTTTTGGTGAATACTAACTTTTTACTTTTTTTACCACGGTTAAAAGTAAATAGGATAATAAAGGGTAAAAATGATATTATTATTACCCTAAAACATGTCCTAATTCTATTGGATAAGTGTAATTCGACCAAAAACAACATTTATTATTAATTTTTTTAAAGAAGGGTTAAAATAGTTAAAATCAAAATTTAATAACTAAATAATTTTTAATATAGAGTTATAAATAAGATAAATTATACTACAAATAATCATTAGAAAGAAAAAAAATATTTCCTACATAATGGTATTTTATTTGTAATTTTTAGACATTAAATAATTTAATTTATTTATGACACAATGAGGATGCATTAATTATCTTATTAATGAAATATTGACATAATTGATGTTATAAATACCCAAATAAATGTAATTTGAGACTTTTTATTAATTAAAATAATTTTATATTTTAATATGACATGTTATTATTGATTTAATTAACTTTTTTTGAACTAATAATTCTGTTATAATTTTCACAAAAATCAATTACCAAATAGTCACAAAATTGACATAAAATATTTTTTAAAACAAATATTATATTATTAATTGTTATTTTATTCCTAAAAATATATTTTTCGTCTAAATTACATAGATATGGTTATATATATTAATAATAAACAACTTGGGGTTCGTTTGGCTTGTTATAGTAAGTTTATTAAACATATAGTTTAAGAAAACAAGAAGACACGGTAAAAGTTAAATTATCTAACTTAAAGTTAAATCTAAACGATAAGGTTAAAATAGAAACCTAAACTTGTCTAAATTCTATTGGATGAGATTATTTCGACCCATATAAACCTTATGTTCGAAATAAATCAATTTGGAGCTATTAAAAATCGAATATGACTTTATAATAAAATAATATTTTTAGTTTTTCCTAAGGTGCCCCTCTCCTCCCTTATAAAAGGACACCTCCTCCCTCTCTTCCTCACACCACATTGAGCATTAATTCTCAGACAACCCCTGACAAATTCTCTTTTCCACTTCCCTAGAAACAACCTAGAGGTCCTGGACTTCTTAAAAGACCATTTTTAGTGCCCTAAGGGGAGGTCTCAAAGAGAAGCTTCAAAGAAGAGGTAATGTCTGTTACCGATTCTTTCAACTTTATTTCTTCTTCTACTTCTTCTTCTTTAGTTGTTTAATTATGAAGTAATAACATCAGTGTCACTCATATATTGATCTATTATTATAATTATGAAACAAACCTATTTCACCATCTATCCATCCTACAAAAAATGAAATCACCGCGCGTGCATACGTACGGAATACCGTCTCCACACCGGGGTGTAATCTATTTTCTACTGCCACCTTACATCGATGGGTATAATGGTGTAAATAATGACTATATATGATTATTTTAAAGTGATATTGATTTTGAAATAGTATACATACACTCCAATATAATTCCACAATCATGGGAACGATATCATCGCTCGTGCGTACGTACGGAATACCGTCTCCACGACCCGATGAGATTCATTCTCCATGTTAACCATTCATTAATGATTTTAAAGTATATATAATAATTAATCATGAAATATATGACATAATAATTATACTGGATTTATGTATATATATATATATCTGTATGTCATCTAATTAATTCAATTCAATTCAATAAGGAAATGAAAATAGCGTTCATGCGTACGTACGACCTACCGTCTCCATGAACGGTGTATTTCATTCATTTTATCGGTCTATAATATATTTGTATATGATGAATATATATTATATATAAATCATGTTTTACATTATGGAATTATTTAAATCAGGATATAAGTAATAATATCAAGAATGAAAAGTCAAAACACATACGATAAATAAAACGATTTTACCCAAAACGCTCTTTAACATGGAATTTACAAAAGAACGGGTAATATAAAGTCATATGTAAACCATATATTATATAATAACAATGAATATGATTCTGTAATAATTCAATGACATTATTTGTATCATTATACAGGAGTTTCGGATACATACGAAGCATATCGGACATAAGGTAAGGGATAAATTTTCCAATCTCGTTTTTATCTCAGATTGTTTATTTGTAAGTATTTACTGGGGTTATTGTTCTCATCCATGTCCATGTTTCCTAAAAATGGTTTCATGTATTTTTAATGTCTTTTTTACCCATTTTTGACTTTTACTACATGGTATGTATGGAATATTGTTTTTATGTGGTACTTTTTGACTTTTCTGGAAAAAGTACGAGAAAAATGTTCTTTTTATCTTATACGGCAAGAAAGGATTTTTACTGTTTTATAAATCCTTATTTTCATGAAGCTTCCTCCAAATGATTTCATGACTATTTTCAACCAAATCTTTTTCTTTTACAATTTCATGAAATTTTGGGAATACAAAATGATTTTGAAAAAGAATGGATATTTTCATCAAGAATTCATTTCAAGTGTTTTAACAAAACTATTTTCCATATAAGATGACATTATTTAGTATGATTATGTTTCAAGTATAATGTCTCCATTATTTAATTGGTTTGATTCTTCTTATGATGAATGATATCCATTTGTTTTTTATGGATTATTTTATGATGGGATGATTTTTATGAAACCCATTTTATTCTTTGGGTTATGATAAATGTTATAAGTTTATTTTGTGGCACAAGTAAGAATGATTTCATTATGAGATGGGTGGGACCTATATCTCCCTCCAATGCATTGGGTAAAGATTTATATCTCATGAGATAGAAAAGTATGGAATGGTATGTTAATCCAGTTCAGTGTTACAGGACTGAAACGTGGAGTGAACTCGATTAAGAAGTGGACTTTGTCCACTAAGATGGTCTTGGAAGCAATGCCTTGGCTACTGTAGAAATCATAACATGTGCTGAATGGTTGACACAATTACATGTTTTTTTCCAATTATATTTTATCATGATTGATTTTACATTATGATATATGCCTTACGTACTTCCATGATTTATTTCATTGCTCGTGATTTAGATGATTAGATTTTATGTTCAAGTTTTTGAATTCAAATGTTTATGGATTGTTTTATGTTCTCTATGTTTACCCTTACTGGGCATTTGATATCACCCATTTTATGTTTTCATTTCCCCAAGATATAAAGAATATTTTTAGGTAAGAAAAAAAAAGTGAAGATCTTTATGGGAGATGTTGAAGATCTTTCACCATGATTAGAAGATTATATTCCGAGTTTACAAAGACACTAAACTATTACGGTCCTTGTGTGTCTGTTTTTGTTATGTACTAAGTATTACACAAAAGTAATGTAATTTCCATGTATGTCAAGCTTCGGGTCTCTACACAAGTATACCCATTTTTTCACTAAAACGGGTCTTCATCCATAAATGTTAGTCACAAAAATCATATATATACTAAAGCAACAACATAATCAGTTAAATTAATAAATTCCAAAAAGATATATCGTAATACCATGAAACATATATATATCATAGAATAGAATATATCATGAACCGAAAACCCAAATCATGGAATTTAATTAATTAACTACTATGAATCACAACAACATGTCTATATATGGAATGTGGTACAACATGCTTGTCCAGGATGCATGAATGCGCCCTAACACTCAAAATCATAAATCAGTATCATGTTCATCATTAAAGGTGAATTTAAAAAGTTGTAATATAAATGCATGATTTTATAATTTATATAAATTTGAAGGTCCAATATGAAGTGATGTCTATACGCATTCATAGATCCCCTACCAAAATCCAAATCGTCTAATTAGCTATATAACCTATCCTAGCATAAGGAAATGAAAAAAATTAGTGAGTCGTTGTTCTCTAATACCATTTTGTAAAATCCCAATACAAACCTCCACATTGGAGTCCGAATTCCACATGAACTCATGTCCACCTTGTTTCCGACGCTTTCAACGGGGCGCGCGCCCGTCCGTCCGTGGGGGAGGACGCGCGGCGCTTCTGTTGCCCTGCATTCCCGCTTTCCAAAGGCGGGCGGCATTCGCTCCTTATTCAGGGATGTATGCTCCTTGATCGAAACAGGGTGATGGGATGTCGGTTCTTCCTCCTGTGGATTCCTCCTCATAACTCGTCACCTAGTCTGGGTCTCCCTTATAGATTTAATACGTAGTTCGTGAAACCCTTCCCAGTGCCATGTTTCCATGGACGCCGGTTAATTACACTGCTTCTGTCGAGACATTCCAAAGGGTCCAGTCAGGGTAGCAACCTTCAGTAAGGGGAGTAGTCACATTGAGGCATCAGTAGCATGTCTAGATGCTGGGGTACCTGGCATGTCTGTCTGTTTATCCTTGACCACAAGGCTTCTCGAGGGCGTGGAAGCCCGAGGCATCCCACATCGAGCGCGGGGAATTATATGTCGTAGACACATATCTGAGGTTTTCCTTAGCTTCTTGTGCTCAACACAGGGTATGCCGCAAGTTTAACGTCCAGCAGAGACGGATCGACCCAACCAGAGAATTAGCTAGGATAGATCAGATTGAAGGATCCTCCTTGAAGGGATATCGACATCGGGGCCAGCCCGTGGGCGACAGTGAAGAAGAGCATACCGACATGGTCTCACCAGGATAAGACGGTCCGGGCGAGAATCGAAACGGGTGGTAGGTTGACGAATGGAGTGGAAGGTGGGTGAAGTGGGACCATCGCAGGGGCGACAGTGAAGTTGGGCTTGAGCCTTGATGAGGCTTCCTACTTATCCCCGTGGCAGGGAATCAAAGTCCGCGTAGTTCGGGATAGTCACAACGGCTTGCCGTCGGGCTGGAATTGCAGTTTAACGTCATTCTAGACGTAGGTAGAACACGACGTGAATTGGATGATGGGTGGGCTTGAACCTCGTGGAGGCTTCCTACGTACCATGCCTTGACATGGATCAAAGACCTCGTAGTTCCGGGGGAATGCGCAGTTTAACGTCATGCTAGACGGGAATGAGACCTGACGTGGAAGAATGACGGGTGGGCTTGAACCTCGTGGAGGCTTCCTACGTACCATGCCTTGACATGGATCAAAGACCTCGTAGTTCCGGAGGGATGCGCAGTTTAACGTCATGCTGGACGGGAATGAGACCCGACGTGGAAGAACGATGGGTGGGCTTGAACCTCGTGGAGGCTTCCTACGTACCATGCCTTGACATGGATCAAAGACCTCGTAGTTCCGGAAATATTCGGGGTCAGGGTCGGTGCTCACTCTAAGCCCACGTGAGTCATGCTCGGTGTGAGAAACAAGAGGTTGCAAGGACCTGACGATCACGTCGTGACGGGTGCATCCGTGAGAAGCGAAGAGGGGCTTACGCGTTGAGCGGCCCATGGTGTTGGGACTTACTCCAGGATGGAGGCCCATGGCGCGACAAAGCACGGGAAAGGTGGACCTTGGTCCGATGATGGGAGGTGCCTCGTTCCCTATCACGCCCTCCACTGACCTTGGTAGTGGGGAAGTATGGAGATGCAGAGGTGCAGCCATCCGTTGAGGGGGCTAGGGTCGTCCTTCTCTTACGAACATACGCCACTCCGACAAGGAGGATCTCATTCCATGTGAGGAAGAGTTCCATTCCCGTGGAGAAGAGTGGTGTAAAAAATGTTCCAGTTGGGGGGACCCTTCGCGAGGGGCACGAGGTCGGATCACAGTTTAACGTCATGTGTTAAGGACGTGGTGCTTGGCAGTTTAACGTCCTGCAGCTCGGACGAGGTGGGTTCACTCCACACCCCTAGGACTTACATAACCGGTACCCTCTGGTCCTTGGGGAAAGGAAGGTACCGGTAAGGCCATGGTAAAGGGGGGTCGTGGGACGAACCATCAAGGGGTCCACGTTAGCGTGGCTATGCGAAGAAGCAATAGTCGTTAGCGTGCCTATGCGAAGAAGCATTAGGCGAAGCAACGCTACGGGTGGTATTGTCCATGGGACTTTGAAATCACATTGTGCAAACCTGGAGGGCCGCACGGGAAGGGGAATCGCTAAGAAAAGGAGTATGTTATGCGAAGTGGAGTGCCTTGGCCTTAGCATGGGGCGTAGGGGTGAGTGGAAGGTGCTTCGCGAAGTGGAACAGTGTTCGCGGAGCACTGCCTCGCGAGGAAGGGGTGCCTCGCGAAGCAGGGTCCTGCGGAGCAGTGCGATTCGCGATGCATAGTGATCCTGCCTTGGCATAGGGATCACTAGCATGGGTTGGGTGTTTCGCGAAGCATAAACGCTCTGCGGCTGCCCGGGTTCCCTTGGGAATCCCCTTCCTTCGTGAACTCCCTTGAGCTTCTCGAAGGACATCCCTCTCGGAAGAGGGGATCAAAATGAGACAAAGCAGAGTGGTCTCGCGAAGTAGAAATACCTCGCGGAGCTCATGATTCCCGGGGCATAGAGTGCTTCGCGATTCGGGAGAGGAGAAGCCGAAAGGTCGGATTGTCCGTCCTCGGGACTCAGGGGGGAGTCCAGTATTTATAGGGAAGGGGCTCCGCGAATCAGGGCTCGCGCGCCGCCTCCGGTGCTTCACGGCGCGCTCGCGAACGTCAACGTCGTCCGCGGAGCATTACCGCCTCTGGAGCTTCGCGGCGGCTCACGAACGTCAAATGGGTTCGCGGAGGATTACCGTCTCTGGTGCTTCGCGACGGCACGCAAACGTCAAAGGCTTCGCGGAGGATTACCGCCTCAGGAGCTTCGCGGCAGCTCGCGAACGTCAAATGGGTTCGCGGAGCATTACCGCCTCCGGAGCTTCGCGAGGCCACGAGGGTCGGGGCGCTTCACGTTGGTGTTTCGCGGCGGGGCATCGCGGATGGGCTTCGCAGCTGTGCTTCGCGAGGCAGCCCGCCAGCGGTCTTTTTCCTTCCTTTCTTTCGGGCCATATTATTGGCGCCAACAAATGCCCCCCCCCCCCTCTGACTTGGAGCCGCGGAGGGCGAAGGGTCGAAGTCTGAGGGAAAATCGCCAAAATTGTCGGCGGTTCACGAGGCCGCATCGCGAAGGGGGCCCCACGATGCTCGTCGGGGCCGCGGATCCGGACGCGCCGCGATGCTTCGCGCGGGTGAGGCGCGCCGCGATGCTCCGGGGTCGCCACCTATAAATAGGAGGTCCGCCCTTTTTTGTCTTAACGTGCCTTCCTTGTCTTTTTGTGCTCTCGATTTTGCGAAGCTCCGCGTACTCCGCGACAGCACTCCACGAATCGAGCTTCGCGGCGAACCGCGGGTCTCTGACTCTGTGTCCGCGCCAAGCGAACCTCTATTTGTCGGCCTTGGCCGGACTTCGCGGCTTGGTCTCACGACCGATCTTCGCGATCCGGCTTCGCGATCGAGCTTCGCGGTCGAGCTTCGCGATCCATCTGAATGAATCCTTTTCTGAGGGCAGAGTTAAAATGGCCCATCAAGAAGCTGTCTTGCGGGTCCTTGCAGATGATGCTCGTCGAGATGAGATGGCCAACCGTCCAGGCTTGGGGGAGATGATCTGGAGCCACTCGGACCACACTTCTATGAAGGATCTGCTCTCGGAGGGTCAGAAAGATTATCCGCAGTGCAAGAAACTTCTGTTGTACGGATTTGGGCTGAGGGATGACGTCTTCATCCCTGAGGCGAGTAGGGATGAACCATCTTGCTGGTTCAGGAGCACACCGTGCCAGCACCAATGGTTCAGGGCGGCCGATGGTCACGCGCGGGAGGACTTCACACCTGTTACGCTGACTGTCTCTACAACCATGTGAACGACATCGACGGGAAGCCATTGTTGTCAGAGACTTCCCCTCCCCTCTACCGTACCTTGCTGAAGTCAGCCTTGCAAGATTCGAAGAAGGGGTGGTCCGATGAGTGGGACCTGCGCCAGGGCGGCAACGTTACTGATGACTGGGCCTGGGCCTACTGGGTAGGCACCTCATGCGAGGAGTTCGGGGCCGAGTTGAGGAGAGTGGGGTTGTATGAGGTGGCATGGGCCTCCCAATTCCACATTTACCAACCGAAGCAGCTAATGCCAGAGTTGCTGAGTAGATGGTAATCTAGGACCAACACTTTTCACCTGCATCACGGGGAGGTGGGAATCAGCCTGTGGGATGTCCACCAGATTTCCGGGGTCCCAATCTTGGGGGCCATGTATGATGAGTTCCTCCCCGTTGCCAGCGCGTGGGGGGATGCGGAGCAAATGTCGCGTCTGGCATCGGCGCTGATGGCGCTTGTCCCTGGAGAGGAAAAGGAGGCAGTGAGGGACGTCCACTTCAGGAGGTGGTTCAAATGCTTCCTGAATTTCCCAGAGAATCGAGAGTTCCCTCTGAGGCCTCGAACTTGTCCAAGGGCAGCCCAACGGGGCAAAGGGAACTCGTATTGGTGGGTCTTGGAGGACAGCCAATGGAGAACTTGGGGTTTTAGTGTCAGCACTGAACAAAAGCCAATAGTCAGGCTGGAGGCGTTCATCGCGGCTCTCATTTGTGGTTGGATCCTACCGGTGAGAGATACAAGCTTGGGGGTACGACCCAGCTCGTTTATCATGGCGTTGATGTTGGCCATGGGGCAGCGGATCAACCTGGGGATCCCGATGCTCACCAAACTGTACAGAATGTTGCGGCATATTAGCGAGGGCAAGAAGCCGTCAAGGATATGCGGGCCCTTCCACCTCCTGTATGGGTGGATCGCAGCGCATATCAGGGGGATTTACGAATATCCAAACCCCATTTCTCCGCTGGGATCAAACTTTCACCCCTCCATCCTGAACGCGGTCAGGAGCTTCCTGTTCAAACTGGTCGTTCCGATGGTGCTGAATAGGGTGTGTAGGGCGGATGAGTTCAACATTCATCCCTTCCCATTGCCGACGGGGAGGCTTACTGATGACGGACGGGGAACAGAAGAACATCGAGCTTACCTCCTGGCCTTCCGAGGTGGAGTTTTGGTGGCACGAATAGATCGTGATCCGCTCTGTGAACCGTACACTCCATATCGGTTTGCGAGGCAGTTTTGGTGCCTCCAGCAGCTGAACCCGCAGGTATACTGGGAGGTGTGTCACGAGGAGCACCCGTGTGTGATGAGGCAGCTGTGGCTCATGTTCACACGTGAAGATGGAAAGATACAGATTGCATTGCCTCCATCCACCGCTGCCTTCGGATTAGTGAAGGAGTACGCCATTAGTTGGGAGGCCGCTTATCCGGGGGAGATGCTGAAGCAACCAACGATGCGGGTTAGTGACGGTGGGCCTCCTCTATCTCGAGGTCGGGGTCGGAGGGCAGCTAGGGCCGCTCGCGGTAGCGGGGCTGCCATGGCGGCGAGACCCACACCGGCCGAGGATATGGCAGCAGTGGTGGATCCGGTGATTCCGGGAGAGCAGGGTCATCCGGAGGGGCGGCCACCGAGGGGATTCCGTAGGATATCCACTCAGGCTCCGGGGAAGCGCCTGTGTCACATTGACATGGCAGAGGACGCTGTCTTCCCGGAAGCTTGGGACATTTGGGATGTCAACCGGAAATTCCTCAGCCCATTTGTGATATGGGCCCACCTGAATCGCCTCGGGATGGAATTACCGGGTATAGGCCCAGTTCTGGCTGGATTCATGGCGTCTCCGACGGAGGCAGAACAGTACCTGGAAGAGCTGGAGGATTACGTCCACTCCAGTGGTGTCCCTCGCCCAATGACAGACCGGGTGAGGGTACTGTTGAATCAGACGGTCCCCCCACAATTATCGGCTGCCGATCTGAGGGGGCGCTTCCCTTTGCCGGAGGAATCAGAGGGATCCTCTCGGGAGGATGAGGCTGGACGAGGGAGCCCGCTGGAGGAGGGCGAGGTCAGAGACCGAGGCTCAGAATCCGACGATTTCGCGGAGGCTCTCGAGGTATCATTCCGAACTTCTCCCCTTACGATCTTTTTTTGGATCCTTATGGACTTCTCACCAATGTTTGAGCCATGCAGGAGGAACTTGTTCGTAGGCCTCGTTCTCGCTCCTTGGCGGGTGATGATGCGGGACCTTCAGAACCCGCGCCTATGGCTGCGTCGAGTTCGGCGTCCGGTGGGACCAGGGGGTCCGAGGTGGCTCCTCTGGAATCCCCAGACCTTCCAATAGTATACGGGGGGCCTCTCCTCGGGGTCCCATTAGTACCGGCTCAGGAGCAGCGGTCGGAGGTCGACCTTCGTAAGTCTCCTCCACCGGTCTCCTCGTTGTCACATGTAGGCCGTGCCAACTAACGTCTATGTCCCTCTTTGTCACGCAGTTCTTCGACTGGTGTGGGCTGTTGCGGCAAGGCTGGTCGGGATGTCTGGTGGCATCCCTCCTAGGGGCATTCCAGTGATGGTGGCAATAATCCCTCCATCTCCTCACGCTGCGACGCAGATCATCACTGGCGGGTCCACCAGCAGGGCCGTACCTGAAATCATTGAGGTGGACTCCGAGGAAGAGGATCAAACGGTCGGTCCCAGCTCTGTCGCGCCTGCTTCGGCACCAGGTGTCACACTGGATTCGACACCGGATGTTGATCCTGCCGAGGATTTCCTACGGGCGTATCCCACGTATGAGCCTGCCAATCGCGCAGACTGGGATGAAACGGCCTCTGACGAGGAAGACAACAGCATAGTTCTCCGCCGGTCGTGGAAGCTGATCGCACGCTTTATCAAGGACACTCCTCAAGCACAATGGCTAGCCGAAATGGATAGGCTTCGCTCGCGATTGCGCGAACTGTGCGCTGGGGGAGTGGATTCCCAACATCCTCATGCACTAATCCGAGATCTTATGGCTGAGAAGATCTGGGAGCATGATCGTGGACTCAGCGTGGGCTGGCAGCGGAGGAAGGAGACCAGCATCAAGAAGTTCCAGGAGGCTGAAGGAGAGGTTCAACGGATGCAGACCCGGGCAGACGAGCTTTCAGCCTCTCGTGATGCACAAACTGAGCTGGTCTCACGGTTGAAGGCCCATCTGGTGGAGGAAAAGGAGCACATGAGGTAGACCTCTGAAAAGATGGCTGTCGTTCAAGCTGATGTGGAGAGGGCCAAAGCCAGGACTGACGAACTACGCCCCGCCGCTGCGGAGGAGGAGCGAGACCTAGTTCAGCGGCAGCAAGCCTTGGATGCCGCAAGTCAACGGGTGGCGGAGATGCAATGCTTTTTTGACGGGGTCAACCCATCCATGGGGGAAGTCAACCCCCGAGTATTGTAAGAAACCCAAAACCCTTTTATTGGTACTTTCGTGCTTCCAAATTTTACCTTTGTTTTGAATGTCGTAGCACACACGATTTCCACTATTGAATTGTTTTGTCACATCCCTACAATGTTTGTGGGACGTTTGACGACAATTCCCCAAGCCATTCCAGGTTCCCGAAAGATGGGGAAGGCTTGATCGGAGGAGGAACTTCCAGGATAGCCGAATTACCGTTTCTTCGACGTGCTCCTATGCATGAACGGGGAAACTCCAGGGGCGTTGAAATCGGTCCAAACAGATGAAAATGGGAAGTGTGAATCACGATACCCAAGATTCAGAACACGGTGGGGATGTCGTGACAATAAGGGAAAATAGTTAACCGTGGAGGAGAAACGGTACCCTTACCGCATTAGCCCGAAATGGGGACAACAAATGAGCATTGACCGCTGAACATATTCGAAACGCGGAATTTTATCAATTTGTTGTCGATCAATTCTTCGGGACGTTGGCCCGTAACGGTAGGAGAGCCCTTGGGCGTAGTATCCAGGCCATTATTGGGGGTCCCTCCAAACATGACCAGTCTTCCGGAACGTTGGCCCAGGACGGTAGGTGAGCCGATGCGGCATGAGACCAGGCCGTTAGGGGGTTCTTTTTGACAGGAAAGAGGATGAGGGTCCGAATAAGGGGCATGAAAAGCGTGGAATATGGGGTGATGGAATGTCCGAACAGAATCCAACACTTAGGTAGTTACACCACCGTGGTGGGAGTACGTGTGATAGGTGCATCGGTTTGACCGTGGATCATTCCTTATTTTAGACAGGGCCTCTCTGGCAAGGGGATCCGTCACTTCTCAGTGGGATCTTGGGGCATCCTGAACATGTTCAGGGCAGAACCGCAGTTTATTTTCATGCGTTGAGGACATATAGACTTTTGTAGTTTAACGTCCTACGATAGGACGTGGAATAAGAGGGAAGGAAGGGTGTGGCGCGGTAGTAATGAAACCGACGCGAATGAGGACTTGGAGTCCAAATCACACCACATACCCCCGGAGGATACTATTCAGGTCGAGGGACCAAGAGTGAGGACTGGGCTGGGCCCGAAGCAAAGTGGCCGTGCATTCCTACGTACCCCATGAGGATGGGGATCAAGACATACGTAGTTCTGAAAGCGCATTTTAACGTCATGCAGGACGGTGAGCAGCCCGACCGTGTTGGTACACATCCTGCCAAAACTACTAAGCCCACGTGAGTCGTGCTCGGTGTGGGAAACAAGCAGTAGTGGGGGGAATTTCCCAACACAGAGAGGGGCTAGTTAGGGCAAAGGGACGCTCAATGAATCCAAGCCTAGTGACACTAACACGATCTTGAGGCGCACCTAGATGCGCGAAGAGAAAGAGCCAAGTATGATGGAATTCCACTTGAACGTGGGGAAGTGGAAATGTGTGAATCATGATGCTCGAGATTCAGATCACAATGATGGCGGCGTGACGACGGAGGGTAACTGCTGACCGTATTCGCAACGCAGTACCCTGTCGCGTTATCCTAGAATGGGGACAGACAAAT
Organism: Viscum album; assembly: GCA_963277665.1. NCBI lineage: Eukaryota > Viridiplantae > Streptophyta > Magnoliopsida > Santalales > Viscaceae > Viscum > Viscum album. The sequence continues at coordinate 999,550,638 of OY728151.1, read as the reverse complement.
GAGGGTCGACCGTTGACCATGTTCGAAACACGGGACCCTATCACAGATGTTGTCAGATATCCGTAGGGACATTTGCCCGAAACGATTGAAGGGCCCTTAGGTCCAGCATTCATGGAGGGCCCTTAATCCAAGTATCCATGTCGTCCGAGGGTCCTTTGGATGTGGAAGACGATGAGGATCCAAATAGCGGGCTCACGAAGCATGGTCATGGGACAAGGGGAATGTCCCCATGAAAATCCCACACTTCAGGCTCTTTGTCGAAACACATCTGAATACGACAACGAAACGTATTAGAGAGAGGGAGCAGATTCCTTTCCCTTGGGGGGGATCTTAGTTTAGGGTCGTAGAATTCGGACCATGGGTGAGAGGAAACATAAGAGGCCCATGGTGGAGTAACTCAAACACCTGGCGTGAACGGGAATAGGAGGTGTATACGGCGTGGTGAACAACTCGACGTGAATGGGGGCACAACCCCATATCACACCGCGCAACCTCCTCGGGAGAGGTTCTTGGTCAAGGGACCGAAAGGGAAAGTTAGGCTGGGCCCACAGGGAAGTGCTCGGGCCCTCCTACGTATCTCATAAGGATGAGAATCAATCCATACGTAGTTCTGAAGGGTGCCTTTGACCATAAATGGGTAAAGGGAGCAGGGGACGCATGGCGTCAAGACCCGACGTGAAGGAGGACCTAAGCCTTACTTACCATGCATTCTATGGGGGAATGCTCGAGTCGAGGGACCGAACACAAAGGTTAGGCTGGGCCCACGGGGAAGTGCTCGGGCGCTCCTACGTATCTCATAAGGATAAGAATCAAGCCATACGTAGTTCTGGAAATGACTTGGTAGGATTCCAGTGCCAGGGGAAAGGGGAGTGCGGGCGTGGCCCTTGCACTAAAAGAAGCAGAATTTGATGTATCTTGTTTGTTCTTTAGGATGAATGGTTTTTTTGTGAAGCGACAGGCCTAGAATAATAGGCCGTGATGTCGCCACAAGGATCAAGCCGCGATGGGCGTTGAAAAATGGCATGGCGCGTGGCCAGTACCCAATGTGATGTCCTCTACAACGAGGTTACCATAATGCAGTGCCGTTTTTCGTCGTGCAGCCAGGACGATAATGTCACAGTTTAGGGTCGTATGATAGGACCAAGCATGCATTTTATCGTCATGCAGCGTAGACGTAGTAGAGACGATTCTAGGCGGGAAATGTGTGCAGTTTTATAAAACACAATTGACATAGACATGATCCCACCTCAAATTGTACGCCATCCGGAGAGGGAAACCTTAGGCCAAGGGGCCTATACAGAGGTGAAACAGGGAGAGAGACTGGCTTCTTGAATGGGTTGTACCCGGAGACAGGGCGTCTGGGCGGTACTACGTATCCCACTATGATGAGAATCAAGTTGAACGTAGTCCCGAATGGGTCTTAGTTTTATGGTCTTAGAGCTCGGACCATGGGAGCCCCATCGGAGGCCAGATTGCAGCTTTGTCCCCCTAGCATGCAAAGGTGCACTGAGGGATAGCGCCAAAAGTGTCGAGATTCCACCTGGACGTAATGGGGTGGAAAATGATGTGAATCATGCAACCAACATTCAAGGACTGAAGGGGCTGGCGTGACGACAGAGGATTACTGCTGGCCAGGTTCGTAACACAGCATCCTGTCGCGTTAGCCTGAAATGAGGACTAACAAACGAGCATCGACCGCTGACCATGTTCGCAACGTGGGATTTTATCGATTTGTTGTCCAAAACCCTCGGGGGCGTTGGCCCATATCGGTAGGAGAGCCCTTGGGCGTAGTATCCATGCTGTTCTTGGGGATCCCTCTGGGTGTGAAAGATGATGGAAGTCCGAATAGAGGGGAACACGAAGCTTGACAAGTGGAAGGAACTTGATCAAGTTGAATCTGACACTCTTGGTCCTAGACTAGAGTGCTCTTAATACATGGGTGAACCACTGCAAGGAGTCAATGGACTCAACATTGAGGGTGATCGAGAGATGGCAGGTTCCCGGGGGAAGGGGCACGGTGCCCAAAACCTTGTATCATACCTACACCTCCCCCTCCTGGAGAGGGATAGGCCAATTGGCCTAGGTGACCGGGAGATCAGGAGATCACTAAGAGGTGGGGCTGGACCCGAATCCTGGACATTCAGGTGGTCCTACGTATCCCATGAGGATGGGAATCAAGCTACACGTAGTTCTAAAGGGTTCCTTTTAATGTCATGCAGGACAAAGAATAGGAGGACCAACTATCAGAATGGGGTGCGCGTGGTGCAGCTATTGCTAACCTGACGTGAATGAGGACGTAATCCTACACTACGCCACGCGGTCCAGTGGTCGGGGTCCCAATGGTAGGACCCGAGAGAGGTGAACATGCTGAACTCAAGATGGACCCAAAGACAAGGGGTCTTGAACGTAGTTCCAGATGAGATTCTTAGTTTATGGTCTTAGAGCTCGGACCATGGATGGTGACAACCCCCGAGTAAGCACTGATGTCAACCCAATCCCTAAGCCCACGTGAGATAAACTCGGTGTGGTAAACAAGGGGGGTATCCTCATCGCAATACATGGGGCGTCCATAAAAGGGGAGTTGACGGAGAGTTTCGAAGGACACCTTTGATGCAGCTTGTTCTCCCAACGTGCAGACGTGCACGGAGGAAAAGTACCAAGAATCCTGAGACTCTACTTGGACATGATGAAGTGACGAAGGGTGTGAATTGTGTACCCGACATTTGGGCTTAATGGGTTGACGTGGCGATAGAGGAAAACTGTTAACCATGATGGAAACACAGCGTCTGTATCGCGTTATCCTGAGGTGGGAACAACAAACGAGCATCGACCGCTGACAATATTCGCAACGCGGGATTTTATCGATTTGTTGTCCGAAACCCTGGGGGGCGTTGGCCCGTATCGGTAGGAGAGCCCTTGTGCTTTGTATCCAGGCCGTTCTTGGGGGTCCCTCCGGGTGTGAAAGATGATGAAAGCCCTGATGTGGGGATACGCAAAGCCTGGAAAGCGGGTGCGGACTTGTCCGAGTAATGCTTGGAATTCCAGGTAATAAACCAGAGTACTCTTAAGCACATTGGTGAACCACCGAAAAAGGGATCGACGAAACAACTCAGTAGGGGGGGAGCATGGAGTGGTCATTACGAGACCGTCGTGAATGAGGACATAATCCCACACCACACCATATGATCCTCTCATAGAGGAAGGATAAGCCAAGGGGCCATGATGGGATGAGGATTCCCGAGAGATGGGGCTGGACCCGAATCTTGGACATTCAGGCGGTCCTACGTATCCCATGAGGATGGGAATCAAGCCACACGTAGTTCTGAAGGTGTAGTTTAACGTCATACAGGACGAGAAAGGGAGTAATATACCACTAAACAAGGGAGGTGTACGGTATGGCGAGGAAGCCGATGCGAATGAGGGCATAGTCCCACACCACACCATATACTCCTATAAGAGGGGACCTGGGTCGTGGACTAGAAAGGCCAAGGGGCCTAAGGTCAGGCATCAGTCAGGAAGGCCTGACTGGTTTGCAGTTTAACGTCTAACATGAGGACGAGGGTCGGGGACCCGAGAAGGCCAAGGGGCCTGAGGCTGGGCATCGTAAAGGGAGGGCGTACGACATGGTACGTGATCCCGACGTGAATGAGGACATAGTCCCACATCACACTGTACACCCTTATGAGGAATCCTGGGCCATGGGCCCGATCGCTAGCACCACCTGGGGGAAGTTTGTCACCTCGGGATGGGGCAGAATGAATCACTGTTCTTGATTCCTGGGACATCTCGGGGTGGACCCGAAAATCCAGGACACTGTTGACCATGTTCGAAACACAGCGTTCCTATGGTGACCCATATGGGGGCAACAAATGAGCATCGACCGCTGACCAAATTCGTGAAGCGGGACTTGTATCAGCTTGTTGCTCAAAAACCCTCGGGGCGTTGGCCCGTATCGGTAGGAGAGCCCTTGGGCATTGTATCCAGGCCGTTCTTGGGGGACCCTCTCAGTGCGAAAAATGACAGAATCCCAGTCAAGGAGTGGGTGAAGCATAGTTGTATCCATCCACGAAAGGGGAAAACACCTCCAGGGGGAATGTGCAGCCGGGTCGAGGATTGCTCGATGTGGGTCGGGGAAAAAGTGTGCACCCTCCCATGTCTTGACCCGAGGGGAAGATTTTGGCTTTTGGGCTGGGCCAACGGACGAAGTGTCTAGGCGTTCCTACATATCTCATAAGGATGAGAATCAAGCCATACGTAGTTCTTGAAGGCCATGCAGTTTAGCGTCATGCGGTGAGGACGTGGTGGGATAGAAGAACAGGAGTGGGCGCATGGTGCGACCCTTCCCATATTTGTGCGATTGGGGTTGCATAAGCGGGGCCAAGAAAGCCTACTCCCTGCTACACAAAGATCCTCCAAGAAAACTATTCCTAGGGGGGATAGTGGAAGGGAAAAGATTGGGGTTGGGCTCAAGACGAGGTGTCCGAGCATTCCTATGTATCTCATAAGGATGAGAATCAAGCCACACATAGTTCTAGAAGTGCAGTTTAACGTCATGCGGGACGATGAGAAGCACCTCATTTGGTGATATGTACGGTACGACAAGTAATCCGACATGAATGAGGACGTAGTCCTACACCATACCGTACAATCCCGCAAGAGGGTAAGTCGGGGAAAAAACAGGGGGCGTGATGCCGAGCCGCGGTCAAGGAGACCTGACCAGCTTGCTGTTTAACGTCTCACAGTGAAGAAGGGGTCGGGGGCCTGATGAGGCCAAGGGGCCTGAGGCCGAGCCTTGGTCAGGAAGGCCCGACTGGCTTGCAGTTTAACGTCTTGCAGTAAGGATGGGGCCGAGGGCCCGAGGAGGCCAAGGGGCCTGAGGCCGAGCCTCGTAAAGGGGGGGGGCGTACGACATGGTACATGATCCCGACGTAAATGAGGACGTAGTCATACACCACACCATACACCCCAGGTAAGAGATTGGGCGGAGAGGTCCGAGAAGGCTAGGGGGCCTAAGGTCAAGTATCGGTCAAGAAGGCCTGACTGGTTTGCAGTTTAACGTCTTACATGAGGACGAGGGTCGGGGACCCGAAAAGGCCAAAGGGGCCTGAGGCTGAGCCTCGGTCGGGAAGGCCTGACCAGCATGCAGTTTAATGTCTCGCGGGACGAAGAAGCAATTTATGGTCGTGCAGGACTTTACGGTTTAGAGTCATGTTGGACTATAGTGTCCAGTTTAAGGTCATGCGGGACCGTTTCACAGTTTATCGTCTTGCTGGACGAAGGTGAAGTTTAAGGTCGTGCGGGACCATTTTGCAGTTTAAGGTCGTACAGGACCTTCACGCAGTTTAGGGTCGTGCTGGACCTCCCTTTTTTTTTGCCCTAAGCAAAGTACCGCTTGAGGAACTTGGTATTGGTGGGGGGGGAGGTTATACGCTCTCCATCTGTGGTCACCAAGGAGTATGCTCCATTGGGGTAAACCTTATGGATGATATAAGTCCCTTCCCATTTGGGTTCTAACTTGGGCGGTTTCCTACCAGGAATCATTGGCGCTCGAAGGGCCAGTACCAGGTCACCCTGTAGAAAGGAGCGGAGATGAACCTTCTTGTCAAAGGCTCTCGCTATCTTGTTCTGATGCCTTTCCAGATTGTGCAGGGCACGAAGCCGGTTCTCGTCCAGTGCCTCTAATTCAGCTAGACGGATCTCGGCTACCTCATCTGATGTCTGGTGATCATAAACTGCAGTGCGTAGTGACGGCAGCTGGATCTCAATGGGTAGGATGGCCTCGGCTCCATACACCATGGAATATGGGGTCACCTGGGTAGAGTTGCGAGTCGTCGTCCGGTAAGCCCAGAGGGCGTTGGGGAGCTTGTCCGACCAACTCTTCTTGTTCTGACCAACCATCTTCTGCAGAATGTTAGAGAGGGTCTTGTTGAACGCCTCGATCTGTCCATTCGCCTGCGCGTGGTAGCGGGAGGTATGGTTTGACCGGATGTCGTACTTAGCGTACAATTTCTTCAATTCAACTGCTCTAATGTTGGTGCCATTATCGGTGAGGACGGCGTGAGGGACTCCAAACCGGTGGATAATGTTGGAGCTCACAAAGTCAACGATGGAACGAGCCTTGACCTCTTTGAGCGGAACTACTTCTGCCCACTTGGAGAATAAATCTTTAGCTGTCAGGATGAACCTACACTGGCGGACTGTTTGTAGTGGATACGGTCCCACTACATCAAGTCCCCATACCGCAAATGGCCAAGAGTACTTGGTGGGGTGGAGGGGCTCCGGTGGCCGATGCAAGAATTTGGCGTGTACTTGGCACGCGTGGCATCTCTTGGCGTATCCAATACAATCGTGGATCATAGAGGGCCAAAAGTCCCCAATCCTCCGGATTTGATGGGACAGTTTCGGCCCAGCTTGATGGGTGCCACAGGAACCGGCATGAACCTCTTGCATAACTTGAGGTATCTCCCCTCCTTGGAGGCAACGGAGGAGGAAACCATCGAAACTCCGCTTATAAAGGATCTGTTCCAGACTGGGGCAGCTCCGGAGGGTAAATTGTAGCGTGCGGCGTCGGATTCGCTCGCGTTCGGCCCGGTCGTCCGGGAGCTGACCATTTTGGAGATACTCGACAAAAGGTGCTCTCCAGTCGGGGGTGGTTTCAACCACTATGTCTGACGAACCCGGGACTCCTGATTCGGAGGGTCCGATGGTGAGATGACTTACCCGCAGGCTATCACGGTCCTCTTGGGTGACGGGGGCAATGACTCTCTGGTGGGCCACGTGTATGACCAAATCATCTTGCTCAGGTTCTGCGAGTGACGCGGCTAAGCCAGCCAGGGCGTCCTCTTGGCCGTTCTGCGACCGTGGGACATGGGTAACCTCCGGTCGAGAAGAGAACTGGGCCATTAGGAGGAGGGTGTACTCCAGCAATGGTGGAAGCTCTGGCTTCCTGACGACGTAGTCGCCATTAACCTGCTTGATTACTAGCTCGGAATCTCCCTTAACATGTAGATGGGGAACATGGATCTCAAGGGCCAACTCGAGGCCGGTGATGAGAGCCTGGTACTCTGCCTCATTGTTCGTACAACCTTCTGACAACAGGAACAAGTATGGTAGGACGGCTTGCGCCGGGGTAATGAAGACAACACCCAGGCCCACGCTGTTGAGCTTGGGGTCGTTGAGCCTTCTACCGGTGGGGATCCAGGAGGCGCCGTCGAAATGCATTTGCCAACACGGGGCAGCATGATCGACTGAGAGGATCATCTCATCAGGGAAATCCAGGACCAGGGATTGATCCGCGGAGGTTGGATGGGCAGCTAAAAAGTCTGCCAACGCCTGTTCCTTAATGGCCTTCTGAGGTATAAACCTGATGTCAAACTGATGAAGAATCACCGCCCACAGTGCTAGTCGGCCAGTCAGCATGGGACGGCTCAGGATGTACATCAGTGGGTCTACCCGGGAGACCAATTGCACCTCGTGGTGCTGCAGGTAATGTCGTAACTTCTGCAAGGCGAAGACGAGTGCAAGGCAGCTCTTTTCGATAGGGGAGTATCTGACCTCCGTATCGAGAAGCATGCGGCTGAGATAGTAGAGACTATTCTCAGTACCCTCATTATTCTTCTGGGCGAGCAGCGCACCGAGGGATCTCTCCAGGGCGGTCACGTAAAGGACCAGCGGATTTCCAGAGACTGGTGGCATCAAGACCGGAGGATGGAGCAGATACTGCTTGATTTCTTCGAAGGCGGTCCGACACTCCTCATCCCATTCATAGGTGGCGCCCTTCTTCATGAGCCGGGAAAAGGTCTTACACTAACCGGCCAGATTCGCAATGAATCGGCGTATATAGGTTAAGTGGCCTTGAAGGCCTCGGAGCTCCCAAATGTTGCTCGGGGAAGGCATTTGGCTGATGGCCTTGATCTTCTCCGGGTCCATCTCGATGCCTTGGTATCTGACAACAAAGCCCAGAAACTTCCCAAGGGTGACCCCAAAATCACACTTCAGTGGGTTCATCTTCAGGTGATGAGAACGGAGGAAACCGAACACTTTCTCAAGGTCTCTGAGATGGTCCTGGCACTGGCATGATTTGACTACAAGGTCATCTACCTAGCATTCCACCAATGTCCTGAGGATCGGTTTGAATATGTGATGCATGGCCCTGTGATAAGTGGCACATGCATTTTTCAAGCCGAATGGCATTACCTGGTAGCAAAAGGTACCTTGGGGAGCCCTGAAGGCAGTTGAATCCTCGTCTTCGGGGGCCATCCGGATCGGGTTTTACCCGGAATACCCATCCATGAAGGAGAGGGCTTGGAACCCAGCCGTGGCGTCAATCAACAGCTCCGTCACTGGGAGGAGGAAGTCATACTTTGTGCAGTGGCGATTAAGATCGCGAATGTCGATACAGACTCTGATCTGCCCATTCTTCTTCCTAACAGGCACAATGTTGGCAAGCCACTTGGGGTACTGGACCTCCTTAACGATGTTGGCTTTGATTAGCTTATCAACTTCGCCTTCAACCATGGCACCATGAGAAGGGTGCATCTTCCTGAGAGGCTGCTTAAACCCATGATGTTTTGCCGGGAGGCCCAGACGGTGGACGGCCACTTGGGGATCCAACCCCGGCATCTCATCGTAACTCCAGGCAAACACATCACGGTGCTGTTTGAGGAAGTCCACGTACTGCTGCCGCTCCTCGAGGGACATGGCTGCACTGATCAATGTGGGTCTCGGATCTGCCTCGCTACCAAGGTTCACCTGTACCAGTTCATCAACCGTGGTAGAGACGCCTTCTTCAAAGGCTGGGGGAGCATCCTCCAAGTCTTCCTCCCCACCCGTGGGGGGACTTCCCGCGATGGGGGGGGGGGCTTCTGGGCTATCAAAATCCGAGGGGCAGCTAGTGTCGGCTTGGGCAGCAGCGGTCATCACATCGGGAGACTCGCTTTCCATTGAGACCATAGCAATGAAGGCAGTCGACCCTATCCCATCTGGCCTTCGGCCTAAAGGGCCACGTTTGATGATATCAAAGAAGTGGTGACGTGTCGGCCTGAGTCGGTTAATTCCAGCCCGACGGAAGAGACACGTATGGCGCACCGCCGTTGTCATGAGCTTGACGTCCCGGTACCGTACAGGGGTAGGGGGTTCCGGGATGACTTGAGCCTGGTTGATGTAGGAGTACGAGGTGATTTTCTGTTGTCGCTTGGACACAGGATCATGCCTTCCTTGCGTACCCGAAACAACGAAACATTGTCCCAAGTCGGGGGTCGTGGCCTCCAACCGGTGGATCGGGAGGATGTAGGCGTCATCCATGCTTGCCCAGGGATCACTTGTGATTGGGGCGGGCTCATCCTCGCTTACCAGGATTTGCTTGTCCTTACTTTTGTAATAACCCGCATCCAGATAGCGGGCCTCACAAGAAGCGAAAGGGGATGTGTCTCCTTGGAGCACGCCCACTCGACCGTTGAGTGAGTACTTGAGGCACTGGTGATACGACGAGGGGACCGCTGCATGCAGATGGAGCTATGGCCTACCCATCAATGCGTTGTAAGCGGTGTCCTGAGAAACAACCATGAACTCGGTGCTGGCAATTAAGCCACCGAACTGAGTCTTTAGGCAGATCTTGTCGGCCGGGGTTTTCTCTGTCCTGTCGTACCCCTGGATCCTGAGGTCATAGGGAGTTAAATCACCTTCGGACAGACCCAGCTTTCGCAGCGTCCGGGTCGGAATTAGATTGATTCCAGACCCTGTGTCAGCGAGGCAGCGGCGGACTTCCACACCGTTGAAGTGGCCAGTGATACACAATGGGCGAATGTGCCCCGGTATAGGAGGGTCCTCATCTTCACCGGATAACGAGATAACCGCCTGAAATTCGGCGTTTTCAATCGTCTCAATATGGAAGTCTTCTGCAGCTGCTACTTCCCTCTCGAACTGGATGGGGCTCCTTAGGGCCTCGGTGAGTGCCTCGCGCATTTCAGATGACAGGCGAAGGGCCTCAAGGATGGAGAGCCTCGTCGGGATGCCAGCCAGGTGCTTCAGAACATCGTACTTTCGTGCCAAACGCGAACCTCTGCTTACAGGAGGTCGTTCGGCATTTGGATGCACAGCGGGTCCGACTGGCTGGACCGGCGATTGACTAGTACTGGGTACATCTTGCTTCCTACCAGTAGAAGCCTGAAGAGTAGTCGTCGGGCTATGATCGGACAGCAGAGTCTGACCTGTATCCGGGAAAGACTGGTTGTGATACGAACGAGGTGTCTCCCCCTGATCCAGTAGCACGAATGACGGTGGAGGTAGAGCCGAGGGTGTTGGATGGGTTTGCGCGTGCTGAGATCTGCGCTGAGCCTGCTGACTCATCTCGGTAGCGTGCACGGCTTGGCCATAGGTGCCTGCTGATGTGCCTCGATGACTGGCGCGATTGCGGTTCCTTTGACGTTGACGTCAGCTGGAAATGTTGGGAAGGTCTGCATGGGGTTCCCCCTCGTCGGGAGTCATATAGGGCTTTACCAGCTCCACGGTGTTAACCGAAGCGTACCCTTGGCTATTGCTCGAGGAGTCATCCACCACTGGGCGGATTCTGGGAGGGATCCCCATTTCGGGGGTCATAAAGTCACCGAGAGTGCGGGATGACGACGACACTGGCGGTGCACGTTGCTTCTTCTTGCGTCGCTGCTGCTTCCCCTTTTGGGCAGAGGTTGACTGTGAAGATGATGCGGAGGCACCAGCTACTTCTTCTGAAGGTTCTGACTGCTTCAGGCACGCCCGGATGATACCCTGGGCACGGATGATGGTTTTTTGAGCCATCCAGCCGTCATATTTCTGGGATCCGCGGCTAGGGACCTGCTGCCACTCACCTTCACTGTCGCTGCCGATCTCTGATCCTACAAAGACACCTGCCACTTGCGCTGGTGCTGGGACCAACTTGACTATGTTGTTGTTGACCTGGTCCTGAATCCATTCTCTAAACACATAGCATCGCTTGAGGGTGTGCCCCAGGATCCGATGATAAGGGCAGTAGTTGGGGTGATCGGTGAGATGCGCCTCTTCCGGCCTTTTGCACTCAGGCAGATGCACAATCCCTTGCTCTAGAACACTTCAGAAGTAGCCAGGGACCTGATCTTCGTTGAACGAATAGGTCTGGTACCTTCTCTACAGATAGGGGGCCCTGGGGGCCTGGTCCTGATGAGGGGCCGGAGGAGCCTGCCGAGGAGGCGGCGCCTGATTGTCTCGCCTAGGTGGCGGTGGCGCGTTGCGCTGGGGGACCTGTCGGTTCTGAGGCGGTCTCTTCTGGGCGGGAGCCTGTGCTTGAGGTGGAGGATCTCTACGGGGTTGCGGGGGTGGTGCCGCCGGCAGCAATTCCAGCTGCCTCGTGGCATCTATTTGAGCCACCGCGGCGGGTTCAGCCCTGGCGGTCCTCCTGGCTGGGATCATAGGGGGCAACAAACGTGCCTGACTGGCCTGTTGCAGGGCTTCCTCGAGGTGTTGAGCCTTGTCCGAGAAATCTATGAACCCTCCATGGTAGTTCTGGGTAATCAAGGAGGGTACTAGCTCAGTCTTGACGTTCCCCACACACATCGTCAGTAATTGCTCCTGAGTCAGTGGCATATCGAGGGAATACGTAAGTCCCTTCCACCGGGCGATGAAGTCTGCGACTCGCTCATCAGGCCTTTGCTTGCACTTGAAGAGGTCTGCAATGCTGGTCTTTCACGTGGTGGAGCTGAACTGGTATAAGAACTGCCAGCGAAGATCCTCCCAACCGGTCACCGATCCGATAGGGAGCTGGCTATACCAGACGAATGCCGGACCTTCCAATGTCTGTACGAAACATCGGAGCTTGGCGGCTTCTTGCTGAGCCGGGGTCCCCAGCATGGGGCCACACCTGGAAGAAAAATGAGCCAAGTGCTGGGGCGGGTCCCCTGTCCCATTAAAGGGCGAGAAAGTGGGGTTCCCAAAACCCGGAGGCGCGGTCATATCATCCACCCACGCGGGATAGGGCTTGCCATCCGGTGGGACCGCCACCTGCCGCATTTCCAACGCCTCGAGGCGGGCTGTGAGTGCTGCAATAAGGTCTTCCGGGTGGGGGTCCCTGTCTTGATGGGGATCCCTAACCACAAGTGCATTGCCAGGTTCTTCAACACGGTACATGACTTCGGTCGCTCGTGGTTCAACTGGCTGGACGACCTGCGGGGCGACTGGGGGAACCCGGGTTGGATTCTTCAGATTGTCTCGTCGCTCGGGGGGTTTTGGCGAGACATATCGCGCCCTCTTGCCGTATGTTCCAGCTTCCGCCCTATTTTCGGAAGTAGCATGATCAGGGTGGCCTGGATGCATCTCACCGGGGGGAATTGTTCCTGCCCCTGCTGCCCCGGCCTGGGGTTACCATAGTCGGGTCGTCGCTCTGTGGCGCGTTCAGACAAGAGTTCGTCAACCAGCCTTTTATGCTCAGCAAGCTGCTGGCGTAACGTGGCCTTCTCGGGATCTTCGTCCATTTTCTGCACAGAGGCGGACGGTTCTGAGTGCTTTACTATTCCGACGTTCTCCTTACCCTTGCCAGTGCTTCGACCGAGTACCAGCGACTCGGTGGGTACGGGGAGACCTAGAAGGTTCCTCTGATGGCGGGTAACTCTCCCTGACGGGTCGAGCAGCGGCGATACGCCCTTGGATGGTAAGTTTCCATCAAGGAACTCATGCTCATCTTCCTTATCCACAGCGTCGGCCATGTGGACTGCGACCCCTCTTGAGGGAATATCCTCGATATCGTATAGCGAATCGGGCTGCCGTCGGATAGGGTCGAAGAGGAGAGCGGCATAGTGTCCCCAACCACGGACTTGCACATGGGGGGTGGCTTCCCTGACGATTCTGCGGAGTGCTTTAAGACTCTGAACGCATTTTCGTTGAAGGGAACTCTAGTGGCCTGGAGACTCAGGGTGCTGGGCCACAAGAAGTGCGGCTGCATCGATCAGGCGGCACCGCTCGCTGATTTCTTCGAAGTGCTCACGACTTCTGGGGTACACCACCCGTTTATAACGGAGGCGGAAGTGTGTCTCCCACAGGGTTCGACAAAAGCACCCCACGTATTTAGGGGTAAGAGACTCTGGTATGCGGAAATTCAGTGCCGTCGTCGGCCAGAACTTCTCCGGGAAGTAATCCGCTGCAAGGATACTCCAGAAGCTCCTAGGCTCGGACTCAGGGTCTGGCCCTGTGTTTCCCCACTCGTCAACCGGGGGCGACTGAGGGACCGGTAGCGGTACCGAGGCGGACCTTTGGGATAGTAAGCTCGGCGGTGGAGAATACGGAAAACGAGCTGACTGGCGGCCGAATTCCAGGCCATCCTCCGAAGAGTGAGGTGACCTAGCCATGATGTCATGATACGACGGGCTGATAGCCACAACCTCCGGAACAGGAGCCGCGGCTACCGGTGACAGGTCGTGTTGTCTCTCTAACATCGTTGCCCCCAAAATAACTCTACGTGATCTCTGGAAGAAGTAGAGGGCTCTTCTGGTGACAGAGGCGGTGATTGCGTGATCGAGACCTGCGGAATTCCCAGGATTTCTTCCTCCTGGATGTACCTGCGGAGAGAGACGGGAATCCGGTGGACCTCAAATTCTGGGAGAACGAGGCTAAGGCGGCTGGTTCCTACCCCAGTCCTTGATACGGAGGAGTGGGGAGAAGGTTCCATCGCTGAATCGCATTCTGCTTCCGAGTCGAAGAAGCGGGCAGGTTTGATCTCCACCTGGGCCTTCCCGGGATTCTTCTTGTGGCGGCGACGACCCGCTCTTCTGCCCCGGGGTGGCTCTTCGGGACAGGGTTTACCCCTATCAGGAAGCCTCGGGGCGGCGCTGGTGCCATGGCAGAGAGGGCCCCCACTCGAGATAGCCGGGGTGCAAGGGGCACCGGGGAAAATGTCGAAGGGTACATGGGGAGGACCTCCATGAACAGTACCCATGTGGGCGGGGCCTCTGTTGGAACTGGAAGGAGCATGGGGAGGACCTCCATGGTCGATGCGGGTGGAGCGAGGCTGGCCTTCACTCCTCGAGTTGCTGGGGCAAGGAGGACCTTTGCCGGTTGCAGAGAGGACGTAGGGAGGGCCCCCACGTTGGAGAAGGACCGGATGGACGGTGCCTTCAGGTTGGCATTCAGGGGCAGGAGGATGGACTCCATACCCTGTATAGTGGGCGCGGGAAATGTTTCCGCGCTGAGCGTCATTGCTGCGGGGCAGGTCTTCTGGCAAGATGGGGGTAGCATGAGGAATGCCTCCATGACGAACCTCGGAGCGGGGAAGGCCCACGCTCTGTGGAGTAGTGGTACGGGGAGGACCTCCATACGGGGTGACATTACCGTGGGTTAGCTCGCGGCGATCACCACCTGGGCCTGCAACCCGAAGAGTCAACCCAGCCTGCCCGTGGGGCGGTTGGGGTCTCTATCCTGGTTGGGTGAAGGAGTGCCCATGATCAGTATATGCAGGGGCTTCACGATGCACGTCGGAGGCGGCTAGGGCCACTGTAGCCGTCGACGTTGACGCGCCTAGGAGAGCGTCCTCAGCCCGTGCCTGGCGCTGACGTCGGGTCAGGCGAGCTGGTGCAGGTGGTGCAGGGACGTAGTCTTCCTGCTCTTCCTGCGGGGCCGGACGGCGGCGCTAACGCAGCCGAGCGGGTGATCTCGCTTGGGGCCCTTTGGTCGGGACCCTGAGCGGGCTAAGCCGGATGGCGCCCGCCTCTTCAGCGTAAGGCGAGGAGTCGTCAAGGCATTCCGGAGACAAGCTTTCAAAGCGGTTGAATGTTTGGGTGGGGAGCAGAGGCTCCCTGCATGGCCTCTTAGGGCGGCGTTGCTGGCGGGGCCTGGAGGCCTCCAGGTCCATGCGGGCCATATCCCGGGTTGGGATGACCCCTTCTTCCTCGTACCTGTGGACGAGGTTATTGATCACCCTTCGCTGGATGACCTCTATTGGGAAAAGGGGGTGTGGGCGCCCCGTATTCCGCGATGTGGTGGCCATCGTGGCGGTAGAGGCGCTACGTGGGGTGGCCATCGTGGTGTTTCCCCTGCCCCTGCGTGGGCGAGGAGCGGATGGTGACCGCATCTCTAAAACAGCAACCTGGTTCCTGAGAAACAATGGGTTCAACTCATCAGTATTGAGAGGAAAAGGATTGATATCCGGTTCCCCAGCATTCTCCCATTCTCCATGTCTATGAGAAGGATCCACGCCGATACACTGCAGAACGGAGTGCCCCAAGTTCTACTGCCCCGACTTCCGGTGAGTTTCACGACAGGCCCGCTATTTGCTTGGCTGGACCAGGCACCGGATATCTTGATCCGGTGACACATCAATCTACTGGTGTCTCGGACGCTACTAATCTCCATATTGAGGATAATAGTTTCACGTCGGGTTCACCATTTCTATTTCTGACGCTTTCGCAGGGGCGCGCGCCCGTCCGTCCGCGGGGGAGGACGCGCGGCGCTTCTGTTGCCCCGCATTACCTCTTTCCAAAGGCGGGCGGCATTCGCTCCTTATTCAGGGACGTCTGCTCCTTGATCGAAACAGGATGATGGGATTTCGGTTCTTCCTCCTGTGGATTCCTCCTCATAACTCATCACCTAGTCTAGGTCTCCCTTATAGATTTAATACGTAGTTCGTGAAACCCTTACCAGTGCCATGTTTCCATGGACGCCGGTTAATTACATTGCTTCTGTCGGGACATTCCAAAGGGTCCAGTCAGGGCAGCAACCTTCAGTCAGGGGAGTAGTCATGTTGAGGCATCAGTAGCGTGTCTGGATGCTGGGGTACCTGGAATGTCTGTCTGTTTATCCTTGACCACAAGGCTTCTCGAGGGCGTGGCAGCCCGAGGCATCCCACATCGAGCGCGGGGAATTATATGTCATAGACACATATATGAGGTTTTCCTCAGCTTCCCGTGCTCAACACAGGGTATGCCGCAAGTTTAACGTCCAGCGGAGACAGATCGACCCAACCAGAGCATTATCTAGGATAGATCGGATTGAAGGATCCTCCTTTAAGGGATATCGACACCAGGGCCAGCCCGTGGGCGACAGTGAAGAAGAGCGTACCGACATGGTCTCACCAGGATAAGACGGTCCGGGTGAGAATCGGAACGGGTGGTAGGTTGACGAATGGAGTGGAAGGAGGGTGAAGTGGGACCATCGCAGGGGCGACAGTGAAGATGGGCTTGAGCCTTGATGAGGCTTCCTACGTATCCCCGTGGCAGGGAATCAAAGTCCGCGTAGTTCGGGATAGTCACAACGACTTGCCGTCGGACTGGAATTGCAGTTTAACGTCATTTTGGACGTAGGTAGAATACGACGTGAATTGGATGATGGGTGGGCTTGAACCTCGTGGAGGCTTCCAATGTACCATGCCTTGACATGGAACAAAGACCTCGTAGTTCCGGGGGAATGCGTAGTTTAACGTCATGCTGGATGGGAATGAGACCCGACGTGGAAGAACGACGGGTGGGCTTGAACCTCATGGAGGCTTCCTGCGTACCATGCCTTGACATGGATCAAATACCTCGTAGTTTCGGAGAGATGCGCAGTTTAACGTCATGCTGGACGGGAATGAGACCCGACGTGGAAGAACGACGGGTGGGCTTGAACCTCGTGGAGGATTCCTACGTACCATGCCTTGACATGGATCAAAGACCTCGTAGTTCCGGAAATATTCGGGGTCAGGGTCGGTGCTCACTCTAATCCCACGTGAGTCATGCTCGGTGTGAGAAACAAGAGGTTGCAAGGACCTGACGATCACGTCGCGATGGGTGCGTCCGTGAGAAGCGAAGAGGGGCTTACGCGTTGAGCGGCCCATGGTGTTGGGACATACTCCAGGATGGAGGCCCATGGCGCGACAAAGCGCGGGAAAGGTGGACCTTGGTCCGACGATGGGAGGTGCCCTGTTCCCTATCACGCCCTCCATTGACCTTGGTAGTGGGGAAGTACGGAGATGCAGAGGTGCAGCCATCCGTTGAGGGGGCTAGGGTCGTCCTTCTCTTACGAACATACGCCACTCCGACAAGGAGGATCTCATTCCATGTGAGGAAGAGTTCCATTCCCGTGGAGACGAGTGGTGTAAAAAATGTTCGTGTTGGGGGGACCCTTCTTGAGGGGCACGAGGTCGGATCACAGTTTAACGTCATGTGTTAAGGATGTGGTGCTTGGTAGTTTAACGTCCTGCAGCTCGGACGAGGTGGGTTCACTCCACACCCCTAGGAATTACATAACTGGTACCCTCTGGTCCTTGGAGAAGGGAAGGTACCGGTAAGGCCATGGTAAAGGGGGGTCGTGGGATGAACCATCGAGGGGTCCACGTTAGCGTGGCTATGCGAATAAGCAATAGCCGTTAGCGTGCCTATGCGAAGAAGCATTAGGCGAAGAAACTCTATGGGTGGTATTGACCATGGGACTTTGAAATCACATCGTGCAAACCTGGAGGGCCGCACGGGAAGGGGAATCGCTAAGAAGAGGAGTATGCTTTGCGAAGTGGAGTGCCTTGGCCTTAGCATGGAGCATAGGGGTGAGTGGAAGGTGCTTCGCGAAGTGGAACAGTGTTCGCGGAGCACTGCCTCGCAAGGAAGGGGTGCCTCGCGAAGAAGGGTCCTACGGAGCTGTGCGCTTCACGATGCATAGTGATCCTGCCTTGGCATAGGGATCACTAGCATGGGTTGGGTGTTTCGCGAAGTATAAATGCTCCGCGGCTGCCCGGGTTCCCTTGGGAATCCCCTTCCTTCGCGAACGCCCTTGAGCTTCGCGAAGGGAATCCCTCTAGGAAGAGGGGCTCAAAACGAGACAAAGTAGAGTCGTCTCGTGAAGTAGAAGTACCTCGCGGAGCTCATCATTCCCGGGGAAAAGAGTGCTTCGCGATTCGGGAGAGGAGAAGCCGAAAGGTCGGATTGTCCATCCTCGGGACTCAGGGGGAGTCCATTATTTATAGGGAAGGGGCGCCGCGAAGCAGGGCTCGCGCGCCGCCTCCGGTGCTTCGCGGCGCACTCGCGAACGTCCGCGGAGCATTACCGCCTCTAGAGCTTCGCGGCGGCTCGCGAACGTCAAATGGGTTTGCGGAGGATTACCACCTCTGGTGCTTCGCGGCAGCTCACGAATGTCAAATGGCTTCATGGAGGATTACCACCTCAGGTGCTTCGTGGCGGCTCGTGAACGTCAAATGGGTTCGCGGAGCATTACCGCCTCCGGAGCTTCGCGGGGCCGCGAGGGTCGGGGCGCTTCGCGTTGGTGCTTCGCGGCGGGGCATCGCGGCTAGGCTTCGCGGCTATGCTTCACAAGGCAGCCCGCCAGCGGTCTTTTTCCTTCCTTTCTTTCGGGCCGTATTTTTTGCGCCAACACACCTCCATATATGTAACAGTTTTCAGAACAGATATGATGGTCACAAGTGGAAACATAGGGAGATTATATCCCTTGTAAGAGAAATTATGATATAAAATTAAAAAATGTATAATAATAAAAAAATATAATAAAAATAATTCAATGCACATCTGTAAAATGAATGAACGTTGCTTATAAATAAATGGAACCAAATATTGAAAGTCCATCTAGTGTACAGTGTAGAAGGTAATATAAATAATAAATTTATGGTCCCTTGAAGACCATTATGATTCACCAATAGATCATTTTTTCCGGCCCCATCCATGCACCATGGTGTTCTACCCTTTTTTCGAGTCTATCAAAGAATCTACAGGTGCACCAAAATTCCCAACTATGATTTGAGTACAACACTATGTCTGAAAATGGGAATACATCCATAACCAAATGTGATCAATTATAAAAGTAAGTTCCAAAATAATGATTAATTCGTAACATGAAAATAAATATATAATTCCAAATCGATTGATTCTATGCTAAGAATGCTACCATGAATCCTGATAATACCTTGTTTGTATTTATTCTAGCTGATAAATCATAACTTATGTTAGGATTAAACATGATGGCCAAAGGTATAATAAATTATCCAATGAATATCATCTTGGTATAATGAACATTATAAACATGTATTTACCTAGGCCTCATGTACAAGATGATTCCTAGTAGAAAAAAATAAATCAATTTTGTTACACAGTTGTTCAATGGGAATTGAATAACATGCTACTCAACATAACACCATGCATCGAGAATGCTACTCAATAGTTAACTGAGAATCGAATAACATTCTACTCCGTATAACACCACACATCAAGTAAGGTACTCAAAATTTCACTGGGAATCGAGTAACAAGGTACATGACATCTCAGTATTGAGTGAATCCTCAACACCAGAAAATCTATTGAATAATTTTTCCTCTATCAAGTGTTAGGTTTCATTGTCAAAATCATCTCATGTCATTTGAACACTCCCTCAATGGGTTAATCCTATCATGGTGGTCCACCTATTAGAATCACATAAACTATTTTTTCTGAAGTAAGGGTAACATACCACCTGGTAGAGCATATATGGAAAGCATATTATGAAATAAATAATGAGTATTATAAGAAATAAACAAACACATGTGATAATAAATGGATAAGTAATAACATGATACGCTATTATATACATGGAAAAAACCTCTTCAAGGAACTCACAACTACACACACACAATCATTTGATCACTATCAATAATTTTTAAATGTTAGCTGTAAAACATGTATCAAATAAAATGGATTTCACATATAAAAAACGAAATAAAACAACATTAGTTACAATAGTTACTCATGTGACCAAAATCAAACACACCATATCAAGATATATAATAATACATATTGAATAAATCAACACAAACGGTCTCATGTGTCTAGGTATAATGTAGAAAAAAGCACATGTAAAGGTGTCATTGTTTTGTAAGCAACTCATATGTGATCAATCCTCTACAATCAAGGTCCAAAAAATAATAGAAAACACATGGTCCATCATGGGACCTTCAAACCTCATAAATTTATTAGGAATCATTTATATATTTAATATATACTAAATCCTCATTAATTAATTTATCATAAAAATTATCCTTGAAAGAACATTTACTAATGGTAATTCTCCCAATGAGGCATACCTCATACCTCGTTCCATAAAATTTTAATAAAACCCAAATGGTACAGAACATGATACCACCTACACAGAACAACATGAAACCATAATGAATCAAACAATATTAATTATTTATAAACATAAATTACAACATGGAAACATATGTAATATAGATCCCAAAAAAGTTAGGGACTTCATACCTTATGTGTAATGTTGTTTCATTGACAAGGGTCACTAACTGAGTCCAATTTCACCACCAAATCATATCACCATAAAACTAAATCACATGCATAAATTTATACTCTTCGAGATAAATCCAATGGAATCGATGGTGCCTCATCCCAATTATTATCAAAGAAGATAATATATTGTGAAACATGGATTAAGTAAATTAATCAATATTAAATAATATTGGAGAGGGAGAAAATGATAGGGGTGAGAGATGTAGGGTTCAACAATGGTCTATAATTGAGGCGCCTCCCACCTCCCCCTTTTAAATATATAATTAATGTAAAATTTATTGATTACCTTAAATAATTAATTATAATTATTAAATTACTTCTCTATAATTCATTAGATAGTATTAGGCTCTTAAATTCATAACATTCCTAGTGCAACACACAAACACCACTCTCTTCTCTTCATTTATTTATTTTTCATAAATAATTTTTTAAAAAAATTAATCTATTATAAATTTTATATATATATACCCAATCATATAAAAATATATTTTACATATATATTTATCACATATACATGAACATTATATACATACAATTGTATATCGATATATAGACCCAAACATGTGCATATGTATAAAAATATATTTACACTATATATATACATTATATATATTCACACACAAAAAAATTAAATTCCAAATTTAAAAAAATAACAAAAACAAGAAAATTAGTATCATTATTAATTATCCCAAAAAGTGTCACCATTAACATTTTAAAATAATCTATTTTTAAATGACAATAATAGTAAATAAATCAATTTTATTCTCACATTTTTTTATTAAGCATTAGGTAATAATGTCATAGTTATAATGAAAACTCTGAAATAGAGTTCACCCATGCTACCAAGATTTTCATTAATTAAGTGAATTTAATTACAGTTTCAATTTCTATATTTTCATCTAAATAATTATAATATTATAATTACTATTTTTATATGCAATGTAACAATATTTCCAACATGCTCAAATATTATGTCACATATAAGGTAATCACTGCATGCCAGACCAACCAGTGCTCTCAGATTTCGCATACAATACACCATTCAAGTTATATTTAATTATTTTCACAAAAATATTTAATGAAAATATAAAATTGCATATCCTCATGTGAAATCTGATAAAATTTGCATCGTACAAAACATTTATTTAATTCCTTGTGTATAACCCACATCAAAGATAGAATAGTGAGCTATTACTTTTATATTATAGACTATTTGAGTGATAAATAATTTTTTTAGAAAAAAATAAACAAGTAATATAATATATTTAATATTTTTTTCCTTGATATCCAATAATCTGTGGGCCGTATAATCTATCACTAACCATACACCAGACTCTAAAAATATTCCTTATAATATTGGAAATGTGTTTAATGATTATTTACCCTTAAATAAAGACTTTAAAAAATTTATTATTTGATTGTTATTAAAAAAATTTATGTTCACATCAAAACAAACAAAAATTATATAATAATAAGGTCTTATTATCATTAAATATTTTTGGAGGTTACATGTATATTGAAATTTTATGATCTCATTTATCATGTTCATAATTCCATAATAATTAATTTCTTTTAAAGACACATGATTTTAACAATGACTCATGATTATTATATGTGATATGAAGGTTTTGGTATTAGAAGGATATAATCATATAATTATTTCTTTATGATCATGTTATGTTTATGTGATCATTTATATATCCATTTTTTACCCTTATTGAGAATCAGATATCACCCTATGTTTTGATTACATTTCCCAACATATGAAGAATGGTTTTAAGTATTATTTTTCGATGAAGGCTGTTATATATGAATATCATTATGCTATATGATGGAGATCGATTATGAAAAAGTTATCTATGAATCTATGTTACTATATACACTAGAACTATACTATTGGGTGATGGATAGTAATGTTATTTATTGAATTTTGATATAATCTGATTTGATACTTATATATGTGAATCCTGGGTCCCAAAAAACCCATGATATACATTTTTTTTCAAACTAGAACAACCAAACATATATTTTAAGGATCTATAACAAGTTAATATTGAGTAATTATAACATGATAAAATATTAAAACACAAAATAATAAAATATAATGAAATGTAAATCAGTTTACCTAATTGAATGATTTAGAACATTTTTTTCTGTAAGCAGAAGGAAATTTATGCCCTTAGTGATTCATAATTAATAATATTTATTTAGATTCATCAAGCCTTTGTAAGTAACTGTTTATAACATTTGAATCTTTTCAAAATATCATCATTTTAGTGTCAAATATAAATGTTGCTTCATGGTGTTTGGTTACCATTTTCATTGGATTCTATTTATATATGAATCTAAAATAAATAAAATAATTTTACCACTAAAAAACATAAATAAATTTGTATGTTTGTTCACATAAATTATTTATATACTCACAATAGTTTTTTACTTAAATAAACATTAATAATATAATTATAATTTATTTTTTCGATCCCTTTATTCTCACGAGATGTCAAAAATGAATTTTCAAATATTTTAAATTTGAATATAATAACCCAAACTCATATCTTATGTTATATTGTGATAATAAATTTAACATTATAAAAAATATAGAAAATATCATCAAAATATATGAAAATAATTATAGGATAACCTTTATTCCAATAATTTTCATGTGTATTAATTTGTATAATATGTTATATTTATGTTATATCCTCAGTATGAAACTTAAGATATAATTATTTGGTAAATATAATTTGAAAACATAATAAATATAAAACCCTTCTAATAATAATTTGTTTGATACGTTCATATCTTCCAATATAAAAATATCATAAGATGGATTCTCAATAGTGTGAACTATATTATGTGTGTATTATCATTTAGTTTCAAAATTTTGTGTCCTTATAGATTTATATATATCATAGTGAAAATTTTACATGTCATAATGTACAACACCATTATTTCATAATTTATGTGGAGTTTCTTTTAGATACTATATTCCAAACATAAATTTATAGAACCATGATTATTAAAATTTGTATGATTTTTTCCACATAAAAAATCAATGTGTATGAAATTTAATTTAATAAGTTATATCAGTACTACCTCTTCTATACAAGGCATAAAATATTATACATTGTAAAATTCATTAAAAAAATTAGAATATCTTAAATATAAGAAAACAATATGTTTTCTCTTTATAAATCTTCTAAATACATAACAACTTTACATTATAAGAAAATAATGAATATAAAATTTTGTAACATTCATTGATATAAAATATTTTCTTATTTGAAAAAAATTTAAATATCTAATGCAAAATATTTCTAAAATGTTCATTTATAATATCCTCATATTCATATTTAATTTCATTTAATTATAACAATATATAATCATAATATATTTTATCTATGTTATATAGAATATGTAATATTATGTACATGAATAATACAACTTCAATATAAATTATGTGAAAAGAAAATAGTAAATTATAGAAATAAATGAAAAATTGATATGAATAAATAATTATCAAATAAAAGTAATAAAAATCCAAATATATGAGAGAATAATTATTTCATAAAAAACAAAATAAATAGAGGGAAAATTATCAACTCAGTATGACTTTTCTACCAAGATTGATTCATTGATGATATTTTATTTAAATTTATACCATTAATAAACTTGATTAAGGAGTGAGTGACATTCCAATACCATGATGAATTATAGAGGACCTTCAATTAAAATATTTTGTATCTCTTTATTTTATTACAATTATTTTATTTTTATAGGGAAAAAATCTCATTCATTTTTTAGAATCTATAGATTGTATTCTTGGTTCCATAAAAAAAAATTATTCAAACATTGTTAATATACATTATTATCTAATATGATCAATTGTCAATGAGAATACCTAATTAACTTACATCAACATGATCATACATTAACATGCATATACATTGAGTGAATTTATATTTTAATAGAGAATCATGAATTTATAAAGATTTTAGATATAAACACTCTCAAAAAAAAGTTTTGTTACTCCATCACTATGGGACGACAAGAAATATGTCTTATCGTCATATAAAAATTTCAATATCTATATGTTATCCCAGATGGAAATTAAGGGACGTTTTATTATAAATTTTCTTATATAATTCCATACCAATGATTTAATACCCTTATATATATAACTCCCTATATCAAAATCAAAGTTTTTCAACAAGACTTCACATTTATTGAAAATTTATTTTGATTTTTTTTCGAAATTACACTACATTGTGGATGAAGGATCCAAAAGTAAACCAGTTTAGCTGGAAGATTATGTTTTCTTCTCATATATTTGATTTAATAAAATTTTCTTTCTTATTACTATATGTGTGTGTCACTATTAAATTAGAATTATAGGTAAATATCATATTATTATAATTGGATCTAAAAAATACAATTTTTAATTAGATATCACAGTAAATTTATATTTATTAATCAATATATGAAATTTATACTATGAAAGCATTTAATATTTATTGATAAATCTCCCTGAAAATTTCTAGTAGTTGGGGTTATAATTTCATTCAGATCTAAGGATATCCCATATTCCACCCATAAAATCCATATTTGTTGTAATGGAAGATACATCTAAAACCCTTATAGATTTTAATTTGGATTATTGAGTTATTCTGATTATTAATCATAGGTATGTCTACAAATTTATAAAAAATAATATAAATTAAATAAATAAATTTAGTACGATAATTGTTCAATGAAATATTTTAATATCATCAAATGGAACAAAAGGTATATTTATGTCACCCATAGTGGAGTGTCTCCAAACAATGTTTCTCTTGTTTGATAAATAATAAAAAAATTGATGAGATAAAAATTTACTCATTATAGTTTTCCAAATTATCATAATGTCATCCACTAACAAATCTATTCTGGATTCATCTATAGGTTCTATGATGTGTAAATAACCCCCTACTATAATATATAAATTCAACACTAGTGCATTTAATGATCATCTGTAAGAGGGAAATGGAATGCAATATATCAAAAAACATTGATATTTACCATCATCAATGACAAATATGTCAAATAATTTCCTATAAAAAATCATTAATTCTATTTTTATTCAATTAATGTTTATGTACCACTAGAACTATAACATAGTACTGAATTTTCATATCAATTCACTATTTGGGTGAAATAATTCATGGGTCTATACCCTCTAGTCACATCTAGTAGACTCAAGATTATCCACACTGTTAAAAACATCTTCTATAAATTTTATGAATATTGAACCCTATAGGAGGTATAGATGATCTTTTTAATAAACATCATGAAATACAATATCATTAAAATATTCTGATTCACCAAAAATGAAGGATAACAACACTAATTTTATGAATATTAGATACTGAAATTATACTAGGGATATAGAATCCATCCATGTGTCTCATCCCACCACCATGACAACAAAAAAGATAAAAATAGATTCCTTAAATATAAATCCATCTAATATCCTTTATACGATAACATTAAATTTTAAAAATCCTTGAACATATAAACATATTCATGATTTTTTGGCATACTACACCATGAATCACACTTCACCAAAAATAATTACATACCCAAATGTGTACAGAACATAGGTATCATTTCACATTAACATTTAGATACCAACATATATCCACACCATTTATATAAATCTTACTAAAATATACAATAATTATTTTAATATTTATGATCTATACTAGATCAATGTCGAAATATTTTATTTATTTCACAACATTTATTTCCATCATAACTACATCACATCATGGGAATTAAATAAAATGAAAAGCCTATACTCAATGAATAAAATATAATTTTTATTTAATTTCAGAACACAAATGATTCAACCACCCCATCATGAAAATTTTTGTAAGGACCATACATCATATATATATATATATATTATACACCAATGGATCATATTCCATGATTACAATGTACAGAGAAAATATCACACCAGTTAACAATAGAAGGAATTATACAAATATGATACATTTCTTTACATTGGGTTCTTGAAATTAATATTTAATAACATTAAATCACATGGAATTATACCTCTTAATTTGAAAGTACACCACATAGCACTCAAGTTATAAATGAATAACATTAAACAAAATTTCATATCTTCTTTTTTGTTTAAAATAATCTAAATATAACTAGATCCACATCACATGAAATACACATTACCTAGAGAAATTAATTTTTCCAAACATTGTTTCCTTAAAAGATTGTTTTATACATGTAAGAGGTCTGGTGTATGTTGTATCCAATTTAAAATATTATGTTTGGACCAAAATTTCATCATATATAGGTACTATATATGGATACATTATTATTATTCCCACATATATACTAATGTATAATTTTTCTACCCTAATACCAATTAAAAAAATGTAATGCAGATTAAATGTTTAAACACATCATAATACTCATGAATTCATTAGAATACATCATATTTCCCATACCTATCCATATAACATAACTAATTCATTCCACTTTCATCCCACACATGATCTATATTAGTGTGAGGGATTTTTTAATAACAAAATGTTTCTTGAATTATTGTGTTATTACTTACCCAATAAAATTTAGATTTTACATCTTGATCTCATGGATTAATTCCCCTTCCACCATATATCCCCACTTCATCCATGTATTTTTTGTCCAATTTTAATATATTTTGACTCTTTTAATCACACATTATTAAGAAATTAACATTTTCTTTCTTGTTCCTATTGAATTCCTTCTATTTCAACAATATCTTTATCATCCCATCTCAAAAAAAATTACAAACATATTTAACTATGGATTCAGATTTTCAAGAGAAATATTTTTATGTAAAGTTGAAAGAAAAAAATTTGAATTTATTGATTTTATGTATGGTAACATGGTGATGTCTAAATCACTTACCTAGTACACAGTAAAAAAGACTATTTTTCATTCAACACTCCCTCACCATCATAATACTTCATTTCACTAATTCATGTAATCTTTTCATTTGTCTTACTCAACATTAGGGTGTTAATTTTCCAAAAAAATCTAAAAAATAAACATTTATTATTTATTATTTATATAGTATATATTGGGACATTTTTTTCACATACCCTAGACACATAAACTAATTTCCTCACCATCAAACCCCTCCTATTGTTTGTGCAACCAATTTATATCAGGTTATTCTATATTTGAATATATATTGACATAATATATTTTTTTTCCAATGAATACTTGTGCATTTACCGTTATTTTTTTATGATACCTATTGTTTTACTAACCATATGTTTCATGCCTAACTCAATATACTCATTAATTATACAACATTTTTATGTTACATAACAACTCAATATTTTTTAGTATACATCTATATTGTTTTGATTACTTTATGAATTTTATATTTTCATATTACATACTCTACAGGTTTCGTATATGAATCATAAAAATTCTTTGATGGATATTATTAAGGAATACATCATAATTCAAAAACCCCTATGATTGTTTTAAGTATATATGCCATATATCCAACATTCCTATAACTAACTATATGTATTTCTTCAACCTAAATGATTAGATACACTAACCTTAAACTCAACTTGTGATATTGAGATGGAAATGAACATTTATATATGGTATTGGACCATCCTTTGTATACATTCCTAATAGTACGGTAATTAACATTTAATTTAGAATATGTTAAGTGGTAATCCATGAATATTTGTTATCATTTAATTACTTCATAATACAAAAAAAGACCTATTGAAAATTATAACACCTTTTCCACCAGTTTTGAATGATTTAATATACTTATAGTATTTATACTACCATTTAGTATTTCACACTTCCTATTGGTCTTATAACTATTACTGTTAACTATATGGAACACTCCATTTGGATTTATATAGTAATATTAATATCTATATTCACATGGGGTATTTAACGTAATAAAAATACACATATCATTATATTTTTCACAAATCTATTTTAACTTAAATAAATTATCCAATTTCCTTATATAGAAAACCAAATACATTTAATTGAAAGGGATGAAATGCTCCTCTATTGGAAAAACCATAATGTTATGCATGTCGAAATTTTGAATCTCCAATTTTTAGGGAAAAGTCATTAAAATTCTACTTATTTATGATAATTTTAAGGAAGATATTTTTTCAATATTTTATGATTAGATTCCCATAAATGGAATCCAAAGAAAAATCTATGTTTTTTTACAAAGACATTCAATATAACTAGTTATGGAAAATATATTCTCAATAACAAAAACATACAATTACATGTGGGGACTACATTCTAGATATATCCATATTCAAAAAATTGAAACTAGGTCTATATAGCTAGTAAAATGATAGATCAAATTCATGTACCATAAATATATATTAGCTAAGATGATATGGGAAGAGAATATGATATTTTAATTTTAGGGAACCCTAAAAAATATTATCATTTATTTTTATATGATAAAAAAATTTTAATATAAACTTTTCTATGTAATTTAACCCCTCATGTATGTATGAACTCACACTTGATTATAGTGATGGTAAATATATCACATATTTGAAACAGTATAATCTATCCAAGATAACAAGATTGTAAGGAAATAAATTCCCAATATAATTGATTTATGAAGATAACTTTGAAATATTACCTAGGTATATATATAAATATGTTAAAATGTTATGTGTTTTTATATCTATATGATAAAATATACTATAATTGTTTTTTATAGAACCCGTACTTATCATTTGACCCGAGGATTTTTTATATTGTGATATACTTGAACCATATCCTTTTAATATTTTTGGTGCATTAAATTATATTCATATTACTCCTTATGAGTTTCATAAATTATTAGGTATCAGTAATTTAAGAGGTATAAAATTTAATAATTGAAAATATTCTAGAGACATGATATTTTATCTATCACTAAAAAAGTGAAGGACCATCCATATATATTTATTCACATAAAAATTGTAATAAATAAATGAATATTATAATAAAAAATTTATAATTAACTTTCTACTAAATCACAATGTTTTATATTTGATCAATGTGATTCCTCGATATCCTTATGATTTCTTTAAAATAATGAATATTTTTCATAATATATTTAATGTAGCTTTCATTCATGAAATTTGATTCATATTCTATCATTTCCACTGATTTATCTATCCTTTGGGGTTCCCTCTCTATTTTTACAATCTTATGTGATTAATAATTATGAATAATCTCCATGTTTGTTTCTTCATTATTATAATTTTAATTATCTTCTTTATTCATGAAGAATTAGAATTAGTATTGAATTTTCATCACCATTAGTTCTACCAAGTAAGACACAACTTTAGTTCATGATAATTCTAGCAAATATTACTCTACCAACTAGTATGAATCAAATATCTCATTCATAATTGAATGAATTTTACTATAGTATATAATTTATATAATAATGTTCAAGCAAACATAAAACACATTTTGGGTAGAAAGTGATGTCAAATTCTTATAGTACTTTCATATCATCAAATAGATGTCTCACCAAAAAAATTATCATATTTTTCATTCAATTAAAATTGAAGTAATATATTAATTAAAGATAATTGTGGAGATAAAAATATAATATTTCAATTATTCACTCAATTTGAGAAATAACATTAGGTGCACAATATTTTTTTATGTCTATAATTAATGTAACACTTTTATTGGACCATATTCTTATTGATGATCCATTTCTACTAGTCGTAGTTTTATTGTTTATCATAGAGAATATATGTGTTAATCAATAAGTGTGAGTGTCAAACATGATTTGTGATAGAGTTTACCTAAACCTATATAATTTTCACTCCCACCCACTACTAATATTTAAAAATATAGTTAAATAGTAATACCATCATTAAATATCAAAATCCTTAAAATCTACGTCACTAGTTTGTGTATGGAATAAAATCGACATCACAACTATGAGATCATCTGGTAATTTTTTTCATTTTAAGTAAAAAAATATATTCTATAATCCTTTTATAATGTCTTTGATATAACTGGGAGGTATACCTCTTTTCCAAATTCATGATAAATATGGACATATTATAGTAATAAAAATCGGATATATAGACCCTCACCCAAGTAATACATTTATTAATGTTCTCTAGATCTAGGTCTGTTGAAACTAAAAACATTAGTTAATAAGAAATATGAAAAATATTCAAATTATATTTTCATTGAAGGACCATTATTTTTTCAATTCATAATTGATTTAATTAAACTCCTACAATTATTATTAACGATCTAAAATTACATTACCTTGGATATATCTCAGGCATCCTTCCACATATCTATATTATTTCAATTCCCTTTGGAGGTATTTTTAAAAGATACATTGAATGAGGTGAACATTATAGAAAATGTTTATTACTACATACAAAATAGTCATGTTCCCCCTGAATGATAGAGGAATTAGGATTATACCCACATAATATCTTATATATGGATTTCTTTGTCACCATATTATTATTAGTCCCTTTCACTGTTATGTCCTCTTTCTCAATGACTTGAACAACTACTTGGTAAATCATAATATTTTTAGCAGTGACAAAATGTATTACCTAGGATGATAGGGTTTTCATTATGGAACTTGAGGACCCCAACTATTCACCTTACTGATTAATATCTTCCATGACATAAATATCTTCCTCATATCATATATTGGGTTTTGTAGTGAAATGATAATTTTTTAGTATCCTCAAAATTAGTAAACTATGTTACATGACTATGGATGGAAATATATTAAAATAGATAAGGATTCATTCTCCAATGGAAGACATTCTATTCCACATTTTCATGGATTTAATCATATTTTTCCATCTATGAGAAATGATATCCATGAATTAAGTGAAAATTATATTAGTATCTAGATAATAAAGTATGAGTGTATCATGACGACCAAACATTTTTTCAATTTGAATATGTGTGGATTGAATATCAACATTACATATTTTCTTGATATATGATGCTGAATTTTATGTTATTATATAACAGTTTATCATTTCTTGATCTTACGGGGAATAAATAGGATCTCATCTCTCAACATGAAACGTCAATATATATCATAGTGATGGAACCTCTAACACTTGGGTGTCATACGTGTTACACTACCCATTGAAATTTCACAACAATGTACTGAGTATACTGCCCTGGTTCTTATTCTGCCTCCAAAATCTAAAATAATGAAATTGTTTTCACAAAAAATTCTAACTAAAATTAAATTTAATCATTTCAATACATTTAAAAATTAATCTCCAATAGAAATTTTTTTTTGTAGAAGATCCTTCTAATATTCATTAACCAATTATTGAAAAACCATTATATATTTATTTTATCTAGAATATTATTTGAACATGTTATGATCATGAACATACTATCAATTTAATGTTCATGTACCTCTATAAATTCATTATTTATCTTAATATCTATTTGACTATTTATGATACTCGTTTTAGTATGAGGATTTAAATTACTTACTTCTCAGTTTCATACAACTCATTAAAAAGAATCCCATAGCTTATCAAAATATTTCATATATCAAAAACTACCAATAAAATAGAAGGTCATAATATATTAATCATTTGGAGTAACAATTGTATTCTCGTTCTTTGGTTTGTAATATTTTATATATTACATCATCACATGTTTTTACATAATCATTTATTTATTATTGGTGTATAATTTTATCACCTCAACCATTACCGCCAAATATTAGGCTCAATCTAAAATTATTATATAATTTATTTATTATACAAAACCTATGAGTGATGTTGACTTGGAAGACATGATATTTTATTTGTGGTTCCCTTATATTGAGACTCCCTATTGGATTATCACTACTTTTAAAAATTGATATCTTCACACATTATGGGGTGATTTTGGTAAAAAATATAGCACAGATAAGAATAAATCCATGGTTTTTAATAACATAATATTAATAAAATTCAAATATTTAATAGGGAAATATAATTATTATATGGTTAGTATTTATTTTTATCATAAATCAAGATTATTGTGAAATAAAATTGTCTTCTACTATTCAAATGTATATGGTTTCTGTTAATAGAAAACAACATAGAAATAAAAATAGATGTGATAAACCATATAAATCATAGGACTTATAAATGATACCATAATCAATATACTTTAATATTATTGCATATTATAAATCTAGTACTTGTGAACAAAAATTATACCTAGTATGACAATAATCCATAATAGTCCTTATCATGGCTTCCCTATAGTGAATGAAGATAAAAACAAAATACATAATAAGATTCTTCATATCCTAGTAATCCGACCACTGAGTCTGAACAACATACACTCTCTCCCATGTATCTCTGGTGGCATCTATTATATAGAGATAATATTAGGAATATAAACAGACCTTATCTTGTCTATGGGATCATCAACGGATCTCATAGTTGTCTACACTCAACCCAAGGTGTACCCCTTCTAGTACTAAATGTGGTCTTTTCCCCATACATTTGTCAAAATAATAATATATATACTAACAGATACACATACTCAATTCAATTAATAATATATAAATATAAATATATATATGAATAACATTAAAGACATATATATCATACAATAGAAAATATACCAAACAAGAAACACAAATAAAGTAATTTCATTAATGATCTATTATGCAGCACAATAATCGGTATATATATGGAATGTGACCCAAAGTTTTTATCCATGATGCATGAATACACACAAAGTCTTGAAATCACATATAAAATTCATGCTCTTCACTAACTGTGTATATAATAATCTGTAATAAAGACCCATAATTTATGAATATTTAGAAACCCAAAGGACCACTATGTTGTTCAAGAAAGACACTGTCATATTGCCCCTACCTAAATCCTATACATCTTATCACCTATCTAACATGTTATAACACTAGGAAAAGTGAAAATAATAATTTAGTGAGTCTTGGTCATCTGATACCATTTTGTAATATCTTGATCTACACATCATTGTCTAATTCATAATTCAACATGACCTCATGTGCAACACCACATATGTAAGAGGTTTCAGAATTGCAGTGATGCTCTCAAGTGGAACAACAGGGGACTATACCCTCTGTAATAGTTCATAATAGATATAAATAACCAATAAATAATAAAATACAATATTATAAACAATACTAATGTACAATTTAATAGTAAAGTAAACATTCCATACAAATAATTTCATCCCAAAATGGAAAGACTATCTAGTGTAAAATGTATTACATAAAATAAATAAAAAAAAGTGGGTCCTGATTAGTCCATCCTGATACGCTACTAGGACCATTTTTTATGCACATTCGTCCACCATGAGGATATTTTCCTTCTTGTCTCTCATCAAATCTAAATGTGCACAAAAATCCCTCACTAGGGTGAGAGTACAATACATTGTAAGAAAATGAAAATAAATCCATAACCATGTGTGTTCATCTATACTAGTGAATTCTATAATAATGATAAATTCAAAACATGGAAATAAATATACGATTAAAATGGTTTGGTTCTATGCTAATCACACCACCATGAATCCCAGTAATACCCGCATTGTCTTCATGTTAGAAAGATAAATCATAACATATATCAGGTGTAACCGAACTAGATGAGGGTATAATGAATCAATTGCTGAATATAGTCATCTTATCACAAATATAAGAAAAATAGAAAACCCTATGCCTCATGTACAACATTATACATGGAATTACACAAATCATCATGTATTCTACACTAATGTTTAATGATAATTTAATAACATTCTACTCATAATAACAACATGCATCAAGAACACTACTCAATAGGATTCTAGGAAACAAATAAAATGTAACATAGCATAACACCAGATATTGATTAAAGTACTCAAAATATCAATAGGCATTGAGTAACATGGTATCTGACTTCTCAGTATCAAGTGAATCCTCAATAAAAAAATTATTACGAATCATTATACCTCCACCATGTTCTTAGGTTAATCATCTAAATAAACACATTCCATGTGGACACTCTATCAATAAAATACACTTTTCATGGTGTTCTACCTATCCTGATCCCCAAGAATATTTTATCTAAATGTGGGATAACATACAACATAGTAGATCATACAGATAAAGAATTGTATTTCATAAAATCATGAGTATTAATAGAAATAAAAAAACACATGTGATAATTATTGAATAATGAATAACATGCTAAAAAATGAAATTCATGGAAATTATATTCTTGAGAAACTCACAACTACAAAGATACCAACATGTGATCACTATAAAGTATATTCAACAGTTTTTCAAAAATTGATATAAAATCAAGTAGGATTTCATATATAAATGAAGGAAAATATACAATATAAGTTACTGGAGCTAAATATGTGTTAAAAATCAGACATATTATATCTCTCTATCAATAAAAATCATGGAACAAATCCACACTGATGATGTAATAGATATATGTCTCACATAGCACAACAACACACCTCATGGTGTATCATTCATCAAAGGCACTCATATGTGATCATTCCTTGGACATCATTTGTAACATCCCATAACGTTTTTATGTGTTATGACCCATTAATTCGATTAAATAATGATTGGGTCTCTTCACAGTTTTTTTCAGAGACTTTAAGAGTCTTTAAATGTTTCTATGCTTACAAAAGGTGTATTCCTAGTTTGAGAATTGTTTTTTAGAGTGAGAAACCAATAAAGTAGGGGTTCACATGGCCAGCGCATAGTTTGACAATCCATACAACCAAACTATGAAACACATCCCATGGATTTGTTATTGGGGAAAGGTTTCTGGATGGTTTGTAAAAACAATGTGATTCAAAATAGGAAATAGTGCATGTGGTAATTTCAGTTATGAGTATTTTAATTGAAGACCCTAAATCCCCCAAATAATTCCCAAACATTTCCCATTAGATCATAATATTTTCTATAGGGTCTTGGGATCCCATTAAAGCCATTTTGGCTTCCCAAATGTCTTCTATTGGTATATCAACGTGATAATTAATCTGGTGGTCATCTTCTGATGATTTCATTTATTCAAGATCATGGATCTCCCTTCCCCTCTTGATTACTTCTTCATAAAGGTTGTGAAACCCTTGAGTGTTTTAGGATCATGATTGATTGATGTGGAATTATAGATGTAGGATCTCCTCTATCTTCTTTAAAGATATATCTTCTTAGATTCTGTGATCAACATTTAAGGAAACACATCTGGGATTTGTTGTGGTTGGATACCTAATATTCCAGGTAGGTGTCTACATGCTTATTAATCATTTTGTAATTAATTATTTCAATATAAGTAATAGATACAGTTTTCCTAATTTCTACCACATGTTCTATGAAATTCTTCCATTTAATTCCTCATAAATGCTTTATTGACCAATTTCATTTTGAGTTGAATATCGAATGAATTAAATGGTTTTTACTTTTATTTCATTCAAATATTTCTAAATTAATATATTCCATTTTTGTTTGTATTTATTTTTAATGATATTTTAAAGGGTAGTTTTGTGAAATTGAGGGATTTGGTCTTGTTTTTTATTTATAAAATGAACTTCTATGATTTGAATTAAATTAACAGAACTATTTGATAGTTTTAAAAAACATTAAATGTGTGAATTTATTATATTACCAATTACCCACTTTTTAATGATTTTGACATTTTCAAATGAGTGTTATTGGGTTATTTGAAATAAATGATTCATCAACATGGAAAGAGTGTTTAATAATATGTTTTGAAATCTATTTAACACATTTAAAATTGTAATACATTCTCTAAGTGATTTAGTTATTCTTTGAAATAAATTTTATCTTTAAAGTCCCTTTTTTTAATGATGATTTGTGAATGAATTTTGGTATTGTTACCCTATTAAATAATAATTTTTTTTAATGATTTAAAATGAGTATGTGATTTTCTTAGTGGCCCATTTTTTATTTTAATGATGATATTTGAAAGGAAGTGGGTATTATTACCCGATCAAATATTGAATTTTATAATAGTATTTCGAATGAATTGATGTTTATCTTAATGGAATATTTTGAACTGTAATGATGAATTTTCAATGGGAGTAGGTACAGTTACCCATTTTGAATGATGAAATTATTTAAAATGTTTTGAATTGATATTTGATGGAAAATTTAAAAAATATTCAAATTCCATTAAATTTGGGGTTTTTTCTTAAAATGAGGTAATTTGATTGAAAATTAAATTATTGAATAGAATAGTTAAATTAGATTTTTAAATTTAAGGGTGAATTTATTTCAATCCATTTTTGTGAAAATGGATTGAAAATGGTTTTGATTGAAACCATAGTGTTTTATCTCGGTGAAGAAAGAAATTTTGTATTACAAATCCATTTTTTTTAATATAAAATTAGAAAATTTGAAATATATAAGGGGATGAATTGAATTTTTTTAAAAAATTGAATTTCCCACTATTATAACTTACTCTATCACATGCATGAATATGTATTTAATGAGTTATTTGGAAGAAAATTACGATTATACAATGTTCTAAAACACTATATCATCGTGTCACATCCCTTTGGTGATGGTGATGAGTCCTCTTGGACTTGTTTAAAGGGACATATATAGTTAATTTTTCATTTCATATTGTAGGGTCACTGTATCTCAAAACTACCATACCTAATTATTCATCTGACTCTGTTTCTATAATGTTTATATTTTTAATGTGTATATTCCATTTATGTGAAATGTTTTACATGGCATGTGAATTTATATAAACAATTTTATTAGAAAAATATTATTTCGCCATTTTCCTAGAAATATTCCATCATTTTAAATTTGAGGAATGGTTTTTTTACAATATTGTTTTTCTAAGTAACCCTTTTTATATAAAATGGAGTGTGCTTTAATTTTGTTAAACCATCGGGTATAGGATTTTCCTTGTTTACATCATTTAAAACTATGATGAAATATTACTCTATTTTGTTAATTCATATTAAGCATTACATATCAGGTTCATATTCTCATATTTTTTCAATTACCTATCTTTCTCTTCTGAAGTATATTTCAATGCTATTTAAGAAAATATTTGTATTCTAATGGTTAAATGTCATTTTTTATGGTTTAGTTTAATAAATTATTTTAAAATTCTTAAAACTCTAATCATAATCTATTCCTCAAACTCTCTAATTTTTACTCTTATCTATGTATTTTTTGAATTACCTTATTTTATAATTTCATAGAATCTTTAGTTCAATCATATTGGGCTATTTAGATAACACCCTTCTTGTACCTTCTGTGGTTTATTTCCCTATATTATCTTATAGAAGGTGTTCGTACTCTCACCTTCGTTTGTGGGTCCATTATTGGTGGCCAATGGTGGGTGACTTGGGACATGGTTTGTGGTAGTGGACCACCGATAAATGTATTTTAGTGGTTATTTTCTGCATTCATTTTTCATAGAGACTTATTATATTATGATATGTATGTATTGATTAATATACATTTGAATATGTTTCGGCATTTTACACTATTATTGTCATATTTTGTGGGTGACCTAAATTCCAAAAGATATTTGTTTATTTTTAGTTTTTTTTCACTAGTCCATGAACATCGATGGTTCTCTTCATGTGGTTGGATAATCGGCTTGTATATCGGTTTAGATAGAATTCATGGCTGGTTCATCACATATGGTTTCAAAGGAAGGTATTTTCATAAAGTTAAATACTTGAAATAGAATTCCACATGTTATATAGGGTGAGTCATGGGAGAAATGAGATTAAAAATATACTAGGACTCAAGAGTTATTTTGTGAGTGGGTGCTTGATCACCACCCATTCATATTGATACTTCAGTTACCAGAGATGTTGGTACTTCAGTCATTATTCTAAGTTATTGGATTTATGAAGATAAATTAAAATTTTATTCCAAATGAGAGTATCATTGATTTGGGTAATCACTCATTTTTTTATCTAGAATGGAAGGACTACAGTAGTGGTTCCATGTTATCACAGACTGGTAATCATTGATGAATCAACATAGATGATTTGGAAGTCCATCAATGAATAGTTTCAAAATTGGTGTTTGGTTTACCATCCCATATGACTAATCCATTCCTAGTTATAACTTTTCTCAAAACAAGATACATTATCAATTTTGTTAATAGTTAGTTCACTTATGTGAGGTTGTTTATGTAGGTTATAGGTGTGGTTAATTTCAGGATATTGTTTTCATTTTTTGAAATTTTATCACTTGATATTTATTTTAAATCCCTTTTGAAAACTAAATTTTGTCTTTAAAAAATATTTTGTGTGTTCTTTGAGAAATGTTTTCAATTACCAAAAATTGTGTTGTATGGAATGATTGGTTTGGAAAAATAATTATCAAATACTATTCTGTGGTGTGGAAAGAAAATATTTTTAGAAGACATTTTGGAATTAAATAGATTTAAATAGAAATAATTTTCAAAATTTGAAAAAGGTGCTAATGATTTTCAAACCATTGAATAGTTTAAAACTACTTGTATTAGTATTTTGAATCTACGAATTAGCGATAACAATATTTATCATTTTGAAAGAAACTGGTAATGCCTTATAAATTGTGAAATATTTTGTTTTTTAAAGTAAATAATGTTTTTATTCATATGGGTTGTGAAATTATTTCAATAATTATATGATATTTATTAGTGTTATTTGATTCTTGATTTGGTCTGATTATGTTTTGTGATGTTTATAAATATATCCAATTAATTACCTCATGAAATATAGAATTTTTTTCCAATAGTCATGTCCTCAGGGTATTTCTTCACATTTTCCAGAAGATGAATCTCATGTCAATAAATCTACCTAGACTAATTATATATTGGAGAAGATAGATACATTCCAACAATTTAACCACATCTTTGAATTCTTGTATTTTTATCCACAAAATTATAATGTTCGATGAGGTTCTCCTATGGTAGTATAGTGGCTTGAGGAATTTGATGTGATCCTTGATACTCTAAATACTCATCAGTCTCTAAAGGTTAAGAATACCCAATCCTTACATTAGGTACCTAGACAAGAGTTTGGGGATGCTGTGATTAACCATTGTATGTATTAAATAAAGCCCTTTTGAATTATTCATGTATGTCTTTATTCAATGGTTTTATCCAGAGGACGTGAATAAGGGAAATGTTTCCGAGTTCTAGATTTTCATTCCTGATGATATATCAGTTCTAAATTTTCCCATTAATTTCTCTTGTTTGGTCTATTTTATACCTAATCATGTTTATAATTTATTTAATAATGATTAATCTTTTAGAAAAGGTATTAAACAAGGCCTTGTAACTACAATGCCTATAGAATGGTTGATCTCCTATCCATGGATTATTGAAATGGAATTTTTAGGTGAAGGGGAGATATAAAACAGTAGGAACAACTACATTCTACATTCCCCATTGATAATCTTAAGTCTCTTGAGGAATGAAGAGAACATATATCTGTTTTTAGTGTGGATCACTTAGTCATTCTAAGAAGTTGTTTTTGAATTCTTCATGTGTTTGTTAACGGTGTAGCCATTTGGGTGACCATAAAAAGTCTTGTAAGTTATTAGACCAACAAAATATGTTTCAGTTAGAGGTATAACATATTTACTATGTGTTAAAAGACACGACATGTAAATAGGGATCTATCCAAAGGCTTGTATGTTGATATTTTCACACATTGGATTGTTATAGTTTCAGACTTGTTGTTTCTGAAATTGGAGTGGAAAACCATTGAGTTTTCATTCTTGTGGCTTGTCCGTATTGTAAACCATTTTTCTTTGGATATTTATAATGAATCCTTGGTTCGAATGGTTTGAAATATTTTTTATTGGTGATGTAATAATTTATTTATATTCATCACATCCTACATCTATGTCCTTGGTGTTCTGCTATTTTGACATGATGGATGGAGCTCAATTAAGTTATAATGGATGATCTCCCTCGTCAGAGTATAGTTCCATATCATTCACTGGCCTTGATGTTTAATATCATTACATTTTGACATGTATATACCTAGAGAATATAATTGGGTATCTTAGGTGATGTGGGTTTTTCATAGAATAATGACATGGTGGTGATTGTGTTTGTTTTAATGAGCTCATCGAGGTGTGAGGCATGGTTTGAAAAATCCTAGCTTACCTTTCAGTACATACCCATCGTAGAAATCCTTTTCATATATTTACATTCATTTTGGATGATTTGTCTTATATTTTTCTCTATTGATATTATTTGATGTCTCTCCTTGGGTTTTAAGGACGTGATTTTCTAATTTTATACCATTATGGTGAATCGTAAAATGGTGGAGAAAAATATTCTGGGTCTCTATATTTTCTTCGGAATAGAGATATGTGAGTATCTTTGTGTATTATTCATGGAGTTATGTTTGTGTTATTATTTTATTGAGCCTCAGTTCTGGACCACGGATCATTAACCACACAAGATAAGTGATGGAGTTCATGTTGTGTCATTAGGTTCTATCATTCGAGCTGTATTAATTCTAGGGATAGAAAGTAATATGGTGGGGAAGATGTAACTCAATATTACTTTTTTTATGTGTTTTGACCCATTTTATGGATTACCTAATGATTTGGTATCTTCACGAGTTGTTCTAAGAGTTTTTCTAGAGTTTTTTGGAGGATTATTGGCCCGCTCAGAGTTTTCTCATGTTTGAACAAGGTTTATCGATGTAATAATTTTATGTAGTAGTGGAACACATAGATGGTGCATAGTTTTACAAAATGTGTAGACAAACTATAAAACACAAATTGTGGGTCTGTTCTTGGTGTACTATTTTCACATGGATTGTGAAAATCGTGATACTTAACCCAGGAAACATTGCCTAATGTAATTAAAGTTGTGAATGTTTTAATTAAATAAGTAAAAAACCCCCTTATCAAACTAAAACTTCTTAGATTAAATCATAAACCGGTCCTTATGGTATTGGGATCCCTCTATATCCATTTTTTCTTTCCAATCATCATCTCTTTGCAGAAAAAAGTGTAAATTGAAGCAGTAATCCTATTCTGGTGAATTTTTTTACTTCTAACCATGGACCTCCCTTGTCTTGTTTTCACATAAATTATCTTATATATTTTGATCTCCATCGATGGAAACCCATTCTGAATTCATTTTGGTTGGATTATAATATTCCATGTTGGTGTTTCTATGATTTTCCATCATTTTTTAGTTCATTGTTGCAAGATAATTCATTGATAGATGTTTCCAAATATCTATCACATGTTCTATAAAAATAATCCAATTAATTCATCATAAATTATTCTATGACTAATTTTCTTTTCAATTTAATAATGACTAATTTTAATGGTTATGAATTTTATTTCTCTCACATTTTTTTCATTAATAAATTCTATTTTTTCTGGTTTATTTTCGATTAGATTTTAAAAGGGTATATTGGAAGAATTGAGGGTTTTGGCCCAGGTATTGAGTTATAAAATGAACATCCATGATGTTATTTAAATCAATGGATTGATTTTAAATTTTCAAAATAGTATTAAATGCATGATGATATTAAATAACCAGGAACACATATTTTAATGATTTTGACTTGGTTTTGAAATGTGTGTTCTTAGGTTATTTTAAATAAATGATCTATCTTCATTGAAAGACGGTGTAAACGCATATTTTGAAATTTATTCAATAATTTTAAAAAATTAATACTTAATTTAAATGAATTTTGGATTCTTTGAAAAAAATGATAGTTTTGAAGGCTTGTTTTCATTTTAACGATGGCTTTTAATATAATTGGGTATTATTACCCTTTTAAATATTGAATTATTTAAAAGGATTTGGAATAAATTAATTATTATTTTAATAGCCAATTTTTCATTAAAATGATGATTCATGAAAGGAAGTTTTTATTATTACCATTTTAAAATATTGAATTTTTAATAAGGATTTGGAATGAATTAATAATTTTTTAATTGATCAGTTTGAATTCTAACAATTCATTGTGGAAGTAAGTGGGTATGGTTATCCTTTTTGAATGTTGAAATTATTTAAATGGTTTTAAATTGATACTTGATGGACAATTGTGACCCCCCCCCCCCAAATTCCATCGAATTGCATGTTAGTTATGAAATTTAAGAAATGTTTTTTAAATTGTAATTCTTGAATTTAATTATGAAATTGGATTATAAATTTGAATAGTTAATTTATTTCAAATCCCAATTTATAAAAATAGATTTAAACTATTTTTGATAGAATCATTACTGTTTTATTTTGGTGAAGAAAAGAATTATTTTTATTAAAACCTTGTTTTGGGATTTAAATGGAAAATTTGAATATTTGAAATGGATAATTGGATGAATTTCAATTGAAAAAATTAATTTCCCATCATTGTTTTGTACTAAAGAACAAGAACTACTTAGGTAGTTATGGAGTTATTTGGACAACACATTATGATTCTAAAACAATCTAAAACATCATATCAATATGTTAGATCTATTAAGAAGTGGTGATGAATCCTCTTAGCCTTGGATCATGGGACGTATGTACAGACATTGTTGTTTCATAGTGTTGGGTCCTTGTAGTTAGGACCTACTATTCCTAAGTATTTATATGATCATGTTGATCCCTTGTGGGTATTTTAATTGAATATATTCTATTTTTATAAACTATTTTTCATGACTTGTGAATTTAAATAAACTGTTTTATATAAAATTCTTTATCAGGCCATTTTTAGTAAAATTTCATAATTTGAAATGTAAATCATGATTTGTTTTATTATTATTTTTATATGAAAGACATGTTCCTTTTTAATATAATTCTCTTTACTTGGTCGTTAAACTATCTTGAGTCAGAGTATCCTTGTTTTAATAATTTATTGTTATTACAGACCTTTAATCTATTGGATTGATTAATATAAATCAATAAATTTTTTTTGTGTATTCCCACTTTTTCATTATTACCAAACATTATCTTGTTAAATGGATTTCAATGATTTGTATGAAAAAAAATTATTGGCGAAAAGTAATTTTAAAGGTTTTTTTAATAAATAATTTTTAAATTTTTAAAACTATATTCTTAAATGAATCCTTACACTGTCCCATTTTTACTCCTCTTTTAACAATTTTGAATTACATAATGAAGTAATTTCATATATTTTTTTTGTAATCATAATGTAATATTTAGCTCACACACTTCTTTTACCTTTTCGTTGTTTTTATCTCTCTTTTTTCTTATAGAATGCATTCATTCTCTCACCTTCCTAGGTGGGTCTATTCTTGATAAAGAATAGTGGGTGACATGGCACATGGTGGGTGTTTGTGAACCAATAATAAACAGGTTTTAGTTGTTATGTTTCACTTTATATTTTATTAGTGTGTTTTTTACTATGATATATATGTATTTATTGATAAATATCTAAATATGTCTCTACATTTTTCTCTGTTATTATAATATTTGGAAAGTGAAATAATTCCCAATAGATATTTGTAATTTTTCAGGTTCTTTCCATCGACTTATGGATATATGTAATTATCTTCATGTTAGTGAGGAATCAGCTCATATATTAGTTCATCTGGTATTTTCTGTTTGTTTGTTACATTGTTCTCAAAAAAAATCCATCACTCAAGGTCCATCTTGGACCTTGTGACCAAGAAAATATATTAGGAATAATTTATTTAATTAATAAATTATAAACACTGATTTATTATTTAA
Source organism: Viscum album (assembly GCA_963277665.1). Lineage (NCBI taxonomy): Eukaryota > Viridiplantae > Streptophyta > Magnoliopsida > Santalales > Viscaceae > Viscum > Viscum album. Next base: position 999,506,624 of record OY728151.1, on the reverse strand, counting down.
TCATTATTATTAATCATGACACAATATGAACAAATGTTAATTCTCCCTGTGTGGCAGACCACATTTCTCCTGTCAATAATTGTTCATAAAAACCAAAAGGAAGAGAACATGATACCCCACACACAAACACACATGCGACTATAATGAAGGGAAATTATTAATTATGTATAAACATAAATAATAAAAAGGGAACATATATAATATAGATCACAAATAGGTAAGGTACTTCCTAACTTTTGTGTAACAATTTTTCAATGATATGTGTTCGTAACTGAGTCTAATTTCACCACAAAATCCTCACCACGAGAAAAATATTTTTGTACATAAATTTATAAACATCTAGAAGATTCCAATGAATCTAAAGATTAATCGATCCAATTAGTATTTTAGATAATAATAAAGAGTGAAAAAATGATTAAATAAGAAAACAAACAATATGAGAGAGTAAGATAAAGAGATAGGTTTGAGTTTGAGGTTTCTACAATGGACTACAATCCAATAACCTCCCATCTCCCCTTTTCAAATATATAATTAAATTAACATTAAATAATTACTTTAATTGGTTATTTATTATTATTACATTCCATCCTATTAATCTATTTATTAGTCTTGGGATCCTAAACTCCCTACTTACCAAGAGAAACAAACAAGCCCATCACACATGGTTTTTATAATATTGGCATATGATCATGTTTTGTTGGATTTCTTATATTTTTATTGGGTTTTATGTGTGACGGGTATTGAGTTGTAATTTTTCCCCTTTTATATGATTCTTAACAAGTTTTTATCCATGGAATTTTTTTAAATTATTTAAAAAATAGGGATTCTTGGCCTTATTAGACCTTGGTTCACAATTAGTGCAAGGTTAGGGCCAACCGTGCGTCCAATCCAGGAAACTGTGTGATGTGTTATAGAACCTTCTGCATGGATTATGCATTGGTTGGGAAACTATGAAGTCTATTCCGTAGAATATTTTCAGACATTTATCCATTGGTAAGTTTCTATCATGTGGCTACAACGTTGTTTTTTAAACTGTGAGGCCTAACAGAATGACATTCCTAATTTTTAATTTTTTGGATTTCTAGGTTTTCCCTCTCTTGATTTTTAACCCAAATCCAACCCTATCCACCCTCCTAAGGTTCATGGATCCCTAAGTGGCTCCCCTATTACACTAATAATATTCTCCACCTTCATTGGGTTTGGATATAAGTGTTTTCTTCACGATTTTGGCTAGATCGTTTAAGGTAACGACCACTTCTCAAATCCCTCTCCCTATTTCTCTTATTTTTTCATGGGTTTATTTTCTCATATTGTCAATTCCACCTAGGGTTTTGTTTTCCCTAGATTTTTTTTTTGTTCTTTTAGGGTTTATCTAGGTAGATCAGCTGTTTTGGAACACTCATATATCGTTTTTGGTGGAGTATTGTCATTGTTCCATGGATTCAAGGTAGGTTTTCCCATGCACATGCAATATTAATTTAATAATCATATGTTTATTTCTTTTCTAATCCTATTTGTTATATAAATATGAATATATGAGCCTTGGTTTTAATTTTTTGTGTGAAAATAGTAGTTTTATGCCTTGTTTTGTGATAATTAATCTTGTTTTGATAAGTAGTTCACACTAAGTTTTTGATGAAATGCTTGGTTGGATTTTATGTGTAATTATAGGTATATGAAACATGGATTAAAATTGTTAATAAATATGTAGCATGATGAAATATATTTCTATGATTCCTGAAATATTTATCAATGGTTTTTAGTTAAATGATATGCATATTTGTCTTTAGAACTCAGTTTGATATGTGAGGATGAATTGTGGCCCAATTGGAAATTTCAATGAGAAATGGTTTATTCTCTATGAATAAGTTGAAAATGTTAACATCACATACCCCTTAAAAATTATATTGTATCACTAATAGAATTATCTTGGATTTTGAAATTGATATGGTCAATGGGTTGTACTATTATTTAAGTAAGACATATAGAAAAACATATTGTATATATTTTTGTTAAAACATGTAAATTGATGTATATTTTATTCTAAAGGATATGCATTGGGTAATATATTATCTGGACAACCTATTGTGTTTTAATACTCATTCCTATAGTTCCACTATATTTTTATCCCTCATGCACGTTTTATCTTGAGATCATTCACCTTCGGAGAGGGTTGATCGTTGTTTTGGAGAGTGACCCATGAGGTCACACGGGTCTAGATGTTTTTTTGGTTTATCTGGTTTATTTGATATGTTGTGGCACTGTTTTCTTTATTGTATAATATTATTAGTTAATTTTATTTATATATTGTACATCATGTGTCTTTTTCTGCATCATTGGTCTTATTTATTTATAGTGAGAAATTATTACCTTTTTTGTATTCTGTTGATGCATGGCACTAGATTTCATCCAATTGGGATCAGAAAACCCCATTGGTCTATGCCGCATATAATCATATGTGACAGGTTTATGGTTGACCTTGGATGGTTCATGAAAAAATGGTATCTAAGTAGGTTATCTACAAGAGTACATTTATTTTTATGAAACCCTTTGAAATTTGGGGATGTTATGGTCGACATGGTAGGAGTTTCAGTAGTCGATGAGTAGGTACGGGAAGAGTGTTCTAAACCCTTTCTCATTATATTCCTTGGGTTTCTATTGGATGTATTGTTTTGTAATTTTTTGGGTCTTTAGGTACTATTTGGTGATTGTGGTATGATAAGGGGAGTTGGTCTAATGTTGTCCATGAACATGTAGGGTCTCTCAATCCTTGTAGATTTAGGGTGTCGTTCTAGAAGTCTCTCCATGTTATTTGTGTGTTTAGAATATTGCCTCCAACCATATGGTCATGTCACCCAAGGAAAGTAGTTCCCTTTTCTGGGTATCTTAGACCTTTCATTAATTATGAAAAATATTTTTGATAATCCATACGTGAGAATTATGAATAAAAAAGTTTTAACAGAATCGATGGATTTTGAAATGTGGAAAAAATTGGATTTAGATAATTAAATATAACAAAAGTTTTGGAATGTTGGATTTATGTGAAAATAATATTTGGATAAAGTAACAATGGATTAATGGTATTGTATTTACATAAACTAAATAAATGGATTTTTAAAATTAATTATTTGTAAAAAATGTGTTATTTTGAAAATAATGACTTGAAAATTAGTTTTTTAATAAGATGAAGTGGATTTAGAATTTTTTTTAATGGTTAGTTGGTTTTTGAAGAGATTTTTTTCTATTTGAAATCGGTTATGATCATTTTTCCTGGATAGTTATGAATAGGGTCTTGTGTGAATTTTTGAAATAGAAATTTTTTGTTTTAAAGTGCATGGTTGATTTGGAATTTGTTTTAAATGAAAATGAATAGGTTCTTATAAAATGGTTGTGGTGAAATTTTATTTCTTGAAATTCCTGAAAAATATTTTGAATGTGATAAAAATGATTTACGATGGAAGTCTATGATACTTCATTTTCAAGCATGGTAAAAAATTTTGATGTGTAGAATCTAAAATAGGTTTTTGATATAGTGTTTAGTGTGTCATGGGAAGGTACCTGATTTTTGAATTGTGCTTAATGGTTTGTATTAAAAAATATGGTAATTTTTTATCCTTTGGTGTTTTCATGGGTTCTCAAAAACATGTTATTATTTGGAAATGTTGATGGATTCTAGGTATGGCATGGTAGGGGGTGCCTGTGGTGGTAAGAATATATTAATGTGAGTTATACGCAACGAGACACCATTGGTTAGTGTGAAAATCCACCATGTTGGATTTTTTTTATTTTACAAAGGAGTTTTAAGCTAGAAATTTTAGCTTTTTTGTAAGACAACGGTTATGTGGAATGTTATTTATGTCCTTGAAGAGTTGTTTATTTGATCTTCACATCATTGTGATCTTTATGTTATACTATTATTGTATATTATATGGAGATTCTAATAGTATCTCTTTCTTGAAGCGGTGTCTTATCTGGATTTTAGAAAAAAAATCTGAAATTCATACAGCATTTTATCTCTGAGTTGGTGATTTTTTTGTGGCTTTTTTGGTTCACGATATAGATTTGATAGATCTCATGGTTTTCATTATTGTTTTGTGTTCACCCCCATAAATATGTAATGGATGTTGTGTTATATATACATATGGTACTCAATTGGAAATAATTCTGATTGATCTACTTACGTAATTCGTATGTGGGTTTCAAATTTCCAATTTACCTCATTGAAGGATTCCAGAAAAAAATTTAATAAAGAGATATTTGGTCTCAATCCAAAATGATTTCATTTTGTAGTAATTTTCTTAGTTATAGAAGTTGTGTTTGGTGATGTTTGGTGTATTTCACAATTTTTCTTGTTCATTATAATACTAGTATGGAGTGATAGAGAATGTTGATGTGTATCTCCATGCCCTTGATTGGGTAAAAGGTTTCTATTCAAGGAGGTGATTTTCAGGGTGTCATAATCATTTGTTTCTTCCAATTATTTTTATGTTGCATCATGTGGAACTAGAAGAAGGTGTTCCAGTAAAGGATTAGCAGCTCTGGAATATAAGGTCGAACATTCATCATACATTAGATATGTATCCATTGGTCTTAGAGTGAAGCTGAAACATAGTTAAAAATCCAATATGTTTAAAGAGTTTGGGTAAGATCATTCTTTTACAATTGCGGTGAGGAAGTTCTACTTTTTTTATTTTGGGTTTTCATCAATTTGAATTTTCTTTTATTTTTTTGAGCATAGTGGACATACCCATCACAAATTTTCCATGGTTATGCCTTCTTGGATGCATATTTCCTATCAGTGTTTTTGTGTAGACCACCCATGTGAATCAGCTGTGGTCATGGATCTCAACTATCCATAGGTGTTGAGTGGTGTCAGGTTTTTGGATGTGGTTTTAATAGTACAATAATTAGTTCCCATGCCATCCCTCCCCATGTAGTGGGATTTTTTTCATGAAGGATGTTTTGGCTTAGTTATTGTCCCCACTATTCATGATTGTGTTGTTTAAACATCCTTGATGTGTCCTTTTAGTATGGGTAACTTGTGGTGGACGAGTTTTCTTTGGTCTGTGTGGGAAAGGAAGGGTTCTGGTTCAAGTTGAATTTTTATTTAGTAATTCTTAAATGGTCTTTAATGGGTGGAGAACTAATGTGGGTCTCATTGGGTTTTATATTAAAAATTCATTGGGTTCTGGTTGATTTCTAATGTTGGGGAGTCCGTTCAGGCTTCCCCTTTTCTAGTGATCTATTTCTGGTTTGGTTTCATTTTGATCTGGTTGATTTGGATTTTTTAAAAGATGTTTATTTTTCAATTTCTACCTCATTTTGGGTGACTTATGGTATTCCTTAGAGAAGGACCAATAGTCTTGTATTTTTATTGGTTGTATAATATTTGGCTTGATCCTTCCCTGGTTCTCAGAAAGTTATTTTTGGTTATTGTTTCAATTTGGGAAATGGGTTTAGATCAATTAATTGTGAGTGGAATATTATTGGACATATAGGTTAGATCATGTTGATGTGTAATCCTTAGGTATTGATAAATTAACTGGTAACTGTTTTGGCATTCCATGGGGTGGAAAGCTGTAATAGTGGGCATAATATTCATGCCCCCTTTTTTGTTTTGTCCTAAAATCTGGTTCAGTAGGAATTATAATCTTTTTAACTGGTTCTAGGTGTCATAGATGTGGATTTTGGAAGTGTCTCCATGTATAATATTATTCCCTCTGTATTATCATTTTATTGATTGTAAATTTAATGGTAAAATTTGAAGTTTAGGATTGACAAGCCATAGTGCACGGTTGTTATATTGTTAGTGCCAACCATGTGGCCAGTCTAGGAAATCATGTGGTAGGATAAAAATAATACCGTGCGACTACCACAATGGTTGGGAAACCATTTATTCAATTAATAGGTAACCATGTATTTTTTTCACTATAATGTTGTGTCTATCACATGGTTATGACACAATTTGTAAAACCATGCTGCCTAACCTTGCAAGTTGCCCAGTTTTTAGTTTTTGGGATTTCCATTTTTTCTCCCTTGGTATTTTTAACTCAAATAGAAACCTATCACCCTTTACTAGTTCTTGTAACACTAAGGGGGTCTCACCTTTCACCCCATTCCATCACATACTTCCAGGGGTGTGAATCCAAGGGTTATCTTAATGATTTTGGCTAGATCTATAATGGTAACCTCCTCCCCTCGTCTCCCCCTCCTACTTTCTCTTGTTTTTTTGGGGTTCTCGTCTCCATGGGTCATGTCGACATAGGTATCTGTTTTCCCTTATTTAATATTTTGGGTTTTTTTATTTAGGGTTCATCATGGTAGTTCTATTGTTGAGGAACCCTACATGAGCATTTCTGATGGTGTTTGGTCACTGTGGCATGGAATCAAGGTAGGTTTTCTCATGAACATTACTTTTTAATAAAATAATCACTATTTTTTTTGATTTTGGGAGCCTCTTATTATATAAATATGAATATACGATACTTGGTTTAAATTTCTGATGTAAAAATGGTAGTTTTATACCTTATATTGTGATAATTAGGCTTGTTTTGTTATGTATAACACACCAAGTGTTTGATGAATTGCCTGGTTGGAATTTATCAGAAATTTTTTGTATGTGAAGAATGAATTAGTTTTTTAATTAATATTTAGAATTTTTAATTATTTATTTGTTTTTCATGAATGTTTTTTTAGTGGTTTTATGTTATATAATGTTTGTATTTGTATTATGAAATCCATTATTTATGGGATGATGAATTGTGGATCGGTTGGAATTTTTCATAGAAAATGGTTTTTATTTGAATGTGATATGGAAATGTTTTGAAGGATTTATATAAATTTTATTTTATGATAATGGTTTTTCTGACATGGATTCAATAGAGTGGGATGGAATTTTTTATTATGTTTGGTTTTGTAGAATGTTTCGGGGCCTATTTGTCTACATTGTGAAAATAATGAAAAGTGTTCACAATTAAAAAACACTATTAGATATTTTTCTTGATTTTTTTATGTATAATATATCTGAGTTCCTTGATGTATAATTTTATGATCCATTTTATGGATTCTTTTGTTGGAATCCACTATGATCAATTTTTTTATGGAATGAGATTAGTTGTTGGGGAGACTCAGGGTGAGACATGTTGTAAATTATTATTATACATATTTTGATTGTGTGATTATATGGTATTGGTTAGATCAACACCATTATATTAATGAGACATACGAACCTGGAATATTGAGAAAATTTTCTGAGAACCATTGTTTCACAATAGGTCACGTAGTGACCGATGGTCCATGGTAGGTGGATATAAATGATTAATTGTTGTGGGATTTTCCCTCATCCTATCCTGAGAAAGTGTGGTCATGTGTATTGAGTTTTTTGATTTCGTAATGTGTTCAATCATACTAGGGATGGGTTCTCATGAATGGTGTCTTATAGATTATTCTTGATCACCTAGGTTCACTTATGTTTAATTTCTCTTTGTTTCATTCATTGATAATTGGGACACTTGTATGCATATTTGAATTTCCCTTGTCATGAGATTATTATAATTTCTTCTTGTGAAATGTTTTCCATCTAAAATGATTTGTTTGATTTAAAAAGGATTATTAAAAAGGTTTTCAAAGAATAATGTTTTAATATATTTGTGTAATTTGAAAATATTTACATCACTTTCCCCATGAAGATGATAGTGTCTCACAAAGGGAATGATCTGGGATATGATAATGTCTCACTAATGTAATGATCTTGGATATGAAAACGGATGAGGAAAATCGGTTGTAATTTTTTTAATAATTTTGGTTGAAAATAATCCATTAATATATTTTAGTAAAAACATGAAAATTGATGTTTCTTTTATTTTAAAAGAAGTGAATGTTGAAATAGATTATCGGGTAGCATACTGATTTTTAATAATCACACATATAGTTAGTTTTTAGCCAACATACATGTTTGATTTTGAGTTTTTTCACCATCAGGGATGGTTTATCATTGTGTTGGATAGAGACCCATGAGGTCACATGAATCTAGTGTGGTTGTCTACTTCATTTGGTTTATTAGTATCACTGTTGTATTGTTTTGTTTCTTGTATAAGTTGTTTAGTTTTGTTTATTTATATATTGGAAAACTTGTGCATTTTTTCTTGTACTTTGGGCTTATATATTTTTTAGGATAAATGATTCCATTTATGCATTCTTTTGATGCCCAACACAAGTTACCTGTCTGTGGTGATTACGAACACCCTTCTGGTCATGCCAGAGATTGGATCGGGTGATTGGTTCATGGTTGATCTAGGTTTGTTGATGAAAAATCCCCACTATCTTTTATTTATTTATTTATTTATCCAAAATTAGTAATGTAAAACGTCAAATATAAAATAAATTTCATATATATACACACACAAATATAAAAGTATATATGTACATATCTATTTAACTAATATATATTCACATTAAATATATATATACACTCATATATAGATATATAGACATGTACATGTGTGTGTGTTTTAATATTTACCACTTATATATATAAATTATATATATTCAAAAAAAACCTCATTTTCCCAATTTAATAAAAATAATAGCAACGAAAAAATTTATCACTGTTAATTTTCCCAATAAGTGTCACCATTAAAAAATTAAAATAATATATTATTAATTTATAATAATATTTAATAAATTAATATTACCATATAATTTTCATTTATTTATCATAGTTTAACAATAAAACTATTATTTTAAAACCTCCTTATAAGGCATTTCCCATGGTGAAGTGTTATTCATCAATTAATCGAATTTGACATACGTACAATTTCAATTTTTTCTACAAGATATATAATAGTATTTATTTATTATTTCCCATATGTGTGGTGTAATAAAATATCATAAATGATAAAATATTATGTTCCACCTATTGTAAACCAACAATTCATCAATAAACATGTGTCTCAGGTTTCTTATTCAATTAACCATTTATATGATATATAATTATTTACAAAAAATAGATAATGAAAATATAAAATATTCCTCACATGGAATCTGACAAAAATTATTGATGTACACAAATATTTTTGTCATGCCTAGTGTAAATCTTTTCATATTGAACAGATTTTCAGTCCCATATTTCCCATATAATAAAATTTTTGAGTGATAAGTCATTTTTTTTGGAAAATGTGCATGTAAAATAATATATTTATAAATTTTTATTCCACGTTCACTAATGATATACGAGCCTCAGAATCATGCATTAACTTTATACCTAACTCTGAAAATATTTCATTTAATACTCTGAAAGTGTTAACTATGTTTTTACCCTTATTTAAATTCTTTTAAACCTTAATTATGTAATTTTAATTAAAAAATTTATTTTCACATTAAAATATACATATATTTTTTTAATAGGTGATTTATTATCCTTAAATATTTCAAGATGGTATATGTCTTATGAAATGTTATGCAACCACATATCATTTTCTTGATTCAATAATAACACATGTCTTATAAATACCCATGATTTAATCAATGACATATGATTATAATCTATGATATGAAGGGTATGGTTCTAAAATTCTATTATCATATTCAAATTACCTTATGATCATTTTATGTTTATGGGATCTTTTATCTCTCCATTTTTACCCTACTAAGAAACAGAGTTCACTAACTCGTATGTTACCTTTCCCTAACTTAAGTAGAATGGATTAAAGAATGGTATATTTAAGAAGGTTTTTAGATATGAATATCTTTGTGGTATATTATATAAATCTATTATGGAAATATAATTTATGAATATTTGATTCCAAATACAATACACCTATCTAATTTTGGGTTGGAATTTTTGGTTACATACTTAATATTCATATAATATGATTTGATATTTTTTTATGGGAAGTATGGGTCGCTAAAACTTGTAATCTACTAGTTTTTTAAATTAGCATAACCAAAAAATACATTATAAGGATCAAAAAACACTGTGTGTTGAGTTTTTACAACTCAATAATATATCAAATATATTTATACAACACAATAAAATATATATTTGTTTACACAATTTAATTATGTAGATGATGTTATTGGTGTAGGGACAAGTACTCTTTTCCCCTTAATGAAGATAAATTAATAATATTTCTTTAGATTCATCAAGACTTAGTATGTCCATATGCATTAAATTTTAATCTTTTATACAAATCAGCACTTTCATATGAAATATTTATGTCTTCTTGTTTAAATTGGTTTCCATATTTGGATTCAATTTATAGGTGAGACTTAAAAAAATAAATTAATTTAACCATTATAATAAATAATTTAAAAAATAATATTACTACAATTAATTATTCAAATAATATCAATCAATATTTATGTAAATTATATATAATAATATACTTAAAATCATTTTTATAAATCCCTATAGTGAATTGAGTCAAGAACATTGAATTTCAAAATATTTGATATTTGAATATCATTACCCAAACTCATGTCTTATAATATATTGGGATAATACATTTTACAATATCATATATAGAACAAATATTTTCAAATTATATAACAACTAATTGTAGAATAACGTTTATTCAAATCATTTTCTTTTGTTTTAATTTGTTGTGTCTATTATTGTTATATAGTAACCTTAATAGGAATCATAAGATATAATTATTTGGTCGCTGTAATTTGAGAACCTAAAAATCGTCATCAATTTTTGGAATAATTTTTTTATGTTTGTTTCTTCCAATATAAAAAAGGCGTAAGATAGATTTTATATAGCATGAACTATATTTTTTAGGTTTTAGATTTCAATTTCTCAATGTTGTGTCATTCGATGTTTAGATATCTTTGTGAAAATATTAAAATTCATATTATACAAAACAATAGAATAAAAATTCCTGTAGAGTTTCCTTAGGAAGATATGTTTCAAAAAAACCTAAAGAATCATATATATTCAAATTATTATTATTATGTTAATTAAAAATAATTCAATGCATACAAAATTTAATCAAGATAACCTCTGGGATTCTAACATCAATAAAAATTTCACGATGAAGGACTAGATGGAAAGCACGGAAATGGTACGGGTCATGTCGTCAATATTGTTAATGTATATGAATTGTTTTTTCAAGAGGATAAATTGATTTAGGAGGGATCAAAAATGGTTGGTTGGACATAATAACCGTTTAGAAGCACCTGATTGATGGTGAGAAACAACATATTGGGTGATTGAATTAAAAATGAATAACACCCTCACAAATTCTATGGAGATTGGATTTCAATAAGATACATGTGGATGTAAATATTTAAAGGGTGGGTGTCTACTTATTCTCTTGATGTACCATATGTACACAACATAAAAAATATACTGACCATCTCTTCATGGGCTACAAGGAAGCCTCTTCTCTTTGGATGAAAGTGAAATAGAGTTTTGGTGTCCAGTATGGCTATGATAATTTGTTCTGAACTGTCCTCATAGAACTAATCATCACTACTTTCTCCAAGATGTTACTAGTGCTGTTTCGGGTGTCCTGTGATGAAATATTCCACTGCGTGTGGAGTAGTAGAAATTCAACACATCGCAACATGTAATGCTTCAATGAGGGACACAAATGTGTATCAATCGTGGCTACAGTTCTATCTGTGAACAAACATTATTCAAAAAAATTTAGCAGCCTCCTGGAGGACTGGGTGGTCCTAAAGTGGTTGAACATCGCTAGAAACTACCAGGACACTTGTCATGCATTCTATGTCTTTTGGATACCCCCATTTGCAAGATGGGTCAAATACAATATGGAAGGAGCTTTGAGGGGTAACCCAGGCCCCTCAGCATATGGTGCCATCTTTAGGGATGGGAATAGGGATGCCCTTCAACACTTGTATGGATCATGTTGGAATGCCACAATGCATGAATCAGAGATGATGGGTCTTATCATTGAGGTAAATGTTATTATCCAAAGAAATTTTAATAATATATGGTTGGTATGTGACTCCACCTCTGCCGTGCAAGCTGTCAAAATTGGGTAGAAACACCTTTCGGGGAGGTTGGGGGAAAAATGGATGAGTTTCACTGAAAATCTTTCCTCATTTCATTATTTCATTACTCACACCTTTCGGGAGGCCAACCATATTGCTTATGGGTTGGATAACAAAGGGGTAAATGTGAAAGGATTAGATGACCTGAATAATCTACTTGAATATATGGTTCCTAATCTTCTTATGGATAAATGTAAATTTCCTTCTCTTCGCCTTCTATAACATTATTTGCCTCTAATACCAGGTCCTCCACTCTCACTTTTCTTAAAAAACTATAACATTATATAATTGACAAAAATCAATTCAATATATATTTTGATAGAGTAAAATATTAAATTTTATATATAAATTGAAAATGATGAATAATAATTTTTGATAAAATAAAAATATTAAAAATATAAAAATATGAGATAATTTTGTTTTCATCAAGGAAAAATAAATAGATTGAGAACAATCCGCTCATAACTCCTTTAATAAACAAATTTATTCATTGAATATATTTTATTTTAATTATTACCCATCATAAAGCTGATCACGGATTTGATGACATCTCAATGGTGTGATTTCTAACAAAAGGCCTTCAATTAAAATAAGTATAATGATCTTTATTGTCTAAAAATAATTCCATATGGATATAGTAAAACCCTCATTCATTTTTTGTAATTTATTGAGTGATTTCATGGTTCCCCCTTACCCTATTTTTTCAAAAATGGTGAATATACTTTATTGCCTCATATGATCAATTTTCAAGGAAGATACACAGTGACCTAGCATCTAGATGAGAATTCAATAATAGTTATTTATATTGAGATAACATAGAGATTACAATAAATGTCATGAATTACCCCAAATTTATTTATAAAATATTTTATATACTTTCTTTGTTATTCCATAAATTTGGGAAGATTTGAATTATGTCATATCATCATATAAAATGTTCTATATGTATATCGTATCCAATAAAGTGATTAAGGGAAACTTTAGAAAAAAAATTCTTATAGTATACCATGCCTATGATTATATATTCTAGGAAATATAACTCCACATAAAAAATGATTTCTTAGTAAATGAGGCTATTCATGGATGGGAAATGAATATTGATATTTTTTTCTAAAACGTACATTGGGAAAATATTGGAGGATCCAAAAATCATCTAGTGTAGGAGGTTTATTGTATATGTTTCTTGGATAATGTACTACTATATTATTTTATCACAAAAGATGTGGGTTTCAATAATTGGGTAGAATATTAATAAATTATGATAGGTCTCAATCTGGATCAAAACATACTTGTTTTCTAATTAAATATCAATGTAAATTCAAACATGTAAATCATGATAATAAATGGAAACTATTCCATCAAAAAATAAGATTTTATACCACCCTTAGACTATTTACTGTTTTTGTGGTTATAGTTTCATTCAATCTAATTTTTACCATATTACACACAAAATTTAATAGTTGATTAACTATAAAATAAATATACTAAACATATAATATATATTGGGATTATTTAATTGTTATAAATATTCATCATTGGTGGGTCTCCTTAATTATAAAAGTTAATATAAAATAAGTCAATAATGTTTGTTTTATGTGTGGTCAAAGTGAAATTTCAGCATTATCTATTGGATATTAATGTATTTTGATATCTCCTACAAGGAAATTTATCAAAAAAGGGGGTATCCTATATGATTAGTCTATAATGGAATAAATTCATTGATGAGAAAAAAATTAGATCCTTTACAGTACTCCAAATTCTCAGAATTTATTCAGCAAACAATGCTTTCATTTTTTCATCCTCATGTTCCTTGATGAATAAAATACCCCCAAATATTATATAGAAATTCAAAATTAATGAATTCAAAAATCCTTACTAAGAGGCCTCTACATACACCATTTCATAATATATTGATATTTGTAACCATCAATGAAACAAGAATTCATGGAATGAACCATGAAAATTCATGCATTCCACTTTCATTCCAATTATATTCTTGTACCCCTAGAACTATATCCCACTACTAAATATTAATATTAATGATCAATTTGGGTGACTGAATTGTGGGTTCTATAATATCTAGTCACATCTAGAAGCCTCAATCTTACCCTTAATATAAATACTTTTTATCTAAATATAATGAATTTATCCCCTAACGATGTACTATATAATTATTATCATTACCATGAAGTAGTATAATATCTCTACAGTATTTGGATTCCCATATATAATAATGACGGATAAAGATGAAAAATTATTTGACTCTATGGTAATGAAAATATTCTAGGGATATAAAATCTATTGCTACATAGAAAATAGTAATAATTTAATAAAAATGTTATTGTACTGGAGACTCCATGAAACAAGATTTCATCTATAAAAAATTTCCTTATAGAAGACAAATATAAATAATATTCACAGTGTTTTCTTAGATGAATATCTAGAGTAGATGGAATTTTTTAGATTTTTATACTATTAAAAAAAGACATAATGTTATATTCTTATTCAAATGAAAAGTCTAATTTAATCTAATATGAAAATTTAAAACCAAAACAAATCCATTCTACTCAAAAAAAATCGTATTTATAAAATATTGGTTGAATATTTATTGAAGAGTTATCATCATTTTAGAGAAATATAGAAAAGGATCCCTTATTTAAGATCAATTTATCAACCCTACTACCCTCATAATGAATTTGATGGATATAACCCTTATAACTAGGTCTACTGGAATTATGTTTGAATATTTAGAATTTAATGTACTATATTAAAAAGGGTTATCTAATTGAAATCAATGATTATTTTATAATAATTGGACTTGAAAAATAATGTGAAATTTATATGGTATCATGATACCTCATCAAAATGATTTAATTGGTATCAAATGACTATACACTAGGATGATTTTATTAGAGATAAACAGGCCATAAGATGTTTATTAGAGTGCATCCCTTGAGGGGGTCTGGTAAAATGAATAATATTTTATAGTTATATTATATTGATTTAATCCTGAATGCTTTATATGAAACAAAAATATTCAAAAATATTATAATGATCACCAATCCCATCATATTTTAGTTTTTTTGTCTCCTGTTACTGAGGGGGAGAGTATGTAAAACAAAAAAAATTATTGAAAGGGAAAAATTATTACACTAATATAATTTTCATGTCATTGGATAAAATGAGTGTATATTATCAAAATATTATAATATTTATATAAATATTCCTTAAAATGGAAATCAATGTTGGCATCACATTATAGATTGTTTTTGGACATATTCGTAGTCATGATTTGCAACCCTTGTTTTCTAGACAAATCTATCTCACAAATAAATAATATTGATTAATTTTTGGGTTTTTTCTATATTATGTGTGACTCTACCCTACTGTCATGTGAATATTACATATACCATAAATATGGGGAATTAGAAAAATATAGGTAAAATATTAAAAGGATTCGTGTTAAAGTTTAATTTAAAAAGAATGATATTTTTCATATAAGAACCCAAGTTTTCTAAGCTCTAAAATTAGTTTTCACCAAGGTGTATAGGTTTCCTAATGTTATCACATAACAAAATATTACTTTTTATGAATAAATGACTATTTTTTATATCATTTGTTTGGATCAATAAAATTTCAAAATCTGTTATACATAAAATTATGACCTTGTGTATTGGTTTTTGAATTATCTAGAATCAATCATGTTAAAAAAAATTACACATCATGTTAATTGTTATATATGTATGTAAATATTTATATATTAAATGATTTCAGTTTTATTATTCATTGAAAATGTATATCTTTTTCAAAATATCATATAAATATATATGTATGTGTGTTGGTCTATATATGTGTGTGTGTGTGTGTGAATACTAGTAGATATAACATTATTGTATATATATATATATATAATTATATATGTTATATCATATATATAAATATATAAGTACAAAAATATAATTATATATTGTTATATATATTTATTTAAACTATTATGTGTATAAATATGCATATATTGTGGTAATTATTTATATACACAGAGATTTATATGATATATATATATAAATATGTTACAAATAAAAAAAATAGAGAAGAAAGACATGTAAAGAGTAAAATAATAATAAATGGGATATAAGAAAACGGCAATATGGAAAAAATAAATAAATAGAAAAATAGAAAAGAATTATAAAAGTATTTAGGGGGTGTGGTTATAAATTATGGAGAAATGAAAAGAAATTAAAAGGTAAAATTAATGTGGGAGTACGGGATCAAATAGATGAACAAAGGGAATATTGCGGTGTTTAATTAATGCATTGGAATAAATTAGAGAGTTCATGTAGTAACAGTGGAATAATAATAATAATAATAAATATATGAAATTGTAATTGATGGAATAAAATGGCAGATACCCAGTGATTGAATAAAAGAGAAATTATCAATGAGGTATCTGAAAATTGAGTAAAAATTTAATTTAGTTTTTTAATTTATACATTCTATATCTTCTCCAATATTAATCTGATTGATGCGGTATTAGTTTCATTGGATTATTTTTGAAAATTAGATGATAGAGAATAAAACAATTATATCAATTTTCATCTTTTCTTTGATATCATGTTAACAAAATTTTACTCATTTGGGGATAAAATTTAACCACTCCATACCTCTCATCAATTATGTTTTTTAGTGTTTTCCCAAAAGGTGAATGATGATCCTTGTGAACATTGTTTATATTCTCTATTAGGTCATTGAATGAAGGTAGGGTATCCTTACACTTTCTTCTAGTTTAAACATGTATTGGGGTTCATGATTTTGTATAATTCATGGGAATATTGTATTCACTTTCTTAATAAATATAATTAGTTGGTTAATTGAAATTTTTGGGAAATGAGAAATATCATCTTTATTTATTATTATTTATTCTTGGGGCTGATAATTATTTCCTAATAAATTTTATTTAATGAACAGAAAATTATTATCTATATTATAGAATGTTATATTAATTTATATGATTGAAAAATTATTATAGAGAGATAATTTAGTAATCTAATGAATTGAATTAGTATTGTATATATTTATAATTGAGATAACAAATATATTTTTTTATGTCCAAATATTTTTTAATTGATTATTCATGTCTATTTACATGATGCAAATTATATTCATTTGTGGAATTTCATGTTCATTTGTTGATAAGTTGTAGAAGAATGTTTTGCAATTTTTTTATTTCATTCATTAAAATTTGTAACTACATATATATGTATATTTAATTTTTTTACAATGGAAAATTTGGATTTTATGAGAGTACCCATAAAATTAATATGTGTATGTGATGAAAGGTCCTAGATAAATCTAAAAAATGTTGTGTTGTGTGATATCTATTGTGATGCGACCATACTGTGTGGCGGAGTGGTATCATTTTGTTCTACTTTTAAACTCCAGTGGTAATAGAATTGAGTGATTGCAATGGAATTTAATTGAATGGGTTGTTTCAATTAATGATAATTAAATTACTAATGAATTAATTGGATGGACATATAAAATGATTTCACTATTTATGCGGGATTTGGTTGGAATGTGAATAATATAGAGAATGGATTAATTGATAATGGTGGTTCATGGATTATGGTTGTTACATGGTGTGCTACATTTTGATGTGGAAGTGTAAGTTAGTAATAGTGTAGGTTGGTTAGTACCCTTTATGTTCATGTGCTTGTATATGGGGCTTTTGGGCATTGCTATTATATATATTTTCATATTCGTTATGATTTTTATATGCACCTCAACTACATTGATCACTACGTTCTCACTACCTTATATATATATATATGGGAATTTATTTCCCAATATCCTGTGGAAGAGGATGGAAAGTTAATACCCACTATTCCTCGACCTCTCTTCAAGGAGATGTTAATATTCATGTATATTGATTGAAAAAGTCAAAATTTCAACAGTGTTGATGTGATTTGATAGAGTAGTAATATGTGAGTAGGATTTGAGTTGATGATTTTTCATTTTGTATGGGTCGTTCATGTAGTATGAGGGATTGATGGTAATTTTCTTGAAGTTCAATATACTATACTACCCTAGATATCATTGTTGTTGAGATGCAAGGTGATAGACCATGTGTTCTCAAGATTGGGTTGATGTGATTACATAGGTGTTGATAGTTGAGAAATGATATTATTTGGTCATGATATGGGGAGTTGGTGTATTTTTTCTCTATGAAGAAGAGATTGGAGTAAAATGACTTACAATGTTGGGGTCTAGGAGAAAGAATTTCATGGGAATGTGGTGTGTTGTACACTTTATTAATATTATTCTTATTATGTTACCATACATTCATTCTTTATTTTGTGATCATTCTATGGTGAGAGTGATTATGGGTTAGTTAACTGATTTTGGTTCTATTTGGTTCCTCTATTTTTAAAGTGGTGCATTATTTTGTTTATTTTTCTTATAAAATAGAGACATTGGTATGTCCCTACTAATAATACTTTTATTCTCATCTATTATATTGAAACATTCTTTCATATTTCCTTTAGGACTACATGTTTTGAGCAAGGAATCACTATATTATACCCATACACTTGTGTTGTGTTGTTTTTTTACCATTACATTTGGTTATTTACTTTGGATACATTTAATTATATTTGTTTTATTTACACATGAATTATGGCATGATTTTGGTTTCATTTTTATTTTCTCATGAACTTTATTGTAGATTATTTGTCCCATATTTTGATCCTATGTTTGTTATATAGTTTAGTTTTTCTAGTGGAATATTTTTTTATGCCCACAGTGCTATTGAACAACTTCGAACCGACTGGAGGCAGGACACGGGTGTCCCTACTTCTCCATCTTCATTGTGCGATATCTGAGGGGAGTGGGTTGTGACATAATGGTATCTGATGTAGATTTGGGGGATATAAAGGAGTTTAGGTGTAGTCATTATTAGGATTGTTGTTTTGGTATGGAAATAGATTCAGATTTTCTTGGTGTGTGACATAGGCTTGGGAAGACCAACTCGGACATGAGGTTTTAGAAACCACTATGATCTAATTGAAGGACATTGACCTAGAAAATAGTACGAATGAGGTGCGACCACATGAAAGATAGCGGCTAAGAGAGGTACATTTATAATTATAGATAAAACTTGTGATTAAATTATGTTTTTTGGGTTTTAAATAAAATTAATTAAATAAATCAAGGAATTTTATTTGTTTTTCTATAAATTTTATTCCACTATTTTTTTTAATAAACTATTATAGTTTGATAAATTAATCATGTGACATAAAAGGAAACACTACAAAATAGTGATTTATACCAATTGAAATTTACAGACATATAATATATCTTCAGGGAAAAACGATCAATTACTACATATATTAAATTTTATTGGTATTTGTTTTATGTACCAACATATATTTTTGCCAAAAGTCTTATCTATTGATATTAATCATTTAATACCAACATATATTTTACCAGCAGTTAGATCTATTACTTTATCATACCAGTAAAAAAAAATTTACTAACACATGAATATGTTATTAATAATAACTATTACCAATAAAACATTAACAATGTAAAAATATGTTATAAATTAATAATTATTAAAAAACATTTAAAACCAATTTTTTTATATTCCTTAATTAGATTCTTAAAAATAGAATATATGTTAATATTAATGAAAAAAATCGATTATCATACTAAATTTTATATTAATCATAAAAAAGCGTGAAATATGAGTCACCTTGCTAATGCAAAGAGTCTGTTAAATTTAATTAAAAATATTCTATAGAAAAATGTAAAATTTTAAAAAACAATAAAATATATATATAATATAATATACAATTAAAATATATTTTATTTCAAATTATTAAAAAATAATCAGTATTTTAAAAAATATTATAAAATATAAAAAATGCACAAACCTAAAATAACTTGGTTTCTCCCATTCTCTTTGATCCTTTCCCTTCGCCAGCAGGTGCTCGTCTGGCATGATGCTCATAGATCACGACATTTCTAAGTTATCTTTTGTTGTGATTATGTTTTGATGATAATTTGGTGATCATGTATAACATGGGTGGGAGACGTTCATTGTTGGGGTAGTAGTTCATTGTGTGTTCTAATTGTCTGTTCTTATAAAAAATTTCAACTAGACTTCTTCCTTGATTGGATGATTAATTCTTTCTATTTTATCATGTTATATTCTAGTGGACGGTTCTTGGTGTGATCCCACTGATCTATTTGACAAGATTGAAGCTTGTGGATGTCGTTGATTTCTCAGTGGGATGATATCGATATGTTTTTTTGAGAGTTCTATGGATCACATATCCTCGTTCTCATCCCCCACATTGAAAATCCAATTTCACACACTTGATTCTTCACCATCTACTACACCTTTATCCAATGATGTCAAATAATTTTTTCTATATTAACTATAATGATCATATGCTAGGGAGATCATGGACAAAAGTGTCTTATTCAATTCTTCCAAGATTTATTTTCTTCTTATGTTTGATATTTTTATCTGCAAGCATTTCAAATCTAAAATCATGAGTATTCAGTTTTTTAATTGAATTTCTGTTAGGGGTTATATGAAATTCATTCTAAGTGAGTTTTCGTGATTTTGAATCTGTTTTTTTTATTCTTAAGATGTTATTTTTTTAATACTCTGAATCTATTCATGTGATTTGTCTAATGTGTCTATTAAATTCATTGCATTGAATAATTTTTTGTGGCCGTTCACAATTACTTGAAATATTTTCATCTTTGCATCAATTACTTCATATTATTTTTATTAAAAAAATTCTATCATATCTTTTTACTATTATTCAATGACTAATATTTAATAGGAAAAAGTAGTTTTTCTTTTACATTCCATTTAGCAATTGAATTTTTATTATACTCTGTTTTTGTTTTTGTTTTAGATAATTTCATTGGAACCATGATTTTCTGTGAATTACATTGTTTATGTTTTTATAGATACCCATATAATATTTTTTTCATTATTTTGTGTATTATTTTAGGTAGTTTCCTCTCCTAGTACCTTATTCTTAATTAGGTTTATTTTCTTTAAATATTAGAAAAAAGGAAATGTTAATTGGTGCTTTTAGTTTGTCTATTTTTCTTCAATTATTATGCTACTTTATGAAGTAGAAGTCTTATGTTGTTTCTGAATTGTATTTTTTAGTTGTTCTATTTTGTGATTGTTTTTGTTTGTTACCTTTGGAATGTTTTTAGTGTGTTCTATAGGTTTATTCTATATTTTTTTCTTATAATAAAAAGTGATATGTTTTTAGTGTTTTTTTATTTTTAGTTTGTCTCTTTTACTATAATTTATTTTGGTCAATTTTTCTTCAATAAACACCACAATAGACCTTTCTCTAAAATCTCATGCTTCGACACTAGACTATATTTTTATAGATTATGACCCAGAATTTTTCATTTATCCCTAGGAAATGTTTTTCATCAATATTAGAGTGTTCTTAAATGTCATGTTTGTGGATATGATGGTCATGACAGTGCCAATAATTTTATTAATTGGTATGAGTACTATATAAAATATATCACTGAACATGATAAAGTTGAGTAAATTATTGATATGATTTATAGGTGAATATATTTTGGCTAAAGACTACATCAACTAATACTTTCCTTATATTGATGGACACATGGATGTAAGAAATAATAATGCAGAAGGTGAACCTGTAAGCCCCTCTCCAGTTGGTTGAGGTTGGGGGATAGTGTTAAGGTGGTCACAAGATCAATCTCGGGAAAAATGAATTTCTTATTCTTTCCCCTAAATCACGTCCTCATCTCGTTCATTATATTGCACTCAGATGAGTGTTATTTCCCGAGAAATCACATTTCTTCATTTTATTTTCCTCTAACATCATCTATTATCTTTCACCATAAAGGAATGAAAGTCCATAAAATTCACTATGTAATCCTCAAAATTATTCTTAGACGCTGGTCTTGAACAAAGTCATGGTGGGTAGTTCACTAATAATGTAATGTGAGGCCTTGATATCCCATGGTTGAACATCTATCACGATCATGGACATCTATCATGGATTTATCTTCAATTCACTCAATGCATTGATGTTTAAAAATTGTATTTTTTGTATATATATTTTTTTAAATACATATATTTGTTTCATTAAATATTTGTTTTACTCAATGTACAAATGTCTGCATTATATGTTTTTTCATTTTTCTTTATCTTATGGTTATTGTTTTTATTACTTGTATTATCCTCTTATTATGGTCATTGGGTTGTATTTTTTACCATGATCTTATTAGAATCTACCATTACTTGTAATCCTTTTCACTACTTTTTGGCTCATTAGTTTGTAAAAAAAATCATTTTATGTAACTTTTTTAGTTTTTGTCCGTTAAATATCATGTTTAATTGACTCTCATTTCTCACTTTTCCCATAATTTTTTTGGTTAATCGATGCTGATAGGTGTGAACCATTCACAATTTATTCATGGATTTGTTACTTCATCCACATTTCCAACGTTGATTCACTCATTAAAGATCTGGTTTCTAGTAAGAGAAGGTATGCCCACTGTCATTGCCCAGGTATTCCCATTTCCCATTCATCACTGCCCAGTTTATTCCCATTTCCCTTTGATGACCATTATTCATGCCCATGCCCATTGCCCATTTCCCATTAGATATTTCTTGGATTATTCAAAGTGTTTCTCTATTAAAATTTTTTCAAAATCAAACACATCATTATTTCAACTCATTTGGTGAGGTGGAGTGATTGTGATTTTTTTATAGTAGGTTTATCCTGGTGGACCTGTTATCAGAGATGAGTAGAGTAATGAAGTGAGAAGGGGCTGTGGGAAATGGGCATACCTTCTCATACCATATTCTTGATATTTCAATGGAGATGATGAAAAAATATTACATAGATAATCATTATTATATATATACTTATTTATAGTTTGGTTTCAATCCATGCTTATATTTTTACTGATTTGAGATGGAGCTGGCTCGTTGGAATGGATGGGATGATGCTGGCTCGTTGGCCCTAGGTTGCTGGTTCTAGATGGTCCCCGGTGTGGCATAAATGAGCTGATTCTAGACCCTAGTGTGACATGGATGGTTGTCGCTGGGTTTCTGGCATAGATAGGACACCGTTGGACCCTAATGTGGAATGGAAGTGCTGCAGCTGGCTTGTTGGCATGGATAGGCATCTTCTGGCTCGCTAGTCTTCGGTTGATGGTGCATGTGAGTCCCTGATGTGGCATGAATGTGCTGCTACATGAATGGGGTGGGGGTTTTCGGTTCATTTAGTGTGTAATGGATCTTGTTGGGGGATGTGGTGGGGGTTGTGGGTTGGTGAGTGTGTGAGGGATCATGTCGGGGATGGATTTCATATTGATTCCATTTCATTATTAATATAATTAATTTCTTTCTAATTTTGAAGATGAGTGGAAAAATTATTCTCTTTAATAATTAAAATCGATGTATTATATATGTTAAATTAATAAATATGATATAAAATGTTATTATAATTAAGAATTTATAATTTAACATATATTATAAGTTGTCAATATTTTTACCACCAGAAATATTTGTTATTAGAACCTGTTGGTATATATTTTAACCAACACATATATTATCTATTAGTATTATTATAATTGTAACAGAATGATTTTATCTTTCATAAAATCATTTAGCAACAGAGTTTTTACCAACAGTTTAGTGACATAGACATATGTGTTGGTAAAAATTTTTACCAACAGAAAATATTGTTTTACCAACAGACATTCCCCTATTAGAAAAAGTGAAATATTTTGTTGTGAAAGTTTAAAAACATGTTTAACTAAATTGACTAATTTTTTTGAAACCAATTTAAAAATGTAATGTATTGTTTCTATTTAGTTATATGATTATTAAAAATTAATTTATATTTCATTCCTATCTAAAACATTATTACATTACATCTTGATTTTATAATATTTAAAATTTTTAAGGAATCGTGATTCATCTATTTTATCAGGAACAACTATTTACTTTTTAAAAACATTGTGAATTATGATAAATTGAGTACATTAACTAATTTAATAGTGATATTATTTATTTTTAAACTATTCTTACAATTATTATGTTTTCCATGTATGTTAATTTGTTATGAATTTTTTTAACTTTTAAATTATCATTTGATTTATTAATAAAAAATGTTAATTATATGATTATTTTATAAGAATCAAATATCTTCATAGATTCCTTCAAATTTTTAAAAACAAGTTATTACTTTATTATTTTTGTTATTTGACATCAAAATATTATTTTCATTACATGTTATTCCTTATTTCTTATTATATGTAGGTTTAATTTGTTAGAAATTTATTATAATGTTGGACCCTGTTTTTCTTAAATATATTGAAAATGATAATAATTATTTTTGGAAACATTTTTAGAACACAAAAATAATTTAATTATTGAACATATCATTTTCATGGATAATAAATCATTTGTACTGATCAATTAAATAATCCACACATATTAAGTAATGAATAGTTATTTATGAGAAGCATGTCTCATGATGAAAAAAATTGTGTGGGTACTTTGGAATTTTTATTTTTCATAATTTATCATGTACCATGATCAACATTTTATTTCTGAATATGTAATTAATATTATGTCACCCATATATAATTATATAATTATTTAATATTTATAAATGAAAATGGTAATGAATTTTTTATTTCAATAATGAAAACAAATTTAAACTAGTAATATAACATGTGAAATTTTAATATTTTGATTATAGAGCATGTTTTATTTTTATATTTCTTATATAATGTTGTTTTTGTAATTGGTTAATTGAATTAATAACATGAAAATAGAATGTAAACATTCATAAATAAAGTTAGAAGTGTTTTTATTTGGAAAAATTATGAACACTAAATTTCTTATTTAAATATATTAACCATGATTTGTGAGATAATTTTTTGGAGTTTCAACTATAGCATAGTATCACGATATTGGTCTGTAGAATCATGATATGGGGTTTTATTAAAAGTAACAAATACATGTAGAGTGTTTTGTTTTTGTTTTTTGTTATTTTTGTGTTTACGTGAATAAATTCATTGCTAGGAATAACAGTTTTTGCAAACCATGTTTGCGAGGTGATTATTACAGATTATGAGACCCTTGATGTGATCATGTGATTAGTATTCCCATGTTTTAAATTATAGTCACTAATATATTTATAATGAACAAGTTACCCATAAGAAAATTAATAGTTCATGATAATAATCATGAATAATAATGAGGAAAATTAATTTAGACCCTTTAATTTTTGTGCAACCCTAAATTTGATTCTGCAATGTGTGGTTGTTCTTGTTTTTTTTATTATGTGAGGTGTGATAAAAATGTCATAGATATAAATAATAGAATAAATATTTCATAATAAATAATTATTATACTTTAATGTGATTGAAATCATGTAGGCGAGCGAGTGCCACCCATAGTGGATATTATCTTGAAATGTGAGAGAGAATTCCTTGATTTGTGTTCTTCAGGATTTGATGTGTGAAGATAGTAGTTTATCTTTTCATGGGTATGTATGGAGGATTATTTGGAGATATTATGTTAGGGAAACATCTTGTTTCTTTTTTATGGTAATGTGGTTTGGTACGGTGGTTGTGTAAAATGTCATTTAGATGTCTTCATTAGTTTGTATGTTTGGATACTGGTTGTATTGTTTACTAGTGGAGATGTATGATAGATGATACATGTTTTTTTTGTTTTTATGGATTACTTTGTGTTCTATTATGATAGTATCATTGGAATCCCCCAAATCCCATAAAAGGGAAAAACATTATGTTAGTAATAAAATAAAAAGGGTTCTTTATATAATCATTAAATTAATGTTGATTGCCTTTCCTCTAACACAAAAATCATTTTATTAACATATTTTAATCGTTGACTACTATCAATATGGTACGATTTATTTTGAATAATCTTATGTTAATGTAACATGTTATGGAGTCAAAAATATGATAAAATTGATATTTTTTCCCCATCAAGACACAGTATTTTATTAAAACATTTTTAAACCATGTAAGTGAGTCTCTGCTACCCAAATTAGGGAATATCATAGTGTGGTGGATGGGATAACTTTATTTGTATTCTTGCTGATGATCTTGGTATTTAAATATGACTTCATTTTTTTGGTAAATGTTATATAAATTATTTAATTGGTACGGTCCTTGTAAATAATCAGTTGTTAGAAAACATGAAACATAAATTAATGCTTATTGAAATTGATTATTCAAACAATGATCATTATTTTCATTGCATTTCATGTTATATTCAAAATTTTAGAATCCTGCTAAATGATTTCAAATGATAGAGTGGTTGTAATAAAAACCCCTTATAGAGAATTTAAAAAAACATTTTTGAAAAATGTTCTTAAATTTGAGTATTGATTTGAGCCAAAAAAATATTTCAAAAAACCATGTGAAGTGATTTAAGAGTGTAATTATGTGATTTTAATGGAGAAGAGTTTCTTTTTGATAAAAATATATATTTTGTGTAAATGAAATGTTTTCTTTTTAAAAAAATACTTTTTATCAAAGGCTTTGAGAATACATGGTGGAAGAAAAATAATTTAAAATACAATTGTATTGATGATGTGTTTTTTGATAGAGTTTAAGATATGGGGGATTAAAATGTAGGAAGATATAGATAGGTATAAACATTTCATAAAAAACTAATATACGATTTGGAACATGGATTAGGGAATTTTAATTATTAAGGATTAATTGATATTACAATAATATATCCCCACAATTATTTATTTTTTATTTTTCTATATCATTGTTACATTTCCTAGGAATTATATTCACTAATATGTCTTAATAAATACTTGTTTTTTAAATATTATTTTGGTCGGATTAATTATTTGAACTCTTTTTTAAATATGAGTGGAAATTCCTCCCATGAAGTGATTCTTCAACTAATGGTCTTATTCTGGTTTTAGAGT
The DNA here is from genome assembly GCA_963277665.1 of Viscum album. Classification (NCBI taxonomy): domain Eukaryota; kingdom Viridiplantae; phylum Streptophyta; class Magnoliopsida; order Santalales; family Viscaceae; genus Viscum; species Viscum album. The sequence continues at coordinate 999,479,589 of OY728151.1, read as the reverse complement.
TATATCCCATATGAGATCATTTAGTGTGTTTTGTATATTTACACTTTTTTAACAAATTTCTTGTTTTGTTTCAAATTTATCATGATCCATGATTTTTATGTTTGAGGTTTATTTTTTGAACCACCATTCCCATTTACTTTTATGTTTTCATTAATTCTTGAGGAGAATAATTTTATCAGAGGTATCCATTGTATGATCTAAAATTTGATGGCATCTTAAATTATCTTTTTCCTAGTGCAGAGTGTTCGTGATGTTATCAAGTAAAAAATTAATTTTTTTTTAGAAAAAATCATTATTCAATATTTAAATAGTTTTACAAATAATATTTTTACTATAAACTAAAAATGAAATTGGTGATATTTTTTATTGTGTTTAAACAAATCTAAAAATACAGCATGAAAATAAAAAAAATCCACACATCATGTGACACATTAAATATTCTTGTAAATTTATATTTATAAGAGTTATGTTTTTATTAATCATAATACAAATATTTTTGTTTCAAACATTTATATATATAAACATCGGTGTTTGTGTGTGTGTGTGAATGTATATATTATTGTATATATCAAATTGTTATGTATATATATATATATCTATGCTCACATATTTTTTCATTTATATATATAAGTAAATGTATTTGGTTATATTTATTTACTATAAATTTTATGTTTATAAATATGTATATTATTATGAATATGTGTGTGTGTGTGTGTTTGAATGTATATATCAAGATTTTATTGATATAAGTATATATATATATACATTTTTATACGTGACATTTAAAAAAACAAAAATAAAATTATATGAAGTGTAATACTTTAAAAAATGTTGTGAGAAAGTGGAAATAATGGAAAAAATAAAAAATAAATAAATAAGAAAACGAATTGGGGTCTAGTGTTGTAAAATATATGTTGGGGATAATATATTAAAATGGAGAATTGAGAAAGAAGAGAGGAATAAAAGTGAGATTGAGGTGTTGAATTTGTGTAGGGGAATAAATATGAGATATAAGTTATTAATATTTGATTAAAAATAATAATATAAATTTAAAATAAAATTGATTGAATAATATTTCAGATTCACATTGATTAAAAAAGAAGATATGCCCAATGAGAGATCTGAAAATTTGGTATAATATAGACCATAATCCATCAACTTCTCTTATCCATATCTCCCAAAATATTAGATAAATCGATGCACCATAAGTTTCTTCATGTTTTTATTGAAATGAAGAAACTAGAGAACCAAGTGATTATTAATTCATTAATAATTTCATTTTTATTGCATAGAAAACATTTTACGAGTTCAGTGATGGGGTTGAACAATTATTCATCTCAAATATGAAGCAGGATGTTAATTTTTTTTCCATTAACTTCATGTCATTCCCTTCAATCTTAGAATAGAAACTCAGTTGGACCTTATAATCTATGTAGGGAATTTTTAATATTCTTTCTATTTATTACATTTGAAAGGTATCATAATTTTGGTTATTATTTTCCAAGATAGTATAAATATTCTTAATATGGATAATTAGTTTATAAAATAGATTTAATGGGGAATGGTTAATTTCACAAGTTGTTTATAAGAATATTCAATGTTGTAGATAATTATCTCATTGGAAAATATTATTACATGTATAGGGAATTATTATATTTATTATCACATGTTGTGTTAATTTATATTATTTCATGATTATCATGGAGATAAATAGGGATAATCTTATGAATTTAATTATTATTGTTTATAAGGGAAAAGTATCTGTGCAAAAAAATTCTTCTCTACTAATATAATTTAACTTATTTATCATTTTATTGATAAAAAATTAATTTCAGTTTGAAGCTTTATTTTCACATTATTTGATCTGTTTTGGATCCTCATATTTTTTTCTTGTTATCACCTTGATTAAAAAGAATAATTACATATATCCAGATATTAAATTTATTACTCATGTAAAATATGAATTAGGTGATAATTTCTCTAAAATATAGAAATGTAAATGATAAAAATACCCTTGCTAAATCTAAAAAATATGTGTTGGGATACAGTCAAACTGTCTTGTAGAAATTTTTTGTTGTTTTTATCTAATATTCCCATGTATTATTGGAATTACATAAAAACATTGTACTTGAAATGAATGATATTGACTAATTTATGTGTTGGAAATGAATAAAATTTTACTGTGATAGAAAGTTTTAATGAGTTGTATATTAAAATGTGTTTTGGTTGGTTAATGTACATCCTCTAAAATAGAATAACTTCAAATGGTGGTACGAGGCTTATAGTAGTTGTGTGTTTTGGTGAATTTAGTGACCTTAGAAAATTTGGGAAATAGTATTGGATGTTTGGTACCCTTTTTAGTTATAAATCCTAGGTTTTGGATTTTGTGTGTGGATGTTATATATATTTTTTATATTCTATTTAATTTCTGTATCACCCCACCCATGTTGAGAACCATGTCAAACACCCACATATATACATAATTTTTGGAGTGTTCCCAAATATCCAGGTTGTGAGAATGGAAAGATGGAAACACTATATTTTATGATCTCAGTTCTAGGATAGGTTGATATGCATGGGCTATGATCTCCAAAAACAAAGGTAAAAAATCGTGGTGATGTGATGTGATGGAATTTCTATTTGGGGTAGGATATGTGATAATGAGATGACATTGGGTGGGGTCCATGCATGTTAGGAAGAGGGAACAAGGTTTGTTTTCATCATGTTCATGATAAACTACTATCCTAGTTATTATTGTGGATTATATTTCCTATGATGGACCAAGTTTCTTCAAAAGAGGCCTAATGTGATAAGTTGTGTGGTAATGGATATTATGTGTTGTTATTTTGACTTGTTTATTGATGTTGGTGTAGTGTTGTGATACTAACAAGATATGAGAGTGCTTGGACATATGAAAATTTGGTGTTAGAGAAGAAAATAAACTGGAATGTATTGTATGATACCCTTTATCAATAATCTTCTAATTATGTTATTGTAATTTTATATGTTATTTGGTGAGCATGGAATGGTGAGGATATGAATTAGATAATTGAACCTTTTAGGTTATTTTGATTTATACTATTTACATAAAAGTGTATTAGTTTAATTCGATCACTTTTACGTAAAAGACATATATAAGTCCCTTCTCAATATACTTGTATGATAACCCTATGTATAAATAACTATTTACAAGAACTCGAGATGACTATATGTACTCCACTAGAAAGTACTAGCTTGAGCCCTTTGACTATTGTTCTATGGTTGATTTATAATTACTTTTTTTATTTAATTTTATTACATTTACCTTTATTGATTTTATTTACACAATCATTTTGGGACGGGGTTTATTATATATATATATATATATATCATTGGAGTTTATTGTTTTTCTTATCTTCTTAACCTATAATTATTATTATGTGTAATGCCTCCCAATCAATGATATTTTTTTACCCTTAGTAGTTGTCACCAAGCTGGTTCCTTCTAGTGGTGAGAATGATGGGGTAATTATATATCTCCCTTTGTTGGGATATATATATAGTAGGGGGGTTCATGATATTAAATTACAGTACAATAAATAGTAGGGAAAGTGAGAACTGATATAGACATATTGTCATTAATTTTTGTGAGGATGATCATGTTATGAAAATTCCCATGAGAGATATTTTTGAACTCAAGGGATTGTGTTAGTTTTATCTATAGTCAATAAAAAATTAATATGTTTTAGTTTCTTAGGTGATGGCGAGTGGCCACAATGAAGATGACTCAATGTGCTTCCCTTGATAAATGGAATGTTCTACAGATACCTTGATGAGACTGAATATTTATATTCAAGAAATAATAATACACATGTGAGAATTTTCATGATAATAAATATATATATCTCTGACTTATATTGTTAATTTTTTGAGATAAATTTTTATAACACAAAATAATTATAGAGGTTGAGTGAATCAGGATAAACTTGTTTCTGGAAGAGCTGAGAAAGCTTCCATAGACAATATGTATTTATAATAAATATTCTGAGACACTAATGTTTATATCATTGATGGTTTGAGGGTTCAAAATATATCAATAGATAACCAATAATTAACACCTACAAATTTTAAAAATAATATAACATTGTTGATGGTAGGAGAATATTGATTTGGTGACATAATTAAAAGGGTAGTAATACACAAATAAATACTACAAATTGATTACTTGATAGTTTAAATGATTTAGAATCTATGTTGATGATGATATGGTATTATTCAAAAAATTAGAACATTGTATAATGTCATGTGATATTAATTGATGTCATTTTTGATTCCCTATAACGAATTAATGATAAAATATACATAATTTAAAAAAATTGGAAGGCAAGTGTTAGAGTAAAAATGGTTAAGTCTAAAATCTGAGAGGGTTTATTAAAACTCATTATTCAAAATTAGTAAGAGTAATTCCAGATAATATCTATAAAATTTAATAAATGATATAATTTTTTATAAAGGAAAATACTAATTTGGAAATTATAATGTGTTAAATGGAAGAGACTAAATATAAACCATATGGTTCATTAAAACATAAAATAAGATTCATATTCATACTTTATAAGTTTTATCACGGTGGTTCATAAGGGTAACCATGGAAAATAATAGAATAATTTGTATATTTTAGAGTTATCATTGTGATATTTAAGAGTAAAATTATCTTATAAAAAATTAATCAAATCATATTTAAAGGTCATCAAAATAAGAGAATCCCATATGAAGAAGAAGCTCAATAACATACTTCAATAAGATAGTTATACCCTAGATGGGATATGATATATGAAATATATGAATCACATATTGGTAAAACTATATTTTCCAATATGGTAATTTGAAAATTAATATTACTAATCAATTATAGTACTTCTAAAAAATACATAAATCATAGATATAAGAAACTATTCATCATGGAATTAGATTACATAAATCTAATTATGATTTATGAAATTAATTAATAATATAATTAGAGAAATGTGGGAACATAGATCATATAAGTACATAATAAGTTAATTAAAATTTATGTTTAATATTTTAAAAAAATATCTTCTTTTTTCAGATCATTAATTAATATTTCAATGCTAAAAACCATTTATTGTTTTAAATTTATATATAAACATGAAAAATTATTATTTATTGAATTTTTTGAAATATTTTGAGAATAATAAAACTCATAATTTTAATAGTTTTTAATGGAGCTTAATTCCACATTAATTAAATTAGAGTAAAAAAATGTTTACTCCTTGAATATAAGTAAGGATAATATTTTATGAAGAATAAATTTTATTACGATCATGATATAACACACATGTAATTTATTAAGACACTTTTTCAAGATAAATATCTCTGAATAATTTTTAGTTTTTATATATTAATAATATTAAAAAATATATAGTGAATTTTTAAGAAAATAATTATAAAAAGATGAAATTAATGTTGGGAGAGATATAGATCAAAGAACCCAACACTATATTTTTAATGAAAATAAATCAATGTGTAAATGAAAAGGAAGAAACCAAAAATAATTTGTTAATGGTTATATTAAATTGACATATAGGTATAAAATATAAGGATAAATTGGTTTTGAATAATGTCCTAAAGTATTCAATATTATAGAATTCAGAGACAATGAATTAATAGGAATAAGAAGAGTTGAGGAAGGATCACACAAGGGGAGTTATATTGATCACTCATTTGTTGTAAAAACCAATTTTTATTTTGTTGAAAATGTGAAAATTTTGTATCTGGTCCTATGTAAGATAGAGATCATATAAATTTTTACAAGGTAATTTTCATGTTGTTTTGAATTTCATAATTAGGTATATAATACTAAATTAATGAATGAAATTTTTTTATTTTATGCTATAGTATGACATTAATATTGGAGATATTCTACAAGAGGTTTGGAATATATTATCTAAACTTGTGGGATCCAGTATGATATTGAAATTATTATATGAAAATAGAATAACCCATTATATATATTGATGAATTAGTTTATAATGATTATTCATATAGGGTTATGGTCGATTCCTTACCCATTGTAACACTTATGTGAATAGAGTAAAATATAACTATCAAAGATTATCCAAACACAATAAGGAGTAGGTACCCACATTGAGACTAAACCTTCTAAAAAACTTGGCTCAACACTTTTTTTCGTTTATATATTTGAATATTATAATGGTGGGTTGTGTTCATCATAATATGTTTCACATTTAGCATAATAGTAAATGAAAATCAAATATTAATAGGCGATATTTTAAAATTTCTAATAACAATTCAGTATAATTGTTCACCTTGATTAACCCCCCTCTCATAAGTCTTCACAAATTATTTAGAACTACGCTCGTGAATGAATATTGAATTTTTTTTACACAAAAATATTTAATAGCCACATTACCCTAACAATGATACTAATTTCATATGATCTTAAAATATGAAACATTTATATCATACATATTTTTGCCTCCTACATTCTTGTTTTAATCCTCACATGTGTCATAGATCCTGAAAAATATTGCATCATTGCAATTAGATGATTTTTTTTATCGACATATGGACATGTAATAGCATCTTAGATATTCTATAATATAATTTATATTATTATGATTTTATTTTTTGTTCCTAATAATTTAATAAATAACAATAATATTCTCTTTAATCTTATTACACAATGATGATTTTCTTTCAACTTCTAATCTCTAGTAATGTGTAAACCAAGAATTCATATGATTGTTATTAAGTCTGTGGATTTCCCTTTTTGTTAAGATCTTGTAAACATATAAGTGATGATATTTTAATAATAAATATATCTCATAATGTTTTGGATAAATCTAAATATTAGTTGATAAAAATACTGTACAACAATTTAATTTTACTTTCTCAGCATCATATATAAATTCGTTGACGCAAGCTATAAAAAAATTATTTAGAAAAATACGAAATTATTGGGCAACATTATGTTTGAAATATGAAAATAATCCCGTTAAGACAATAAATAATTATGATAATAGAATGTTATTGGAAGAAATTTTACATAGGTAACGATATAAATTTATTATCATAGAAATTTAAATACATGAATAATTTTTTCAAATAATATAATTCGCATGTCGTAGTTATAGATCATAATTCAAATTTTACCATGATTATGCCAAAAACCCAATTATATATATCCATCTCAGTCAACTATGAGGCTTGAAAATTTTATTTTATGACTTACCACTATTTCAAAGCAATGAGGTAAAACAGTTCATAGATTCGTGATAATATAGAGAATGACTTGAGTAAAAAGTGACATCATTCTTTTTAGGATTTTCAAGGTGAAGGTTCCGGGCGCAGCGGAACCGCGTGGGTGGATGTGCCCACATGGATTTTTTTCATTATCAATGATCAATCCGGGATCAATACGACGATAAACGCCAGTCTCCACGGATCGAATCACAGAAAAAGACAAAGAAGATGGTTTTTCCCGGAACCACAAACAAGTATCGTTAAAGGTTGATTATAATTAATTTAATTAATTATAAAGAAATACCTTTTGGTTGTTCATTCTTCGTTGATGTTCTCAATCACGTTGTCGATGTGATCCGTCATTGCGTCGCAGAAGCCAAGTGTAGACTCCCTCTAGCGGTGATCCACACGTGTACCTCGTATCTCTGGACGTCGCCAAAAGATTCTCCGGGTGCTAGCGTGGAGAAGCCTTTGCTTGCGTTGTCCGCCTTAGATTGTCTTGATCTGATGAAAGAGGATATCTCTCGGTCTTGAGAGCGTTCTTGGAGGAAGAGGTTCTTTCGGCCTTGAAAGAATTCTCCAGGGATGTTGTGCACAACGATTCTCTTGTGTCAGAAAAGAGTTGGGGTTGTGAGGATATTTATAATCGGGTGTGTGGGGTTATAGAGTTATGACAATAAATAAACGCGTTACGCATTTTATTTATTTCATTGACCCTTTATTTAAAACCCCATGTCGAATAAATAATTCCTTGACACGCGCCCATGCTGATTATAATAAATATCATTTAAAACAATATTATATCCTCAAAATCCCAACTAAAAAAAACTACACGGTGTGTATTAATAAATACACGGTGTGTACTTGTTTTTCATTGAAAACTACACGGCGTGTACATTAAATGTACACGGCGTGTATATCTTGTTTTCATTTATTCATTTCCTTTCGAAAATAAAAACTACACGGCATGTAATAATAATACACGACGTGTACTTGTTTTATTTTCTTTTTCCTCCATCATTTAAAACAACATAGGCTTCCTTGAATAATTATTAAACCATGTACGAGAATAATATTTATTCAACTTGAGATACTTGGATACACTTAGTATGTGACCCTCTAGGCCTCTTTCTCGTTGGCATTAGGCGGGCTTGCCTAAAGTCCATGATTACTGTCTAGCAACGGGTCAAGGCACCCAAGAGAAAGAAGTTGACGCCGCATTGACGTATCACCTCATACGAACGCTTACTGTGTAATTTAATCCCTTTGTCTCAATATCTCATCAGGCAGGTTTCATGGCAGTGTCATAAACCTATATGCTTGATATGTCTTTCTTTGACTACCTGAAATAAACTCATCGTTTACACCATGGCCATGGAATTTAATGCGACAGTTCTATTTCAATCAAAGGGCCGAGATATCAACTTCCATAAATGGAAGGGACAAATCCTTCCTTGACTTATCCATTAACAACATGTCACTCATGACGCACCCAACGTAACCTAATTCCCTCCAACTGTCTGCGTGACGGTTTTCGTCAGTAAATCTAAGTGCGCGAGTCATGACATGAGTTAATGATAATCTTCCAGTCTAAGGACCATTACACACGCTCGTAGATAGCAATATCCGATGACACCAAGACATGCGGAATTACTACTGGCGGGTCTGTTATCATAATCTCCCATCTTGGAGATTACCAAGTGCAAACTCCGTTAGAGAGAGTCTCGTCTTTTTATGAGTACTCGCACATGACGGTCTGTATACTATGTGTTCTATCATAGTATGTCATCCAACCGCAGAACTTTATTTAAGAATATTGTTATAGCATTTCAAGGTTCTCATCATAGCGGGGATCTGCTATGACCTTATTAATGCAACAAATATTTCAGGACATTATTATATTAGTCATGCAGAACAATGAACAATATATAATAAGTGAACATTTATGTAATCAAAGTACAAAACAGTTGGTTCTGAGGACACCAACCCTTACAAACTCCCACTTGGACTAGAGCCAACTGCCTACGACTTTTAGTCCGCTAGACCTCACATGATGATCATGTTTCTGCTGAGTCAAGGCTTTAGTAAATGGGTCCACCACGTTTTCTTCCGTGGAAATACTGCTCACTGCAACTTCACCTCTCTGAGAAAAATCCCTCAAGAGATGATACTTCCAAAGTATGTGCTTTGTCCTCTGATGTGACCTTGGCTCTTTTGCAAGTGCCACCGCTGCAGTATTATCACAATAGAGTGTGATAGGATCTTTACTGCTCGGTACAACATTCAGCTCTTGGACGAAGCTTCGCATCCATACTGCTTCTTTAGCTGCCTCAGAAGCTGCGATATACTCGGACTCCGCTGTAGAATCTGCCACCACACTTTGTTTTGAGCTCTTCCAGCTCACTACACCTCCATTCAAACTGAAGATGTATCCAGTCTGCAACTTCATGTCATCTTTATCAGTCTGGAAACTTGAATCTACATGTCCTCTGATGACTAGTTCCTCATCTCCTCCTAAACCATGAACATATCCTTAGTACGCCTCAGATACTTAAGTATAGTCTTGACTGCCATCCAATGGCGGTCTCCTGGATCAACTTGATATCTGCCTACCGAACTTAATTCATAAGCAACATCTAGCCTCGTACATAGCATAGAATACATGAATGGCCCAATCGCAGATGTGTAAGGGATCCTTGCCATTCTCTTTCTTTCCTCATGTGTCTGAGGACACATTTTCATGGAAAGATGAATGCCATGTGACACTGGCAATAATCCCCTCTTGGACTTTTCCATACTGAATCTCGTCAGTATCTTGTCAATGTATGTACTTTGACTTAGGCCCAGCATTTTCTTGGATCTATCACGATGGATCTTGATCCCAAGAATATATGCCGCCTCGCCCAAGTCTTTCATGGAGAAGCATTTATTCAACCATGCCTTAACTGACTGTAAGACAGGTACTTCGTTTCCAATTAGCAATATGTCATCGAGATATACTATTAGGAAAATGACTGCACTTCCACTAAACCTTTTGTAGACACAAGGCTGACATTCGTTCTTAACAAAACCAAATTCTATAACAGCTTCATCAAAACGAATGGTCCATGACCTTGATGCTTGCTTTAATCCATAAATGGATTTTTGCAACTTGCATACCTTGTTGGCATCCTTTGAAGTCACAAACCCTTCAGTTTGTGTCATGTAGACATCTTCCTAGAGGTTCCCGTTAAGGAAAGCTGTGTTGACATCCATTTTCCAAATTTCATAGTCATGGTAAGTAGCAATGGCCAATAGGATTCTGATAGACTTCAGCATTGAAACCGGTGAAAAGTTTTCATCATAGTCAATTCCTTGACGCTGTCTAAAACCTTTTGCAACCAGTCGTGCCTTGTAGGTGCTGACTTGCCCCTCCATGTCTAGTTTCTTCTTGAATACCCATTTATTACCAATAGGCTTTACATCAACTGGAGGATCTACCAAAATACAGACTTGGTTTTGGTACATGGAATCCATTTCAGAATTAATGGATTCTTGCCTCTTGGCAACGTCCTTGCCTTCAACTGCTTCCTTGTAGGTAAGAGGATCATCATTGTCAACCAATAATGAGTCACCATCCTCAGTGACAAGAAAACCATATCGTTCTGGTTCTCTCACCTCTCTCGTGCTCCTACACAGTTCTTGTGTCTATGGAACAGATTGTTCTTCCACGGGGCTTTGTGGAATCTGTTCTTGTACCAACTCATGTGTATCTTGAGCCTCGACTTCATCGAAGTCTATCTCGCTCCCACTATCTCTTCTGGATATGTGCTCCCTCTCATGGAATATGGCGTGTCTTTCCACTGTAACATTTTTGTCTGAGGGGTTGTATAGGTAATATCCCCTTGTTTCCTTGGGATATCCTATAAAGATACACTTTGTGCCTCGGGGTGCAAGTTTGTTACCTGAAGAGGCTTTAACAAATGCTTCGCTACCCCACACGTGTAAATTCGATAACATGGCTTTGCGTCCACTCCATAACTCGTATGGAATACCATTTATCGATTTAGTTGGTACTTGGTTTAGTATGTGTCCAGCTGTTTGTAATGCATATCCCCAAAAGGATAATGGAAGACTCGCATGACTCATCATTGATCTCACCATGTCCAACAGGGTGTGGTTCCTCCTTTCACTTACACCATTCCACTGCGGTGTGTAAGGAGGAGTGAGTTGAGATAGAATCCCAAACTCCCGTAAGAAATCAATGAAGTCTTGATTAAGATATTCTCCTCCTCTGCCTGAGCAGAGTTTCTTAATCTTCTTACCAAGCTGGTTCTCAACTTCATTCTTGTATTCTTTGAACCGATCAAAAGAATCTGACTTATACCTCATTAAATAGATATATCCATATCTACTAAAATCATCAGTAAAAGTTATGAAGTACGAGAACCCACCCCTTGCTTCAACTAGAAATGGTCCACACACATCTGTGTGAACTAATTCTAGAAGCTCTTTAGCTCTTTCACCTTTCCCACTAAATGGGACTTTGGTCATTTTTCCTTGTAGACACACATGACATACACCAAGTGGTTTTAGTTCGAAAGAATCTAAATACCCATCTTGATGTAATTTTGTCAAACGTTTCTCATTAACATGACCTAGCCGGTGATTCCAAAGTTGGGTGTGGTATGAGTCATGTAAATTAACTTTTTTATCAATTTCCATTACTTGGTTTGTGTAGTCTAACACATAAAGGTCGTTATATAAATGTGCCCTACCAAAACAAATGCTATCTTTATAAAAGTAGCAACATTCATTTCCAAACATGAATATGAGTCCATCAGTATCTAATCTGGATACTGAAATAATGTTTTTGGTTACAGAGGGTACATAATAACTTCCTTTCAAAACCAAGACCATCCCGGTAGGCAATGTGAGGTGGTAGTCCCCGACAGCTACAGCAGAAAGTCTGGCTCCGTTGTCTGCTCGTAGATCTATCTCCCCTCGATCAATCTTCTTGAATATACTTGGTTCCTGTATTTGGATACAGATGTGATCACCACAAGCAGTATCTAATACCCAATTAGTAGAAACATAAAGATTGCATTCGATAACAACGCACCTAAAGCTTCCCCTTGCTTCCTTCGCTGGGTGCAGTTTTTCTTCTAGTGACCCTTCTTGCCACATGTGAAACAAATAGCATCATGTTCCTTTGCCTCCCCTTTGATCTTCCTTTTCTTGGAAGGCCTTGAAGAAGCTTTGGGCTTAAAGCTCTTCGCCTTCCCTTTCCTTTTATTCACCATAAGGACAAAAGGCTTTTCATGCTTCATGTCATTGTCCACTTGGTGAATAAGGATAAGAAGATCAGATAGAGACTTCTCAATATTGTTCATGTTGAAATTAACAACAAAGTTTGAGAAGCTCTGGGGGATTGATGCGAGAATGAGATCGGTACCCAGTTCTTCAGGGAGTTTAAACCCTAGAACCTCCAAGCGCTCAATGTAGCCAATGAGCTTGACTACCTGAGGCCCAGCTGGGGCACCCTCTCCAAGCTTGCTCTGAAACAGAGCCTTAGAGATCTCAAACCTTTCCTGTCTTGCTCTCTCCTAGTATAAACCACGGAGGTGATCGAGCATGCTGTAGGCATCCATGTCTTCATGAGACTTTATGAGCTCACTAGACATAGATGACAGCATCAAACATTAAACGTCGAGAGCATCGTTCAAATGTTGATCATAGACTAGGAAATCTTCATCACTTTCCCCTGGGGTAGGAGAATCAGGAAGTGAGGACTCCAGCACATAAAACTTCCGTTCATTGCGTAGGATAACCCGAAGGCACCTAAACCATTCCTGAAAGTTACTGCGGGTGAGGATGTTGTCTTTATCCAGAATTGATCGCAAAGAAAATGTGGTTGATGTGTTTGTCATTTTGATTCTACAATTTAAAAGAGCATATTCATCAGTACTTTCTTGATTACATTTTATGAGAAATAAAAAATTTTATTAAGTCTCCCACTATTTTATCAATTCCCAATGGCCCTCACCATTGAACTCGGAATGTCCAGTTGCTTTGACATTCAAATGTCAAGGATCCATATTTCCCTTCGCATAACCCCAACAAGGGTTGGTCAAGCTATTTAAAGGTATTTAGGTAGGCGGGTCTTTGCCAACTGTGAGCTTACAGTTCCTTGATCTGTTGAGTGGACTCCCCAATCCTGAAATCCTGACTTGGATTTCCTCAACTCTTGCCTCCAATATTACATCAAGTCTAGCAAGGGCTACTTCTCTTGATGTAATATGGTTAAGTCAACCCGAAACCTTTCATAAGGGCTTCCTTTATAAAAGTAAGTGTCCCAACAAGGGTTGGTCAAACACATAGTTTTATTGAGTCTTTCCCTTAATCAAGTAACGGAAGGCTTGGTCTGACTTAATATGGTATTTGAGGGATTTTATTATTTATGCGTATCTTTGAATTATCACATGCTTCTTAATATTAAGTGATGCTTGCTTAAGTGATTAACAATGTTACGATAATGTATACGCATAGACCGGTTTTTATTTTATTCCATCTTTGCATGCTTGTTCATTTTATTGATTATGTCATCGCGACAACACATGCATAATATATAAACCATGCAATCAGACAGAAATAAAATAAGATGGCATGATCATGAGAATATATTTGGTTAGCTTATCTAGAGGTTTTGATAAGCTTACCCTGACCTAGGGAAAACACCTTGAACCTGATGGTTCGTGTTTTGCTGCTCCCACCTGTCCACCTTTGTATCTTCTTGTGTCGGTTTCGCCTCGGCTTCGGGATTTGAACCGTCTCCTCTGGCTTGGGAGATCCTCCATTACATGGGTTTACATTAAAGAAACCATGGGCACGCAGGCCCTAAATTTTATTGGAAGAAGGCTCGCAGGCCATAAATTTAAATTAAATAAATTTAAATGATACCATACACATACAAAGGGTCTTTGGTCTAGCTCATGATCATCAATAGTATGCAACGACATTTACGCATATTTAGAATTCAAATTCTTTTAATCGTTCTTTTATTTAAGATAAGACGCGCTCAAATTCAATTAATTATGATCTTATAATTAATCAATTCTTTATCATAAATTCCTTTCTGAATTTCCTTGAGATTCTTCTCATCCATATTCCTTGTACGGGTCTTTGTACATTGGAGGAAACCTAGTGAAATTCCATTTCTGGAAAGTACACGGCGTGTAGTTTATAATTACACGGTGTGTATTTTTCTTTTCACCCTTTGTCCAAAGTACACGCCAGGGCTTTGGCGTGTTTTTCTGTACTTTGGAAATTTTAGAGTACATGGTATGTAGATGAATCATACAGGGCGTGTACTTCCTTGTTACGCGGTAACCGGCCTGGCGATCCCGTATACGTGGTACGCGACTTATCTTTGTACACGGTTTCACCTGGGTCGGAATGGACTACAAGGTGTGTTGTTCCAACATACACGTCGTGTATTCCGGTTTCCACGTGCCGTTCTATTCTGGTCAACACGGCGTGATTAAAACATAGGCATAATCAATCCACACGGCGTGGTTTGGTGGACTAGTGCAGGTTCGTTGAACCTAAGTACACGGCGTGTAGTTTTAATTACACGCCTTGTAATCCCGTGTTGTACAGACAGAAAGTGCGTCTCCTCTGGATGAGTTCCTCATTTTTATTTTAATCAAAATTAAAATTAAAAGGTCGTTTCTGTGATATGAATCGAGAAACGAAGGAAGAAGAATAGATCTCATTAATTCAGATTTATAGAAAGATTTATTTCGAATTGAATCAAATATGAATGCGTAAATTATCAACGAAAATTAAATAACTATAATCAACGTTGTAACCTCCCTCTGATACCATTTGAAGGTTCCGGGCGCAGCGGAAGCGCATGGGTGGATGTGCCCACTTGGCTTTTTGTCATTAGCAATGATCAATCCGGGATCAATACGACGATAAACGCCAGTCTCCACGGATCGAATCACAGAAAAAGACAAAGAAGATGGTTTTTCCCGGAACCACAAACAAGGATCGTTACAGGTTGATTATAATTAAATTAATTAATTATAAAGAAATAACTTTTGGGTGTTCTTTCTTTGTTGATGTTCTCAATCACGTTGTCGATGTGATCCGTCGTTGCGTCGCAGAAGCCAAGTGTAGACTCCCTCTAGCGGTGATCCACACGTGTACCTCGTATCTCTGGACGTCGCCAAAAGATTCTCCGAGTGATAGCGTGGAGAAGCCTTTGCTTGCGTTGCCTGCCTTAGATTGTCTTGATCCGATGGAAGAGGATCTCTCTCGGTCTTGAGAGCGTTCTTGGAGGAAGAGGTTCTTTCGGCCTTGAAAAAATTCTCCATAGATGTTGTGCACAACGATTCTCTTGTGTCAGAAAAGAGTTGGGGTTGTGAGGATATTTATAATCGGGTGTGTGGGGTTATAGAGTTATGACAATAAATAAACGCGTTACGCGTTTTATTTATTTCATTGACTCTTTATTTAAAACCCCATGTCGAATAAATAATTCCTTGATATGCGCCCATGCTGATTATAATAAATATCATTTAAAACAATATTATATCCTCAAAATCCCAACTAAAAAAACTACACGGTGTGTATTAATAAATACACGGCGTGTACTTGTTTTTCATTAAAAACTACACGGCGTGTACATTAAATGTACACGGCGTGTATATCTTGTTTTCATTTATTCATTTCCTTTCCAAAATAAAAACTACACGACATGTAATAATAATACACGACATGTACTTGTTTTATTTTCTTTTTCCTCCATCATTTAAAACAACTTAGGCTTCCTTGAATAATTATTAAACCATGTACGAGAATAATCTTTATTCAACTTGAGATACTTGGATACACATAGTGTGTGACCCTCTAGGCCTCTTTCTCGTTGGCATTGGGCGGTCTTGCCTAAATTCCAAGATTACTTTCTAGAAACGGGTCAAGGCACCCAAGAGAAAGAAGTTGACGACGCATTGACGTATCACCTCATACGAACGCTTACTGTGTAATTTAATCCCTTTGTATCAATATCTCATCAAGAAGGTTTCATGGCAGTGTCATAAACCTATATTCTTGATATGTCGTTCTTTGACTACCTGAAATAAACTCATCGTTTACACCATGTCCATGGAATTTAATGCGACAGTTCTATTTCAATCAAAGGGCCGAGATATCAACTTCCATAAATGGAAGGGACAAATACTTCCTTTACTTATCCATTAACAACATGTCACTCGTGACGCACCCAACGTACCCTACTTCCCACCAACTGTCTTCGTGATGGTTTTCGTCAGTAAATCTAAGTGCGTGAGTCATGACATGAGTTAATGATAATCTTCCAGTCTAAGTACCATTACACACGCTCGTAGATAGAAATATCTGATGACACCAAGACATGGGGAATTACTACTGGCGGGTCTGTTCTCATAATCTCCCATCTTGGAGATTACCAAGTGCGAACTCCATGAGAGAGAGTCTCGTCTTCTTATGAGTACTCGCACATGACGGTCTGTATACTATGTGTCCTATCATAGTATGTCATCCAACCGCAGAACATTATTTAAGAATTTTGTTATAGCATTTCAAGGTTCTCATCATAGCGGGGATCTGCTATGACCTTATTAATGCAACAAATATTTCAAGACATTATTATATTAGTCATGCAGAACAATGAACAATATATAATAAGTGAACATTTATGTAATCAAAGTACAAAACAGTTGGTTCGGAGGACACCAACCCTTACACAAGGGTCATTAGTGTGCCAAGATGAATTAGACCTATATTATCTAAATTTTAGTATTTATTTTCCCTATTGTCACACATCAATTCACTAGTATGAAAAATTATTGTATCTAATCAAGGACCTATGTTTACGCCCACATTTTCTTCAGTGTGTGAAATAATTTCTTTCTATATACATATTGCAGATATATTCAATATCAATTCATATTTTTCTATTTATTTTATCCTATAAATTTTTATAAAATAAATTTCTTGGAATATATAGTTTATTTATACTTCAATTGGATTATGTGATAAACTCTCTAGGACATATAGATGAATTAAATTATTTTTAATAGGATTAGTAATATTTGTGAATACCAATATCATGCCCAGTCTAAGATTCCATTTTTATCTTCATGCTCCCTATAATTATGTTTTGTTATATACTATCTTTTCGGCCATGTTAAACATAATTCCGAGCGAACTCCCACCCAATGCATATTATTATACTAAACTAGGTACCCTAGATAGTTATATATGGGTTTTAAAAATCCCATCACCCTTTACTAATTGTGTACTTTCGAAAATCCCAATTGGGAGATGAGAAACCCCAACAAAATATTTCATCAAGAGAGAATAATTCAAAATTCCTTGATATTCAAACCTTACACATAGGTTATTACTTAATAATAACATATGGAAAATAAATTTCTTAGTGCATTTATATCCATTGAGGATTTATATTATCCATGATACCACTTTAATAATTTCAATTTTTGGATAGATATTAAGACTGATTTTAATATTTATTCCAAAAAAACTACGCTAAATCCTCCTAAAAACCATATATCATTCAATATACCTATAGTCAGTCCTTGGAGTCTATAAGTTGGTACTAATTATATCATGTATCCTATCTGGGAACACATTTATTAATATAAAAATAATCTACATGATTAAAATGATTTATAAGTTAGTGTCATTTTTATTTCGACTAACTATGTTCTCATGTGTCTATCTCACTCAACTAAGGCCGAATTTTCCATGTTCTTCAAATTGTTCATGCCATAACACCTATACCATTTCATTTATCAAATTAAATTTCTCGTGGTCTTCCACTACGATCTCATATATTTCCTCTCAATAAAGAAAACACCCATCCTAAATTAAGCACAACAATTTTCCTCATTCATCTAGGAAAATTACATAGGTAATATTTGTTTTCCAAAATACATTATTGATACACTTTCTTCATTACCAAATCTCCAATGATGATCACCCACCTAGTCCTCATACATGTAATCCCCATGTACATGACTATGTTTTCAACATCATTTTGGTCATTCCTTGTCATTTCGTACCTTAATAATGATAATGTAACATCCTAAGATAGACAAAATCTAGTTTTCCTACCCAATTAATATGTTCTTCTAGATATAGTCAAACGTGTATTATTGATATAATGAAGACTCTTCCTTTTATTAGGTTAGAGAAATATTCTATAGCCTAACCCTTTTGGATCATTAGACATGGATATCCGGAATTAAAACCACATATTCTAGGAGCCTATCTAATAAAGAATTCATTCTCCATAGTCTAATCAATGACCCATGAATACAAATGGTCCTCCAATGTGTCATTTACTCAAACATATCAATAACTGAAATATATATTATTCCAAACAAGAAAGGGTCACTTATGAATAAGTCCTATGAAAAAAATCATAGGACTCTATAACATACTAGTGTCTTCTAGATGATTTTATACATCTTATAATAGCTAATAGGTTTTTGAATATAATATAAATGAAATAATGGTCCTTGTAGTATGGTCATATATTAAAACACACAATGGTCCTAGACGAATGTCATTAAAAGGGACTTTTCTTTTCATCGTTTCATAACCATAGTTCTTCATCGCGTTACAATGAAATCTATGACATGTCTCATTAAAAAATAATACATTAATTAGTTTTTACATTTTTTGGGATATTATATCTTCCCTTTTCATGGGTGAAATACCTACTTCTCTACAACATCTACCTCCCAAGATATTTCCAATTTATAGGTACCCAACATTATGTATTTAACAAAAATTGAATGTACAAAATGAGTCGGAAGATAGAACCCCCCCCCCATAAATATCAATAATGTACCACTATTAAATTAAATTCCCACATTAATGCATCGTTATTATCAATAACATTCAAAACAAGAGTAATTGGTGGGGTGATTGGGTAATATTTCATGAATATATCTTAAATATATAAACTATTCTCAAAATATACAACTAGACTATTCATTGGTTGATCCAAAAACCCATGCTTGTGATATATACATGTAATTAGTAGTGTCGTTATCTTTTCCTAAAAACCACCAACAATTGGAATGTGGGGTTGTATCCATAAAAAATGTAGACATGTATTTGAAGAGTTATAGTAATTTAACTATGTTACAATGAGAAATGATATACTATATTATGAGATATATTATATGTTTGATACATGACATGTCTATATTTTTTTCACTAATGTGAATATATTTTAGGATCATATTTTTTATATATAACTATTATCATTACGTATGGGATACATAATTGCATAGAAATTTATTAAGTATTTTGTCATAGTATTATAGAATATTTTTTCCTACACATTATATATACACATATTAAATATATAAATAATAAATTACCTCTGTTGATAATGTATTGGACAAAATATCTTTGATGTTGCACAATACATGATACACCATAGTCATTTTGTATTAGTAAATTATAACACAATACGGAGGACTAAAAAAGATTGATAATTGGTAACTTTTATTTACTAAGTTTATACTTGTTTTATTTATTTATTATTTTTTGCTTCAACTATTTATATATGTATTACTTACGTAGAAATTTTTTCTTTCGATGGTTATTTTTAAATTTTTAATTTATTTCATTGTTATTAATTAATATATAATAATTAATTTGGTGATACTTTCTCTACAATATATTAAACTAAAATTGTCGAAATTGTTTATAATTTATTATTATTAATGATTATTCAAGAGAAATTAATGAATTTGGTCATAATAGTAGTTTTTTTTAGTTATGGGATTATAAAACAATGTCATAGATGTATTGGTGAATAGAAAAATTATATTGCATTTATAGTGATTTTTTGTCCTCTAATACCGGGTGACCTTAGTTGTTATACCACCAAACATTTTTTGGTTCAAAACTGCTCATTATAATCTTACTTGTACACCATGAAAAAATATTTTTTATTATGGACTTGAATAAGATAACATCTTCCATATACATTTATTATATTTAAAAATTGTTAATTTTTTACTGAACTAATATTGAATCCCTAAGAAGGCATATTTAGTGGAGATAATTTTTCCATTACCAAAACCTTCGATGATAATTCTTTAATTGTCATTAACATTTCTTTTATACCTGAGTTTATACATTGTTAAACTATATTTTAGTTTAGTAATTATTTAATGTACATTGTATTAACTCATAATTTTTATAGTTTTATATATAAATGTTTCCTTCATAATAATTTTATAGAATTTATTCTATATGTTATATATTATAATGTTCCAAAAAGAACAATCTCATTAAAAAGGTATAGGATTACCTGATAAATTATGGTCTAGTAAATTTCAATAAAATATTTTTAAAATAATTCTATTTGATCTCGACCAAAAATTATGACTTGATTTAGATAATGTATTAAAATATAGTTTTAAGGTCCATTAATAATTAGATCTTAATATAATGAGATTAGTAGTTGGATATATTTAATAAGAGTATATCAATTGTTAAACATTATAATATGAATTTAATATATTATGTATGACAGTATATTATCAAATATGTTATGTTATTAATTAGAATTTATATATGGGAAAATAATTAATTTGTATTCATAATATCAAGAATATATGATTTTATAAACAACGATTGATATACTCATAATGATATAACTTATATTGGGTATGTCATTAATGATATACACATAATTTAATAATTATAAACTATTTTACCTATGAGTTATAGAATATGATATATTAGAAAAATCCATCGTAGTGGTTCTTAGATAATTATTACCATCATAATTCATTGATATAGGTTTCATGTTTTAAAAATTTATGTGATATTTAAGGATTAAATTTGTTGATAAATAACATGTAAATGAATTATACAACATATTTATAATCAATATGTAGGTTTTATTCAATAAAAGTCATATTCTTTATGGATGACATGATGTTTTTCCATATACAACAATTGGATTATTTTTTAAAACACTTCTAAAAATATAGTGATGTAGATTATTGGTCAATATATGTATCTAGAAGCTTATAATTGATAATATAATTTTATGATTAACATTTAATCAATCACAGTATGTATTTAATTTCTTATTTAAGTAATATTTATCAAAATACATTTTCCTGTTATTCATGATCTGGAATAACGAATGTGTGTTTTATTTCCTTAAAATTTCATATGTTTTTTCATAATTAGAACATTAATATTATTTATTTGAAAAAAATATTGGAAAAGTTGATATATAAAGTATATATAATAATTTTACTACAAAATATAAAAATTAATTATATTTCATTAATATTTATTCTCATGAAGAAGAATAAAATAAATAAAAAATTTCCTATAGTTATTTAAATTATATTAAATAAATAATTATGATTTATTGTGATAAATTAAACAAATTTTAATAACATGTTCTACAGTTTGGATTAGGAAAAAATAAGGGGGTAATATATAGTTTCCTAGTTCATAAAACATGATATAAAAATTTATTAATCATGGGTGTGTTTTAATTTTCCTCTATAATATGTCATTATCATATGATATAAATTTATAATTATATCCCAAATAATCTCAGTATTAAATTGAATTTGATTAATTCATATACAACAAGTAAAACAATATTGGGGATACATCCATTATTATAATATAAATAATATTTATTGAGGCCAATATGTCTATCATTATATTTAATTTTCAATATCACATGATGGATCAATGTTCATCTCATTTAATTAATGATTACAATATTATAATGTACGAATTGAATTCTACATTTATTTTTAAAGACATGTATTTATTTATGAATTTATTAATAAATTAAATTTATAGCCCCCAATGGATTGATTATAGTAATAAATTGGATGAAAATTTAAATAAAAATCCCAATATCAACCACTTCTGATGTATATGGATATCACTTGTTGCACATTAATTATGATTTTATTATTAATTAACTAAATAATAAAATTAAGTAAAATTTATGGTGGGAACCATTTAGTAGTAAAAGAAAATTTACTACTTAGGAGGATCCAACTATATTTAATCCCATGATAATAAATTTGAAACAAGAATATGTTCTTCAATTATACATATATTTCAATATATATAAAATTTATTCTATTTTAATTGTTTCAATAATATATATTTTTATTTTCAGTGTGATGATAATTCATTATTAATCTATATTGAAATATAATAGATGGGATGACTATAACACATATATATGTGAAAATATTATATTATAAATATATTGATTTTATATTCCATTATTAAAATAGAATCGTAACTGAGTATATAATCTCAAATTGGATTAATGGATTGAAAATTTAATTTTTAATGATAATTATAAAACATGTATACTAAAAATGAATAAATATAATGAAAAAATAATGATAAATAAAAAATATTAAACGAATGGAAAATATTTTAACAAATAAGTGGGGTTGTTTTTTCCATAAATAATGATAATATTCAAATAAATAATCATTCTTGGGTAAATTATTCTATGTAAGTTTTTCACTACCATGAAACCACCAAATAAACCACTAAAAAGTATTTTGATATGTTTACTCTAAATATAATATAATGGAGAAGGATAATGAAATAAACTTTTATCAAAATGTTTTTGGAAAATTTAGATGGAAGAAACTATATAAAAAACATCTTGAGTGTATTTTTCTTCATGAAAGAAGGTTTTCGAAATAAAAAAAACTTATTTTTAAAATAAATATAGAATTATTAAATAAAGGTGTTTTGAAATATAAAATAGTTACGTGGTTGGGTATTTTAATTATGATATTTTTTAATTCAATGTTTGGATATGTTCCCTTAACTATGTAAATATACAAATGTTATTTATATATAATATAATATTTAATTATTTAATTATTATTTTCCAATAATCTATTTTATTTTAGTTTTTTTCACATTTCTGTGGTTTCTCAAAAAACTAACTTGATTGTAACCATAATGAGCCTAAAATTAAGGTGAGAGTGACCACAAAATCCCACATCATTTAGGCACCAGGATGGAGACTATAACGTAGCTCATTAAATATGAATATGGGAGGCATTACCATCAATAAAATATAAGGAATAATAAAAAATCACCAATAAGAACTATTGAAATTCCATTCAACAACATAGATTTCCACATTCCTATTGATTATTATATGAAAATACATAACATCGTGAACATACATGACCGAAGGGCCCTAACATTAAAACCAAGGTACCCAAATATTAACTCCAACCCCTTTTGGTATATTATGAAAACTCCAATAAATCATTTATGAGGTGGTAACATGGAAGTACATTGTATAATAAACCATGTAAAACAATTAAAAACCCACATGAAATAATTATTCAAGAGAGATAAAAAGTGACTTCATTGAATAAAATAAAAAACAAGCCTAAAATAATAATAACGTGAATATTAATGTAAAAAGTACACTCCTACCATGATTTTATTCCAATTATACACCTTAAAAAAAACTTTAAAACCAATAAAACAAACCAATTACATAACCAATACTCTAAAATATTACATATTCTATATCCAATATTAGTGAAAGTGAATCTGGGCCTAAATGCTTCCTTTACTCCCACCTATCCATTGTGCAATTACACCTTATACATGTTGTTGGACAATAGGATGACCAGTCACTAAATATGGTCATGATCGTGAGAATTAATCAACAACAACCACATATCATGAACAATTTTACCATCTCACGAAAAACCACTTATCACATAACCTTATATCACAAATCCTAGAAATATCCATCAATCCAACACCATATACCACATCACCACATATCCATGTCCATATCCACATAACACATACCACCTCTAAAACTACACTTGCTAGTGTAACATAAACATGATGGGAATCAACCTTGTGCGCTCCATATTCTATCTAAATACCCCATCCATTAGCACATATTTAAGTTTTCCTAATATAATCAACATCCATATATCATTATCCATGATAGTAGGTTATTAAAACATAGATTAAATCAACTTAATTCCCTCCTCCTTCCATAAATAACCACCACTTTGTATGGCCAACAAACAAATCTCATTATCCAAAAATACTAGTGAAACGACACAGCATATGGGTAATATCCATGATACTTCAACAAATCTCTCAAATCTAACTAGGTTGAAACTGAATTAATAACAAAAAAATATATCATAAAATAATGCAAAACGTGATATTGAACACCATATGATCCACTTCTTATTGTCTATGACCATGATGAATGATTTCCCATAGAAAATAAAAAAATTCTTTATTGACCATACCATTCAAAAATTACATGATCATGGAAAGAGGACCCATTAAATATCAAAGACACATAATTCATAATCTTAAGATCTAAAATAAAATATTTAGTAACCATAAAAAAAATTCTATAATAAAATTAATAACATATTAGGAAAAATACCACACAAAAATAAAAAAAATAATTCTTTAAGTAGTTAACCATAATGAAAATATATGGTGAAACCCATATAATAAAACCACAAAATTAATATATGCCTATAATATTTTCAAAAATCCTACATTTTTTCTTCAATATTCTCCCTTGGACATTGAAATCCCAAAAATAACAATGTAATGTGTTAGGGATGTTGGGGTGAGCATATTACATACCATTATAATGATTATCATCCCCTAGTATAAAAAATGTGATTTGAAATAAAATTATATACACTAAAAGGTAATATATCACAAAATTGGAGAAAAAAAACTACCAATAATCTCAATAAGGTCTGAAAAATACTCATCAAATAATAAATACACCAAAAAATCACCACATATATTGATGATATCTATTAAAATAAAACATAGTCTCTAAAATAATATTTTGATTTGAACTAATATCCATGAATCATAGTTTATTCTTCATCATCCACTCTATTATGTTCAATCGTTTTCCAAAATAGTAAAATCATTGAAAACAAATTCATTCTAGATAATAAAAATCATTTTTATGAAAATATTTCTAGGGATTTTGAATAAAATGAATGTAAATTAACATTTTAATCCTGAATGACAAACAAATTATATAAGTCTGAAAATATCCATTATTTGTTGTTGGAGTAAAAGTTTCACCTAGAAAATTGAAAAATATTAATCTCAACTAATGTATATGAAAAATGAATTTTTCATTTGTAATATTGATGTTCCCCAAAAACACTGAATGAAAAAAATTTAATCTCACTAGAAACTATAAAACATTCACTAATCCACCGTACATTTCTAATGCATGTGGTGTGTACATTCCCAAACATTTCATAAAGAGATATTAAATCATATTATATTAATATTAATCACATAAAATACTTATCCACACTATTATTTTATAAGTCTAGTATCATTAGAAACATGTATATTTAAACAATTTGTTCATAAATGAACTACATCTTCTCCCTCTAAGTGATTTATAATCTGAACACTTTATTCATAAATAATACGTAATACCTTTCCTCATAAACAGAGGAAAATAAACAAAACAAAATTTTGTTAGATTTTATGATAAATTGTAAAAAATGAGACAAGGATGGTCACTTAAACATCACCTAAGCATATGTGTATGGGAACATGAGTGTGACATCTAAAAATTATACCATGTCATTTATGACATTAATCATGGTTTATGGAATAAATATTCGAATTCCATAAGATATAAATCATATTGGAATTAATTATCATTATTTGCGAGATCATAATGTTTTCATAAGACATTTAAATATGGAATATTTAAAGAAAATCACTATGTTATTAGTCATGGATCAATTTTAAGATTATCATACTAGATTGGGTTCCCTCTCCATTCCTACAAAGCTATTATGGATCACTCCCAAGACTATCATAGTGAAAAAATACCCTTAGTGAACTTTATTTCCTCTCTAATATATTTCTATTTTTCTCTTGATAAATTAATCAATTCCCAATGTATTTGAAGGATTTATAACTCTGGGCCCACCGACCCTTTGTTATAATGTAAACATCATCCTTTTTTTAACATAACCAATTCACTGTGTTGTAATTGAACCAAGGTCCTTATATATGACATAACCATCATTAAATAATTAAACTCACACATACATTTTCCATATGTTTATAAAAAATTCATCATATAGTCACATCATAACACAAAAAAATAAACGGGGATTCATAAACATTTCACAAATTCATCATATTATAACCGATGAAAATTAAATGGGATTCATAAACCTATAAAGATTATCCTTCAACATCCTCCTAACTTGTTGGATTTCTTTGAATCCCTCTATAGAGGGATTCATTGAGAGAACTATGAATGTTGTAATGATATCTATTATATGAAGAAAAAACTACTCGAAGATGGTTTTGATCCCTAGAACCATTGAATTCAAAATGAAATGAAATTATAATATAATCTAGTTTTTTTCCTCACAGACTTATCATCTTTCTAAGGATGATACGTTTTTATGATATTTAACTCTATACCCAGATAATGGTTAAGATATCAATATATTATTTATCATGGTAATCCAATAAATATTACCACTTTATAACCATGTATGTTGAGAAAGAGAAAAATATTATCTAATGTAAATTAAGTATATTGAACACCTAAGGTGACCGAATATAATTCATAAAGAATTATGTCTTTTAAAATCCCTACGAATTATGATGAAAAATTCAGGGGTAACTTTTTCTTGTTTTATTTCATCTATAGATAATTTTTGTAATGTCCCCTTATACTTATGTCTCTTAGACATAACATATTGAAAAAAATAATATAAATACATACTATATAATATTTATCTTGATTCTATCCTATCTGATAAAAATTCCCTGATTATTATACATATTTTTACTTCTAATAAAAATAGAAACAGATGAACTCTGAGACACATCCAACAACTCCTTCAGAAAATATGGTATATATGGAACACATAGATAGTAACTGTACCTTATCATTCTATCACAATAAAAGTTGAATGAAGTATCATTTTTTACCTTTCTATTTATTTACATATCTTGCATCTCTAACTTTTTAATCATCACATCGGTTTGTGTATGAAGACTTATTTGAGAAAGAAAAGATATATCCCCTTCCTTAAATATTTTATGATCTATCCATTGATAATACAGAAATATTGGATCCTTTTTTATCATCCCTATAGATAAGAAATCATGATCTATTATACTCAAGTAATCTTCTACCTTGTTCTCTTTCCCTAGGTGGTGATTTATTGAGTAGTCATAATCTTTAATAAAATCAAACCATGTTTGTTTGTATATATTCAACAATTTTTTTATGATCATATATATGAAAAATTTATCACTAGTATATATGTCACACCTTTTCCCTATATACAATTCCCTCACATATTTAATGAAAATATTACTGATGCTAACTCTAAATCATGAGTTTTGTATTTTTCCCCATGAACCATCAATTAGTGTGACGAATAACAAATAACTATTTCATTATTCATGACAATTACTCATATTGCCTTCCTCAATTCATCACTATATAATACAAAACATTAACCACTATAGGGAAGACTAATTGCATGAAAAATATACTAATATTGTCTTTTTTTAAATTAATCTTTCTTTATATTCATCTATCCAATGTAACATGGATCCCTTCTCTGTTAACATGGTTAGTGGGTTATAAAATTTATAAGAGTTATCTACAATGATCCGATAATATCCCACCAATACATGAAATCTACAAATCTAAAAAAAGTGGTTTGTTTAGGAAAGTATTCAATATTATCTATCATTGAAGGATATGATAATATAACTTTAATTGAATTTATACAACCCAGTAATGAAACTATCTGAAACAAAAATTAAAAATTTGAATATTTTAAATAAATATTATCCTTCCTCACGGTCATCAACTCAATTATTAAATGATATTTATGTTGTTCCTTTCTATTTGAATATAAGAGTGTAATTGATAAAATCTCCTATAAAATTATCAAGGTATTATCTAAATACAAAATCCTTAAATCCATTATTATTTATTGAAAATTAATTTTACCAAATGGAATCACTATAAATTTATAGTGTCTATTTATTCTTTGAAATGCTTTCTCATTTATATCCTCCTTCTTGAACATCAATTAAAGATATCATGAAAAACGTTCAATACTTCATAAGTAATGATTTTTGAATAGTTTATCAAACATGTAATTGATATGGAGTACATGATACTTGTTCTTGATATTGATATTTTTAATATCATAATAATCAAATCATAGTAATAATGATCAATATTTCTTCTTTACAAAAATAATAGGTTCAACCTAAGGAGAAGCATTTGAATTAATGAATACCTTCTAATGATTCTCCCATATTTTTATATTCAATTCCAATAACTCAATAAGAGTCATTTATTATGGAGTTCTTGAAATAGGTATTGATTCATGTATGAGTTATATTGACAACTCAAAATCATTATTTTTAGGTAAATTGGAATTTATTCTAGAGGGGCTCTACAAAAATCTATGCAATAATAATATCAATGATAATGGGTTTATCCATAACAATCTGATATATATATAAATTATTAATAGGTATAAAGAAACATTCAATGTATTTTATTTCCATTGAATGTTCCTAATCATTATTTCCTCGATAAAGCTGAATGTGAAAATTTGGAATAATTAATGGGTCTTCACATTTCTTAAAATGGAAATTTTATCAATAAAAACAAACTCAATACAAACCTAGAATCACAGAAAATTCAATTATAGGGAGAATAAAAATATTTATAGAATGAAATTTACATGAAATATCACTTGGAATGGAACTATATACATGATATGAAACCATTGTACCCTTACTATTATTCACCTCTTGGACCATATCTAATTTTTTATCTGTTAGTTAGATACATTTCATAAAATAATTATATACAAAATTGTGGGATGAGATATATTTAAATAATAAATTACTTGTTATTGAATAAATTTTAAGTCTACAATTGTCCATGTCATTCTTTTTTCTGACTTAAACTATTGTGATAGAATGGTATTTAACTTTTTCTTTGGGATTAAGATTTTATTAAAGCTATAAAATTAAAACACCTATCCTTTTCACCAGCACACTATTGGACCATGGGTGGTTCATTATTTAGTGACTTCCCCCACACTATTGTATCAACTATCCTTTTCACCAGCATTCCACATTCACTAGCTCTAGGAGCAGCCTTCACAAATTTAAAACAATCTCAAATTCCACTAAATGAATTCTCATGTTGTTTCTCCCAAAAAATATTTCATGTAGGTTAAATTAATTTCATTACACAATGTGACTTATTTTTTTATCATAATCCATGTTCATTCTTTTCATATCAAAACCATAGGAATGGTCGGAATCTCCCACTTCTATTTCTATATTCATTTCACATTGAACTATTTATTCATATATATTAAAGTTTCGTAATGTTAATCCCTATCAGGAACATATTTTTTGCCAAAAATGAATCAATCATTT
The DNA here is from genome assembly GCA_963277665.1 of Viscum album. NCBI lineage: Eukaryota > Viridiplantae > Streptophyta > Magnoliopsida > Santalales > Viscaceae > Viscum > Viscum album. Next base: position 999,449,728 of record OY728151.1, on the reverse strand, counting down.
TTTTCATTCAGGTTTTATGATTAAACAACAATCCATCCTTGCATGTCTTATAAAATTAGCATCACATGTACCTCTAGATTCTCCATCCTTATTCTTGAGCTCCAAAAATTCTTTCTCCATCCATGTATAATGAATATGTGTGATGTAAATTATAAAAAATATTCTCATATTCTCATCCCATTCGATGGATTAAATTTATTACTATTGACTTGTTTTCTTAATAAGGAACCATCATTAATGTATTTAACCTTCAAAAAAATAAAATATTAGAAAATAATTTTCATTTTATAAGAACTGAATAATATAAAACATTTTATCAATACTAACGATCTATCGATAAACTAATAGTATATCAAAAAAAAGGAAAAATTGAATGTGTATGTTTTCTTATAAAATACATAATTGTATATTGTTCCTTACTAAAAATAGTTTTTAATTACAACATCATTCATCTCATGGTATATTTCTATGATCCTAGCAACATAGTTTTTCATTCAAAATCCCACATCATTTTCTTACTCATGTTAAAAGTCATTTTATTTTATATCACATATACTGATAGTATAGTTTATTTTGTTCCATTAATTAACTAAAACAAACATGTTATTTGTGAAAAATTTAAATGTATAAATCCATAGACAATTAAAAAATATATATAATCACTAAATCATGTAATCATTTTCTAAATCAACAAGACCTTATGTTTTACCTTCGTTTTCCATGCTAATTACCTAAAAACTATATTTTATCCTTTACATGGATAAATCCATGGGATTTTCACTATTTTTTATCCAATTTTGGAAATTCTTTCAAATCATTACTCAGATACCAACTATAGAACCCCACACATTTCATAAAAATACATTATATATTATTAAATTAATATTCATTATATAAAAAATGATCTAAGATAGAATAATATTGGTCATGTACCTTTGCGAAATGAAGATACAAAAATAACATATTGATAAATAAAAAACTAATATTCCACTTTGTAATTCATTAATTGAACCAATATTAGACAAATAATAAATTATATCGTTCTTTATAAATTGGGAATGAATAAAATAAGGGTGATATTAGATTCTAAATAAGGGTAAACAATAGAGATATAAAATAACACTTAAACATAACATGAGCATAAGGGTATGAGAAAATGATAATCACATTTTAAAGATAGGACATTAATATCAATGATCATAATATTGATTCATTAGATAAATTAGGGATGTTATAAACAAATAAATCAAAAAATAAATTTAGAACGAGATCCATGATATCAAAACAATGGAATAAGATATTGAATTGTCGATTTAATATAGAAAATTATTTCAATAATAATAATGGATCATTTACAAGACTACCATATAGAATTATATTTACTTTTCATTCCATCATATTAGTCAAGGTTAACTCTCAAGTGAATCATAGTGGATAGTGTCCCTTATTAAATAGGGTTCACTGCATATTTTTAATGACCCAATGTTTTAAAAATAAAATTTCCCCTCTTTATGTTTTTAAATGTCTTATTTGACAATTTAGTTACAGAGAAAACATTCCATTTTTGGATTTATTATATTCTATCGGATTTAAAAGAACATTAATAATCATTACCATTTATAGTATAATAACTGAATAATGATCACATGATTAGTATAAATATATTATTATGTAAAATCCAATTGGAACAGACAAATGAATTGATAGCCTTGACCTGTAAGATTTTACCATAGGAATCCCATTTATTAGAACTTACAAGGGATATAGAACCCTAGTAGTTTCCATTGAGAGCACGACCTAGGGCATGATCGACGAACCACCCCATGAATGGAATATTATCACCCACCATAACATTGGAGTTTTTACTAGTGTCTTAAATAAATATTTATCGAGAACCTAACAATATGACTATTTAAAATATTGTTATAACACAATGAATATACATTCAACCTATTATTTTTACTTTATAAATCGTTTAAATTTTGATACAATAAAAATCATATTTTATTTTTATTTAATCATTAAATTACATCAAGTAATTTATTTTCATAAATTAATGGGGTTTTTATGAAAATAATATTTTAATGAAATATTTTTACCATATATTTTTTATTATATATAAAATGTGGTACCATTTTTATGGACTCAAATGTAATGTTAATAATGGTTCGAAAATTGTAATTACCAAAAAATCATGAATTTCAAAATAATTTTTATTTTTATTTTAAAAGTGAAAATTTATATATATATATATATATTAAATTTATATTTATTTGGAATCATTATGTAGAAATTATCCTAAGGGTGTTTTTATAATTTTTTTAGATAGTTGAATTTTTGGATGAAAATAAGATATTGTATGAATATACGTTGTGTATTATTACATCACAATGACCAAAGAGGGATGTAGTAAATACTATAAAGGGTATCCAAGACCAAATATATCTCTTCTATTTTAAATAATGTGATTTTTATGTTTATTTTATAAGTTTTATATTTCTATTATAAATTTTCCAAACCCATTAATATATTTTATGGTTTTAAAATTATTTCCATACGAGTATGACTCACCTATACATAATCAAATGCATTATGTTATAAATTTGGGTTGTTTTACTTATAGAATAATAATAACCACTCCCATTTGGAAGATACCATCAGAAAAAATCATGGGAAGGTTTGTGGTTTTTGTTTATTTTATTATATAGAGTTTGAAACCAAATATTGTGAAATATTAACTAAATCCCCAACCACTACATATATAAAAAAACATAAGATACCATTTTCCTTCACTCATAATTCTGGGAGCATGGACACACTCTTCCTTATCCACTCTAGATTTCTCCCAGGGATCCCTCATGATCTCATGATGGTCCACCCAATCATTTGGATCCCTCGCCCAAGTAAAGGATCCTCACGTTCTCTTCTTTATTAAAGTTTTCTCATTATCTTTTGCATTATATTTTCAACTACTAATGTTGGGATTTGAATTTCCATGTTCTATTACATCAGATTTCTATTAAAGAAATATTCAAATTCAATTTCATCCTAACAAACCCATTTCATTAATTTTTAAGTGACACCATTATTGTGCTAATATTTCACCATGATTTTTCGGGACAAAAGAATATTTTATTGAATAAATACCCAATTAATATCAAGGGTATTCTCCTTTATAAAAGTAAATTCTTCTGAAATTGGACATACATGTCTATATTCCACACTCCTTGATTGGATAATAAATTATTTTAATGAATGAATCCATGTTGTATGATCTTTGTGGAACACATATGCATGAGAATGAAATGAATGTGATAGGTGAACCCCTAATTATATTGTGCTCCAATGAATTGTGTAATGTTTAGTCTTTTAAGACTTCGTGACTGGATATGGAATAATACTATTTTATTTCTGGTTGTTTTACATCATTATTTATTTCCATTTAGCCTAGACCTATGTTTATGATGTTTTGTTTTATGTCATTTCCACATTTTCCATATTTTCTTTATGATTAGCATCTTATATCAGGTCTCATTATTCACACTTTTTATTCCTAATCCTTTTAATCCCCATTCATATTAATAATTTTGAACTTTCATTAGTTCTTTCATGTTAAGAAAAATTGTATTCCCTTGTTGGGATTTGTAACTCACCCTTATATTATATATGTCCCCTGGTTATCCCATCCAGATTTAAGTGTGGAGGAATGTTATGAACATTTTAATGAGGGCTTCAGTAAAGATGATGTATTTTATTTATTATGTAATATACCCAATTATTAGTGGAAATATACTTCTATATACTCTAGGTAGTATTATATGTATATTTATTTAATTAATCAATAATTAATTGTTAATAAAGAGAATGATTTTAAAAGATCAAAGGGAATGTTTATTTATTTTTGGGATTAGGATTATAAACTCTTGAAAAATACTTATGTATAAGACTAGGAATAATAAAAAATAACAATATTATAGTAAGTTTAGATAAAGTTGTTTTTCAATCAAACACATAACATTCTAGATAATACAAGTGGATGTGGTTCTGGAACAGATAACCAAAGTGTAACAACTACGACAAGGTGTGTCGGGCCTAACTTGGAATAATCCATTACACGAAAATGAGCCATATGTCCCACCTAGTATGACACCCCGGAACGATATTATTTTTGTAAATTCATAATCTCATTATGAAACATTATTAATGGAACAAAAAAACTCCATAATATTATATATTATGAAATAGACCATGGATAACACTGATTTATGAGTATAAATTCCTAATTTTAGAAATAAATATTACTTATTTGTTATCTCTATATATTCATCGGTATCCCAATTTATGTGTTTAATAGTTTAAAAATAATCATACATAATTTTAATTTTTTTATCCAATGTCCGTAAATAGTAGGATAGGGGTAAACATCCAATGTGTTGGGCAATGTGATGTCTTCCCCAATGAGATTCCCAATCTGATGGGAGTGGTGATCACAAACATTATGACGATACTCTCTTAACTGAATTAGTTTCTGAATAGAAATAATTATTAATAGGAATTTCCAAATCCCCCTAATATAGAACAAGTTGTGATTGAAACATTTATTTGGAAAAGGCCTTTGACTATCAATGAATCATCTAATCTCTAATAACAGAACAATAGTTAAACTCTATTGAGAATATCGTCTACATCATTAAATGTTCAAAAAAATAGAATCTTCAGCAGTATATTTATCATATGGAGGTAGATGCTAATCAATTATGTCCATTGATCAAAAATAAGATGACTAAGGATGCGTACTGATGTGATGGGGTGGAAGGAATTTCATAAAAGTGATTCGATAAATATATTACTCACACTCACCATCACAAAATGGAAGGGTATATCATTATTATTAATGAAAGATAATGGTTCTATCATGGAATTTGAGGAAAATATGACATGACATACATGATACATATCTTTCTTGGTCTATACCCTTGAATTAAAGGATATATACTTTTTTGGTGGCCTAGAAACTGGTGTGTGAAATGCTATGGTGATTCACGACATTGATGTCCATGAGGAAATTTGTTTGGGGTTCCTGAAATATCAAAATCGGGTTGGATAATATCATGGGTATCATTGGGATAATAATCGGAAAGTGGAGTTAAATTCTGGTGGTTGGATGAAAAATATAATGGTTCAATGAAATTTCAACATCCTAAATTTCTAAGTTGTGGAAAGAAGAACATTAGAAATTGCCTATGGAGGATGATGAAACGATTTAGGTGTGAAAATGAAAAGAACCTAAGAAAATAGTGGAATATAATAGAAACCTACTAATGAAATAGAGGAAAGTAATGCTCTATCCCACCATCAAATCATTGTTCACAACTTCAAGTTCAATGAACCGAGTCACATTTCAATTCAATGCACTAATCCACGATTTTTAGGAGACAACCAACAACCTCCAAGTTAGTAGGGGTGATAATTTTTCATCAAAACCACATAGGTGGTTCTTGAAAATGATGTTGTGAATGGTACACTAGTAATTCATTAATGAATAGTGAATTTACTTTTTGATTCTGGTTATACATGATCCTTCATATCATGAAATATTATTACAACTATTTAAAGAACACCACAAAGAATTATAGTAGATCAATGATGGAAAACAATATATGGGTCCATTATTACATCTGAAGTATATATATTCTCTTCTATCAATGTTTGTGGGATAATATTACCACATATCCTTAACATACTTCCTTTAATATAATATGATCTAATTCTATTCATGAATTATATTTCCTTATATAGATTCAACCTTAATTTCCATGAGAATGAAATCACTCTTCATAACAGGAATCGGCCTCCAATAGTGTACAAGTGAAAGGAGGAGGATGAATATTATTTATCACCAACATCTTAAGAAAGAATATTATTTTCCTATGATAAATCATATCTAGCTCAAGTGATTCAGTCTATTGAAAAATATCACTATTTAAGGAAATCTTATTATGAGTAAACACACTGATGTGTTTCCCCATGAATTTACTAGTCTTCTACCTTGATGACATATTGAATTTTCAATCGAGATTTAACCTAGGGAATTGTGGTTATCTAAGACTCTGTATAGACTGGTTTTTTTGAAACATGAATTGCTAAAGAAACAACTATAATTGAATCTAGATAATGTGTTCATACAACCATGTTCCTTACCATGGGGTGCAATAGTTCAATTTTTAAAGAAGGTTGTTGGGTTGATACACATTTGAATCGATTATTGGGATATCAACAAGATCCCAATAATTCAAAAGTATTCTATATCATAGATTTATGAGTTTTCCTATCAAATATGTGGATAAACAGTATTCTCTAATATGGATCATCAGTTGGGATATTATCAAGTATGGGTGAAGAATTAAGATATCCCCAAGACCGCTATTTGTACAAGGTACGAGAACTATGAGTTCATATTAATGCCATTAAGGCTCACTAATGCAATATAAATATTCATAGACTTTATGAATAGAGTATATAGATGTTACTTTGAAAATTTTATGGTAGTCTTTATAGATGATATTCAAAGATGAGAATCTGAGTATTTTTATAATGACCCATTAAAGGAGAAACATTAATCCAAGTAATGAAATAGAGAGGTATGGTTGAATTAAGGTTCTCTCATGGGGAATGTAATAATAAGATATAGAATAATTTTGTAGATTTCAATTTTAGAAATTAATTGAAGGACCGATGAGAAAAATATTTTTGATATATATCCGTAGTTTCCATGGGGTATCTAAGTATTATCACATCACTTAGAGAAATTTATCATTATTTTTGAACTGTCTTACCAAGCTAACTCAAAAGTGATTCATGTTTTCATGTAATTATTATTGTAAAGAGTGTGTAATTTAGTTAAAAAGGATTCTTATCATGGAAAAAATATTCACACTTCCCACTAATGGATAACAATTTGTGTTTTCAGTAATGATTAAACATACGGATTGGGTTGCGTGTTAATTCAAAATAAATAAGTGAAAACCTATGCTGTGAGGTAGTTGAATGATAATGAAAATAAATAACTACTACAAGATCAATATATGGTAACAGTGATCATTACGTTGAATTTATGGATAAATTATCTATTTAGGTAGAAGTTTAATCTCTTGGATTTTCTATTTATTATTTTTTGATATTATATAGACTATTTTAGAGACTAGGTGCAGAGAAAACATGAAATTTCAGGGCCCAATGAGCTTTGAATGAATTATTGACATATATTAATTATATTAAATAAAAAATGCATATATTTTTCCCAAAATAGGTTAAATATCTTCTAAATGGTTTTATGAATTATAAATCTAAGGAACCATTGAGTGATGAATGCGACATTTACCCTAGGTGTGAATTATCAATATTCGGTGTGTTCTATTTGTCGGAAAGTCATCATGAGTGTAGAAATTAATTAAATTATTTAATTAAATTGTTTTATTTCATTTTCATGGTTATGTTACTATATGGACTTTATAAATACTACTTTAAAGGAATATTAGGGTTAGCCACATAACTATAGAGATGATGAAAGACCATCATGTGTTTAACATCACATGGAATATTATCTAGCCCACAGTGTATGCCTTCCCTTCCTAAATACTCTGTGTGTACTATGGATAATTCAAAGACACCTGGTGAAGTACACATATTTTCTACACAACATGAACTCTCAGTAATGACACAACCTAGACCAGGTAGACATGATAAACCATATATTGTTACATGGGGTATAAATACATGGGATGGATCCATGTATTGACACATGAGTAGAGTAAAAAGGATGCCTAAATGGTGTTTACTAATAAACAGACACAATTTTAGGACAGGAGATGTTAACATGGGTTAGGCTTGAGGTCAATGGAAATTATGTTTACCCCTTCTACATGTAGTGCTCTATTCTATAAATTTTGTGAATTGCATTTATTCTATATCTTTAACATGATTTTTTAGGGTTTGATCCCTTTAACATTCCCTAAAATATTGTATAGTGATATCTTCTACACCTAAGAAAATGTTCCATTTAGGAGTAATTTATAGATAGTGTCACTAAAATCCCTCCAATTTTATTGGAGTGATATCCTCTAGTAATATAAGTTCCCTAGGTGGAGTTATTGGTATCTATGTGACTAACACTAACCACATGTAGATTCTCTATATAGTAAGGTTAATCTAGATTGAGTTTTTGCAGTCACACCATGTCCCTAGCTACGATCCTAATATATTTACCATACTCTATTTGAAAAATTAGTGTGTTTTTTTCCATGATGAAACCCTATGAGTAGTACCACTTATAAGGACATCATCAGTGCTATTAGACATAGGAGTATGTTCTACCAGGTGAGTGATTCATTGAATCTGCATGTTGTAATCCTATAGATAGTGTAATATTGTTGTGATGTACATATATTCTATGTTTATTGGTAGATTAAATCTTGATATTTCGTTATATATGTCTTAGACAAATACCTATGTAGATTTTAATGTAATTTCCCAAGTTGTATTATTTTTGTTTTTATGTTTTTATACTGATTATATTTATTCTCAAGCCTTTAATGTCTCTTCCCATAAGAATCATGTTTGGTACATATGATTGACCTTTTGATAGAGTCTGAGGTGGACCGTGTCTATATGGTTCTTAGTGAGACCAGAAAAAATGATAACTATTCTTTTAGATTTTATATAGTTGTCTAAGTTTCATTACATTCAGGTTTTAATTTTCTTATAGACTGCTTGTGGTGTGATTTTATTTGACCAATATTAATCTACATACTTCCTATCATACTCTATTTATGTTATATTTATAATTTCATGACTTTCAATCTTTTCGGTGGTGTATACATTTAAAAATTTTGTGGGATTGGAGAGGTGTGAATGTGTATAGGTACTTAGGAAATACCTTCTATGTTATTGATATCCATACTCAATGCTAGTAATCATCCCATGGCCTACTGAAGGGTGGGGGTATTGAGGTGTCACAACACAAGCCCCATTGTGACAGGCTGTGACAGAGTGGTATCAAGTGTGGTTATTTCAAATATAAGAATGATATTTTGTGAGAAGGGTTTGAGGAAATTTTTTTATGTTTTTAGGGTTTAGCCTTCAGTCTAGGGACTCTAGTGTTGGTGCATCAGCTGACCAATCGATACATTAAAACACTTATTTGCTACATTTTTACTCAGTTTAAGAGAACACGAGTTTTAGGGAAATTAATGGAAATGCATCATACAATAATGGGTTGTGTTTTCCTATCCCTATTGACTTATATCTCCAAATATTCTCATTTACCATGGTACATCTTGTTTATTTTTATTATGATTCTATGATGTATTATAGATTGGATTCAATATGATGATTATAATGATGATCCCCTCAGAGATGAGGCATTGATACATGGACCAATTTATGAGATGTTACCTTTTCGTGATGCACCATCCATACCACCTATATAGAAACATGTGGAACCCATAGTCTCGTCACATGAGGTGCCCAGTCAGAGTATGATTCATGAGTTCCATAGAAAAAGACTACCCAGAATCTGAGATAAGCCTAACCCATAGGTGACTATGGACTCTCTTGAGGTGTTGACCAATGTTTTTTCTCTATTCTAGACACCTAATGGTCATGTGGTTAGCCTGGAACCAAGCCTTCTTCATGGATCGATAGGGCGATGGTGTGGTTTAGTTTTTCAGTTTTATGATGAGGTGACTCTTTTAAGAATTGAGTTAGGGTCAATTTCCAGAGAGGATTTCCCAAAAAATATGCTAATGTATGTACGTATCTCGGAGCTTCTATGTCTCCATATGGGTATCAAAAATGTGGATCACCATTCATCGTGGGTTACTAACCACTCTAGGTACTGTATATATATATTTTGAGATCATTTTTTAGGGATTAGGTCATAGAGTGAGTTGTTCATAGAGATATTATATTTTTTAATTATTCATATATGAATTCATACTTATGTTGGGGGGTGCTAAAAAGATCATTGGTTTTTAGGGGAATCATGTATGAGATGTTACAGCTGTCAACTTTCAATATTTGGAAATCATGAAGATAGGCCTCACCAGTAGAGAGTTGACGCCAGTCCCAGGGACATGGATGTTGGATAAATTTAACAAGGTGGTTCTAGGATAGAGGATTTTTATTTTATGTATAATAGGGTTGGCCGATTCATCGCACATATAATCAGTGCTTCTCATCTGAATATAGGGGACATCTCACCTGAAATTTTCTAACCTGCCATACAGGTGACATAGAAACCATATATGAGCCCATGAGGTTTAGACAATGGCATAATCTGAAAGATAAAAAGGGAGGATAATGGGTTAGAGGATCTCTGAGAGTAATATGTGGTGGATTATATTTTAACATTTTACCACCACCACCCCAATGTGGTCCACACCTTTCTCAGGGTGATTGAGGACATGAGAGGGAACAACTGCAGGTACTCAAACCGTACGACCTAAGGGCTCTAGGAATGATTAAAGGTACAATATCTTTATTTTATAATTCATCTATAGTTATAATAGACATATGTTTTATTCATTCATTTACCACCACATATATTTTTTGATAATTAAATATTCTAGGTGAACCGTTAAATGGAACCTTACGCTTGGAGACTTCTACTATAGAAGACTTGATTATCACACACTTATGTAGATGGTGTGACCTAATTCTGATAGGTGATGGTATCATTTGGGATCTCTTGGTAGTAGTATTGATGCCTTATGACACTATTCTTTGTATGGACTGGTTATCCATAGTTCATGCTCATATTGACTGTTCTAGGAAAAGGTTTTTTTGTGAGTGTAGTGATGGAACCATGTTTTCTTATGTTGGTGAAATAGAAACCCATAAAGAATATGATACAATCATGTATAAGAGGGTGATGATGATTACAAATACTTTGGATATCCTATCCCATGGTGCATTGTTTGTTATTAGTTTCCAATTTCATATAGTGGTGGAAGAGTACGAGGACATAATTCTCAAATATATTTCTAGTTTACCTTCATGCTGAGATATATAATTATAAATTGATCTAAACATTGGGATAAAATTGTTTCTGCACAATAATATTGAATGGATCCCGTATAACTTCGTGATATGAGGGTGAAGTTGGATGTATTTTAGAGGAAGGGAATTGTTTGACCTAGTGTTTCACCCTGGGCAGTATAAGTTTTTTTTTTCAAGAAGGCATACGATAACTTGAGGTTGGGTTTGATTACCAGCACATGAACCAAGTGACTATGAAGAATAAGTATCCACTCCTGAGGATCGATGAACTCGTTGATTAGTTGAGAGGGGCACAATGTTTCTCAAATATTTCTGTTATATCAGGCTATAACCAGTTTCGATTATGGGATGGGGATATACTACATATGGAATTATAATGTTTCTACAATCACTATGACTACATACTAATTCCCAATGCTATGAATAAGACCCCAAAACATTTCAAGGGACTCATAAACTAGGTCTTTTAGCCTTACATAGACAAATTCAGGGTAGCCTTAAACAATGATATCCTAGTATACTCAGCATGCGAGGAGGATCACATGAGACACATGAGGATAATTATAGATTTATTATGATAGAACCAGATTTATAGATATATATTTACATTTCATTTCTAGATTCTAAAATTCCACATTCTAGGACACATTATCTCTGCAGATGGGGGGTCATTGGAATTGGCGAAAGTTGAGAAAGTGTTAGATTAGGAGGCTCCTAAGAGTGTGGTCGAGGTCCATATCTCCCTTGGGTTAGCAGGCTATTATCATAGCATGATACACGGTTAATCTATAATAATAAAACCCATGAAATCTTCCAATCAAAAGTGGAATCATATCATGTGAACATAGAGGTTCCCATATGATTTTCAAAACTTTAGGCAGAGTTTCGCAAGAACTCTCATCATAAGACTATCAATGTATTATGTAGATTATATATTGTTTTTTGATACAATGGGTATCAGACATGATTGTGTTCTGATATTGAGGCATGTGGTTATTGTCTTTCCTTCACACCAGTTGAGACCACATGATAAGAAATATGTGACCCATGATGTTCAATTATTAGTGGTATTTTTATGTCTGATTATGTGGAAACACTACCAGATGGGTGACTATCTTATCATCTACTCGGATCATAATAGTATCAAATATATATTCTTCTAAAGTGATCTCAATAGATAATGTATATGGATAGAGTTCCTCAAATACTATGACTTCAAAAAATTAAGTTTTTTTACGAAGGGGAATGTTGTAGCAGATGATATCAGTAATAGATCTTGTTTGAAGTTGCGAAAGAGGATTTAGAGTAGTTATCCACATTTTAGTTATCCTTCTTGGATAGATGTGGAGGAGATGATATCTGGTGGTTTTTTTTTATTCTTCTTCTTGTGCAGCAATTCCTGGAGGCAAAACATTGAGATACAGACTCTAAGACCCCATAATCTCATATTTCTATATTGAATACTAATTTTGGATATTCTAATTATGTGGGGGACATCATTATTTTCAGAGGACACGTGATGGTACTAGTGATGTTGGAGGATAAGTTTCTATGATTGTTTTGTACATATCTTTTGGTGGTATATCTAGGTGTGTAAAATATGAAACATGACCTACAATATCAATTTTAGTGGCCATGGATGAAGAACGATATTGAATTTTTTTTTATCTAGATGCATATCTTATCATTATGTGATGGTTGAGTGCTAAGTTCCAATTTTTTTAGCTCAACCCATTGAGGTGGCATGATGGAAAAGGGATCAGATATCCATGGGATTCATGAAACCATTACAATGTAAGTCTTGTTTACAAGATTTTGTCTGGCTGATCATAGATTGACTCACAATGTTGGACCCCGTTCTAGATATATGATAGTAGAGTTTAGTATAGATATTTGGATGCCTAAACATTCACAATATATTTTGAATCCATGGAGTTCCATCAATGATTGTTTCTGATCATGATTCTCTCATTATATCCCAATTTTGGGAGGGGATGTAGGATTCATTTTGGACCCAGTTAGCCTTGAGAATAATGTTTCACCCCCAAACTAATTCCTAGAAGGAAAGAACCATTTCGGTTCTAGAGAACATCTTATGAGCTTTCATGTTGGACTTTAGCCATAGTTGTGAGGATCACATACCACTTGTGGAATTTGTGTAAAACAACATCTACCATTAAACCATTGGAATTTCCCCATTATATGCTTTGTATGGGTGACCGTTTAGGTCACCACTATACTGGGCTGACCTAGGAGAGTCAATGCTCATCGGCCCGAAGTTGGATAAAGCTACAATAGAATGATGAATATCATCCATGAGTGGATTAATATTATAATGATGGTCTATATGTATTATTCTGATTAGAGATGGAGTCCATTGATGTTTTAGGAAGGAGTCTATGTATTTTTATAGGATTTAACTCACCTTTTAATATTGAGTTTTGGCTGGGGTAGCATGTTAACTTAATGGTTTATCATCCATTTGCAGATAATTTTTAGAGTTTGAAAGTTGTTGTACCACTTTGTTGCACCTTCATAGATAGACTAGGAAAATGATGTCTTCCATGTGTCATAGATGGGGAGTTACAAGCATTTCCCTTCACAAGATATCAACCAGGGCGAGCTGGACATCAATGATAGAGTGAAATTTTCTAAGTACTTAGTAAAGATCAATGATCAATAGTATATGATCATTTTTGGGAGATTAATTTATTTTCTATGTTTCTTATGGAAGAACATGAATCACTAAGAGGGAACATGGGAGGGGAGGCTCAGATTCGTGCTTAGTATAAACATATTTTTGTGTATACATTATTTCTTATTTCAAGGATGTAAATCCCCAAGGTGGGGAGAATGTAATGCCTCCAATTTTCTATGTATTATTTATTGATATTATAAGGATTATATTTGAGACTAGGTGCTGAGAGTACATGTTATTATGAGTTCCAGTGTGGCTAGAACATATATTTAAAATTTACTAAATATATTAAATAGCATGCATGGGTAGTTTCCCAACAAAAATATAATACATTCTGAATGGGTTCCCATATCATAAATACAATAGTATCATTGAGATTATAATGTGAGGTTTACCCTAGTCACAAAATATCATTATTCGGAATGAGTCATTTGTGTAAAAGTTATAGTGGGCACATAAATGAATAAAATAAATAATTAAAAAAATTTTATTCAATTTTCTTGTACACAGTGACTATTTAGTACTGAAAAAGACTATTAGGAATAAATCCTAGGGTTAACTTCATAAGCATGAAGACCTCATATGGCCATTGGATAGAGCTTCTTAGAATTATATCATGCGATCAATGATGGAATTGAGGGTCGAAGATCGATGAACCTAAGATTCGATGGATGTTTCCAACGATGATGAATATGCATCATTTTTCATATGTGATAGAATCAAATCATGGTACATTTTTCTTGATTATTTTTTATTCCCTATTCTTTATTTATATGATGAATGTTAACAAAATCAATGAATATATTTGTATCATAGTTTGATCATCATATGGGGGTGGTATGATTGCAAGTTTTATCGGGATATTTTTCATTACGATTAATTGATAATTATTCGATAGTAATTCAAACTCAAGTGAACTGAGATCATCATGAATATTGATCAAGGTCAAGTCCTCTTGATTGATTCTGTTCTTTTCTCCCCTGATTCACCATTCATTATAAGCATTATATATTTTCCCAAGGTTCAATGTTATACCTAACAATTGATAATTTCACATTCAATTCATTATGGAATGATCCAAAATAGTAGATATGGGATCCACATGACATGAAAGTGGTAAAAAATGGAACTAGTGACGAATAAAATGATAGTTAATACCTGATTTAATGTTCATCAGAACACAATAATGATTGACTACATGTACATTTACTGAGTGGAATAAAGGGCTTAATCTATTTTATTTAGTAATGGAATGACTTAATGAGTCTTGATCTACGGTTTTGAGGTAAGGTGAATATCAGATTGAATGATAGATGATCATTAAGGAAACATAGATGAAAAAAAATTAAAAATACAGATAAATATGGTGTGTAATAAGGGATTACCTGGAATATGGGGCCCTCGGAGTGCTAGATAGGGTTTCCGGAGTGAGTTAAACATCAAACGTCATGTGGCCCAGACAACATGACTTGTGTTCCCTCCTAGGATACATGAAATGTAAAATGAATAATACACAAAATGGGGTGGCTTACATAGGATGGATACACATTGTGTACTACTCACACAACATGGAATGGATGTGGAATATGGGATAATCCACGTACAGGTAAAATAGTAGATTTACATGGGCCGGTTCCGTGTACTGGCACATGGGTAGAGTACACAAAAAGAATACATTGTGTATAATACTACACAGACACATTATAATGTGAAAAATAATTTTCATGGGCATGACCCAGAGTCAAGTGATAGGATGTGTAACCCTTTCACACACCATTTACCCTTCTATACATTGAATGAATTTTCTTTCTCTTCATATTGGAAATGTTTCATTATGGTTTATTTCCCTTATTCTTCCTTATATGGGTGGCATTGTATCATCTCCTACTCGATGTAAAACTATCCCTTCAACAAGACTTATTAGATTGAGTCATTGTAATAGCTTAGAGAGGCCAATAGTGATATCTTATATTCATCTGCATTCCCTATTTGGACTTCATTATATCAACCTGACCAACACTAACCAGGCGTCAATCCTCTACTTAGCAGTGCTGTTAGATTGAGGAGTGTGTTCTCATATATGAGTTCTTCGGGGAATCATCAAGATAGATTCTTATAGATATTATACTATGGATGTGTCTTACCTCTATAAATTGTCTCTTTGTTGAGTATATCTGGATGCCCTTATTATTTTTTCTGTATACATATGCCAATGTAGAGATGGATTTTTATTACCTATTTGTACGCTTTATGGTTTTCAGGTGTCCTATTGAGTATTGTTATACTCACCCAAGCATGCTCTTTCCGCACATGTGTTGTTTCTTGTGCCGAAGATCGATCGTTTGACAGATTATTAGGAAAACAATGACCACATAGTGTATAGCTATACCAGACACACAAAGGTGTGATCCCACATCATTAAGACATCTATTCTAGAAAATTTAAATTTAGGTTGGACATGTGTGACTGACTCTTTTTGGTGGAAATATATTTTCCCTTGTTTAATTTCTTTTAATTTTCATGATACTTTGGTTATGGGATATAGAAATAAGTATTCATTGTCATTATAAATTTTTTTACATTTTTTCATTTTGTTGTCTTGAAGACATGTCTGTGTGTGTATGGAGGTACTTAAGAAATTACTCCCACGTTATTGATTTGATTACTCTTTGCTAGTCCCTAGCCTTTGGCCTATTGGAGGTTAGATTTTGGAGTTGTATCACATTCCCCATTTGTATTGGTCAGAAAAAAGTGTGAAATATATATAGATCACAAAATAATAAATGACATTCACACAAAAAGATCTTAATATGAATCAAAAAAGATGGATAGAGCTGATTAAGGACTATTAATTCCCAATAAACTACAATCTTATAAGAATTTCAATATAAGAAAGATACATAAATTATATCATTGATGATAATTGAGAATGATCTAATCTTCTGTTATTTGAAAATAATATAAAATGGATTCATAAAGGAAGGAACATTGCCAATCCCTTAAAAAAATTATTTATCAACTACATATTTTGTAAAGGATAAAATATGATCAGAGAGATGATGAGAGAATTCATAAGAATGTGGAAAATATAATAAATGTGAAATCCTAAGAGTTCAATGTTAATGAAGTGGATGTTGAAGATTTGGGTTTTGAAGCTATGTACTATAACATCTAGATCTAGAGAAGGATTCATTGGATGATTCTCATAGTTCTCCATTTTCCATCCACCCAAGAAGCATAAATATGTACTGAGATCTCCAAGAGCATTTTTGGTGGGAGAATATGATGAAAGAGATCGTACAATATACATCAATGTTCCTAGTATGTCATCAAGTGAAGGTTGAAATAGAAAAGACTAATGGGATGATGAAACCATTACCCATACCAACATAAAAATGGTAAAACATCACCATGGCCATCATCGTTGAAAATATTAATGCATCCAGAGAAAACAATGTTATATGGGTTGTTGTGGATGGTCATAAAAAACTGATCACTTTATCATAATTTCATAGGATTTCTTATTAGATCAACTTGCATGGATATATATCAATGAAGTGGTAAGGATGCATGGAGTACCATTTTCTATTGTATCTGATTGAGATCATATATTCCCATCCATGTTCTAGAAATGTATCCAGGATTCACTAAACACTAAGATGAACATCAACAAGGGTTATTACATGAAAAAAATGGAATATATAAGAAGAATATCCAAAACATGAGGAAATTTTGAGAGCATTATCAATTGACTTGAAAGGATAATGGTTTAAACATATACCTCTGGTCAAGTTCCCTTAAAACAACAGTTTCTAATCAAGCATCCAAATGGATCCCAATAAATCTCAATATGGGAAGAGGTGAAAAACACTTGCATGCTTGGATGAAGTTAGAGAATTCAAAACAACTATGTCCTAAAATGGACTACTAAATGGTGTAAAATGGTAAGACCATTCAGCGTCACATCAATCCACTTCAGAGTCAAAAAAGAAAAATGATGTGTTGTCCTCAACAAGAAGGATCATACCACAAGAAGCACATTTATTGGAGCATCAATGGGAGATAGAATCACTGTTTCTATTCCTTTACTAAGACCAAGATGATATCTTATAACTAAAGTATTCTAGAAAACCTAATATAGAAGAAGTTTAAGATCTTCAAGATCATAGCTCGAACTATGTATTCAAAACAACCCCCTGAATGTCTCACCATCACCATCTTAAACTTTTTGAGTTTTATGGTGTATTAAAGAGATATTTATAGAGACACTAATAATATGATTATACAAATTGTTTTTCATTTTCTAATGAACATATTTTTATCCTGTTTTTTTCTTTTATATATGTGTTAATTTCTATATAATAAAACAAAAAATTATATTTTTGGTTAATATTCAAATTTAGTTAACCAATTTATTTTCAATAATTAATGTATTTTTCCAATAAAAAATATTTTAATAAAATATTATTATTAACTATAAAATATTGTAAATTTTTTTGATTTCAATTGTAATTTTAATAAAGGGTTAGAAATTGTAAATATAAAAACTCCATCATTTCTCAAAAAAATTGATAAAATATTAAAAGAGAATAAAAATATATATATGAAATTATATTGAATAAATTAATATTATTTTTAGGATCATATCATAAAAATTATCGAATCATGAATTTTTCATATTTTTACGAGATAATAAATTATTCAGTAAATAATAAATACCATAAAAATATAAATTATTTTTTATGAAAAAGAAATTATTAAAAGGGGATTTAATTTATATTATAAATTGTATCCATGAAAAATATATTAATGAAAAATAAAATATTGTGATTTTATATTTATTTTATTAATTTTATGAATCCATTATGTATCCCCCAACCCATTAATATTTGTTATGGTTTTAAAATCATTTGATTAATGATATTACTCACCTTCACACAATACATTGAATTATTTAATTATTTTATACCATTATCCTTATAAAATTTTGGAAACCCCTTCTATTTTGTTAGAAACCATGGTCAAGAACTATTTCAAGGTTTTTGTTTCTGGTCAATTTATTATATAGTGTCCAAAACAGGTGTTTGAGAAATATTAAAAAAATCCACACTGATTTCCAATATAAACCCACCCAATATCCCAATTCACATCACTCATGATTCTCAGATCACATAATTGATATTTCTTTCTCTCTCTAGAGTCCCCCGAAGGTTTCCTCAATCTCTGAATATGATATTCCCAATACATTAGAGTCACTCAATTAATTAAGGGATCCTTACATTCACTTCTTTATTAATGTTTATTTATTATCTCATTCCTTAATTTTACAATTACTAATGTTGGTATATGAATTTCCATTTCCCAATTAATAACAATTTTATGTACATATTATGATAGACCATTTTTTCCCTCATTCCATTTTATAAATTGGAATGTGATGTCATTATGCTGCTAAAGTTTCACCATAATCATCCATGCCAAAACTATTGTGTGGTGAATACCATACCCATTTCCTATCATGGGTATTCAACTTCATACACATATTATTATCTGAAATTTAAATTAAATTTATGTGTTCTACACTCTTTGATCATGTAATAAATTTTGATTTTGAATTAATCCATGTTTTAGGATCGATGTGGGACACTAAAGCATGAAAATGAAATTAAATAATCAAATATACCCAAAATTATATATCCCTCCAATGCATTTGGTAATTTTTAGTCTCATGAGAAGTCATATTGGGATTGAGAGTTATCCTAGTTACTTTATTAGGCTTTTATCATTATGATTTCTTGGAATTTATCCATCACATATGTTTATGATGCAGTTCTTTAAGTTGTCTCCACATTTCCCATTTTTTCAATATGATTACCATGATATATCATGTCTCATTGTACATGTTTATAACTCTTACTCCTTTTATTCTCCATTGTTATTAATATTGTATAACATTTATTATTCCCTTTATGTTATCCCATGTTTAATCCCTTATTAACCTTTATTTCTCACCTCTTTATTTATATGTCCCCAAGTTATTCCATTCACTTCCAAATTCAATTTAATATTATGATCTTATTAAGAAGTTTTCTAAAAATGTATATTCACCCCATGATTTAATTTGTTACGTAACGTAACTAATTACTAAATACAATATAATTATAGAGATTCCATGTTTTATTATGTGTACTATTATGTAATAAATATTTAATTAATTTGTAATAATGAAAAGTATTGTAAAAAAATCTAAATAGGATTTATCTAATAACAAATCAATTATTACCCAATTCATTGTAGGAGTGTATAATTTATGTCCCACCTATCCTTGGTTATAACGTAACCATTATATATGGTATAAATATAACCATCATTATTAGTAATAATATAACCATGATCATTGAATATTACATAACCATCATCACATAGAAAATAATACATATATTTTTTAATATTTCAAAAAACATTCATCAAATCATCACATCATAACCTATGTAAAAAATGTGTTCATAAACATTTCATGAATTCATCATGTAATAAACCATTAAAAAGTAAATAGTTTTGTAAACATATCATGAACATTATACTCACACAGATTGACTATGAAAAGTATCATTTTATCATCTCCCTAATATATTATAATTAGTTTCAAATCCAGTTATCATATATGAAACATCCATTATGAGATTACAAAAATATATATTAAGGAAAATAATATTTATACATTGAAAATATATAGTAATATAAATATATTTATAATATATTATTAAAAATCTTTTACAAGAAAAGAACTATAGAGACCTATAAATTATTATCCAAAAAAATTAGAGGTCATTGAATAAAGGAATTCCATTCATTCCGTATAAGTTAAAAGAAAACATTGCTTCCAAATTGTTTAAAAAAATACATAATTACCTTTTTCAGAAAATGATAAGTGTATACATTTTATGCATTTTTTAAAAAACTATTCATGGTTAAAAATTAGTTTACTTATAATATTTTAATATCAAATACATTAATTATTATAGTTTTATTAAACATAGACATGGAAGTGAATGGATTTTCGATAGAAATGTGATATTAATTACGTTTTTACATAATTAATTATTTTTGGCCTATTAAATATTTAATGTGGGGAAATTTGAAGGAGAACATTTATTTTCAATAAATAAATAATTTATATAAATTTCATAATTTTATTGTGTAGTATTTCATAATATTTCTTTATCAGATACTTAAATCATGAACAGTAATAATCAATAATGAGATTGTGACATATAATCCTTCTTTATTTTGTTACATTTAATCATAAACCCCATGAAATAAATAAACCATTTTAGATATATAAAATTAAAACAGATTCATATGAATTTTTTTAAAAATCATTAATGGTATGTATATACACCACATAAAAGAAACAAGTTGTGAATATGGCATCTATCTCACTGAAATATAAGTGAAATGAAAATCCATTAACACAAGTCTTGGTTAATTCATATGTGTTCAAACATCATGAATAATAAATTTAAATTTATTATTAATATATTCCATAACCATATTCATGTATTTCATAAAATATATTATTCACATATAACCTTTAACCAAAATTCCATCAACAATTGATTATTCAAATCAATATTTATGGTGTTGAGTACCTTATTATTCATGTATATTTTGGTTTAGTTGTTTTGGATTGTATACTTTTAGAATGATTAAATAGTCCCTATAATTATAATAATTAAATAAATATAAGATATATTCATTTTATAGGTATTTTTATTTGTTTCATTAATGTTAAAGAGAGAAAGATTATTTTCACCGTTCATAGAGACCAAAGGTCATATGTACCCATGAACGTTGCTTTCATTTCCTGATAGACTGAAATAAATAATGGTAAATAATAATTTACATTTTGATAATATTTATTATATGATATATATATATATATATAATATTCATTAAATTAATCGTAATTAACATCCTAGTAATAATGAAATGATAGAAATAACATCATTTTGTAGAGGTTCTAGTCAATACATATGGAAAAACAATGTTATCATTTTACAATGGTATGAAAGGAAAGATGATAGATATGGTATTATAATTATACAATTATAATTATGTCATAGAACTAATATATAAAAATTAAACCCAATATAATATCCATCCATTATAGACGGTGATATAAAATCAAATGTGTTGCAACCAAGAGGTTGTAAGTTGTATATACACATGAGAAATACTTCAACTCCTAATTTAATGGATGGAGGTAGAATAAATGTAGTTTAACAAACATAATAAAATTTTAGTATATTTATGGAACTATATTTTTTATTTTATGAAGAATATAGTAGATTTATAAAATGTAAATAATTATTTAAAAGTAAGTGATTTGTTAAGGAGATGATTTATTATTTAAAACGACACAATTATATCTCCTCTTAAGGGCTCTAGTGATGGTCTTTGGAAATAAAAATTCCATTATCATGTGTCAAGTGTTGTTTAGAAGACAACATGTAAGGGGTTGTTTGAACTGAAAGGGAAAATGTTGTGTGAGGAAGGGAAATGAGGGGCTCCCACTAATAATTGAGGGTACAATCGATCATGGAATTTCATAAAATATAAAAATATAATAAATTAATTATCTATAAAATGGTTTAAACGGAATATATCTGAACAAGGTATAAAATATTAAACTATATATTATACACTTTTTCAACTTCAAATTTTATTATTATTTCTAGGTAATTCGATAATATATTATTTTCATAAAATATCATCATTTCCAATTTATACACCTTTTATTTCAGTTGAAAAAAAACATAAAGGTAGTATATTATTTAAAATATAATTATTTAAAATTACTCTAATATTTCATATTAATCAAAAAATTTCAAGTCACGCATTAAAATTGTCAAATTAAAATAATTTAAACATTTCTAATATCATTTATTGTAATTTTTCTTAATATGATAAATAATGCATTGATGTTACTTAATGTTTTATGATCATTGTTTAATTACTAAAAACTATAAATAAATATTTTCCTTGAAAATATTTTCATTACTCCAAATATGTACACTTAGATTCGTTCATAACATGATTTTTTCCCTATGTGGACACATGAATGATATTTAAAACTAAAAGGGTGAAATTTTATAACTTTTTTTATTTTAATATTATATACTTCATTTTGAAGGAAAATGTTTCTTTAAACAAGTAAATCAATATTCTATATTGACAATGGTAAAACTAATTTTGTCATATATGGTTTCATATAATGTAATATGGCACTATCACTTAATTATGACCATGATGAACCTAATTTACCCTTCATATATGTGAAAAAATTTAAGATGGTAATTATTCATATTGAACAAAATTAAATGGGACCTATTTTAAAAATTTGGACCACTTATTAGATATATGGAATATTTTTTAAATTTCCTTACATATAAGTAGTGGAAATTTATTTTAATATAAGGGTTAATACATAATTACATCAATCATTTTATTAAAAATACATTTATTAAAATTTTGTTTTTTTTATTTTTTTTCCATGACTAGGAGAAAATAAATAGATAAATAATAAAATTGTATTATATGTATAATATATTCATTTCATTAGAATCATTCAAAAATTATTATTTATTTAATTTATTAAAATTTTATTAATTTTACTACTCAGTGATTTTATATTTATTTTTATTCAATTTTTAACAATTGAATTTATTTTATACATATAAAAACCAAATATTATTTATAATTAATTTTGTATTATTCATACCCCCTAATCCAATGGACCTGATATAACCATCCCATATTAAATTATTAGTTTACCATGTTTCTTTAATATATGATATTTAATGTAATACAAGATATAAATGAAATTAAGATTATTTGAAATAAATTCAAAATTTTGATGGGGTTATACTCTGTCCCTAAAATTTATTCTCACTCTAATATTTTGAAACATCGTTTCCCACAAAATTAACAATTCATTTATACCACCAAGATAACTTAACTGTATCCTTCTACAAAATCTTCCTTTATAGATAATGTTCTATATATGATCTCTTATTGATATATCTCCTCTTCCAAATACATCTATTTAAAATGAATGAAATCTCAATGAATCCATATCCTCATGGAATACATGAAATTTTACACTTAATATATCTCAACATTCTAAATTTAAGTAAAATAAATGACCATATAAATAAAAACCCATGAAATCAACATACCCTCTAAGATCCAATCAGAATACACCAAATATATTTCAAAAGGTCACATATCTTTACTTGGGAAAACAATTATTCATGATATATGTATGAAATTATCCAAATTAAATCACTTTCATGTTTTTATACTTAATTTTACACAATCTACATGAAGTCATAAGCCACTATAATACAACATCATCCTATATCATGCAATCCTCAATGTCTAGGCTAGGGGATTCATTGGTTAAAAAATGACTAATTTATTCTTTAAATTCATCAATTTTGTACGATAAAATACATCTTGCTCCTTACAATGAAAAAAGAAATTGATGACATTTTGATGGAATATATATCAATAATATATATATATATATATCATAAACCATACAAATATAATCATTGTAATAAATAACTACAATTATTCCTAGAAAAAAATTGACTAATCCTCTACTATTCCAAACCAACATGTGGGCCCAATATTGAACACAACCACAAAAACACACCTAATAAGTAAAATATTATACCACCTATATCACATCACCAATATCACCCCTTACTATCCAATGTAATGACCTATAATAGAAAATATTAATTAGAATAAAAAACCCAAAACAATAACCACCTGATCATCTCCCTTCAACAAAAACAATCTGTCAACCATTTCCAATCAAAATCAGAGCATTTTTTTAATAATACAAAATCCACCAATATATACTCATTAACCTTCTGAATCCCACAAATTCTTACATACCATGACATTCAATTAAAAATTAAAAAAGTTACGCACCCAATGAAGAATATAGTTATATCACAACTGTTAAACATGTCAAAAAATCAAAATCGTCTATAATAAATTCAATATATGATAAAAAATATGAAAAAAATATGAAAAAAAATCAAATAATTATATTTATGACCAACAATAAATAAAAAATTAACAAATAAATACAACCCCATAAATTCTTCATAATAATTTATTGTAGATAAAATTAACATAATGATTGTATTTTATATTTCTGAACAACATTATTATTAAAAATTTAAATTATTATTCTTTATTGGGTTGTTATTCCTAAATGTAATTCACAAAAACTATCTATAATCATCCTTATAAGTGAAATCATAAAAAATAGACCTCTGAACTAAATATTTAAAA
Organism: Viscum album; assembly: GCA_963277665.1. Taxonomy (NCBI): domain Eukaryota; kingdom Viridiplantae; phylum Streptophyta; class Magnoliopsida; order Santalales; family Viscaceae; genus Viscum; species Viscum album. Next base: position 999,424,596 of record OY728151.1, on the reverse strand, counting down.
AAATCATAGAGGACCCCTTTATAAACATTATTATAATAAAAATAAAAATGTTATCCAACCATTGGAATACTATTATACTACTCCAAAGGTTAATTTTTTTAAAAAAAATATAAACTTTTCTTGAAATCAATCAACATAAAATATATCATAAAAACACTCAAATTACATCATCTTATATTTCAAGTAAATAATCTTAATTTATAAGAAAATTATATTATCATTCTTAAAAATTTTAATATAATCCAAATATATTGTACTACTATGAACCATTCTTGGATTTTTCAAAATAATCATTTCCAAAAAATTATACTACAATAGAAAAATAATATTATTTCATACAAATAGTGAAATAATTTTTCTTTCTAATTTATTTAAAACATGATTATCATAAAACCGTCAGAAGATATTATGTAATATTCATTATTTAACATATAAAAATAACCTTTTTCAATATCATACATGTTTTATGTGATAAATATTCCATACATTTCCCTAAAATTTATCATATATATAAATAACTACACATGTCTTGTAAATAAAAAAAATTATGTAACAAAAAATATTTCATCATCACAAAACACTATACATAGTCTAAAAAATAAGGGATGGGTTTTTCAATTTAATTTTTTTCATAATTTAATATATTACCACAATTAATTATTATCATCTTACTAGAATTTATTAATAAATAACTAGATATAAATATTAATATTAATCCAAAAAACATGTATATAATATATTAAAAGTGTATGGTAACACAAGAAATAACAAAATACCTGAAAATTAAATTACTCTGAAGCGGGGCTCAAAAAATATTTATTTTAATCTATAATCATAATGATGTCTATAGGAGTCATTCCTAATAATCCATCTTAATAACATGAAATTTTACATGAAAAGAATATTTTAATCATGAATTAATGAAAAATATAAATATCATAGATGTAGATACAAATTTCAAACAATTCAATAATAAAAATGAAAATTTTTATATGAATTCTCATTTTGTAGATGAAATGGGAAAACACAACCATGTTCCAACATTATTTTAGTTAAATTTTAAAATCATGAAATATACGATCGAACTATTTCCATTATGTTTATGTGATCAGTTCAGTAATAAAATAAAAAATCATCAATAATAGCATAGATTTATATTCATAAAACCCCTTGTGTTATAAAAATTGTAAATGTTGATACATATAAATAAATTGATGTATGCTCCTCTTGAATATTTATACCCTTTAAAAGTTAAATGTTGAGATAAAAATTTCAATTGGTTGTCTAATTACTCATTTTAGATCATAGTGGACTGTGAACATCTATGTCTTTAATAGTATCTTCCATTCACATCATGTGATTGGAAGAGGTTTCACTATTTACCTAATCATCTCATGACGTTATCTCCTATTTGAAACTTGAATAACCACCCTAACAATCAATCAATTTTTTTATACTAATCTATCAAAAAATACCCCATTACTTTCCTTTTATATGCTACGATGATGGCAAGAGTTTCCCCCAAAATTTACTTATAATATGCCCCACATTGGTTACAATTAACGAGGTTATAAAATATTAATATGAGTTGTCTTACCCCCAATGTATACCACAATAAGTAAAAAAACCACAACCCAACACTACGGAAATTCCATTCTATAAAATAAATTCTAAAATTTCAAATGATACTTATATGTCATGTACATAACATCATGGTAATACATGAATGAAATGATCTAAAACTCTATCAATGTAATGTTAGTAGTAGCACAAAAATATTATTTTCTATCATCTAAAAAAAATAAAATTGTGTTAGAGTGAATACATGGTGGTATCTATAGTGTCATACTTATAAAATAAACAATAAACTTGTGCACTAAATTTAAATGGGTAATAAAGTGTAAATTAAACCATGAAATTCATAAAAATAAATATAATTAGAGGAATCACATTAAGTGTACTCACCAAACTCTATATCCCACATTAATTTCCACCATTTCACAATATTTGTTAAACATCCTAAACTATTTATTCCATGAATAAACCAACCAAATTCTAAAAAAAATCATAAAAAATGAAACTAACATCCATAACCCTATATCAAAACATAAATGCTTCAACTACTCCCACATATCATCAGATCTGTTACAACTCGATCTGATAATAGAGTTGTAGGATTGATACTCTCAAAATCTAATAAAGAATCTAAATAGAATTCAAAAACACATCATATGATTAATCACCTCCCCATTAAAAAACACCTTGAATCTTATAACAACAACAAAAACAACCACACATTTCCACTATTCTTCTATAATAGAAAAAATCACCACATATCCATAAATATATTCCCTGATTACATACAACCTATGAAACCACATTATGATAGGGTAATGTGAACAAAAATTTAAAAAACCATATACCCTCCAATTTTCATGTACATTCTCCACCCATAACCACAAATTCATATCATCCTCATCATATCCAATGCCACAAATTAGCATTTTTCATAGTAATTTATCATAAAATTGATGGACATAAAATGCATTTCATTCTCCATTAAAACTATATCGCTATAATGTATGACCATCATAAACACATATTTAAATAAAAAAGGGTTTAAATCCAATACATAAGTGTATTATTCATGGAGTATCATCAAACCCCTAGACTCATCCATGACATTTCATTTGAACCATGATAAAGCTTCTCCTAAATTAACATGCCTACAAACATCATCTAACTATAAGAACTAAATCATGGTGAGTATTACCTCATCTCAATATTACCAATAGATAATAAAAAGTTATTACAAGACCTTGAATATGCCATATGTACATGACCATTTTATATTGATTAATAAAATCAAAAAGGAACCAAAATTGTCCTCATGTAGTCCTGTAATGTAGCATCTATTTCTATATCACCAATTCATTCCATTATATAATCGAAAAAATCTCATAGCCATGTCTTTATTGACTCTTAAACAGTCATTCCATAACTAGATATTCATACCAAACCACCAGGTTGAAACAAAAACCGTCTAACCAAAAAACATACCAATCCCTGAAATTTTAGCTTAACTTCTACTTATGTATCCTCAAAACTATCCTTAGAACATCCAACCCTAATAATTCAAAAATTAATCTTCTAGGAAATTATTTTAAATTACATTATGGATCTAATTTATTTAATATATAAATTAAAATCCTTGTATGGGGTATTCTCTCAATCAATTTTCATCACGGATATTTTCTATCTATGATATTATATTGATGTTTTTTATGAAATTTATAGTAAAATCCATTCATGTATTCTATTATAGTAATTTTTTATTTAAATTGGTTTTTCTATTTTTTACTATCATTAATCTATAAAAAACCCATTTTTATTCACGTATGCGGTTTTTTCTATATATTAGTTACTATTTCAATTTTTCAATGACAAGTATTTTTAGTGATATAAATTAAATTTTATGCTCTGTTTTTATTTTCATTAATAATTTTTTTATTTTATTAACATTTTCCGATTGATTAATTCATAACTATTCAATTATAATAAATATAATTCGTACCCTTTTATTTTCCACTCATTTAGTTTCATATTTTTCATTTATATTCATTTTCTATCATCAATTTTTGTATGTGATTTTACATTCATTTCCTAATATTCATGCCTTTAGATTCATCATATTTTCATTCCCATTTATTCATAATGAAATTTTTTTTCCATTAAGGGAAATTTTTATTGTGTAAATTCATTAAATGAAGTGGTCACCTTCGAAAAAATTAAAATTAAAACTCAATAAAATAAAGAGGGAAAATATATATATATTTATATGTTATAGTGAAGCTAAGTAAGAATTTTTTGAATTTTAATAAAATTTATTGTCCTATTATTCCTTAGTAATATTCATTAAACATTCTCATTCTGTATCATTAAATTTAGGAAAATTATAAAACCCCCATTTAGTTATGTAATCCTCTAATAATGTTTTTGAACACCACATTTATTGTAATTTATTCCATTTTTTTGAATAATTTAACATTGTTTGAATAAATTGTAAAATCATTCTTAAATAAACCATAATACATTATCATTATTTAAACTATTTTCACTTTTTTTGTCACATAATATTTAATTTCCCCTTTATTTGTTGAGATTTATATTTTTGTTACCATAATCATTATATTTTAGAATAACTTCTAAAATAATGATAATTATATTTTAACCAATTCTATATTTGTTGGTTTAACCAATTATAACGATTATGGAATTTTTCTTTTCATATGATATGTGAAGGAACATCTTTATATAGATATATTTTTATTTAATATGTGTAACATATATTATATATCACTCTAATGAATAGGGAAAAAATTATAAATTATTTAAAAAACTATAGTATTTGGGATGTTCTCTTTGTCTAATGTATTATATTTATCATTGATAATTGCATTGACATGTGTTTATGATATTATTTGATAATATATATTCAGAATTAAAATTTTGTACTAATTTTTTTATTTCCTTATATCACAAAAATCTAGATATGATTTACCCATTCATATCCCCAATACCATGGTTTTATGGTTCTACAAATATTATCATTATATGATCAATCTATTATGGTATTCATTGTGATTTTCCATGTTCATCTATTTGATTTCTCATATTTTTTCCAATTTCTATAGACTATAATAGTTTATAAATATTACAAAAAATATATATATCATAAGACAAGAAATTCCTATGATTTATATCATAGTCCATGCAGATCATATATCATATAATTCTTGTAGATGTCTATATCATATTATATGGATGAATTACAATATGGAAAATCCTGTTCATGGGAGACTACATTATTATTCATGTGTTTTTTTATTCTTTATGATTATTCATTTATGTCTTGGAAAATAATTTATAATAATTTGAACCATTTATACTATTATATTCTTTAACAGTTATGTGTTATAAGTATTATATGATTTATACAAAGAATTGGAAGCCCACAAGTGACCAAAATCATTAAATGAAGGATTCACAAATAAAGGGTTTAGAACTCTTACTGATGGTTTATGATGTGAACATTCCATTTCCAATCCCTCATTCCTAAACTTATCTCCATTCATTTTTTAAAATAATCTAGCACACCTTTGGAAATTAATGGATTCTCTCATATAATATAAAAATTCATAGGGTTGTTGTACGACATTTGGATATGAGAGTCCAATGAAAATCACTTAGTTACAAAATATAAATATACTCATCATTAATATAGATTTTTGGAATATAGGTACACATAATTATGTTTTGTGTTCATAATTTTATATAGACCTAAAGAGTACTCATGTTTTGGCTCAATGGGATATTATTACTATTATGAATTTGTAATTTACCTACCAAAAAATATAGTTGTATCAAATCTATAGTAATCACTGAATAAATACATTTTTGTATATTTTTTACAATGAAAATATATTCTGTAAGATATTTTAGGTGATATCATAATAGATTATAGGACATGGCCAATTTTGGTTATTGGATCATTCTATGTTGCCTTATGGTATATGATGTCATTTGTTGGGATTCACTATTTTCTAATTCATATGGTATGTTTGGATGAATCATAATTTATGACTCATTGAATCATGTAGTATTATACTATTTTTATTCTACGATGTATAATATCTTATATTTTTGTTTTAATTTCATTTTATCTAAAACATTGTCTCACATTTTTATTGTGATATAGCCTATATAATAAATCCAATCTAATGTTAGTTATAGCATATATCTTATTTCATTAAAATATTTTCTATTTTAATTGATAAAAACCTATTAGGGAGTCAACGAATCACTAGATTCATCTATTTTATAAAACCATTATAGAGTTCAAATAATTGTTATTTAAATTGAAAATTTTTATAATTATTTTTTTAAAATGATTAAATTTTGATTAATTAAAATTTTTAAAAAGAAGGATTATAATATTGAAAATATAATTATTTTATTTTTTAAAGAAAATTTATTGGATTAATATATTTATATTTTTCTAATAAAATCAATAGTAGATATAGCAGGAATGTGAGTTCATTAAAAAATATGAAATTTGATAACAATTTAGTTTTAAATGACACTAACGATTAAAAAAAGAACAATGGGATTTGTTACGACACCATTTATAAACATATTAAAAACATTGAGCATTAGAACACGGATACATAATTAAACAATCTAATGATATATAATTATTTTGAAGCTGTAAAATTTCTCATTTATAAGATATCACATGATCGATATATTTATTTTATTTATATGTAATTTTTCTAAGTGATATATCTAGTAACTATTTATTACGAGACACCATTCATTTCTATTGTAATTTTTCAATTATTGAAATTTTGTGACTTAGGAATCTTGATGATACATAGACTACTTGGTTTGGGATAGAACATTGTACCAATGTATAGGTTATGTTGAGGTCTTCTGCAAAAATGTGGAAAGATAATGAACAAAAATGGTTAAATCAAGGACTTATAAGGAAAGGAAGAAAAATATTCCTTGAATTTATCCTAAATATATGCCATACACTTTAATTTAAATGTTTGGATTTATAAAATCCCTTAATGGGGTATTTTTTTCTATGAGCCTAGACACAAAGCAATTTTTAAAATATATACATTATTTATTTATAGAATTACTTCTATATAAATAACAATATTAGTTGTTGATAAAATATTTATAGTTTAAATTGTACTCTATTAACATACTTATAAGTACATTTGAATTTAAAAACTATTTTATTTTTGATGTCTGTAAAATTTTATACATTGATATATTATTAGTAAATTAGATATTCATATTTCTTATTTTTTGTATGATTTAAGGAGATTAATTTTTTTATTTTTTTATCACATAATTAACTCTTTAATCTCATTATTTTTTTATCCACTACATGATACAATTTTTTTTTCTAAGGTAGACACTATATGTTTCTAAAAATTAGATAGTTCTTTTTCAAATAAAGTCTCTACATATAAATAAATTTGACTAACTTTCTGTTATTTTGTTCAATTTTTAACTCATATTCTACGAATATGGATTGACCATTTTATGTATTTCATAAATAATATTATTATTTATAATTTCCACATTTTAAATAGAAATTATAATGATTGGGACAATGAAATTACATTATACTCATGTAGTAAATATAGAATGTTATATAAAATCATCATGATCGTCATAATTTTTTTCTAAATGAAAAAGAACATTTATATTATGAATTGTTATTTTGAAATTATAAAAGTGATTTGGAAGAAAAAATTAATTACTATTTTTAGAACATTCCTAGTTTTGAAAACTAATAGGGTAATGTTATAAGAGGATAATCGTGTTTTTGGATTTCCATCCAAATTAAATGTTTTAAAAAATTCACCAACTATTTATTGTACACTTAAGGAATTTATAATATTGGGAGGATAAAAAATTTAAACAATATTGGATAATTGAAAATATGATTTATATAATTTTAGTGGAATGAAAATCACATAGGATAATAATGGATGATACTAAAATTTTAACTAAGATAATATTTGAGTAATTTTTTTTCACTATATCAATATGAAATTAGAGTTAAAAGATATGTTAAGTTAGAGAATGGGAATATTTGAGTGGAAATTAGGTCTCTATATATTAATAATAACTATATTAAATTAACTACTAAATTTAATATTTTTATGTCTCGGGTATCTTTGAATAAAATAGAGAATTATAATCTATGTAGATTAGATGATTGAGTTAATGAGAGTTATAAACATTCTAAATAATGGAAAAATATTTTTAGTTAGAATAACATATAATATATAAATTGGAATGAATGAAAACAAAGACACAGAAAAAGGGGTCTTTTGATGTTATATTCAACAAAGGTATGAAGGTATGTCACATTATACAAGATTAAACTAAATTGAAGTACAACAATATAAATAAATATATATATTCTATGAGTATAGATAAAAATATTCTGATACATTCTGGATATCCAGATTGTTGGTGAAGGTGATATATGTTATTAAAGTTATACATATAATATTTGTAGTGATAGACAAATTAATTTCAAAATTTCTCTCTATATTCCTACTAATAAAAAATTATATATGTCTCGTTTGGGTTTTGAGACCAAGAATTAATTTATTCAAAATTTCAAATTTAATTATACATATGATTATAATTTGTCATACTAATCAATTTATGAAAAAACTAATTATTTGATGTTGAAGACTATTTCATTCTCTTAAATCAAAGTAGAGCTATATAAGAAATTTATAGAAGGTGAATAAAAAGTAAAAAAATTACCATGAATTAGATGATGAAATACTTAGTAATTAATGTTTTAAATTTTAAAATTATATTTCAATTTTTTTTTAAAATTTTAATAAAACTATATTAAAAATATTTTTCATTATGAAGTATGGATTATCGTGATTTTGATAATCAGAATTCTATTAATTTTATTTTTGAGTGTTATATTTTTAATATTAAATTTAATTCGTATGTTCGATGTTTAAAGAAAGTTTTTCAAATTATAATAATGGTATTGGAAATTTTGATAAATTTTAATAAATATATGATCTTTTGTAACTTATAATGGAAAAATGTTTCATTCCATTAATCTATATTTTAAATCAAATTATTTTTTCCAAAAATATGCATCCATTCAACTAATTTTTAAAGGGGAGATCATTAGATTATTTTTTTGATTTATTTTTATGAAATTAATTTTTATAATGTGAAATTATTTTTGAATAATTATAAACTATTAAAATTTAGAGATGTATAAATATTTGGGTATCTAAGAAATTATTTTATAATATTACTAGAACAAAAAATTATTAGGTGCTATGAGAAAATTTTATTTATTTATATGAAAATAGGGCATGTACCATCAAATAAAATTTTTTGAACAAATAACATTTTTTCAAAACCCAATTATATTAAAAGGATAATATGTATTAATTTGAGAATATTTAATGGTGGTTGAATCACATTTGTATACAATTTTTAGGTGGGTTATCTCAATATGTGAAGCATGATTTTTAAAATAATAAGTTCAAATGTTTTATTTGTTACAGTATTTGTTCCAATGTAGATTCACATTATCCAGAGATGTGTGGTTGTTTTTGTTACATGGGATGTGGTAGAATTATGTTTGGTTTCTGGAGGGACTCAACATAGCCAAACAATTAGCATGATGGGTCGCTACTCCTGTCATTGATTTTTTTGAATGTTTTTTATTCATGGAACCAATATTAATAAATTGTTACAACAACCATTATGAACTATGTTATACTTTTTAAATTAATTAATTCATTGGGAGCTATTAAAAACAATTAAAAACTAACAATAGTCTATTTGGTCGGAGGTTGGGCTCATCATACTATATTAGGTGGGGTTATTGACTACTTTAAAACTCTCTAATTGATGTAATTCATGATTTTCAATCATTCCTAAACCCTGAGGTTGTACACTAATTCCAAACATGTTTAATGGGTTATTAACCTATTTTGATGAGATTATTTATATATATATATATATATCAAAGTTATCCCAGTGATGTGAACTTCTGTATACATCATAAGCTCTCTATCTTATCACCCATTATTTTATAGTGATGTTAGTTTAAATTTATAAATAATTGAAATTCACACATATATGATCTATTTAGTTTAAAACCATATATGTTTGTATAATGTGATTATATTGTTGGTATTAGGCCTACATAAAGGATTCCAAGGTATCCTCGTGAATTGAATCCGATTCTATGTGGTTGGGTAACCACATTTTTACCATTAGATTTTATGTTCCTTTGATTAATGTATGTTGTTTGATTTTATTTATTAATGCAGACTAGGTGAATGGTTCCTTAAAACCATAGATGTGACAAATATGGCTATATATCCCATTCTGGTTAACCATGTTGTGAATATGAACTAACAAGGGTTATTTTGTTTCACCATGAGTATATAATTATGGAAGAATTCATTTCTTAGATATGACCTAATAAATATGATATGATGGGACCAATAGGTAATATAGCCCATAATTCGGGGTATAATTCTATACGGAATATCGCTTTATATATGATGGTCAGTTGGGTTTATGGTCCCAAAAGGCTAGACATACAGACTCACTAATGTGTGTCTAGGAAGGGGGGGATGTGAATTATATCATTAAGGATATACCCTAATTAGGATGTAATAAGATATTAGATAAATATGATTTTAGATTTTAACTGTATTGATGAATCTAGGATATCATTATGTGGTAGGAATAAAATCTCATGTAGTAAAAATAACAACATTTAATGTTGTATAATGATACTATGTCATGTATTTTAATGTCATGAAGCAAGTATGTTTTCATTAATTCTAATCTCATGTGACTAGGATGTGTATGAAGATATTTATATTTGTTATATGGGCCCTCAATCCTTATAGGGGAATCTTATGTATCATATGAAAATTGGAATTATATTTCATTTAGATCTGATGTAAATACCACTAGTTGTATGTCTCATAAATTGTGTACAAATAAAGTAATTAAAAGAACATAAACATATGAGGATTCCCCTATATATTTCATTCAGTGTATATCAATTCAAGGAAAATGATGTTGTTTTGGGAATTAAAGCTAAGTAGGAGGCTTACAAAGGAAGAATTCACATCATGCTAATGACTTGATCATTTCAGATCTCTAAACCCACATGAGTATTTCACAGTGTGATAAGTAAGATATTATCAAAGATACAATATATTATAAGTTATAGTAACATTGGTTTCGATATTGAATTAAAAAATATGGATATCCTAATAGAATATGATATTCATTCCATTAAAAGATATGAATCTTATAGAATGTATGTTCTTTCCGAAGGGGTATTATAAAGTGAATTCTATATAGGGAATTATGGTATTCACATGGAGTATTGATATGGGAAGAGATAGAAAAATATATATCTGATAATGAGATTGATCCTTGAAAAGGTGTCCTATATATTCAAATATTTATAATAATCATATTCGCATTTGTTATATAATTTTTGGCCTATATGTGCGAAAGTAATGAGACTCATGAGGAAATGTTGCCTACTATTTAGAAAATAATAGGGAGAATATTAAGGGATACAACCTTATCAATGAAAACTAAAATATATACATAGGATATTAAAGAGGTATATTTTGGATTTGGGGGATCACATGAAGGTCAAGGGGTCACATGGAACTGTAATGTATATTGGGTCATGAGATTATTATAATGTTGTGGGATCTTGAGATCACATATTTGGCATGGGAGTCACATTATCATGAAAAGGAAAGGGTCTCATGTGATGTCCAAAAGTCATGTGATCAAATGTGTTGTATCATGTTAGTTGTTCTCATGACTTGATCACCTGGAAAAAGGTCATTATGTGATGACATGAATAACGAGTTATCATGAAATTGTTTCTTAAAAAAATGTTCATGTGGTTGGGTATCACATTAATTATTTATCATATTGATAAATTTCCACCTATATTTTATAGTTTTTTAACTATGGAAATTAATTACATAATTTCCAAATGGATGTATTCGAAAACATAGATCTCTACTTAAATTTCATTTCATTTCTTATATGCATATGTTAGTTAATTGTGTCTCTCATTTTTATTTTAACTGAATCGGGTGTTTTTAAAAAATCACTCTCCTTATATCGAAATCACATTGTAATATAAATGATCCAAATAATTATGAATAAAGTTGGGGAATAAAATTTTTATTTCATTATGGTATGGTTCATCTCATGTTACTATCATGTATGTCATAAATTGTGTCTTCTAGTGGGTCATATAAAAAATAGTGACCACAACCTGGGTACATTATGGATATGACTGTTGAATTGGGTCAGTAGATCTATTTTTTGGTTTGGATCTTCTACATCCTTATATAAGATTCACATTATGAATAGTGACTTATATATCATCTCTTTACAAATAGACTTAGTCTCATTAAGTCTTTTGAATTAGGCAACCATGTAACATAATCCCATGACCCTCAATTGGTCCTCAAACCCATGAAAATGGTTTCTTTTCTAAATTTATTTATAAAAAATTGTACTTATATTTTGAGTATTTTACCCACTTCATCATTCCACTTTATTTCAAGTAGTAGTCAATAAAATACTCACCACTAGAATTTATGTCTAATGGAAGAAGAGAGGACATAGTTTTAAGGAAGTAGACGCTTGTCAATGTACCTTTAGCTTCTATTATTCATTTGATCTTCCAGGTGACCCATGTTATTCCATTTATTATACTATAAATAAAATTATATGAGGATTCAATTTCACTTTGTCCAAAAGTAAATTTCTCTTTAACCATCATCATTCGTTTGAGTTCTTCATGTAATTCTACATCTTTTTAACGTATCATGTGATCCTATTGCATTCTCTCCATATAATTTTAGAATCACAGAACACAAACATCATAACCACCACTGGTAAACCTCTTATCCCATGGGGTCATGTATCCTCAGAAATTTCATTCCATCATTTGATTCATTGTTCTCAGGAGATCATGTGATGGTTCAAGGGTTATGTGACCATGTAACTTTGGATATGAAATGAGATTTTCAAGAAATTTAACTAGCCATGAAACCATGTTTATTGAAGCCTAAATTTAAATAATATCTCCCTCATTTCATTAGGAACTAAATTTTATATCTCTCTAAAAATTATTTATTCAATAAATGAGTCATTGAAAATTTGGTCAACCGAACTACCGTATTTTTCATTGTGGATGAGGACCAACCCATGTTTATTTAGTCCTCTCATGTTAATTCTGTTATATAATTATCGAATAATATATTGGATGATCAATTATCTAACTATATTCTAATGAAAAAGTTTGGACATTTCAATGGTTCTTTTTCTCATGACCTCTAAAAGGGATCATGCCACCCTTTTTTATTATCAAGACTCATAGAATATTCATAGTGAATATCTTGTATATTGGTGATTCAATATTTGAAGAATAAATCTATAATGGTTGTGGTCTGATGCCTCTGGTGATGGATATTGAATTTGTATAGTATAATTATGACTCTAACTCCCACATATACTGGTCAATAATGTGATATTTAATTTTGAATCATAAATTCAGGTGGTTTCTATCTTTGATATATAATCTGGTGAAATCATTGGGTGGGATTGGTATGACAACCCTACTCTTTTATTTCACACTTAAACATGATTTATTACATAAATTTCACTTGATACAAAATAGAATATTGATAGGTCTAGTGTCTTTAGTGTTTTGGATCATTACATAACAACTTAAAAGATGAAATACAATATCTTTATTGAAAACTATCTTTACATGACCTCTTCATTTACACATACATAGCATAACCTGAGGACGTTCATAAGAAAAGGGTGAGACATAAAGCTCAGTAAGGTAATAAACATGTAATAACATGAGCAATACACTACATGTTAGACAATAGTAATATCAATGGAACATAAGAAAAACATTAACATAAAGGCATGATAAAGCATGCTAATCATAACATGGAAATGTGGAAACAACATTTAACATGATTTTAGCATGATCCAAGGATCATTGCACATTGAGCATTAGTATATCATCATTCCACTTTAATTATCATGAGTACACCTTCATTTCACTAGAGTTATCATGATACTAATCTTTAACCCATGCATTGGAGCGCTATTTGGGAGCACCTTTCTTAAACATTTCATTTCATTCATAAATATGCCACATGGATCATATAACATGGATTCATTCAACATCATCATTTATTCCATGATAAAGGAAATTTAAAATTCATACATGAAACACTATAATTAATATGTAAATTTTAATAAATTTGAATACCCTTGATTGAGAAATGGGCATGGTATTCACTATACAATGACATTGGCTTGAAAAATTATGCTGCAATTTCAGCAGTGTAACTGCGTGACATAAGAGTTCATAAAAATGTTTGATGAGAGAAAAATGGGTGTCTCATAATATTTACATTAAATTTACAGTAAGGTTGTCATATAGATACATGTCGCAATAGATTTAATGGAAATTAGATTTATAATACAAAACAATTGCTTGAAAGTGCATGAGAATATTGAATTTCCTTACAGGATTTTTTCATGGTAACGGGTGTACCCGAATGACATTAATGAGAGAAAAAGAGGTATCTCAACATTTCAAACATAAATATGGATGAGTGGGGGAAGTGAGGAATCATACCCCAACATTTGTTATTTAATTTAAAAGGGTATAACAACATAATGAGATTGAGACAAAAATGATAAAAGAGGAAACCCCTTACTTGGATGTTTGATCCCAAAGGCTTGGAAGAGGCTTATTAGGAGCCTTTGGAACCTTGGTAGGATTTTAGAGAGAGTAGGGAAGGTTTTGGTTGAACTCCAAGGCTTTGAGTTAAGAGGAAGTGGGTGCATGGGTGGGTTTATATAGGAAAGGTGAGGGAATTCTTTAATATTTAGGTTTGGGTCACTACACATTAAACTAATCAATACCACAAACCAGCCCATGGTTTTTTACTAGGATTTTTTCCCAATGGGAGTAGAAAACAATATTTTATAAGGGAAATGGACGAACTTCTTAAAATATTTATGGTGCTTATGTGGAGCTGAGTCACACTCTCCAAGAAATTCATTTAAAAAGTGAAAATGTTTTATAACTCTTGGAGGGTCAACTAATGTTTTGTAAAATAAATCAAACAGACCAAAAATTACCTTATTTTAATTCTGAAACATATATTGGACTAACATATCATTTATATTATTTAATTAAATCACTATTGGGTCTTTATGATGTCATAAAACACATTATATATTTAAACGGTATTTAATTTTTACCCAAAAATTTGACTATCTTAGAAAATTATGAGAAATTATACATTGGATAATTTTTATGTCATTATTCCAAAAATAATATAGATTTTATCTAAATAATTTTATAAATATGTTAATTTTTACTTTTAAAATAAAATCTACATTTATCGAAAAATCATGGGTTTTGATAAAAATAGCATTCAAACCTTAATAAAAATTACAATTGCATTCATAAAATGATACCATCATTTATATATAATAAAAATTAATTTAATAATAATAATATTTTATTAAACTATTTTTTAATTAAAAAATAGATTAATTCATCAAAATATATTTCTTAGTTGAATATTAACTAAAAATACTATTTGTACAATAAAAACTATATACAAAGTAATAATAATATAATGAATGTATATTAATTATTATATAAAAAATTAATGCACATGTTCATTATGATAAGGTCTTTTTACATAACCCCTTATAACACCAGCATAAGATTGAAGGGTAATATGCGCGATGGTGACAGACTCTGGGGTGGCTCGGATAGCATTGCTCGAGTGGTAATCGCTATCAACTTCCACTTCTCTCATAGGAGGTTCCTCTCAAGCTTAACATATTAAAGCTTGGATTGGGCTTGTTTAAGAGAGAGTCCCAATGACTCCACCTTCTTTCTTAGCTCTGACAAATGGGCTTCTTAT
Source organism: Viscum album (assembly GCA_963277665.1). NCBI lineage: Eukaryota > Viridiplantae > Streptophyta > Magnoliopsida > Santalales > Viscaceae > Viscum > Viscum album. The sequence continues at coordinate 999,408,976 of OY728151.1, read as the reverse complement.
GGGGAAAGTCTACTGGATGAGGCCATCACTTCGTTTCTCTCAGTCAATTTGATTTGTTAATGCCCTATATTTATAATAATCGTGTGATCACAGTTCAACGACTATATTAGAAACGGTCACAATCTTTAATGGTATTTTAAAATCCAAAATCATAAAACCAATTAATTTCAGATTCTATATAGACATTTTATATACTGATACATTTAATTCAATCAATAAGAATTTCTGTTAATGAAAGCTTGGGTCGTTACAATCTTCACTCCTTAAGAAATTTCACCCAAGAAATTTCCTTTTCCCACACTAAAATAAATGGGGGTAACTCTACTTCATCATTTCCTCCAATTCCCACTTCTCTTCTTCAAACATTTGGTTTCACCACAACACCATGACAAGGGGCGTTGTCATATTTCATTGAACTTTTTCTCTGCGATCTAAGATCTTCACAGGTTGCTCCTCGTAAGAAATATCATCCTCTAATTGTACCACCTCTGAAGAGATTACATGTGAAGGGTCTAGTATATACTTACATAAGAGGGATACAAGAAATACATCATGTACTTTCGCCATGGTAAGTGGAAGTTCTAGTCGATAGGCCCCAACCCCGACACGATCAAGAATCTCCAAGTGGAAGATGTACCTAGGACTTAACATCCCTTTATTTCCAAACCACATGACCTTATTCCACGGATATTTTCATAGAAATACAATATCTCTAAATTTAAACTCAATGTCTCATCGACGGTTGTCTACATAACACTTTTTTCGACTCTGGGCTGCCTTGATATGTTACTAAATTTTTTTCACCTTCTCAAACATTTCATCAACCATTGCTAGTCCTCGAAGCTTACGCTCACTGACTTCATCCAAACACATCAGTTTTCTTCACCTTTTACCATAAAGGGCTTCATATGGTGTCATGTATATGCTCTATTGGAAACTATTAGTGTAGAATAATTCAAATAGTGTAAGATTTTGTTCCCATACTCCTTTGAAGTCCATAGAACATGTTCTTTACTTATCATCCAGTTTCTAAATAGTTCGCTCAAATTGGCCATCAGTTTGAGTATGATAGGCCATATTGAAGTTCAGTTTAGTTCATAAACCATGCTGTATAGTTTTCTAAATCTTCGAGGTGAATCTCAGATCATGATCAGATACAATATATAGTGGTACTCCATGCATCCTTACCACTTCTTTGATATAAATCCATGTAAGGTGATCCAACTAGAAGTCCTCTTGAATCGTGATAAACTCAGTTGTCTTCTTAAGAAGATCCACAATGACCCATATAGAATTGTTTCCTCTAGATGTCCTTGAATTTCTAGTGAAAATGGACATGGTAATTTTGTCCCACTTCCATGTCGGTATGGGTAGTGGTTGCATCATCCCCTTAGACTTTTGCCTCTCATCCTTCACTTACTGACATGTCAGGCACTTTGATGTATAGTCTGATATCTCCCTTTCCATATTGTCCCACCAAAAGTTTTCTCGGAGATCATGATACATCTTTCTTCTCCCTGAGTGAATAGAGAAGGTTAAGCTATGTGAGTAATTTAGAAGCTCCTTCTTTAACTCTGTATCAGATGGTACACGTAACTGTGACCCAAACCTCACAATTCCATCCATGCAACCATGAACTCTTAGTATTTTCCATTTCTGATAGCTTCCTCCATTTTCAGAATTTCCACATCCTTTCCTGGAGCACCGATTAACCATTCCAAAAGAGACAGTTGAGAAATAATTTTTATAATGATTGATGATATTCCCTTATTTATGATTCTCATGTCCATCTTCATAAAATCTATGAAGATTGGAGACTTCTTAATTCTCATCAATGATATAATCGCCAGATAGTTTTTACATAGAGCATATGCCACCATGTTTTCTTTTCAAGGGTGGTAATGGATTGAGTAGTCATATTCATTGATCATCTCTAACCATCTTCATTGGCACATGTTCAAATCCTTCACTGTTAATATGTACATGAGGCTTTTGTTGTTTGTATATATTTCACACTTCTCCCCAAAGAGATAATGCTGCCATATTTTTAAAGAAGAGATCACCGCAGCCAACTCCAGATCATGTGTCGGATAATTCTACACATGAACCTTTAATTTCCTTGAAACATAGGCAATGGATTTTTTATTTTACATCAACACACATCCCAGTCCCTTCTTCGAAGCATCACTGAATACCACAAAAGATCTCCACTTGTTGGTAAAGTGAGCCTGGGTGCAATGATAAGCCTCTTTTCCAACACCTTGAGGATTTCTTAGAATTCATCACTCCAATTAAACTTCACTCCCTACCTAGTTATCATGGATGAGGGTTGGACAATCGTGAGAAATTTCTCAAAAATCATTGATAATATCTAGCAAACCATAAAAAGCTACTGATATTTGTTACTGAAGTTGGCCTCGGCCATACATCTATTGTAGCTGTCTTAGAGGGATCCACATATATCCCCAAACTTGTGAGGATATGGCCTAATAATGAGACCTCCATCAACTAGAAATCGCACTTGTTGTACTTTTTATAGAGCTTCTCCTTCCACAAGGTCTCTAGTATTGTTCTTAGATGCTCCTCATGATCCTCCTTGGTTTTGGAGTATATTAGAATATCATCAATAAATACTACCACAAATTTTCCAAGGTAATATCTAAAGACACTATTCATCTAGTCTATGAATATTTCTGAAGCATTAGTGAGTCCGAAAGGAATTACTATGAATTCATAGTGCTCGTATCTTGTATGTAAAGCAGTCTTGGGTATATCTTCCTTCTTCACCCTTACATGATAATATCCCGACCGCAAATTGACCTTGAAGAAGTATTGTGCTTCACACAACTGATCAATGAAGTCATCAATTTATTGGAGACGATAAATGTTCTTTATCGTGATTTTGTTAAGTTCCCAATAATCGATGCAAAGGATAATTGATCCATCCTTCTTCTGGATGAACAGGACCAGTGCACCCCATGGTGAAGCACTTGGGCATATAAACCATTATCCATATTCTCTTATAGTTGTTTCTTCAGCTCCTCAACCTTCACAACATTCATTATATATGGAGTCTTTGATATTAGAAACTTCCTAGGTATAAGATCAATTGAGAATCAAACATCTCTTCTAGAAGAAAAACGAACCAATTCCTCCGGAAACACATCGGTGAATTCCCTAACAAAAGGCATGTCTTCAAGGATGGTTTCTTCTTTGTACTCAATCATCGGAACCAGATGTGCATGATCATAGGGCAGTAATATCCACACATGAGATGATGGAGCTAAACATATTCATCTTCCTCCTTTAACATGTATAGAATTGAAGGTTGATTATCCTTATGGAGAGTGATTTCCCTCTCATGGAAAATTATATTTGATCTATATAAGGAAATCCAATCCATGCCGTGAATTGCCTCATATTCCACAAGAGGGAGTATGACGTGGTTCTCTAGGAAGATCAATCATCAAATTATGATAGGGGAATGGTTATATTAATAGGATGCAATGATTTCCCCATTTTATGTACTCACCGACATCTTTACTTCCAGGATTTGTGGTGTTGTTGGAAATGTTCTAATAAAATTTTGGGATATAAAATACTATGTACAAATAGAATCAAAAAGTATGTTTGTAATTCTTGAATGAATAACTAGTGTACCTATCACCACATTGTTTTAAGAGTTCACTTTGGTGGTAGTGATGGAAAAATATCTCCCTTGTTTCCTTAGAGGTTCTGGGTTGCCTCTAAAAACCCTTGGCTTAGGGAACTGATTTGAAAAGTTCCCATGTTCTTTGCAGTGGAAGAAATGAATAATTCATTGGGGGTCGAGCAAAGAATTATTATCCTCTTTCACAAGTGCAGGTTTTTCTTGCTTACAGCTAACAACCTAGTGCCGTACTCTTCCACACCTAAATCATTTATCCATCCCCTTGAGGCAACTTCCGAGGTTCTTCTTTCCACGCTATTGGAAAGTGGGGTGTTGGACCTTCTTAGCACCATTGGATTTATCAATCGGACCACCATATTTGAATTACACCTTAAGCTTCTTATCCCCATGATACCCATAAGATTCTTCAAACTCTATTTCGACCTTGAGGGCACATCAGACAATTTTCTCATAGCTGTTGAAATCATGGATCGTCAACGCTTTCTGTAGGCTATGTTTCAGCCCACCAAATAAGCGATCAACCTTGAATTTGGGGGTAATGACATAGCTAGATGTGTATCATTCAAGCCTTGTGAATTTTTCCTCATATGTTCTGACGGATTCGTCATCTTTCTGCTTGAGGGCAAGGAAGCCCCCTTCCATCTTAAGTCGGAGGGTGCACGGAAAAATTTAGTGACAAATGTATTCTGAAAATCCTTCCATTCTAATGCCATGATCTCTTCATCATGCTTTATATTTTTGATCAATGTTCACCATTGATAAGCTTTACCCTCCATATGATAAAAAACCAGGAGAACCTTCTCTTGTTCATAAGATTTAAGGATGGAGAAGAACTTTTCAGTGGAGTTGATCCATTGTTCGGTGATTGAGGGATCAGATGATCCATTAAATGTATGAGGCCTTTATCTCATAAAGCTCTTGATAGCGTCTTGTTCTTTTTTAGGGGGGTTGGACATTCATCTTGACACATGTTTCTATTAAAATCTCGAGTTAACTGATAGAAAATCATGACAATGTTTGTGATTCCTACTCCCATCGGATTGAGCATCTCATTTGTATAGTCATCGTATTGATCATTAAATTGGATGTTAGCCAGAGTCCTCTTATTACTGTCCAATGGATGGAATAAATGGAAAGTTAATGGTAACACATAAAAGGTAATCCAAGGAAAAAACAGATGACTTATAAATTACTTATCTTATGAATCTATATGCTTCAATCTATATTATCCATGATCTACTTTCTAAAATGTATTCTTAGTGTAATTTTTTTATTCCCTTAGTAATGGTTCATACTATGTTTTTTTATTTACTAAAGTATTTCCCTTTGTAGTGTCGTAACCAAGAGTGCAGCAAGGCCCGTTGTCATGCACTAGTTTCTGTTCGAGTCTAGCTCAAAGTGTTGTTTTCAGGTTTTACCCCTAGGATACATCTCTGTCAGAGCCGCTTCTACCTGCTCATATCCAGACATGGACATATTTTCTTGATAAACAACTTACTCAATACACTCCAATACTTAGGGATATTTTTATTATACTTATTCTTGTTTCTATATCTTCACTAGGGTTTTATAATCCTAATCCAAAATATAACTAAACCTATCCTCTAATACAAACAATGACAACCCTTCTCTTTTTTTTCCCATTTAAACATGATTTATTGCATAAACATCACTTTATACAAAATAGTAGATCGAGTGGTCTAGTGTATTTTGGTCTTAGGATCATTACATAACAACTTAAAACATGAAATACAACATCTTTATAGAAATCTTCCTTTACATGACCACTACATTCCCTCGTACTTATCATGGCATAGGATAACCTGAGGACATTTATAAGAAAATGGTGAGCTATAAAAACCAATAAGGGAATAAACATGGAATAACATGGGGAATTAAGTACATATTATACAATATTCATATCAATGGATCACAAGATAAACATTAACATAAATGCATGATAAAGCATGATAACCATAACATGGAAATGTGGAAACAACATTTAACACGATTTTGGCATGATCTAAGGCTCATTGCACCTGGAGCATGAGTAAACCCTCATTGAACTTGAATTATCATGAATAAAACCTAATTTCACATGACATATCATGATAGTAATTGTTACCCAATGCATTGGAGTTCTATCAGGGTGCACCCTTCTTAAACATTTCATTTCATGCGTAAATGTGCCACATGGATAATATAACATGGATTCATTAAACATAATCATTTATTTCATGATAAAGAAAATGTTGAATTTATACATGTAACACTATAATCAATACTTAAATTTTCATAAAGTTGAATACCCTTGATTGAGAAATGGGCATGGTATTCACTGCACAATGACATTGGTTTGAAAAATAGCGCTGCAATTTCAGTAGCGTAACAATGTGACATAAAAATTAATAAACTGGTTTATGAGAGAGAAATGTGTGTCTCATAATATTTACATGTAATTGATATTAAGGGTTTATATAGATACATGTACTATCAATTGTTATGGATATTATATTTATAATACAAAACAATTTCTTAAAAGTGAATGGGTAGAGAGAATTTCCTTACTGAATTTTGGTATTGTAACGGGTGTACACGGATGACATTAATGAGAGATAAATAGGTTTCTCATCATTTAAAAAATAAAGAGGGAAGTATGGGGTGGTGAAAAATTATACACCAACATTTTTAATTGAAATTAAAATTGTATAACAACATAATGAGATTGAGACAAAAATGAGAAAAGAGGAAACCCCTTACTAGGATGTGTGATCTCAGAGGCTTGGAAGAGGCCTGAGAGAGGATTATTGGGAGCTTGGGGAAACATGGGAGGATTCTATAGAGTTGATGGAATTATTTGGTCAAACTCCAAAGGCTTTTTTTGAAGATGATGTGGAAGCTTGGGTGGGGTTATATAGGAAAGGAGAGGTAATTCATTATTATTTAGGTTTGGGTCACCACACATTAAACTAATCAATACCACAAACCAGCCCCTGGTTTTTGCCCATGGTTTTTACCAAATGGGATTGGAAAAATAAATTTATAAGTTCAATTTCCAAACTTCATAAAATATTGAGTGTGTATATGTGGAGATGAGTCACACTCTCATGGAAATTCATTTAAAAAAGGAAATTGTTTTATAACTCTTGGAGGGTCCACCAAAGATTTTTAAAATAAATCAAACAAACCTAAAATAACATTCTTTTAATGGTAAAACATATATTGGATGAAAATATCATTTATAGTATTTTATTACATCACTCTTGGGACATTATGATGTCATAAAACACATTATATATTTAAACGGTATTTAATTTTTGCCAAAAATTTCGATTGTCTTAGAAAATTATTAAAAATTCACCATTGTATAATTTAAATATCCTGATTCCAAAAATAATATTTAATTTATCAAAATAATTTTCTAAATATGTAAATTTTTACTGTTAAAATAAAAACCAACATTTATCGAAAAATCATGGCTTTTGATTAAAATTGCTTTCAAACCATAATAAAAACTAAAATTGCATTCATAAAATTATATGATAACATATAATTAATAAAATTTAATTTAATAGTAATAGTATTTTATTAAAATAATATAAAATTAAAAAATCCATTAATTCCTCAAAATATGTTTCTTAGATAAATATTAACTAAAAATACTATTTGTTCATTAAAAAATATTTAGAAAGTACTAATAATAAAATGAATGTATATTAATTATTATATACAAAAATAATGCACATATTCATAGTGATAAGGTCATGTTACATACCCCCTTATAACACCCGCATAAGAACGAAGAGTAAGATGCGCGATGGTGACAGACTCTTCGGGTGGCTTGGATAGCATTGATTGATTGGTGATCCATATCTACTTCCACTTCTCTCATATGCGGTTCCGCTCAAGATTAACGTATTCAAGCTTATCTTGGGTTGGGTCAAGAGAAAACCCAATGACGCCACCTCCTTTCTGAGCTCTAACAAATGGAATTTTTATGGGGAAATTCTACTGGATGAGGCCATCGCTTTTTTTTTCTGAGTAAATTGGATTTGTTAAAGACCTATATTTATACTAATCATGTGCTCACTTTTCAATGACTATATTAGCAAAAGTCACAATCCATAACCATATATTAAAATCCAAAAATATAAAACCAATTAAGATCACATTTTATATAAGTATTTAACATAATGACATACTTAATTCGATCAAGAGGAATTTCCAAAGTTTGGGTCGTTACAATTGGTGTTTTCTCTTCTAGTTGTAGTACACTTCCAAATAATTTCTTGTTTAATTTAAAATATTGGATTATATGACACTTTATGAGTGTCACATACCCTTACCTACTAATAAATGTGTATAATGGTTGTCCTTATCAGCCTATTGAGTCTGAAAAGTGATGCATTTTACTTAATTTATTTTGAAATTTTTATAACGATAATGTATATCAGGTAGATCAACGATTAACCAATATTTGGGGGACTTGTTTAATGAATTTATCCATCCCCAATAAATATTGTATAACAATAATTATACACCATTCATAGTAATATATATCATAAATCTTTTAAAATAAAAGTTTTCTAAGGAATTATTTCGATGGACCAATATCTATTTCAAGAAGTGGTCTGAGTTATTCGTCAAGAGTACCTTACATGAATATGTGTCTAAGATTACCAATTTTATACCACACATGCATTTCATAGGGTAGTTGTTGGTTATTGGAAGAGGGTTGAAAATTTCCATTTCAAGGATTGGGGATGGTATGTCACCTACGGATTCCATAATCTTTTCCATCTAGAAAACTTCATGATGATGCACACGAGTGAGGTCCTATTTTTAGTCTGGGAGGTGGGTAGATTTAGGTTGTACACCGTTCTAAAAAAGTGTAGAGATTGAAAATTGTAGGCATATTTTTTGTAACATTCCTATGATGAAAACATTGTATCATAAATTAGTCGATGTCTATATAGGGAGTGAATCATATATGGTCTTATTTCTCTTTCATGTTTTGTGGGGTTAGATGGTTGTGCACATGGGTAGTTATATATTTACTAGTATACCTATAATCCTGGGTTTTTGGTTCTGGATGATCCCCAAAATCATTATTGGGGTTATGGATATTATAATACTGAACTAAGAGATTAGGATTATCCTAAAACTATATGAATAATTCATATTTATTCTATTTAGATATATATCCTTTAATTTTTTTGAAAATGGAAGGGGAAATGTTGAATCCCAATCCAATTTAATAACGGTTTGTAAGGGTTCCTGACCTACTCTAAGGAATGGAAATATTTTTTTGTGAGTGTCCTAAACTGTGTCCTTATGGAAGGTTTTTATAGTGTTTCTAAAAAAAAATCATCTCCCCTATAAACATCCACATATATTGGAGAATATTGGAAGTTTTCTGGTTTTGGATAATTTTTATAGGGTGGAGACCTAGATCTTGTTGACCTTCTCTCTTGTGGGTGTGAGTGTCATTCTTTCTGATGACTATGTAAACTCCTATATCCAATTACATCCGAATGGTTTTTTGACCACAATAGTGATGAGAGCTACATATCTTCTATTGGTGTAAGAGGATTTTTTAATATTTTTGGTGTCATCTATATTCTTAAGTATTGGGAGTAAACTAACTTATAAAATATCAATAGTTCTAGAGATTCCCATAAAAGATCGAGGCACCTAAATCTAACACCATCTTCAAGAAGGTAAATATAGTGAAAACAGAGGGTGATGTTTCTACATGTAATATTATAGTAGGTGGGGATCCTAAAAAATTAGTTTAAGGGTTTCCTATAATATATGATTAATGGGATGAATGGAGGAGGAAGAAATTAGTTGTTGTGGATAAGAGGGTTCTATAACAATATGATATTGATTTAAATAGATTTGGTGATGTAGATGATTATGATAGAATATCCCATGGGAATCATCATAAATAAATCTCATATTCTTTTGTGACCTCCACACAATGATACATTCCATAAATTTCTATGTTCATTACACCATGAATCCTGAAAAATGATGATTTTATCGCATTAGTTTTTGGGGAATTGAGGGGAAACCAACAAGGTTCCAATTAAAAGGATAGATGGATTTTATTACTAATAACATACACATTAATTGTTATTGAAAATGTGATTTTCATGTTTTCCACTAGGTATTCGAGGGTGTGACCATGATTTAGTCACCTGTCACATCCCTATAATTCTCCCTCGGGGGAATGATAGTTGGGGTCAGATTAGATGTTGAACAAGGGGTCGATGATTAGGGATCCCAGGGTAATATGTTAAATTATAAACATGGTAGTTGGTGATATAGATGTAATTTTACCTATTTTACTAATAGTGATACACTCAAGACCTCAAACACTAGTTCATTTTGAAGGTAATCCCTCGTGTATGACTATGAATATGAATCATTAAATGTATTCAACTAATATACCTCTCCCAAATTCATCATGTATGTAATATATTAGATTTCCATTCCCTATGGATAACATTAATATATTTTTCAAGAATAGTAAAATTTACAAGTTATCATAAATTCCAGTCATTGAAATAGATATTTTTGGCAGATGTGTTGAACCTCCCACTCCTCTGGGGATCCCTAAACTTAATACATGGTCAATGGATGGGGAGAATTGGTCGGGGTCCTTGAAGTTTTGTTTATGATGTCTGATGTGGGTTTAATGAACCACATTCATTTTGATATATCACAAAAAGAGTGGAATATTAGATGATTATGATAACAAAATATTCTTTTTCTAATATTATAGGTTGGAGGACTCCTTATGCGAGGGTTGTTATTTCCTATGAAAATAAATATACCGATAAAGGGACATCATATTTCTTTAACCAATTTCAATACTTATTTTTCTTCCAAAGAGTTAATGTATCCATAGTGTTTCCAAATAATAATTAATAATTGTGTGGGAAATCATCAATTCCTCTGAGTCATTCATCACTAGAAGGTGATTCTTTTATCACACCAAGGGGTGTGGGTATGAATCCCTCACTCATAAACATGTTCAAAACCCTTGACTTTGATGGGTTATATAATCAAGAATTTAATTCATTGTTGAATTAGGTGGTAAATATTAAGGATAATAATGATACCTCTAGTAATGAGTATTACTGGAATATGAGATAGATTCAGTAACAAAACATCAAAACAAAGCCCTGAAGGAAGCCTTTTAAAATGAAAAATAAAAAATAAATTCATTAAAATGCAATAAATAATGAGAGAATTGAAATACATATTATTCAACCTGAAAAATCATATCTACCCTACATGTTTAATGATATAGTGAAGGATATTATAGAGATAAAAAACATGATGATGTGCTGGAAAATTTCATAATTAATGTTATTACATGGGAGGAGGTTGTATGAAATGATACTGAAGTGACGACCACATGGGTAGATAAGTTTTTTCAACACATAGTATCTTTATGGAAGAAATTTTCATATCATGGCGGGGTTTCCTATTATATATTCTCCAATGATTTTTATTTTAGCCAAACCCTTTTATTTTTGGTATCAAGGGTTCCAATATAGGTTAGGATGCTTCCTCCCCTTTTTGGACTATTAATAAATATAATCAAATAAATTACATGTTTTTTTTTAATCCCTCATAATTATTATATCATTATGGTATCTCTATGGTTTAATATTTTATAAGTATCTCAAATATTTTATTCTTCTAAAATTGTATTATCTCATCCAATATATGAAATTAAACACTCAAGCTATAATGTGATCCTCCGTGGTATGGTTCGTGGATGGAAAGCTATAAAAACTCAATTACCGACACACTATAGAAAATAAATTTAAAATAATTATTTATAATGTTGATTAATGGGGTGATTTAGAGTATTATTTCATGTGAAATGAGTGATATAAATTTTTCTTTGTCCATAAGACTAGTGAGAAGAACTTGAATATTGATGGAATTGTATTATGGGTCTCATAAGTATTGTCACGCATTCTCTTTGTTCTATTAATTTTTATTAATAATTATATAATAATGGTTATATAGGCTTGTAATTATTTTTTTTCTAGAAATTCTACTTTCTAGTTTTCAACCAATATGTTTTTGTGCCTTTTCAATTTTTAAATTCTCATTTTTCCTCTATCTCAAAAGGTTCATGTCTAGAGGGTAGTTACTAAGCATTTTCTCACACCAACTATTAAAATTTTTCAACCAATAGAGTATTGCATTTATTTTTATAGGAATGTTAATTTCATTAGATATAGACCAATAGAGCCATGGAATAAGGTCAGACAAACATTATGCTACAATGATCAGTTCTATGGGCAGATAGATAAAACTATATGTTTATATATTCTAAGGTATTATAGCTTCATATTTATCTATTAATAGTTTATTGTCATATATCTTGGACAATATGTTTTTTTATATATGGATAGTATAACATAGAATTATATTAATGAATATTAATTTTGTGTATCATAGAACATATATTTCTAGAAATTACAATATTATTAATTACACAATAAATGGTGAATCATTTCTTAAGAGATTCAATAGGGATGGTGAGATGATATTGAAAATCCAAGGATGATCATAAATCACAATGAGGTAACTAGCTCCACTATGATGTTTTTATGTTATATTGGGTTTAGGGGGAATTTTTTTTGGAAAAATAATCCTCTCATTCATATGAAATGGGCTCATATGAAATATCTAAAATGGGTGGTACATATATAGTGAAGAATGTAGTCTCTTAAATCCATTCATGAATGTTCTAATGGGAATAAAATAATATTGTGGGATTTAAATGCTCAATTTATAAAGTGGTTCACATGAAATGATAAGTCAATAAAGGTATTCGAACCCTTGTAATGATTTATATAAAAAGGGTTGAGTAAAACACATAGTGAATAAATTTTTTATTTCCAGCATATGACACTTCAGAAAATGGAGGCAATTAGTTGATGTTTTGGAATATCAGACTGAATTTTTGCGATCTCAAATCAACATGAATAGATGGATTATATGCAATGTAAATCATATTATAAGTAGTTTTAATACAGAGTGATTAAATTGGTAATACATGTTGGGTAATATCACAAATAACACTTGGGTGATTTTCCCTTTTTTATTATTTTCCGGGAACCCTGGGATCATAGGTATCTTTTCATACGAAAAGAAACATATATATGATAGGATAGTGGATCATAATAAAGTGCCAATGGATGGAATGAATTTTCAATTAGAAAGTTTATTGATGTTGGTATTCCCCTTTAATAGAGTCGTTAATGGTATTAAAGGATCCAAACACTTGACCAATGATGTAGTGTTTGGATTAAAGGATTTATGAGGAGGATTCTGGAACCCAATAGATAGTTCAAACAATAATATGTGTGAAAAACTAATGATGAATAGAGGGAAAATTTTCATTATAAAAACAATATAAATTTGTATATTACATTCATTTTCATGAATCTTTTACTATATATCTTTCAATTTATAGTCACGTGATGAGGACCAAAAAAATATTGAAGAATATATTAACATGTCCTTTCTTTGAGAGTGGTTATGGTATATGGAAATATAATGTAAGAGTATATGGAATCATAATGAAAATTTGTATTCTAGTTTTTATAAATAAATTCTAATGGGATTCTAATATAGGGTGATGATATTGGTCATACATGTTGGGGGTTCTCATGAATCACAATGTGTCGATGAGTTCCACTGTGTGGTTTCTATGGAACACATGTATTGGAAATCATTTTTACAACATGAAAACTCCTATGACTGATAGGACATAGAACCATATATATGATGAAATACGAATTACAATCATTTTAATGTGTAGGGTCACTTGATTTCATATATTTTCCTCACTATAGGAAATGATTGGTTCCTAGAGATTTAAAATTTGAGAAATGAAATAGAAAATGGGGAATGTGATATAGAAGATTGGTACTAATATGTGAGAGAAATACACCATTAAAAGTTTTTCAAGTCCTCAATTAGAATACATCAAAAAATTGTATTCAGTTTAGGGTCATGTAACTTGGATCATTTATCAAACAGTTTAGATATATGGAAAGGGAACCACTAAAAGGTTGAAGAATAAGGTAATATGTCCCTTTATTGAAAATGGGTATGGTACATGGTGATGTAAGGTTCATGACTCAAAATGCACATAAATTTATGGATTATGGTTTTTCCAAATTTCATTACAAGTTTTTTTAAAGGGTGATGATGGGATTGGATATAAATGACAAGGATAGTTTAAAATAACACTAGGTTATATGTTTTGTTATGATTTATTCAAATAACATAAGTATTAGTGAAAATTCTTACAAAGAAATCAAAACTATGTTATACAATATAGGTTATCATAAATAGGATCAAATATGACATATATTAATAGTCATTTAGATATTCCATTGAATCTAGATAGACTCCTTAAAATGGTCCATGGAAGGTTCATTGATATTCAAACACATGGGTAAGGATGTTCTATATGGGGAGAAGGCTATCAAAGGAAGATTTTATGACCATTCAAATAACTTCTTCATTTACAAACATGTTATCATGTTTAGGGATGTGATAAATCAGAAATTTAAATATTATTATGACTAGGAGGGTCTAATGATCATGCTTCAACATTCTAATGGGTAATGGGATAGACCCTATTAAATCTATTTCTATTCTATACAAACTATGAAATTTTTTATAATATATTCAATATTTCAGTTAAGAAAGTGGATACATCAATTTTATTCAAAAATTATTTTTATATTTTTTAATATTAAAAGTTTTATGTCTATTGTTGAATTTTTTTAGTGTATTTTGATTTGAACTTTCTGGGATTAGAGTTTAAGGGAATTTAGCTTTGATAGATGTGCACACAGTTTAAGGATAATATGTGTGTACTGAAAAAGGGGGTACTATCAAAAAAACAACAAAATAGATATTTCCAAGGATTAGAATAACATAGAGGGAATCTGTGTGGGGGTATGAATAAGTTATAAATCACAAATCATGTTTCTTGAATCATGTGTAATTGAATAATATAGACATACATAAGATCACCACAAATCTCACTAGGATGAAATAATTGAATACCTTGTTATTTGGGAACACATGGATCATAAGATCTTTTTTCAAGGTGATGAAACATCTGGTTGTTAAGCTAGGGGATTGCATATAAGAACCTGGGGTATATATGTATAGTTAATAATATTAGAACATAAACTTAAATATTCTATATTCCAATTCCCACAAAATGTTTAGTTAAAATGAAGACACTAAAGAACTAAAGTGTGTTTTTATAGACAGATGTCTTCAGAAAAGGTGAAGGGAGAATCCACAACCATGTTTGAAAATAATTAGGATGTCATCATACTTTGATAAATAGTGGTAATGAAAAATGTTTTTTATAGACTGATTCAGTGAAATAATTGTTCAACTATCATGCATATTAACAACATTCAATAATAATTAAATAGTACATCAATTTTGGGAAATTAGAATTTGGCATTATACTATGTATCTTAATATCATACAAATTATATGGTATATCAGGATAGTAATAATTATTGTATATGGATACAGATAAGTAGTAATATGCTGAGGGATCATACATAGTTTTTTTATACATATGAAATTTATATATCAGGTAATTTTCCATTCCTCATTAATTTTTTCTCATTAATGGTGGACTATTTTTAGCTCCAATTATTATATATCATGTTTGATTCCATTCTAGATTGTTTGATATAACCAAAACATTATGTTCATATGAGTAATTCTTGATCTGATAAATAATATGTGATTAGAAAATTGTAGATTTTGTTTTAGCTGCATGTACCTGACTGGGATGGAAAGGAAATTTGGGTACATTTTCCCATAACATAGAACTATAAATGGAGGGACTCATGGTAAAAATTCCTATGTAGATTGAAATCATACAATGAAGGTAGAATTATTAGGACTCTTTATTAGTGATTTTAGTTTTGTGTGAAATGGAAAAAGAATATCCTAAGGTTGAGAACATAAGGGGAGATTATTGATTTTAGTTGTATGATCCATTTTTTATTGACAATATATCCTATATGGTAAATAATCATGTCATGGTAAGCCCCCATTTTATAAAGAAGCTCCATCTATTGATCTGACATGTATATACTGGGGATGTATTTTTAGGAATTATAGTTGGGAACCTGAAAGGGCATCTGAGCATCAGTACATATCCTATAGTAAAATAATTCAATCCAGAAGTATTTTTTAATGTATGGATCCCCTAAAAAGATCTAACATATGTATATGGTAAATGGGTTGTTTTAGGTCGATTTCAAGGATTTTACTATAATAAAAAATCCAAGTGTAAGTACTTATCTATGATAGTGTTAATTAGGACACATGTAGTTCATTTATGACTTTATGTATAGATAAAACACATCCATATGAATAGGGGAATTTTATTCTAATTCATGATCGATAAAAAAATATCATGTGTTGTAGTTTCTTTTGTAGTTTGGGATAATGTTTATGGATCCATAATTACTCCCCACCGTAGTGAATCTCTATGAGGTGATAGATGTATGAATTTAAATATAGTAAAATATGTTAAGATAGATATATTTTTTGTAATTTATTTTTTCCTCAAGGGCACGTGATCTGAACATCACTTCATATCCTATGTAGCCAGAAATCTATACACATATATTTTTTTATGGATAAATGTTGCGTATAAATATCCGACATGTTTAAATAAGAAATGGAAATGGTTTTACCTTAGTTCATGTCCGGTCAGTGAGGAAATGGATCCCAAACTATCAATTTGAAGGAGGGCTTCATCATACATTATTTTTTTAATAATGACACACATGGTTACAGGATTCAAGCCATGATTCCCTGCATAGACATGGATCATGTGTAAGGAAAAAAATAAGTTCATTATAATATTAAGGTGTATGGATGGTCCAGGATGGAGAATATAGGTCTCACTATATATCCTATACGTGTAGGGACATAATTTGGGTGTCTAATCTCTAACTATTAAAAATAATATGAAAGTGAAGGGATCTAAAATTTGGAGATGATTTTACATATGAGGGATTCTGCAAAATCATTCCATCAGATATGGTGACTAAATTTGTTGCATATGTATCTCTTCGGAAGGTTATGATAATGATAAACCATTGAAGGGGATAAAGAAAAGATATTTGATCACATAAATTTACCTTGAATGATCATTAATAATTTGACACATAATTATTTTGAATAAAGACCCATTCACAAATTAAACACATATAGAGTGGAGTCTTTTTGGGTATTATGGATATGACAAGGATTTAGGATATGGGACTCACATTGTATATTATAGGATAGGAATCAATCCACATGTTGTTATTGAATGAAAATTTCCATTGTATATATATTACTAATATGTATTTGAAGGAAATTTTTTGACATTAAATCTTTGGACATGATCTGGAATTCAAGTATCACATGGAATTCCATATGTATTGGAATCAATCAATATATAATTCCATGATGGAATGGTTCTGTGCATATATCAGACTCACATATAGGGGAAGGGGAATCTCATAATTAGAAAATTCAATAAATGTGAGAACTTGTGTAGAAATTTCACTGGAAAATATAGATCATATACATGAAGGGAGTATGTTAATATGTTGATGAAGGGTCTATTAGATGTTTCTATGGTAGAACACATGGATGTCATCTCACATTATATAGTGAAGGGAGTCATCCATTCAAATATTAGTTTTGAAGGGTGGTTCCTTTCATTGATCTTTCTATTATGTGATTAATAGGGGGTGTTAATTCTCTATGGAATAGGTCGAATATGTTCGAACTACATTTTTATGAGTCTAGCATAACTACAGTGGATAATGAGGATATAATATATGTTCTACTATTATAAGTATATATTCATATTTTGTGGTATTACACCTCATATTTTAACATCTTAATGTGGGGATAATAGTATTTTTTTAATATAATATGTTAACAACATAATTTTTATATTTCTTAAAGTAATTACAACCAGATTTGGATTCTCACACAAAATTTATTCCATGTATTTCTAGTGAAATTGTGAATTAGTGATGGGTGTAATGAATTAATCATCCATAGTACCTAAGGATTATAATCCATTAGAAATAACCACATATGTGGAGTAATTTAATTTGGAAATCAATTCCATCATTATATGTTTTAATAAATATATCATCAGGGTCCAAATAACGATAAACAACTCTACCAATAAGAATAAGATGAAGAGAAAATTCTTGTTTAAGGATCCTACAATGTAATTTTTATAGAACTCTTTTTTATGTAATGAATGAAACCTTTTCTCATTGAATAATTATAGCTTATAGAGTTTCTTCTATTACATTTTTTCTTATGTGCAGTAAGTGTAGATAGAAACTCAAAGTTATGGGAACTATTACTCAATTGGTATCACCACCTCTATTCTAGAGATAAGATAATATGGGGTCACATGTGTAGTTGTGTGGGTTGGTGTCTGATAATCCCAAAATGTGTGGATGACTGTTTTTTTTGAATTTTTCTTATCTTAATATACTATTTTCTATAGAGTATTTAATAAAGAAATTTTGAAATACTGTATCATCACATTGGACACTGAATGATAGAAAGAAAAATAGTTGGAACCAATGTTTTACTCTTGATAGAACCTTTTCATCTCATAATAATAAAATATGGTTTCATTATATGTTAATATTATATGACTGAAACCTAATGTAGTGATAAAATTTTAATTCCCAATGTGGTTGGTTTTATTTGTCCCAACATCAATTTGGGGTATGGCCTTATACAATTTGTAAATGTATTTTTATCAATTACGATGTACCAAAACAGATAAGATATAGTTTGGGGAAATTACCCATTGATATTTAATCACCATATAAAAAACTACTAGAACTATATAGAAGTATACAATAGATCTTGGGGATTATTGATCAATCTTCCATGTATTTTACATGCATGACACATATTAGTGAATTTCACAGAATCCTATATATTCTTTAGCCATAAATGAGAAACCCTCATAATTTTATGATCGATCCTAGTTCCTAACTTTTAAGTGATGAAGGGACCTTCCTGGAATTACTCTGTAATAGTTAGAGTCTATCCATCTGTGATGCGTCTAAGGAGGACTCTTTCGAAGAACCATTTATATATATCTTTCTATTTATTTAGACCATGATAGAGGGTGAATTGTTATTTTAGTTATTGGATGTAATCATTTTTCACTCAACCTAATGGGGGTCCCACTTTGGAGGCACTCCATTTTTGGGATCATCCATTCAATGACAAACATTATCTCATCATTCCACTGGGTTGTCTTGATTTGATTAATATCATCCATTCTGCTAATGATTTTTGGGCAGAATACCATTTAGTATTTAATAAGGATGATTATATCATCCAATTACAAATCATCCAAGGATGTGGAAAAAAATTTAACACATCATTATAGGAATTTTACGAATAAGGGATTTTATTATGTGCTTGTTCGAAAGGAAATTCATCCATCAGTCCGACTATTTTACTAAAGAGAGGTTTACCAGTTAGTTTTTGATTTAATATTAATGATCGATCTGTAAAATAAATTGTTCTAAAATGCATTTTACTTTTAAATGGAATGTATTTATCATTATGGCTTGATCTATTCTAAACATGTGGGCTCGTTATTTTACCTTATCATTAGTGTATCATTCATATAGAAAGAATAATTAAGGTATAATTCACATGGAAAGGGAGATAAATAATATACATATACCATCACTATTTGTTTTCTTTTATTTCCATTAATTTCATAGATATGCATTGAGAGGCTCTCTAAAAAAGTATATCTCTTGCATTTGGAGATTGTAATTTGAATAGAAAACATAATCATTTAGAATATCAGTGATTACTAGAATGTGTTATGTGATATAATGTTATGTGATGAAATCATCAAACACTTTCCCCATCATTTCATTTTTTTATTTTAATTTGATTCCATACTATTTATAGATGACCATCTATTGGGAAAAATTAGTGATTAGTATATGGCGGATAAATATATGCATGTGTTGGATGAAAATAGATTCCATGTGGACTTTATGATTATTATAGTTGTGACTCAGCAATTTTACTACAAAACATGAGTACAAGGAAGATCTTATCGATATCATAATATTATGTAATAGTATTTATTATTTTCATGTTGTGATGGTAGATATTATTTTCTTTCTTTGGGACAATTTTCATTTCGAGAATGTTGTTGAGTGATGTCTCAATATTATCCTAATAAATTATGAGTGGATCTCTATTGACTGGCAGGACCAAGACTGGTGGTTATAGATAATAGTTTTTGAGATTCTTGTTATATTCCTAGAAAATTTTATCCCATCAATATGTGACTGACATCATCATTAAATTTTTTATGTGGTGTATTTTTCTAGCTTGGTTGGATATGTATAATCTAATGTATTCAAGGATTTCATGATATAATATTACCTTCATTAAGGTTATGAGGTTGTGGAAATTAGAGTATTTCACTAGTTTTCTCAGTTTTGAACTCTAGTAAATATATATTTACAAAAAACCCACAGAATTTCCCTGTTATTAATATAAAGAAACACATAATTCAAATCATATTCATTTCTTATTATTGTATATTGGTGAATACAATTTAATAGTTAGAGATGCGGTCCCAAATATGTTGATACATAACCACCAGTTCATTGACATGTAATTTTATTACTCAACCCAAAATGGTAAGAAAATATTATTTTGAGCACGCCAGTTGGTGGAACCAGTATTCATCTAGCCAAATGGTGTGTAATGATTGTTGAATATTCGTTGAGTATACAAAATGAATTATTTTTCTCACCTTTAGGGTCCATCATTATTTTTTTCTACCCCAAGGATCCATCAATAAAACTTGATTTTAAGCATATTATTTCATTGATTATGTGTTCATTTATCCGAAATGGGAAAAAAAATCCTTTATATAATGCTGGTTACGAACCCTAAAATTGAAAAATAAAATGATCTATCCATTTCTTTTCTTAATAGGGAAGATGTTGATGACATGATTCATGTATTACAACTCTTATATGAAATTTTATTGGATAATATGGTCCACATTATATTGTTCCTTTAAATCACATTTTGGATCGATTATCTTGGACACATGATTTAATAATAAATCATATTCTAGTATACCAAAGTGATAGGAATAAAAATTGGGATACAATAATGTTTTATATATCTAATCATAGGAAAAAATGTTGTGTTAGTATTTCAAGAATGATATAAAAAAATATTTCCATTCCCACGTAATAGAAGCATTGATCAATGTCGATTTTAATACCTTGCCTATTTTAGGATTTTGTACATAAGCTCTTTAATATTAATTTAAAAACATTCCAAACATTCTTTAAAGTATTATTAGAGGAAATTTTTTTCTTCCTCCATCATAATGTCAGTAGAACTATCCTTAGGGATGGTGGATAGTACATGAGTAGCTCAATCCTACAAAGGTATGAGGGGCCACCCTTGGGACTAGGGTATTTCAATGAATGTGTATCACAAACAAGATTCTTTTATAATGTCATAATTTCATATCTTCTATCATTGTGATTTGAAGAAGAATTACCATCTTAATCTCGATAAAACATTATAGGTTCATTTTTTCACCAATACTTTATAAGAATTTTGGAATATTTATGTGGGATCTTATCTGATTTCATTTTTGATAGAAATGGTATAGTGGAGCTTGATATTTATGTTGGATCATAGAATCTATTCCAACATGATTGATCTGGTTTATGGGAAGTATATAGAAATTTTTTATTAAGATCTCAGGGCTTGCAGGTTCTGTTCCCAAGCCATTAAGATTGAAATCCTTTATGTAACTCTTTATCATATGTTTCATTCCTTCACTTTTATATAAACCTTCCTCTTCTAATATATATTCATAATTTTAAAAGATTAATTTATCACCCCAATGAATTAAAACCTTTATTTTGATGGAGTATTTCAAAAATTGATGATATATTAATGATTTTATTGGATGGTCATAAAAACAATGCTTAAAAATTATAACATTGAAATTAATGTAATTTTGGACAACCATAACCAATTCACTAGACTCTTGGTCCCCAAATTGGTCCATGTGACTGGTTTTCATAATTAACTAATTCTCACTCTTTTTAATACGGTTAAATGATAGGATTCATGGGAGATAAATCAATGTCCCTATATACAAAATTTTAAGTAGTTATAAAAAAAAATAGGTATATATTTATAACATCAATGAATTAGTTCTCATTCAATATAAACATTTTTGAGCCTACCTAAATCATACATTTGACCAATTTCTCTTGAATAGATTCTTTTTTATTATTCTTTATGAATTGGATAGGGGTATGGCATTCACCTTAATAATTTTTAACTTCACAACCATTATCTGATGATACTTCCATATCAATGTCATATAGACACTAGAGGGATTACAAAAGTCCCTCCCTATTATCCTTCATATTTATTAGGGTTTATATGAATGATATCATAGATGTAGCCACTTCTCGCTATTTAAAATTATCAATTTTCTATACTAGAGGCCTATTCATTACAAGGTAGTGTTTATCAATGGATTTTTCCTTTGGGGATTATGTTCCCATGGTAGATTGATTGGTCTCTTGATCAAGAGTTGATGGAACAATTTTTATTGATAAATTGTGTGAATCTAATCTTACCACTCAATTGGGATAATCGAAAAATTTCACATCTACTAAAAGGTAATCAAATATAACTAGGTTTGGAGGGATCATAAAATATTCATGGGTGTCTCCATCATTATTTTTGGACATTATGATGCAAATTACCATGTTCTTAAATAGAAAAAAAGGATTATACAATAATTTTTCTTTCATACAATGATTTATAATGTCTACATATTACATTATACCATCACCTTTTATGGCCTCTACACCCTACTCTATAGTTATATTTTTAGAATTAAGGATTATATATATATTAATCATCAGATAAGGGGTTTGTTAAATTAATTAAAATTAAATAACCAATGAATATATCTTCATTAAGTTATGTTTCCTTTCCAATGGGTTGTTCTAATGATTAGTATGATTAGGGAATGAAATCTATGATATTCAGGACCAGTTTGGGAGCTAAATGAGACTCTTTTTCCTGCACCTTATCCTACTACAAACTGTTATATAATGGTATAATTTTTGGTGAAGATGTAGTTTCCATGAACATTACTTTTAGATATATATATGCTATATGGAGGTAATAACCTCAATCAACTATATTTTATATCATTTATTCCTTTATCTTTCTCTCATTTCTAAACAAAAAAGAATTCATGTCACCCACTTCTTCTGAATGGGAAGTGGTCACATGGGCCACATTCATTATGGATTTTTACAACATCATTCATTCAGTATCAACCATTCCATAAAAGATTTAATTAAAGATAAATCATCCTATAATATTATTCCCTAACTTATAATTATATGGGTAGTAATTTCAACAATCTCTAAGGTTTACCTTAGTATGTTTCTTGGGATCATTCATCAAGACAAGGATGTTAACAATGGAAGGGAGAAAATAACTCGAAAACTATTTATTTTATAATTAATAGACACTGCACTTCTTTTCCCAAATTCTAAGGTGTCCTTTATCTCTCTTTTCCTCCAGATGATAAATATTTTATTTTCATTTCCACATAGTTGGAGGCATCATATGATTAAGCGGTAACAAGGGTGATCTTGTAGGCACGAAGTCTTGGAAGAGTGTGATAGAGGTTTTCTCTACTATACCAAACATTATATATTTCCCAATGGGTGTGGGATAACAAGTATTAATGATTCACTGAATAACATTATCTATATGCTTGTTCATATATTATTACTCACATAACTCACCCAAATAATTAAAAATAATTAATAGTGTTTTCTAATTATTACAATGGTTTTTTGAAAAAAGTTCAATTAAATTGTTCTATGGAGGTCAATATTGGTCATGTATTTCAAGAATTTTTTATCTCAAGATAATTTTAGGGAACATTTGATTTAAAATATAATTTGAATTCATCATGAAAATTACCAATATCATCCTTAGGTTAAAGCTATATTGGTTGAGTAATTGATAGTGAATGTCTTCCCAAACTACGATAGACCCTACTGGTGGGAAAATATTCAAAATGGAGGATATCCCACTATAGACTATACAATGAATCTTAGTTTTCTTACACTTTCTAGTCATGTGTGCCCACTATATAGTATCTCTAGGAAAAAAGTGTATTATATTTTCCTCCATAATCCATGTTCCATCAAATGTCAAGGAAACATGAATCCCAAATTTTTACAAAGGTAGAGTGTAATATACCCATTTAGGATGTTGTTTCCTTTTAGTTAGACCTATGGTGATTCACACTTTTATGGATTCCATTAGAGTGAAAATAAACATGATAGTGTAGAGTATTCCTAGGGGAAGTGTTATCTAAACCATCCCATAAAGATAGAATGTCTATGGAAGAGTATACAATTGAAGATACTTTTTTAGAACCTCAATATATTGTACTTCTCAGACAAGGGGATGATATCATTAATATGGTTTGATATCACCATGGATAGATTTTATTTGGATATTGTTGTGTTATGTGATATCTACTTGGATGTTGTTGGAGTATATCAATAATCAATTCAAATATTATTCAGTGTGTGAGCATACATTCTAGTAACTAATTGAATATACTGAAAAGACATTATTTAATGGAAATTATGGTCCTAATTTATATGTTCATTCCCTGTTTGAATATGTTGATGTACCTTAGTAATGGGAGGAGGGATATAGGCCTCCTAATTTATGGTATCATGATAATTTTAAGGCAACACTCCATCTATATGAGTAGGAATATTTTTATTCCTCTTATTACCTACCAGAATATACTAAAAAGATATTTAATATTTTGAAGGGATATGAAACTACCTCAATATGACTATTGGAATATTCTAAGGAACCTCTAATGGAATAAAAATGTGTTCCCAATATATATATTCCTTTTCAATATTCCATTGGTTTTCTTAGATTGGAATATTCACCTCTCCTGAGGTATCTATCAATTTTCATAGATGAAGATTTTTGGGATGGGGGTATGATACAATCCCCATGAATCATTAATTATTAGTATACACATATAATTCACATAAAAAGGTTAAAGTATATTTTATTTCTCTATATTACATACCATGTCATGTTGAATGTTCTAATATGTTTCTCTTTTAGTTGGAACATGTGTCTATGTACGTTCAGGTTTGATTTCTCGATTATTCCACCAAATATCATATGATTATTTCTGAATATATTAGTATTTTATAAGGGTATGGGATGGAATATAGGCCTAAAAATTTTCTACCTAGAGGATATAAATGGATACAACATAAATTTAATTGTGGATATTCAACAACATCCTCCCATAATTTTCTATTAGGATTCACTAATGGGATTAAATTTTTGGTGTAGGGAAATGCACTTGCACCCTTCTTGCTACCAAAATACACTAGTAGTATTTTTTGGAGTGAGAAAAGTATACTTCACTTATTATTGAATTATATCATATTATTTTAATGGTATTCATTATAATAATATGGAATATGAGTATTCACTCTATAATCCACATCTCATATCTCCTAGAGAGATCTCATAGTTTATTAGATCTCATTATATAAGGGGGCGATAAGAAACAAATAAACCTTAGTAAGAAGCTAATTGGAGGTTGGTTAATAAATGCAGGGAAGTAGTTTATAGGAACCATCATGAGTTACTATTGAAGTATGGTAAATTTTAATTGGACTCCCTAATCCTCCTTCCACTGTTAAGGAATGAGTTGATTATTTAACTACAAGGATTTTCTTTCTAATCCATTGGTACTGGTGATATGTGTCACTTTATATTCAATTAATCCATTTTTACAAGACAAACTACAATTATTCAGTTTATATAAACTTTTTTGTATAGAATCTTGGAATGGGATAGTAATATGCCAGTTGTATTCCATGAGAATCATGTTATTCACCTGGTAATAAAATTTCCTTTGTGGCTGAAAGAATTCTTTTGGTCATAGTGGATGTGAATCTCATGGAATATAAATTTATTGAAATCATGATTAATGATGATTCTATTGAATTTGATCAAAGTGTCATGGTGAAATTGGATTCTTTGGACATAATGAAAACAAGAATAAATAATACAGATTAGTGAAACATCATAAGTATGAAACTAGATTTACATGTTGTGTATGAGAAACTGAGTTAGTGGTTCTTGTTAATGAAATATTCACATTGGGATCTACATTTTTATTATCATATAACACGCAATAAAAAATGGTATTGTATGTGGTCAACCTAATTGCATCATTGGTTAATTAATATTTCCAATTAGAGTCATCATCTTTGTTTTGAACTGGTAAGGGGTGTCATGACATTCTCTTTCATGTGGGAGTAAGCATGAAACCAAATATCCATAATGGGTCACAACTCCTACCTTGGATGGTTTTCAGTGGGTTTTATTCATGGAATTGGAAACACCCAACCCGTCCCGCATCATCAATATGATATGGTCCTTCTTTCCAATGGTAGGAATATCTTGAGGTCTTCTATAAATAACACATCAGAACAAATATTGGTTAAGATGATATTACAATTATCTCATTAAATAATTTTGGGGTAATTATTGGTCACTATGAGGATATGTTATATATTTACATCATGTTCATGATTATTTACCCAATCACGATGTATGACTAGTTTCAAAAACAATTTTTAACTGGTTTTTACCTTTGATGATGTGAGTATCTCCACATATGAAAGGTATCCCTACATTGTGACCATCTTTACATATCATAGGATCTCTATATTGTTTCCAATTACTTCGTAGTGATTCAGGATTGGTTATTCAAATGTATTAAATACATAAAACATATCATATAGTGTTTTCCACCAACACATATTTGGTTGGGATGATTATGTCATGATATTTCACATGAAGAGGATTCCAAAATATCTTTGAAAATTGAATTAGAACCGCTGTTTTTTTCCACTAAATGGGACACTATTTACCTTCTAATTTCATGTAATAAGGGTTGATTCCTTCTATTTAATTTAATTTGTGATGTGACTTTTGGATACTAGTTTTTATCAATTGATGATGTGGGAATTATAGGTGATTGTCTTATTATATTAATCTTTGAAGGGGATATTGATAACAGATGAGGAGTTGTATTCACTAGGAGTACGGTGCTATGGTGATATGCATTGTTTGGGATATAGAATTTTATGGATTATATGATGGAACCTAATAATAATATATCCCCCTAGATTGGGGTATGATTATATAGAGAATATATCCTAATAGATGATGGTCTCTATGGAGTATAACCATAATAGGTTCTATTCACATATTATTAAGAGTATATTTAAGTGAATGATGGAATTGGATTATCTCATGAGGTATATGACCCAATAAAAGTTGAATGTGGGAGATGAATTTAATTATGTTGGGCTTGATCCTAAGGGTGGTTTCCTACGTATCTGTGTGAAATAGGAATCAGGACACAACTCAATAAAATTACAATGTCTAAGGTTATTCTATGGTATTATGCGTTGTACTTTAATATCATGTGGTGATTATGTTTCCATGATGTTCAATTTTGTGAGACTGTGATATATATATATATATACAGAATTTTTCTTATGAGTTCTGAGAGTTCGAGTCTTAGATATTAGTTCTACAGATCACATAAATGTGGGAATCACTGTCTACGTAATTCTAATGAAAAATACATATAGACATGTCTCCCAAAAGAATTTAAACAATAGTGTACTGATTGGGTCTTATTAAAATGAGTTTAACCTAATATTTTTCATTTGGATTTTGTCTCATTGAAATAAAAAAAATATTTGGGATGGAAAAACATATAATGAGGATATCCATGAAAGATGAATTTACATCAGGCTAATGCAATGAACATTTAAAATCTCTATGTCTATGTGAGTGATGCATGCTGTGAGAAACAAGAGATTAAAGGACATTTAAATGATGAATATTATTGTTCATTTGGATTTAATGGATGATTATGAATTGGGGATTCCCAAAAATGAATATGGTTATGTGTCTGGAAGAACATATGGATATGAAAAAACACATGATCTATAACACCCCAGGTAAATAAAGAATATGACCTTTTCATATTTATCCATATTTTTGAATAAAATATTAATATTACTTTAAAGGGAATGCTATGCTCGAGGGCGTACCCAATACGCAACAACGAGTTTCTTTGAAATATTATGTTGCACTCTAATAATAAACTAATATTATTTTAAAAGGTAGTTAATGCCTAGCCGTTGTAATTGCGGGAATGAATGGAACTAACTAAAAAATTATTATATATGTTTTTCAAATATTTTTACTTTTATCCAATAAATGTTGGAGGCTTAAAATGAAAATGAAGCAAATTTTAAGCATAAATCTTTTAATATTCTTTAAAAGATCGATTAACCTCTTTTTGATGGAGAACCCTTTTTAAATATACTTTTGACAATTTTATATGTTGTATTTGACAAAATTAAATCCTTCTTTATAATCAGGACATCAAAATTTACTTTGTGTAAAATTTTGTTATTTTTTTGATAAAGACAATTTTTATTGAAAATGTTGCATTTTAATTCAAAACCTCCTTTTAATATGATTTATTTATATGGATAGATTATATTTTTAATTTATATTAGAGTTTATTTAGAATATATTTTTACCATTTAATCTAATGGTGGTCATTGGAATTAATTTCACTTTGAAATTGGACTTAAACTAGTGTCAATCTTTTAATAGATATTGTTTCTTAAAAACACGCTATTTGTTTTGACAACGGAAATTAATTATTAAATTAATTAATGCAGCATATATGTTTTGAATTTTTTAAAATAGACATCATTTTTGAATTCAGAATATCAAATATAGCTTAGGGTGAATTTTTGGTATTTTTCTGAAAAACATCAATTTTTGATGAATAGTGAAACCACTAAGTGGTAGTTTAAAACTGATTTATTCGTTTAAATGAATCTTTACCTCTTCTGTGATTTGAATTTCAAAAATTCGACACACATGGTTTTCATTAGGATGTAAAATGTGGTTCAATGAGATTAAAATAATTTTTTGGTGAATAGTAACTTTTAAGTTTTTAATCACGATTAGAGGTAATTAGTGTAATTTAAGGTAAAAATAATATTTCTATAATATGAAATTACCTAGACACATGTCCTACCCTCATTTGATGTGTCATGGCCGACCAAGAAAATCTATGGGTCAAATTGGGGACCCCATGGAGCCACTTTGGTTGGAAAATGACATAAATAACGTTTTTATTTGAAGTTAAAATAAAAATGTCACAAGCATGAGTTGTTTTACTAAAACAAATTTTAAATGGGGTTATACAAGTCATATGTTTGACTATAAATTTTCATTATAAATATAAAAATATTTCCTACATCAAGATATTTTTTTATAATTTTTAGACATTAAATAAATTAAATTATTTATGACATCATGATGATGCAGCAATTACCTCATTAATAAAGTATTTAAATAAAATGAAAAGATAATGTTAAAACTATAACTTAAACTTGTCAAAGACCTATTTTATGAGTATATTTCTAACCCTTACCACCTTATCCTCGAAATAAATCAATTTGGGACCTTTAAAATCCGAAACTCATTTGAAAATAAAGTAACATTTTGTAACATTCCAAGAGTTCCCCTCCTCTCCTCTTATAAAAGGCCCCCACCTCTACCACCTTACCCACACCTCTCAAGCCTTTGGCTCGGTCAACCCCTGATCATTTTGTCTCTACACATCCCTCTTTTACTCATAGAAGCATCACTTTGGGCAGAAGTCTTCCCAAGGAAGCCTTTGATCTCAAATCAAAGAGAGATACCTGATTTTATGGTAATGTATTCACTTGTGTTCTTTTGTTTTATTTTGCTTCTCCCACACCCTAAACTCGTTTTATTCATTTCTTTTGTAACAAATCCAGTATCCTCAATATACTAGGATGTTTTTATAATAATTATTCGAGCTACACTTACACACACCTACATCTAATGGTTAAAGAACATATTGTTTCTGTGGATGGTGAATTTCTGCCTCACGAAACGATGATTGTTCAAAATTCTTTTAACACCCTCAAAGGTGGACATTAAGATGTCACTATATTTATATATGATATATAATATGTTTTTTTTTACTTAAGATTCTTTATTTTTCATTTATGGCATACCTTTATGGTTTCGATTATGGTTAAACGTGATATCTTCATTTTAGGAAGTGCGGACTACCGCCCCCTCAAAGTGATTTGATTCCTTAATACCATATGTGGTACGTATAAAGGATAGATTTAATGATATTATATATGATACCATACTGGAATTATAATACTATTATGTATCATTATTTTTTAATTCCATTAAATAAGAAATAGAAATGGAAGTAGCGTTCATGTGTACGTACGGCTTACCGTCTCCATGAACGGTGCATTACATTTATTACCTCTAAATGTTATGTAATATTATAAATGCATGTATATAATGGATATATATTTTATATATGATATCTACATAATGAATATAATCCTGGATTTAATATATATTTTACCACATGAACAACTTGTAATTATAAAGAGGTTATTTTTTACTCAAGTAGCAATGATCTACAAAACGACCATTATTAACTTAAATAATTACATAGTGTTCATAGCATAGTAGTAAGTGATATAAAATTAATGGTTAACATGAATAGGGTTATCAAGAAATTAGAAATTAACTCAAGTTTATTATTCAGGAGGTTAATGAACGATCGAGTCAAGTCGGACCCGAGGTAAGGGGTCCTACCTCTCTCTTTCTTTTTAAGTACTCCCTTTTTTGTCATTTCTTGTAAGCTGATCTTTCTAGTGTATGGGGATGTTATTTATATTCCTCATTATGTAATTTTTATGTTCATATTATGAGAGACCCTATTTTATCTCATAAATCCATTTTTGGATGTTTTAATTGGCGCTGTTAGGCTGCCGAAATTTCATAAGGGGCTTTTTATATCACTTTTTGTTTTCATGAGATTCATGCTACATTTGCCAATATTTCCTTTTGAGTGGTTTATGTACTGTCCATTATTCTACTCTTTGTGTAACATAATTTCTTTTATGAGTATTTACATCAATGTTTTATAGTCTTTCATTCATGGGGTGTACGTTTCGAAAGTTACCCAAATTGGTAAAGGAGCCTTTCACCCTCCTCTTTTTAAAAGACTTCTTTTGTTATGTCTTTTAATTTTCATCTTATTATGTGGGGATATGTTCTTATATAAAATTATTTCCATAAAGTTTATGTCCAAGTGATGATTTAACCTTTATCTCTATCATCAACTCTTTTTCTAAAATTTTATGTGACGTTGTTAGGCTGTCAAGGGAACTTCTTAACCCAATTTCGATTTCATTGGGTTCAACATGTAGTTATTGAATATTTCATCCTTTGAATATGTGTGAATGAACATTGATTATTTTCCACTTAGTATCCACTTATATTGGATGTATTTATATTTTTCACACATAATTATGAGATTTATTTATCCATAATTTAAGGATACCATCTTTATAATGGATTTCATCTCAATTTACATTTCCATTGAGACTTCATTGTTGTTATGCACCAATTCACTCTTATATGGTGTATATACTGTCCTTTGGAATATTATATCATGAATCCATTTATTCTCATGATATTATAAAGCTTTTTTTAAATGTTATTCCTCAATTATTTTATTCAAGTGCCTCTCATTTGGTTAAAAACCCTTTAACTAAAATGTCGTTTTAAATGTTTCAATGATTTATTCTTATAAATATTTCTCATTAATATCCATGTTTTCAAAATGGTTTTAAGGATTTATTTATATGGATATTAATGGTTTAAAATGTTAAAATCTTCAATGTGGTATGGGAAACTTTGATTTAAAAATATCTTTATTAAATGTTTTAAATGGTTTTGAAAATGGTTTTTATAATGGATTCATTATTTCAATATCTTAAAAAGTTATATGTGGGAATCTTATATTTCCTTTATGATTAAGTAATGTGCAATGATTATGTTATGGTTCTTGGGAATTTTTTTTGAAGACGGGTGGTTCTGTGATAAACTAAGGGCGGGTGACCCTGATGTAGCTCTCCAATGCATAGGGTAATGCGAAGGAGTTAAGAGTTAAGGTTTCTCCGATGATATTTAGGGACTATACTGTGATGGGTATTCCAAACGTAACCAAGAGGGTTACTCCCTACGTAATAATGTAATGAATGCCTCAATTTACCTTTATGTCTTATGATTTCTATGATTTATTCGTGATTTTATGAGGTATGTTAAAGTGCTTATGTTTTATGGGTAAAGTATGATTTCATTCTTATGTATATATGTACTCATGTTTCCTTTCCTTACTTTTTAAAACCCTTACTGAGCTTTTTATGCTCATCCCAAGTTTTTAAAATGTTTTTCACAGGTCAAGGGAATGGTACATGATATGATGATAGTTTCAAGGAAGTGTCAAGAAATAATCCATGTTTTATTTTAAATATGTTTCTGTTGATGGGAAAAATGAACACTATCTTTTATGTAAACACTTTGTTTAAATGTGGAATTTAATGCAAGTTTTATGATCTAATTCTCTAAAACTCTAAACCTAAAAAGATCCTCAATGTGTAATCTTGTAATACCTTAAGATTAAGTAAGGTTTAAGGTTGGGGCCTTATAGTTGGTTTTAGAGGTCAGTTTAGATAACTTTAGAGGTTAGAGTGATTTTTAAGAAAAAGTGACAAGTTGTGTATAACCACAATGGTTAGTATATTAGATGGAGTCATCGTTTTTCTTAAAGTTAGAATGAGTTTGAGATAACTTGGATAATTATATCTTGGTGTTTATCTTCCTCTTTTCTATTTGATGATTTTACTGATATACACACACTGAACTTTTTGGTTTTAGTAAATGGATGGATCTAGCAAACACCAAAGTAACAGTGGATTTGAAGAAAACTGTGATGGTTTTATGAAAGAACAACTGAATG
Source organism: Viscum album (assembly GCA_963277665.1). NCBI lineage: Eukaryota > Viridiplantae > Streptophyta > Magnoliopsida > Santalales > Viscaceae > Viscum > Viscum album. The sequence continues at coordinate 999,376,082 of OY728151.1, read as the reverse complement.
ATATGGGAGCTACAATGAGAACTCTTGTGGTTATCCTCAAAAAACTATCTGGAGTCATTATTGACCACCTGAACCTTAGTGATTTTTATAAGGCATCGTGTATGCGAGAAACAAATCCCTACGGAAGTTCAGGTAATAATCATAAAGGTAAGTATGTTCAAAAACCTATGTGCCCAATATGTGGAAAGAAACACATAGGAAAATGTTTCAAAGGGAAATAATGATGCTATAGATGTGGAAATGAAGGTCATAAATCAAGAACCTTCCATGGAAAAAGGAAGCATCTAGTTGACTCTAGGAATGGGAAAGAAGTTTTTTATGAAGGATCAATTGAATGTTTTAAATGTGGTGTGCATGGTCATTATGAAAACACATGTCCAATGAAGAAGTTTCGGGAATGGGGTCACCAATATCGTACAAATATTCATTTACCAATACCTAATTCCATTCCGATTGAGGATGAAGAAACTGACAATGAAGAATGAAAGGTATGGATTATTTCTTAACATATGTTTTCCTATTATTGGAATATTAGGATATGATTCATGATTTTTTTCTAGGAAAGAAGTAATTTAGAATAAGGTGAAAAGGAATGGCTAATGGATCATGAAAAATGTTGAATGAGTAAGAGGTCATCATATAAGGGATTCAAGGGTCATGGTAGATTTTAGGATGGGGAAATTCTTAGATGTATTAAGTCTCTTTTTATGATGGGGTTATATTAGAATAATTTTTATAGTAACCCTGATGTTTGATATACGAAAATTTTATTCAAGGAATAATTATCCTTTATTTTGTGGATATAGTTATGAAGAACCATTTGGGTTTATATGATCCTTGATTTTGAGGCAATTACTGGTTAATACATTTTGGGTTGCAAAATGGAAGTTATCAGATAACCTTTGTGGTTAAAATATTTTATGGTTATTTTTGATGAATTTATCTCTTTTTGAAGAATGTTATAAAATTATATAGTTTTTTAAAATGGACAACACGCAGACCATGTGACAACCCGTCGCGTCGGATGAAGCTGCGGTAATCGAACCCACAACATAAGTGCAACTGGTATTTATCGCCTACCACTGGACTACGTGAAGTCCCTGGTTAGTTTGAATGATTCTTTTTAGTTAGATGATTTTATGTATTAAGAGTATGTTGATTGTTTTTGGTTATCAATGGAAATGATTAGCCTATCATGGAGGATATGTGATTAGGTTAGCTACTTTTCAGTATGAGACTATAAGAGTAACTGATTTTATTTTGGAGAAAAATGTTAAAATTTATCTTAGGAGACTATGTGATTAAATCCATCAGAGAATTGGGTTTCAATCTTACTTTGGTTTACTTTATATAATTTTATGGAGAGATTTTTATTGAATGGTCTTTGTTGAACTTTGGGTTTTAGTTTTGGTTAAGGTCTAAAGACATGGGAAGTATATAGTTCTCTTTTGTGGATTAGGTGATTCTCTAGAAGTTGATTATTGCTCTCTTAATGTGTACAAGTGATCCTAAATACTCGTCTATTGGAGAAAATATGTGTTCGTGTAAGAAGTATAGTAAAAGTTGAAAGTCAACATGAAAATTAAGTATGTTTCCTTATTTTTTAGTTAAGATCATAAATAAATTCCTCAATGAAAAGTGACTTAAAACAAAAATGTTGTCTATTAATTTTTCCTACTGGTGAATCAAATACCGTTTAACCGATCACATGTTTGTGATTTTCTTGTTGTTAACTTTCTCCTAGACATGTTTACTATCACTCCCCATCAGAAAACGACCTTTTTCCCTCCATATCCATATTTCCATACTTGGAATTCTAGTATGGGTTAACTCGGGTGACATTTGTACGTCTCTCTCATTCTTTTAAAGTGATAGTTTTACTGACTGTTGTTCCGATTTGGGATTTTCAATGAAGCTTTCAAGCACAATTTTAAAATTGTGATGACGCAATTCCCAAAAGGGGGGAAGGATGTAACACCCCAGGTAAATAAAGAATATGAAATTTTCATATTTATCCATATTTTTTAATAAAATATTATTATTACTTTAAATGAAATTATATGCTTGAGGGCGTACCCAATACGCAACAACGAGTTTCTTTGAAATCTTACATTGCACTCTAATAATAAAATAATATTATTTTAAAACGTAGTTAACGCCTAGTCATTGTAATGGCGTGAATGAACGGAACTAACTAAAAAATGATTATATATGTTTGTCAAATATTTTTACTTTTATCCAATAAATGTTGGAGACTTAAAATGGAAATGAATCCAATTTTAAGCATAAATCTTCTAATATTCTTTAAAAGGTCGATTAACCGCTTTTTGATGGAGAACCCTTTTTAAATATACTTTTGACAATTTTATATGTTTCATTTGAAAAAATAAAATCCTTCTTTAGAATTTGGACATCAGAATTTACATTGTGTAAAATTTTGTTATTTTTCCGATAAAGATAATTTTTATTGAAAATGTTGCATTTTAATTCAAAATCTCCTTTTAATATTATTTATTTATATGGATAGATTATATTTTTAATTTAGATTAGAGTTTATTTAGAATATATTTTTACCATTCAATCTAATGGTGGTCATTGGAATTAATTTCACTTTGAAATTGGACTTAAACTAGTGTCAATCTTTTAATAGATATTGTTTCTTAAAAACACGCTATTTGTTTTGACAATGGGAATTAATTATTAAATTAATTAATGAAACATATATGTTATGAATTTTGTAAAATATACATCATTTTTGAATTCAGAATATCAAATATATCTTAGGGTGAATTTTTGATATTTTTCTGAAAAACTTCAATTTTTGATGAATAGTGAAACCACTAAGTGGTAGTTTAAAAACTGATTTTTTCATTTAAATGAAACATTACCACTTCTGTGATTTTAATTTCAAAAATCCGACATACATGGTTGTCATTGGGATGTAAAATGTGGTTCAATGGGATTAAAATAATTTTTTGGTTAATAGTAACTTTTATGTTTTTAATCGCGATTAGAGGTAATTAGTGTAATTTAAGGTAAAAATAATGTTTTAACAAAATGAAATGACCTAGACACATGTCCTACCCTCATTGGATGTGCCATGGACGACCAAGAAAATTTATGTGTCAAATTGGGGACCCCATGGAGCCACTATGGATGGAAAATGACATAAATAACTTTTTATTTAAAGTTAAAATTAAAATGTCACAAGCATGAGTTTTTTTAATAAAACAATTATTAAATGGGGTTATACAGGTCATATGTTTGACTATAAAAATTCATTAGAAATATAAAAGGATTTCCTACATCATGAATTTTTTTTTAAAATTTTTAGACATTAAATAAATTAAATTATTTATGCCATCATGATGATGCAGCGATTACCTCATTAATAAAGGATTTAAATAAAATGAAAAGATAATGTTAAAACTATAACATACACTTGTCAAAGAACTATTGGATGAGTATATTTCGAACACTTACCACCTTATCCAAGAAATACTTCAATTTGGGACCTTTAAAATCTGAAACTCATTTGAAAATAAATTAACATTTTGTAACATTCCAAGAGTGCCCCTCCTCTCCTCTTATAAAAGGCCCCCACCTCTACCATCTTACCCCCACCTCTCAAGCCTTTGGCTCGGCCAAACCCTGCTCATTGTGACTCTACACATCCCTCTCTTACTCTTAGAAGCCTCATTTTGGGCAGAATTCTTCCCAAGGAAGCCTTTGAGCTCAAATCAAAGAGAGATACCTGATTTTAAGTTAATGTCTTCACTTGTGTTCTTTTGTTTTATTTTGCTTCTCCAACCCCCTAAACTCTTTTTATTCATTTAATTTTTAACAAATCCAGTATATTCAATATACAAGGATTTTTTTTATAAGAATTATTAGAGCTAAAATTACACACACCGACTTCTAATGGTTAAATAACATATTGCTTTTGTGGATGGTGAATTTCTGCCTCCCGAAACAGTGATTGTTCAATATTATTTTAACACCCTCAAAGGTGGCCATTAAGATGTCACTATATTTATATATGATATATAATTTGTTTATATTTTACTTAAGAATCTGTATTTTTCATTTATGGCATACATTTATGGTTTCCATTATGGTTAAACGAGATATCTTCATCTTAGGAAGTGCGGACTACTGCCCCCTCAAAGTGATTTGATTCGTTAATACCATATGTGGTACGTATAAAGGATAGATTTAATGATATTATATATGATACCATAATGGAACTATAATACTATTATTTATCATTATGTTTTAATTCCATTAAATAATAAATAGAAATGGAAGTAGCGTTCATGCGTACGTACGGCTTACCGTCTCCATGAATGGTGCATTTCATTTCTTACCTCTAAATGTTATGTTATATTATAAATGCATGTATATAATGGATATATATTATATATATGATATCTACCCAATTAATATAATTCTGGCTATAATATATATTTTACCACATGAACAACTTGTAATTATAATGAGTATATTTTTGACTCAAGTAGCAATGATCTGCAAAACGACCATTATTAACTTAAATAATTACATAGTGTTCATAGCATGGTAGTAAGTGATATAAAAGGAATAATGAACTTGAAAAAGGTTCTTAAGAAAGTATAAATTAACTCATGTTTATTATTCAGGAGGTTAAAGAATGATCGAGTCATGTCAGACCCGAGGTAAGGGATCCTACCTCTCTCTTTCTTTTTAAGTACTCCCTTTTATGTCATTTCTTTTAAGCTCATTTTTTTTGTGTTTGGGGATGTTATTTTACATTCCTCATTATGTACTTTTTATGTTAATATTATGAGAGACCCTATTGGATCTCATAAATCCATTTTTGGAAGTTTTAATTGGCGTCGTTAGGCTACCGAAATTTCATAAGGGTATTTTTATCTCACTTTGAGTTTTCGTGAGATTCATGCTACATTTTCCAATATTTCCTTTTTAGTGGTGTATTTACTGTCCATTATTCTACTATTTTTGTAACATAATTTAGTTTATGAGTATTTACATCAATTTTTATAGTCTTTCTTGCATGGGGTGTACATTTCGAAAGTTACCCAAATCGGTAAGGGAACCTTTCACCCTCCTATTTTTAAAAGACTTCTTTTGTTATGTCATTTAATTTTCTACTTATTATGTGGGGATATGTTCTTATATATATTTATTGCAGTAAATTTTATGTCCAAGTGATTAGATATCCTTTATCTCTCTCATCAACTCTTTTTCTAAAATTTGATGTGACGCCATTAGGCTATCAAGGGAACTTCTTAACCCAATTTCGATTTCTTTGGGTTCAACATGTAGTTATTGAATATGTCATCCTTTGAATATGTGTGAATGACCTTTGATTATGTTACACTTAATATCCACTTATATTTGGTGTATTTATATTTGTCACACATAATTATGAGATTGATTTATCCTTAATTTAAGGATACCATCTTTATAATGGATTTCATCTTAATTTACATTTCCCTTGAGACTTCATTGTTGTTATGCACCAATTCACTCTTATATGGTGTATATACTGTCCTTTGGAATATTATATCATGAATCCCTTTATTATCATGATATTATAATGTTTTTATTAAATGTTATTCCTCAATTATTTTACTCAAGTGTCTCTCATTTTGTTAAAAATCCTTTAACTAAAATATCGTTTTAAATGTTTTAATGATTTATTCTTATAAATATTTCTCATTAATATCCATGTTTTCAAAATGGATTTAAGGATTTATTTATGTGGATATTAATGGTTTAAAATGTTAAAAGCTTCAATGTGGTATGATACACTTTGATTTAAAAATCTCTTTATTAAATGTTTTAAATGGTTTTGAAAATGGTTTTTAGAATTGATTCGTTATTTCAATATCTTAAAAAGTTATATGTGGGAATGTTATGTTTCCTTTATGATTAAGTAATGTTCTATGATTATGTTATGGTTCTTGGGAATTTTTTATGACGACGGGTGGTTCCGTAATAAACTAAGGGCGGGTGAGCCCGATATAGCTCTCCAATTCATTGGGTAACGCGAAGGAGTTAAGCGTTAAGGTTTCTACGAAGAGATTTAGGGAATATACTGGGATGGGTATTCCAAACGTAACCTAGAAAGTTACTCCCAATTTAATAATGTTATGAATTCCTCAAGTTAACTTTATGTCTTATGATTTCTATGATTTATTCATGATTTTAAGAGGTATGTTAAAGTGCTTATGTTTTATGGGTAAAGTATGATTTCATTCTTATGTATATATGTACTCATGTTTCCTTTCCATAATTTCTAAAACCCTTGATGAGATTTTTATGCTCATCCCATGTTTTTGAAATTTTTTCACAGGTCAAGGGAAGGTTACATGATATTATGATAGTGTTAAGGAAGTGTCCAGAAAGAATCCATGTTTTATTTTAAATATTTTTATGTTGATGGGAAAAATGAATACTATCTTTTATGTAACCACTTTGTTTAAATGTGGAATGTAATGCAAGTTTTATGATCTAATTCTCTAAAACTATAAACTTTAAAAGACCCTCAATGTGTAATCTTTTAATACCTCAAGATTAAGTAAGGTTTATGTCTGGGGCCTTATATGATCATTCACAAGGATTACTGTTCTCAGAAGTATCTATTAGATATTATAGTCCACATAGGTAATATTGATGCATGGATTGACCGATGGAAAAAATACATATGGTATCGATAACTAAAAATGTATCCTTTCAATACTAATTATAAAATGAATTAGAATTCTGGTTGTTATGATTTTTATAGCCTAATAATGGGAATGTAATGAGACTTACAAGAAATATTTTTAGTTGATTTATAAAATTTTGAAAATAATATTTTTGGATATAAAATTTTTTAATTTGAAAAAAATATATACATAATAGATTTATTTTTCCCTTTAGGGAATTTTTATATTCAATGATAGTCAAGGAGTAATGGGATCACATAAATGAAGTTTGTTCATTCATTCATGTACATGAAGTTTTTGTCATGTGATCACATAAAATATTGTGTGGTTAGGTGGTTTCATCACAGTATACAGAACATATGATCTTTAAAGGGAATGAATATAATTAGATCAAGTTTTTGGTATTTGGCAAGGTGATTTTATGACACAATCTAAAGGAAAATAGGTCATCACAAGATCATGAAACAATGGGGTTATCATGTGATCATCACTTTAAAAAAATTACGTGTTTTGGTCTCACATAAATGGTTTATGTAATTGTTAAATGGTCACCAAATTTGATAGGTTCCCATTATTTTCAATAATTACAAAATTTATAAACAAGCCTCTTTGAAATAAAAAAATCTCTCCATATGTCTCCTTTAATCATCTATATACCTCCAAATGGAATCATTGTATCTTGTGATGACTATGTTCTGAAAATGGTTTCTTATAGATTTTTGACCCCTTTATCAATGAAAAAATATTCAGAAGTGGATTCATGTACACCTTTTAGAGGTAGTAGAGGATATCCATATATGTCAACAATAAATTGTGTAGATATTTTTATTATGAGTCATGCAGTTGATGATGTGATCCAGTGTATCTCATGCCCAAGAGTGATTGAAACAGACATTTCTCATGTATATTCTCCCCAATGTTATTGGTTTTATCAAATAAAGGATAGGATGTCCCATAACATGCGGGGAATTGAATAAAGAAAAAAAACCATTTGATCCTACCATCACATACATCCTTAGTCACATGTGGTCTTTGGAAGTAGGAGATTGTGTATCCTTAAGTCATTGCATACAGAAACAAACTATACGAAGACCCCACCATAGACATCCTTCTTCTCACATCCTTAAGAAATATTATGATTATTCATTGTCTATTAAATCTCATGAAAAACGAAATGAACCTCGAGTGTTCATAAAATACATATATAAAGTGAATTTTCAAAATGAAATTGCACTAAAATGGAACATCTATTTTTGATACTTTTACTAATTCATCTAGAAAATATTTTTATAGTAGGAATTAACAGGGTTAACTTTTGAACATAAAAAATAATAATATTATTCTTTATTTTTAAGATGTAATGATTATTATATATACTAATAGGAAAGATAAGTTTTCCACAATTGACATAAAATATATTAGACCTCCAAATTTACATTGTTAAATTGTAAATAACTTTTTATCATTATTATAGAATATATTATTATAAAATGGTAACATTGAAACATTAACTAAATATTTTTTGAAATGAATATATATATATATATATATATATATATATTGAACCTTATGTTTAACTCAACATGACATTGTGATACATGTCAATTTTGTATGAAAAATAATACTATCTTAAAATACATAATTTAAGTCTCAAATTTTGAATAAATAAATATAATTTATAGGGATTTAATTACTCATAAAAAACAAGGTGAATTTGGGAGAAAAATATGTTTATATCATGGGTGATTATTACAATAGATTTAAATGGGTTTACATTCTCTCTCAAAAATCTAAATTAGATAATAATTTCAAGATATTTAATTATTTCATTATAAAAAAAAATACTAGCTTTCACGCAATCTTGTTTAATCATGGATATTAGTTTTTAAAATATTATATTGAAACTATTTCTATTAATAATAGTATTACATATAATTTTTCTATAACTACAACACCACAAAAAAATTAAGTATTTGAATTAAGTTATAGGGTTTTCCAATCATTAACATGGATATTTCTATGTGAGTATTTTTTTAATAGACATTTTTAGGATGAGTTTATTATTATTTTTACAACAATATAAATCTTGTTTTACTCTGCATTTTATTAATAAAAATACTTATAAGTTGTTTATTGAAATATGATCAATTATTTTTTATTTTATGGTCATTAAATATAAAGTATAAATTTGGAATATTAATGTTAAAATTCATAACATTGATCATAATATAAATGAACGATTATTTATAATACTTTAACTAATAAGTCTTATATTGTATTTAATAAAAAACGTTTTTATTGAAATATGTTTTCTAAAATTTAATAAAACATACTATTTTCAAAAAAATACTATTTATTTACTGAAAGATGATTATCAAACAGCGATAGTAAATAAGCTAGATTTGTTATTAATAAATTTCAGTATTAGTAAGTAACATTAAAGGAATTAGTATATCATTATTATGAGAATCAACACAATTATTTACTAAAGAATTAGTTGATCTTAAGATGTCATCCTATTGATAATATTATTTATTATGTAATCCCACGTATTAAAACTAAAATTTCCTTATAAAATTATTTTTGTAACCACTAATTCATTTATCAATTTGAATATTGAACTGAAATTGACTACACAGGTTATGATTACAGATGATGATCCATGAAATAGGAGCTCAAACAATTTTAGTGGAACATAGTGTGGGCCTTAGTTGAGTGACCTAATGATCTTAACATAATGGGAGTGAAATTAATTTTTGTAAAAAAATTTAAATATATAAAGTGTTTGATAAAAATTAACACATTTTTTCAAGGGTTATTTTCAAGAAGAATATATATATTATAGTAATACGTTTTCCCCCCATAAATGGACTTGAATCTAGCAGAAGTTTTCCAGAAATTACAGTACATATGAATTTTAAATTCCATAAAATTTATATTAAAAGTATATTTTTTAATGGATTTATCCATGAGAATGTTTATATTGAAAATTCTCATATATAAAAGAAACTAAATTTCAAAGAAATTTGTAATGTTGTATAGGGATTTAATTAAGGTCATTGTGTTTTTTGTGATATAATTACCAAATATTTACTTTGAGATATCTTTTTAATGGAACTTCTTGTCCATATGTTTTTAGAAAAAAACTAAATTAAATGACACGATTTTGGGTAAAATTAATTTTTATGAATTTTTTTTATTCAACTCAAATATATCTCTCCAATTGATATTCATAGATTATAGAATTTTTGATTAAAATGAGCATTATAGATGAAGTAAAATTTTTAATGGCTTAAAATTTCAAAAAATGTATATTAGAATATCATAACTCAAAAAATATTATAAATATACTAATCCACATTTTAATAAAAATAATAAGATTATATGTACTCTAATAAAAAATTCAGTAAAATATAAACATATTCAATAAGGAAAATCATTTGACAAAACATTATATAGAAGTGTGAGTTATTTTTATCTTATATAAATCCTTCATAATAATATACATTCGGTATGATTATCTATGATTTTTGAAAAAAAAATCAAAAGGATCTTATTTAAATTTAGTAAAGGATATTTTTTTATACCTTAAAGGAACTTTTGAATTATGTTTATCTAATAATTTTAGTAATTATTTTTTTATTAAAATTAATCTCGGTGATGAATGTGGAGGATGTTGTATAAAATGTGAAATTAAATAGAGAACAAATATTTCATATTATTATATTTTTCTGGAATTTCTAGAAAAAATAAAACATTCATTTCAACATTCCACTAATGAAGCTAAAAATAGGAAAACTATATGTTTCTATTCTTTACTATGGTATAATCAAGACACACTCATATATATATATATATATTACTCAAATTATAATCATTTAATTTAATAATATTTCAAAAAAATTATCTAGAAACACATCACATATCTCATAGGAAAAACACATTGATGTTTCAATCCAATTATTTATGGATCACAATAATAAGGATATATAGTTTCCTGAATTTATTGGAATGGAAATTAAGTAATCTATTATTTTTAAAAATATATAAATTATGATATATTCAAATAAAAAATTATAATTTAATAATGATCAGATTATATTTGTCATCAATTTACTTCATTGTTATCATAACTCCTAACATTGAGAAACCATTTGAGATAGGTGTGGGATATTTTATCATGTTTTCATTCATATTTCATTACTTTTTCATATTATATAGTAATAATTTTATCATTAGATTTGTAATATATGATGAAATTTATTATGATAATAATATTTAGTGCAATCAATTTTCAAAAACTACACTATATAGATAAAAATCATACTTTAATATTGGATAATGAAATATGTGATATTTAAAATCTTTTAACATTTTCCATTGTCAATCAATTTCATAAAAATTTCTCAAATTGATCATATTATTTAATAAAGGGGGGATAAATATATTATTAAGGGATAACAAAGTTTGATTTATATTCAATAATTTTATATTATCAAGAAAAAATATTTTCCCTGTCTATATTTCTTCTATTTAGAAACCATATAAGGATATAAAATTAGAAAAACATTAATTTTAAATTAATATTTTTGAAATTAATTAAATGTATTTATGATCATTTCTAAATAGTTGAGGAGGTATTCAAATGTTTTATGGGATATTTTTTGAAAAACTTTCAGGGTTTAAGTTTATTTATCATTGGGGAAATTTATTCTTTTGAAATACATTATATGTATATAATGATATAATTTTCAAAGGATCAAATTATAATGAATAAAATTCACACCATCAAAAAAAATTAGGATTTTTATTTTATACATATATTTACATTTTATATTTTCATTTATGTATTTTAATATTAAAAAGGTGACAACCTTTTAAATAATTAATGACATTGATCATTTTTTATAAACCACAACAAAATTCATATAAATAAATATTAACTTGAGATGAATTTTAGTTGTTATTTAGGTGCATAATGAATTTTTTATAACAAAAATATTTAAAAACACAGGGAAGGATTTTGAAATTTTAATTATTTTAAATTTAAGGTTATATTAAATCCATTGTATTAATTAGAATTATTGTAGGGCCTATAACATTATCAATTGATGTAAAAAGAAACTAAGATCATAAGAGGATAGAAAAGCTACATTAGATGAGGTTAAAATTGGATACTATGATTATTCAAATATTACCAATAGATTAGGTTAAAATAATATTTTTAAATTAGCTATATTTCTTATCATCAAAATAATGTTAAGGAATCAACAATTCAAAAAGTATCTAATCATTTTACAGTTTTCAAATTACATAATTCATATATAGTTTTTGACCTTCTTAATTATATTCTTTCTGATTGTTTTCTATAAGAGATATATTTGGTATGGTCTAAATATAAGGCTCTTGGTATTTTCATTTTAATTGTTCTATTACTATTCATGTGTGATCGATGGATTCTAATAATAAAAATACATATTTTTTCGGGATTCAACATTATACCAACTAACAGGTTCGGGCAATGGATTCAATGTATAAAATTTTGTAGAATATATTGATTGGCCTATGTCAGGGGATTATGAGGATATGAAAATATATATACCATGTATCTAGCCTACATGTCAACTATACACTTTGGGTTAAAATTTTAGTTTTTTATATCCCTTAATGTAGTAATTTTTTTGGTGACATTACTCAAAGATTTATTATAAACTTATACTCTATTAATATTTTTAATATCCACTATATAAATACCTTTATTGATTGTTAATAAAATATCACTTGTTTGAATTTAACCTCTTTAACAAGTTTGTTAGTAGTTGTAAGGTTACATATTTTTTTATTTATACTATTTTTATTATTTGTTTCTTTGATGCAATGGCAGTATATCATAAATTTATATTCCTGATGTTTTTAATGCATGAGGTGGATTAAAATTTTCATTTTCTAATAAAATTAATCCCTTATTATAGGTATACTTACATCCATCCCTTGGTAAGAACCTACATATGTTGTTAAATAGGATATAGGAATAAAACTGTGAAAAATATTTTTAGGAAAACATGCTTATAGGTTATAAACCATTACTGTTAAGAATTTTATGTCATATATTATAATAAAAAAAATTAAAAATTAAATGTTTATGTTAATATATAATATTTTTGAAATAAATAATATAATTATTTATAGATTTATTAAATTTAAATTTTAACCTGTATTAATGTTTTATAGTGTGAAAACATTTAAGGATTAAATGTATGTCAAAATTTTCCTATTTAAAATACCCATTCCATACTAGGTATATAAATATAAGAATTATTTTTATTTAATCCATAAATTGGTTTCTTGTTGATGAGATTAGTTTAAATTTCAGTATAGAATATAGTTAATTCATATTATGTGTTAAGAGTAAAGATTAAATTTAAATCCCTCTTTAGTAAATTATCTATTTTTAGATTTAATTTGGGATGAACTTATCAATGTTCGGAATGTTTAAAATTTTTCTAGAGATGTTAGTGTGGTCTATACATAGTTTTTATATTTCTATTTTATGGGTTGTTAATTTCATATAATTATTATTTTTCAATGAACATATTTTCATATAAATTATCCATGTCATGCATTTGGATATGAGTAAATATGATTGGATTTTATTATAGGTTGACTAATTCATAATTTTAGTTCTATTAAGATTAATACATATATATGGCTTCAATAAATTATTTTCATGGACGGAAAATGTATTCTGAAAATAAATTTTTTGAATAATACTGAAGATAATATAAGTTTCATGTGAAGATATATTTATGGAATTAATATTATGATGGTGTATATTAAAATTTTAAATGATTATAAGAAAACCCCTCAAATGAAAAGTTTTATGTTCAGTCTAATGAAGACACCTGTCAATTCCTCGATCATCTAAATGGCTAGGTTATACCACTGCTAGGTTCCCACATATTTTATCATATAAGGTATTATAGAAATTAGTGAGCCTAATTTTATATATAATGCATATTCAATTCTAATATTTTGGTTACACATATATGTGAATAACTAATTGGACTCATATTATAAGGGAATATTATCCTGATTCTACACATATGATAGATTTGGGTAAGGGGTTGCATACTCAATTGTCCATGAATAATATGTGATAAGATTGGAAACCTAAATAACTATGTAATTAGAGAAATTATAAAGTTTTATAATTAATTGATGAAATATAGATCATTTCCCATAAAAGGTAATGATGTGTGGAGTCAAAAATTTTGCGGGAGTACATTCACTAAAATTTCATTTATTAAATTATATCAAAGATGATACTCACCCATATATATGACTCTATTATGAAATATTCAATAATTCAACATTATCATTTTGAGATCTCATAAGGTTGTTAACTATGAAACAATTATAGATTAGTTTATTTGGTTGAAAATGAACTCAATGAGAGTAATTATATGTATTTTTGTTTAAATATAATTGGAATCAATTTCAGAAAATCCTACAAATGTGTATTATATAATGAGATTTTATGATATTTTTTTCAGAAAACATATAATCAAATATAATAGAGAATTCATAAAAGGTGTACTATGTATTCATGTATTCAATGTGGAATTAGTTACTGCTTTGGAGGCCAGAACATATAAACTATGTAAACAAATTATATTAGTCCTAAAATTAGTAAAATATTACTATTTCACACCATATATATAAATTTTAGTTATATATAATTTTTCTAAATATTTTTATTATAATTATTTAAAAGGTAAAAGGGGTTTTTAGTATATTTTAATGAATTTTTTATGGAATATTGAAAATATTAATGGGTTTATAAATTGTCTACATTGAAAATCAGGTTTATAACATTCTTAATATAATGGACATGGTTAATTCAAACCACAAGTTCCTTTGGAATTGTCACTGTGGACATATAAATGTGGAAAATAAATGTATACATATATTTTAATTAATAAATTCATTCATTTATATATTATTCTATATGTTATAGTCATGATTGTTAAAGAAAAAGAAAAAACTAATATTTTATTAGAAAAGAATTTTTTTTTTCTTTGACTATTTACAAAGATGATCCAGGATCCGGACAATGATAGTACTAAAAATTTATTTTTAAAAAACTAATAAAAACATTGTTGGGAATTACAAGGGTGATTAAATTGATGTTAATGAATCACACCTTGAATATCATTATTCACCAGTGCATTCTCATAGATGGGAGGTCTGAAATTCCACATCATTATTGTATCAATAATTACATTCTTTTATAATTCATCTTCCACATGATTGGATTCTCTATAATCATGAGAGAGAATAATGTTAATATAGTTGGAATACCTTATGCATTAAATTAAATGGGAAAAAATTTATCATGGTACATTCCGTGTTCTTTCATTAATAGCCATAACAACATTTGTTTAGTCTAATTCAATCCAAATATTAGTCCATTGATTCATGGAATCATTATTAATGTAATAGATAATAAAAAAATGTTTCTATTAATAATAAGTTCTAATCCTGATATAATGATGGAAGAATCCCTTAACAATGACATTGTAAGTACAAAAAATAACCCCACATACCAAAGGCCTTGGAATTCCTTGGCTATGTCCATAAACATTTACTTTGATCCATAAATCAATACAAGGAATCTATCTCACTAATTTTTGAAAAATTAATCACTTTGGTCTTCCTTTAACATAAGGGAGTTTAAGAATTCCACAGTCCTGAATACAGTTTTTCATAGATCCAATTTTAATTCTTATATCAAAATTTACATCTTTGTTAATGGTATCCACATTATTGTGAATGTATGGTTTCTTGTCATGAAACACCATCTCATTTTGGGCCTTATAGAATGAGGAATCAATGGAGGTTACCACTACAAGTAGAAAATTATTGATCTTCTCGCTCTACCTAGTATAGCTGAGAGAGGTTATATGTTCATCAATATTATATCTAACATTAATATATAGTCCAATGTAGTGAGAATCATATTCTCATAGCTCCCATTCATAATCACAATAAATAAAAAAGTGCAAGATAATTTCTTCATCTAGTAGTCAAATATGGAACGATGATAAAATATATTTTATAACCTTTCACATTTGATCATGTGTTGGTAATTTTTTAATTCAAAATATCTATAACAAAGTGCACCTTGAAGGCTAGATAAAATTAAAACATTAACTTGGAAACGAGGCTAGAATCATGATTTCACTGTCACATTTCATTCTATAATAGTCCTTGTCATTGAATATCCCATTTCATTTTGGATTCCTCAGAAAAGTATCAATTTCTATGAATGTATATTGTTTAATATCTCTTACAAAATTTATAGGCATAAAGAAATATATTTGGTTATTTTTTATGAACCCACAATTTTTAATTTTCATTCCATCATTGTCAATGACCATCCTTTCCCCAAAATGTTGATCCAGCCAGCTGGTGCTCCAACAATTGAGATCAGAATCCCTATTGACCATCCATTTTGTGTTCTTCATGATTTACAAAATAGAGTTATTTATTGAGGGACATATAAATGATCGATATTAATGTGAGTATCCATCCAGAAACTTAATATTAAAATTACATTTAAGGAACTCACAGGAGGGGTCATTTGATGTAATGGGAGTCCATGTGAACTTACTAATGAGGGAATCATTGATATTTTTAAGAACATTAATACCAAGTCCTACCATATAAATGGGTTTGATACACACCCTCCATGTAATAATTTCTTTTTTATTTTCTTGCACAAACCCGATCTAGATAAATTTCCATATAATGAATTTCATATCCTTGATGAGACACTATGTCCATCTATAAATTGAGGAGAAGACAAATTTGGATGTTATAACTAAATTAACAAGGAAAAGCCTCCCAACCTAAGACATTGAAGTTCATTTACACCTGGACAGTTGATTTATTTATTCTAAAATGAACTCCACTAAAAAATTACATTTCACCTTACCCTAGAAAAGTAGAAATCCATGGTAATTAAAATTGATTTTCCCTTTCTCACTCAAATATTCTTGGTGATCCTATTCTTCATTCCCACAAGTCGACCCTCTCAATCACAATATGAATTTTCCCCTAAAAATTAATTATCAAAAAACATATTCTTAATGTGTAAAATTGGAAGTTGTGGTTTATATAGTTCCCTTTGAAGATTTTATAAACAAGTGGATGTGATCAGTGTATAAAAACTGTGAGGGGGGTTATAATTCTTCACAATGTTGATTTTATTAAATAATGGCATTCATGCAAGATCATTAATACACCATCAAATATAGTCCTCAATAAGAGAAAAATGGATATATATATATATATATATATATATATGTATATATGTATATATATATTATATTTAAGTGTATATATCCTTGCCTCACTCCTCTTGTGTCTTAAAAGTATCCTCTTAGGGTCCCACTGAAAAGAATAGACATCCCTCTAGATTATCTAATGGAGTTAATCAGCCCAATGAAATTAGATGAGAATCTATATTTCTTTATAACATTAATCATTCAAGTACACTTTAGGGTATAAAAATACTTATATATCTCAAGATTTAGGGAATTATCATTTTCTCCACCATTCTCTTCATGATTTTGACAATTTAAGAGGTGGTAAAAATACAATTTTGAATGCATCTTCCTGGGAAAAATCCTTACTAATTCTATGTAATGTTCTCATGGAAAATATTCCTAATCCTAGATTTCAGAATTTTGCTGTTTATTTTAGGGATAATTTTCCCAAGGTAATCAATTCTATGTTCTTTGAAGTCAATCGCATTATATTTTTTAGGAATGAAGGAAATGAAGATTGAGTTGGTTCCATAAGACATGTGGGAATGTGAAAATAAGTCTATTACAGAACATACAAGTTCCCCTTATAGAATATCCCATTATAACATGAAGAACCTCCTCGTGAATCCATCCGGGTGAGCAATACACTTTATGGTAAGATAGAAATGTAATTTCTTGATTTCATCATTATCTGGTTATTTGAAAAGGGTCATATTCTGATCCTCATCATTGTAGAGAGAAATTTTATTGACCCCTCTTGAAGTATTATCCATCCTATCATGGGCATAAATCTCACTAAAATAATCGACCAATACCTTTGAGACATGAATTTCAATGTTGGACGTCTTTCCATTAATGCTGATATCATTATTTCTAGTTTTGGATCTATTATCCCTATGAATCTAGTGATAGAAGTTTGAGTTCATATCCCCTTACAACAACCATTTTAAATTCAGAGGATTCATTTCAATCATATCTTTGGTATTTAGAAGGTCATCTAAACATTAATGGGATCTCACTACATCCAAGGGGGAATTATGACTTTTAGTTATTTCTTGAATGCTTTGATGATTCCTTTCAGTATTTTGAATATCATGTTCAAAAATTTAAAACTTTATCTTATATCATTCCCCTCAAATACTTGTAGTATGCTTTGGTATCTCAGCAAGCCTCTCTAAAGGACGACCCATTGGATCCAAGCTCTAGGCCTCAAGGATAATTTACCTACATCAAAGGATAACAACACATCCACTATTGATGCATAAATAAAGAGTAGTCATCCTATATATGTTGGATACATAAAAAATTATTGGATTATGATCAGAATAAGACATGGGTTCGGTTCAACCTGATATCCCACTATAAAAACTCATATTATCCATTTTTACAAAACACCTATCATGTTATCTAGATTTCTTACGATTCAAATTATACCTACTCCATGTAAAGTCAACTCAACATATTTGGACCTCAACAATATTATAATGATCAATATATTTTTGAAAATCAAGAATTAGATATCCTGTTGATATGAAGTCTATCTTTTTTAGTAGTTGTAATGAAAGTGTTGAAATCTCCAATAATAACGCATTTTTTGTCTACATTCATAGATGTTTCATAAATATCCCTCCACTAATCCCTTACCCTGATATATCATGTTGAGGAATACATAAGAAATAATTTGATAATGGATGTGGAGCTGTTGAGGGTAGTTGTAATGCTCTGATTTCATTGAATTGTTCTAAAATTTGGATTTTGTCAAGCCTATGAATATGTAAATGATCTCTACTATAATTTTGAATGTTCTAAACAAAATTTATCCCAAGGAGGCCCATTTGAGACCCTTAAATTTATAAAAGGTCATTTTAGGGTTTCCAATCTCAATAAACATTTTTTATTTGGACACAAAAAAATCCTAAGAGATTTGGTCGTTAGCGGGTTCCCCAGCTGATGGAGATTTTAGTATAGGAGCTTCATTGATTGAGGACCTTGACAATTATTATGGGTCCCCCACCTACACCATCTTAAAATGGAATTTCACATTCTTCTTCATGGCCTTTCATGTTCTTTGTAATTCCCTAACCCCATACACGTAGAGTCGGCTCATTATTATGTATCATTGGCACGATCACAAAATATCAAGTCTTGAAAGACCGATTAGTTTAGTAGACTTGGAAGTACTAGATACATTCATAAGGTTTACATTACATCATAAAATAGAAAAAAACAACCAAATTGTTTCCATAGACAACACTGAGATCCCATAGACTATCCCTGTAGGTTAGTCATAATATACTTCTTCACATCCCAGGAAAAATAACACCTAGAAAGGGGTGAGCTCAGATGCTTAGTAAGGATAACAATATAGCGGAAGCTTTTAAAAATGAGTATAAACATTTAAGGAAATGTATAGGACTAAAACAAAATCCTTTTAAACATAAACTTCATCATAATATGTCAAATATAAATCAAAATAATTCCATTTACATACTCACATTGATATTCTACTAGTCGAATAATCACATGAAATATCAATAGCCACTTTTGTAATGATGGAATGCATAATGCTAGACATTATAACTAAAAAGTCAAGGCCTTGTTCCAATACTACAAAAAATATTTTTTCATGGCCTTTTTCCAAGACACTAGTTTGTCTCATGATACCTACTGATGCATCGAGGAGCTATAGCGGGCTCCACCCGTCACTTACTATGTCCAATGCATTCCTCAAATAAAAAGTTTTAAACATAACATAAACATTAGTATTAAAACTAGAATACGAAGTTTTAATACATTATCCATAACCCATTAATGGTAGAAAAATAAAACATCCACAGTTAAACATATCACAAAACCCTCAATACAAAATAGGAGATTTTTATCATAATAAATAAACTTCAAACAAGATTAATATCCATTAAATGATGTTGGCATAGATGAAATAAAAACTGTTTGAGGGAAATATCTCATACTTTTTTTAAATAATTTAAAGTTACACAATTATAAAAGAAAACATTCATTTTTAAAATATTCTTATAATCTGTAAATGAAATCTTTGACTATGTTATAACTGTGGAATATATCAGCACCCACCGTATATGTTAAAAAAACATTTTTACATTAATTTTGTCGAAAAGGTCATAAAGTAACTTGTTTGGAAAACGACAGAAAGATTCCTTTCAAATTTTATAAGATCAAATAAGGGTATAAATGACTTTAACACATAGTATATTAAGTAGTAAAAATGTGTTGGAATACATTTTTAAGAAAACACGAATGTTGATGATAAAGAGGTCCCATTAGAAAATTACATATAAACGACCTTGAATAATGGAGAGGTTGTATAATTAACCCTTAACTTGTAATTTTTCATTGTTGAAGGTAGATAACATCTTGTATAATGGTGAAATAATTGTTATTAAATTATACAAGAATCATATACATTAATATTATATCATATATGATCTTTTAATATTGATTTGTTGATAATATTTTAGTATTATCGTCATTTTGGGTGTTAACTGATTCGTTTTCCTTTATATTCTTTGTTACACAAGTAATTTTAGTTATGGATAGGATGTATCGTATTCATATTTAGAATGATATTATGTCTTTAAAAATTATTTTTAATCATCTAATGAAAATTAGTCTTCAATGGATATGATGGGGAACGAATCTCATCTTGTTCGTGGAGAGGGTAATCTGTACATACACATGAGAGACAATATCATTCGTTTTATATTAAAATCGTATATATTTGGATTTTATATGATATATATTGAATAATTATCATGTTATATTTATTATTTACATCATTTATAAATCATTATTATACCCATCCATATAATAATGTATTGAATAACAACTACACCACGACGTGGAGATGGTAAGTCGTACGTACCCACAAATGGTGACATGTCATTCAAATGATGGATAGAATAATGAATATTGATTTACCATTTTTATAATAACCTCACAGTATATAGAATATACTTGATTTATTATTTTATAATTGAATCAACATGAATTAGGTGGTGATATATTTACCTCTTCTTCGGGTTCTTCCTTTTGATTTGATCAAAAGGGATCCTTAGGCTGGCTTTATAACTAAATGAATGCCTCTATGATGAAGGGAGGATAGTTGATAGGGTATTTGGGCAGATTTATTCCAAGTAAAATGGATTTGAAGGTGTGAATTAGAGAGAAGATGATGTTCCCTTTTATAAGAGGGGTGAGGGGCACCTTAGGAAAAGCTAGAAATATTATTTTATAATAAAATCATTTTCGGTTTCTAATAGATAAAAAATGAATTATTTAAAGGCTAAGGTGGTTATGGGTTGAAAACCTTTCAACCAATTGGTTCTAGAAAGGTTTTGGTCACTATATTAACCTTATCTTTTAGATTTAACTCTAAGTTAAATAGTTTGACATTTACCATGTATCTTTGTATTTTTATATTATATGGTTAATAACCTTACTATAAGCTTCCTAGAGAACCCCAAGTGGTTAATTAATGATTCAAATATAATTATATAATTATAGTGGCCGAACAGATGGCGTGTGCTCGGGAGCTAGGGCTTGGGAAGCGATGGCCGCCGTAGGCGACGATGAATTCCGAGCAGGGTCCTCCTCCATCGGCGGAGGATGGATCTCCTTCTGATGAGCGATGTTTCGTGCCTCTCTCTAAACCTAATATCTTGACTTCGTTCCCCGAAATCTCACTCTCCCCAAAGGTCCCAGAGCTTTATGGAGGGTTTCCGCAGCTCTCGGTCACAGCTCGCGAGTTTAATGATGCATCGTCTCTTCTGAATCTGACTCTGATTGCCCGCTTCAGGCAACGGCGTCCACCGGTGGATTGCTTTGATATTTTCGTTTCTAGTTCGTGAAATCTACAGGAGCGTCCCACGATGGGTCTTCTGGATCCAAGGCATATAATGATTCGTTTCAAATCGGAGGAAGACTTCATCATGGCCTGGTCTTCGGCATCGCGCACCTGTGATGGATGCCGATTCCTTCTTTTCTGATGGTCGTATGATCACTATTTGAAGCGTGATGCCTCGACTATGGCGATTTGGGTAATATTTCCAGAATTACAGCTTCCTTTTCAAAATCCCGCTATCATCCGTATGCTTGGAAACCTAGTAGGTCATTTCTTATGCTCGGACAACAGAACGAAGGCTTTATGTCACCCGATCTCTTCGAGAATCTGTGTTGAAGTTGACTTATTGAAAACACCGGTTGAGTTTGTCTACATTGCGGCATGTGAGGAGTTTAGGTGTAAACAACCTGTGGTATTTGAAGCCTGGTTTAATTACTGCTCTCGGCTTCTTAAGCTTGGTCATTTGAGGGACGATTGTAGAGGCAGGAAGGTGATGCCGCCCTTGGCAGTGGGTCCTGAGAGTGCTGTGTATCTTCTTCCACAGCATAGGGTGCTAAATCTGGATGATGCCCGGACAGACTCTCGGCATACTCTTTCACAGTCTGTAGAGGGTAGGAAAGGGAAGGAATTGCAGGGGATTTTAAACTCGAAAGTTGGTGAGGTGTTTGGAAGGCTTAGAAATGATCTGGGATTATCATCTACAGGAGGTCGGAGCAGTGACATGAGGAAGGTCGGTCAAGCTGCTGGGGTGAGCAGTGGTACAGAGTAGGCTGCAGTGGGAGGGGAGCAGGCTGGGAATGGACTTGTTGGGACTGCGGTGGATGAAGGTGCTAGTAAGGAGGAGCTGTCGAGACCAGATGATTATGTGCAGGCAGAGGATGATGTGAACGTTGCAGATGTTTGGGTGGGGGCCTCTCCGGGGCGTGCGGCTGTGGAGGATGCATTTCAGACAAATGAGAACTCCATGAATATGGATAGTATAAAGGAGAAAGAAGCATTGGAGAAGTCTAGAGTGGATGTGGCTATACCTTGCTCCTCAAACCGGTTTGCTGCTCTGGATGAGGTTGGAGCGGCTCACTCGAGGGAAGATGTACAAGCCCCTTGTCCTCATTTTATAGAAGGTGACATAACAAATAGTGGTGGCTACCCCAATATAATAGGTGGACAGCCTGGAGTTGGAGAGACCAACCCGGAGGGCGTCAGCATGATCTCTTTGGATCAGATGATTGAAGAGGTTCCACCTCAAATGAATACTGACAGGAGATACGCTGTGATGCTGGACAGCTCTAAGCCTGTGGAATTGGTGTCTGAACAGAAGAGAAAAAATGATGTCCAGCTGCAGGTAAATTCTGAGGAACTGATTAGTTGTTCTGCAAATAAATTTTCAGTGCTGGCTGATGTTGGATCAAATGAGGAAGGTACTGAAGTGGCAGAGGAAATTTCAGAGAAGGAAGGTAATGCTGGTCTGGACAGATTGAGTGGCGAAGGTAAGAGTTTCTGCGCTGATGACACAATCATGATATCTCAAATGGAAGGTGGGAAGGGTGTAAATGTCAACCCTCCTTTGTCCCATAAGAAGCAGTGGGGGGATAGATCTGATTGTGAAGAAGAGCTCCACAGTCATCAAATATCTTACAGTGATGCTGTCAAGAATGGAAATCATGAGAATATTATCAAGGAGGTGGGAGAAAAAACTCAAAGGAGGAAGACAAGGAGAGACTACTCGGATCTACCTAAACCAATGGTGACAAGGTCTGCACACAAGATTGTAGGGTCACAAGAAAATGATATTTCAAATGGGTATAATGGCAAACGAAGGGGAGGGTCCCCAAAGAGGGACAAAGGATTCAGTGGGAAACGGCTGGTCAAGGAAAATTTGTCTGAGGAAATGCTTCGGAAGAAAAATATGTATCTTGAGTTGATGCGCAAATACGAATCCTCTGAATGGGAGTCAGCTGATCCTGGTGATGATTTCTCTGATGATGGGGAGAAGGATGCATATGGCTTTGATGTAATGTAACGTTTTTATTTTCTTTGACTTTACTTGCACTTTTCTTTTAATAAATTTGGGGGACCAGGCTTACGTCTGGTTCAAACTTTCCTGGTATAGTGGCCGAACATTATATTTTTAGGATTATTATATCAACCAATAATATTGTATTTGTTTTAAAAACTCATTTATGTCAATTTTTACATTATTTAATAATTGATTTTTGTCAAAGTACTAAAAAATTTATTACTTAGAACTAAATACATTTAATCAACCCTAACAAGTCATATTCACATAGAAAATTAGTGGAATTCATTTGAAGTCTCAAATTAGATTTATTTAGATATTTATAATATTAATTATTTTAATCTTTCATTAATATGATAAATACTCTAACATCATTGATTCATAAATAAATTTAATTATTTAATATCAAAAAATTATAAATAAAATGACACTATGTAGGAAATATTTTTAGATTTTTAATTATTTTCAATATTAGAATTTAAACGGTCTGTAACCCTATATTAAAAATGGTTTAGTTATCAAACTTTGAATTTAACTCTTTTAACTCTTCTTTAAATAAAATAATAAAAAATGTACTAATCAAATACAAGTGGACAAAAGCGGTTCATATTTTATTCTTCATTTTATTTTTGGTCAAATTAAACTTATCTAATAGAATTAGGACATCTGTTAGGGTAATATTAATATCATTTTTACCCTTAATTACCCCATTTACTTTTAACTGTGCTAAATAAAAGTAAAAAGTTACTATTCACCAAAAATTATTTTCATCTTATTGAACCTAATTTTACTTAATAATATCAACCATGTCTCTTGGATTTTTGAAATTCAAATCACAGAAGTGGTAAAATTATGTTTTATATAAATTTGCAAATGCTCCTAGGAGGTGGGTAAAAGATGGTAAAAAGATCAATAAATGTTTTATATATCTAACATTTTCATAAAATGACTCTAATGAATTACATTGAAATTATATAGGTATTATGTATCTATTTTGACCTAAAATAGTTTAAAATAAAATAAATAATTTTTTCAATAAAAATTTGGTTTTAAACTATAACTCAGTGTTTTTTACTATTCATAATAAATTTAATGTTTTTAGAAAAAATACCAAAAATTCACCCAAAGTTAATTTTTATATTTATAATCCAAAAAAGGAGTCCATTTTTAAAGATAAAATGTATAAAATTTAAAAAGTGGGCATTGTTATTCATAACGGCAAGTTTGATTGGCTCTGGTGTGTTAGAACTCGAAGTTGCATACAACACACTCTATTGTATTATTCCAAGAGATTCGTACCGTGGAAGCTTGGGGTGTTAAATTCTCTCCTCCTTCAAATAATTTCATCCTAAAAATTTCTAGAATATTACTGCACAAAAAGACTCGGGTGGTTCTTTATAATAATTTCTTCGAGTTCCCACATTGCATCTTCCATCTTATGGGTTCTCCATAGAAATTTTACCAGTTGAGTCGTCTATTTTCTCGGCACTTGTTCTCTTGCATCAAGAACCTTTATAGGCTCTTCTCTATAAGATAGATCAGGTTCATGTTCTAATTATTCATACATGAGTACATGCATTGGGTTAGGCATGTATTTTCTCAATAGTGATACATGGAACAAATCGTGATCTTTGGAGAGACTTGGCAGCATCGCTGAATGGTAAGCTACAACCCCAATTTGTTCTAGAATTTCGAAATGTCCGATGTACCTGGGATGTAATTTTCTCTTCTTATCGAAATGTATAACACCCTTCTATAGAGATACCTTCAAGAAAACATAATCTTCTACTTGAAATTACAAATCCTTCCTTCGGTTATCGACATAGCTCTTCTGCCTACTTTGAGATTCTTTGATGTGGTTTTGGATTACCTTCACCTTTTCCATCGTTCCCTCCACATGTTTTGGGCCTACGAGTTTTACTTCACCAAAATCATCCCAACAGGTTGGTGTGCGGCATCTCTTTCCATATAACACTTCCTATGGTGCCATCTGAATACTTGAATGGAATCTATCATTATATTAAAATTATACCAAAGATAAATATTGATCCTTTATACATTGAAAGTCAAGTGAGCATGATCTCAACATGTCTTCTACGGTTTGAATAGTCTATTCTGATTTTCCATCAGTTTGGGGGTGGTACGCAGTACTGAAACGAAGTTCATTATCTAGGGATTTTGGAATACTTTTCTAGAATCATGATGTAAAACAAGGATCATGATAAAAAACAATCGATAGGGGTACTCCATGAAGTCTAACAAATTCTGTAATATATAATATTGCGAGAAGTTCAAGTGGTAAATCTTCTCCTATAGCAAGAAATTGTGCAGACATGGTAAGACGATCAACAATGACCCATATTGCATCATTGTTTCTAGGAGTCTTTGCTAGTCCCACGAAAAATACATCGTAATATTATCCCATTTCCACTCAGGTATGGGAAGAGGTTGCACGACTCTTCCAGGTTGCTGCCTTCCAGTATTCACTTGTTGAAAAACAATGCATCTTGAGACAAAATCATCAATCTTCCTCTTTATGTTGTCCCACCAAAAATGTTCATTCAAATTTCTATACATCTTAGTGCTACCAGGGTGTTTATAGAAATTGGAACTATGAGCATCATCCAACAATTCCCTTTTTAGATCATGTATATCAGGAACACAATGTCTCTACCCAAATTTCAAAATTCCATCTTCATACACAAAGTCACTCAATCTCACATCATTCACATCTTTAATCTTCTTTTGAAACTCTTCATCATCGGTCTGAGAACTATTTATCATTTCTAGTGAAGATGGTTTGGCAACCATTTGAAAATGTTTTGATTTTTCACCTTCCATGGTTATCCTCATGTCCTATTTTATTAGATCCTTGTATATAAGATCCTTTTAAACTCTCATCTTGTTCGGAAATCCATCATCTTTTCCACTAAAAGCATCTTCTACCTTATTTTTCTTCCCTGGGTGGTAGTGTATAGTGAAATAATAATCTTTGAGTAGTTCAAGCCATCGTCTTGGCCTCATGTTTCCTTCTTTTATGATAAAGTTTGCTTCAAACTATTGTGATTAGTATATATCTAGAATTTTCCACCATAGAGATACTGTCTCCAAATCATCCAATCAAATATTACAGCTTCTAAATCAAGATCATAAGTGTGATGGTTTTGTACATTTATTTTTTAGTTGTCATGATACATAGGCAATATGTTTATCATTCTGCATAAGGACACAACCAAGTCCTTTCATTGATGCATCCCTGTAAATAACAAACCCATCATTCCCCGATGGTAGAGTCAAGATAGGAGCATTGACTAATCTTCTCCTTAGTTCTTCAAAACATTCTTCACACTCTTTTGTCCAAGAAAATTTAACCCCTTACGTGTAATCTTTGTTAATGGGTTGGCCAACTAGACAAAATTATGGAAGAAATGTTGATAATAACCTACTAAACTAATAAAACTGTGTACCTCGGTTATACTCATTGGTGTTGGCCATTCATGGATTTCCATGGTTTTAGAAGGATCAACAGAGATTCCATCCTTAGAGACAATATGGCCAAGAAAAGAAATCTCCTGAAGCCAGAATTCACACTTGCTAAACTTCTGATATAATTCATGTCTTCTAAGAGCCTTTATATTAATGTGCAAGTGATTTTCATGATCTTCATAGATTTTGGATTGTACAAAGATATCATAAATAAATACCACTACAATGTCATCAGGATATTCCTTGAAAACTCTATTCATTAGATACATGAAGATAAAGGGAGAATCAGTTAATCCAAAAGGCATTACTGTAAACACGTAATACCCGTACCTGGTTCAAAATGATATTTTCAGAATGTATTCCTTCTTCACACACAACTGATGATATCCAGATAGAAGGCCAATCTTTGAAAATTATTGAACTCTATGAATATGGTCAAATAAATCATCAATGCAAGGTTGGGGATACTTCTCTTTATTTTTATTACATTGATCTCCATGTAGTCAATGAATAACCCCATATATTTATCATTCTTCTTAACAAAAATTATAGGGGCTCCCCATGAAGAACCACTAGGGAGAATAAATCCCTTATTACACAATTTCTCATGTTTTTTATTTAGTTCCACTAGTTCCACAATGGACATTGTATAAGTTGTCTTCGATATGGGCCTTGAACAAATAATTTAGTCAATGGAAAACTCAATTTCTCATTCTGGAGGATGTCCAGGTAAATCATATAGAAACACATCAGCATATTCTTGCATGATAGGTACATACTCTATTTGAACATTCTTTCTTCACCCACGGTTATTTTATTTTTTTCCTCCACAATAATTGAATTATGTTGAACCAGTAGGGGTGGATCTAGACAAGAATTAGGTGTTGAAGTTTCTGCTCTAAGGATAAGGTACTTCTTATCATCATAAAAAAAATTAACCTCCTTCTTCTTAAAATAAGTTTTTGTATCATGGTCTGAGATCTAATCCATATCAAGGAATATATCAAATTAAATCATGGGTATGATAATGAGATCAGAAGATAAATAACATTTATATGCATTAATGGTAACTGATTCACAAAACATTTTTGCAATGATACTTCGCTTAGGAATTTTGACTGAAAAATACCTCATTAAATCAAATTGGAAATATCTATTTTTTTAGCAAACTATGAAGATTTTCAACAATACGATGATCCTGAATCAAATAAAGCATTAGTTAAACTTGAAGAAACCATTAAATTACCTACCACTACCTCTTTTGAAGCTTCAACCTCAGCAGTAGTGATAGAATAATCTTGGCCTTAATCCCTTTCCCTTTTTTGAGGTAATTTACCCTGATGCTCAGGAAATTCATTTGCATAATGTCCCATTTCTCTATAACTGTAGCATTCAACATTAACAACCTATTTCTTCCCCTTACAATCATGAGCTTGGTGGCCTTTTACACTACACTTTTAACAGACTCCAATTCCCTTTGGACATGTACCAGGGTGTTTCATACCACATTTACTATAGGATTGATGTTAAAATTTTCCATGCATCCCCTTGTTTCCATTTACAGCATGTACAAAAGATCTCTTCTTCCCTTTTTTTTCTTTAAAGTCGTAATACGTAGAGAATTTTTTTCTGTCTTGATAGCACATGAGATAATATCTTTGTAGGATGAGGACGATTGTAAGACTAATGATCAATGGAGATATAGTTTTAACCCATTGAATAAATGATCAATATTACTTCTTAGGTTGTGTATATAATCTGTAAAAAGCCTCGATAACCTTGTAACGTTAGCTTCATACTTTGTGACTTTCTCATCCTCATTTTGCCTTAGACTCGAAAATTATCTTTCTATATCTGCTCGATGTTCATAAAGAAAGTATTTTTCTATGAAAATTTCATTAAAATTACTCCATTCCATATTTGATAATTCATCATATTCCTTTGTGTTTTGAATCAATGACATCCATTGATCAGTGTCTCCTGTGAGGTGGTAAACTGCCAAGAAAACTTTTTCCCTTTCGCTACTCCCCAAGGTGTGGAATATTTTCTCTAAGGAATTTATCCATTGCTCGGATACTAATGGATTTTTACCCCCATTTAATGTTGGTTGTTTTTTCCTCATGAAGTGATATAACATTGATCCTCCATGTGGTGAATCAGGGTGCTTTGTAAGGGTAAGGTTATTTTTCAAAACCTGAGTGAGTTGTCCCAGTATAGTGATAAGCTGATCCGCACCAGTTGTATCACCATCTCCACTATAATTATCTTTACCAGTATGGAAATCACTACATGGAGTATGTGCATTGATTCAGTTTCCATTCCTTCTACTAGGCGACATTTCTAATAAATGGAATACACTATATTAGTTTATGAATCGAAATACAAAATTCCAAACTTATAACATACTTAACATAAATTTTAAAGTTCATGGATATAATCCATAATCATAAAAATTGTTTTCATTGAGGTATATACTCATAAATCCTTCATAATGGTTTGTAAAAAAATGTGGATTATCCTAAGAATATCCCCTGGGAGTTTTATGACCAAAAGTGCAGCAAGGCCCGTTGCCGTGCACCAGTTCGCGTTCTAGTCTAGCTCAAAGCGGTGTTTTCAGGTTTTACCCCAAGATACATTTGTGCCATAGCCACGTCTACCAGCTTGTATCTATATAGGGATGTATTACATTGAAAAATCTCAAAATCTATTCAATACAAAAATTCATGGAAGTTATTCTATATTAATCCTCAAAGTCAATCTTAGGGTAATTTTCTCTAGTCATAGTTTTTCTAAATCTAGTTTCCATGGATTGTACTAAACATCCTCTGATACCAACTATAACGCCCCGACCCCAAAAGCCCAGAGTCAGTGTGTTATTATATATCATTTGCATGATCACAAAAGATCAAGTCTTTAAAGACCGATTAGTTTAGTATCCTTGGAAGTACTAGTTACATTCATAAGGTTTATATTAGATCATAAAATGGAAAACTACAAAAACATTGTTTCCATAGACAACAATGAGATCTGATAGACTATCCCTATAGGTCAGAAATAATATACTTCTTTTCATCCTTGGAAAAATAAAACATAGAAAGGGGTGAGCTCAGATTCTCTATAAGGATAACAATATAGAGGAAACTTCCAGAAAAAAAGCTTAATCATTTAAGGAAATGTATAGAACTAAAACTAAAGCCTTTTCAACATAAACATCATCATAATATAGAAAATATAAATCAAAATAATTCCATTTACATACTCACATGGATATTCTACTAGTCGAATAATCATATGCAATATCAATATCAACTTTCATAATGATGGAATGCATAATGATAGACTTCATAACCACATAGTCAAGTCCTTATGCGAAGACTACAAATAAGATTTTGTCAAGGGCTTATTCCAAGGTAGTAGTTTGTCTCATGAGACCTATCGATTCATCATGGATCTATATCTGGCTCAACCTGTCACTTACTAAGTCCAATGCATTCCTCATATGAAAAGTTATAAACATAACATAAACATTAGTATTAAAACTAGCATACACAATGTCAATACTTTGTCCATAAAACATGAATGGTAGGAAAATAAAAAATCTACAATAAAACATTTCACAAAACCATCGATACAAAATGTTATATTTGTATCATAATAAATCAACTTCAAACAGGATTAAAATATATTAAAGGATGTTGACATAGATTAAATCAAAACTGTTTGAGAGAAATATCTCATCCTTTTTTTAAATCATTTAAAGTTACATAATTATAAAAGAAAACATTTATTTTTAAAATATTATGATAAGATTGTAAGGGATGCTTCAATAATGTTATAATGGTGGAATATAGAAACACCCACCATATAAGTTAAAAAAATATTCTTACCTAAATTTTCTCAAAAAGGACATAAAGTAACTTGTTTGGAAAATGACGGAAAGATTCTTTTCAAAATGTATAAGGTAAAATAATGGAATAAATGACTTTAACCCATAGTCTAGTAAGTAGTATAAATGTTTTGTAATACTTGTTTAGGAAAACACAAATGTGGATGATAAAGAGGTCCTAGTAGATAATTACATCTAAACAACCTTGAATAATGAAGAGGTTGTAGAATTAACCCTTACCTTGTACTTTTCCTTGGTCCAGGTTAGGTTAACCTTTTTTGTAATGGTGAAATAATAGTTATTTTATAATACAAGAATCATACACATTAATATGATATCATATATGATCTTTTAATATTGCCTTGTTTATAATATTTTAGTAGTATTATCGTTTCAGGTGTTAACTGATTAGTTTTCCTTTATATAATTCTTTACGTAAGTAATGTTTTGTAATTTATAGGATGTTTCTAATTCATATTCAAGATTATATTAAGTCATGAAATATTATTTTTATTCATCTAAGGAAAATGAGTCTTGAATGGATTAGATGGGGAATGAATCTGATCATGTTTGTGGAGATGGTAATCTGTACGTACGCATGAGCGCCAATATCATTATTTTGATTTTAAAATAGTATATAATTGGATGTTACATCATATATACATAACCATTATCATATTATATTTATTATTTACATCATTTACACATCATTATTATACCCATCAAAATAAAAATTTATTGAATAACAACTATACCACGGCGTTGAGACGGTAAGCCGTACGTACGCACATATGGTGACATTTCATTCAATGGATGGATAGAATAATGAATATGGTTGTACCATATTTATAATAACATCACAGTATATAGAAGATACTAGAGTTATTATTTTATAATGGAAACAACATGAAAGAGGTGGTGTGATATTTACCTCTTCTTTGGGTTCTTCCTTTTGATTTGGTCAAAAGGGCTATGTAGGTTGGCTTTCTAACTAAAGGAAGTCCTCTAGGATGAATTTAGGACAGTTGAGAGGGTATTTTTGCAGGTTTTTTCTGAGACAAATGGCAATGAAGGTGTGAATTAGAAATAAGGTATGTTTCCTTTTATAAATTGGGTGAGGGGCACCTTAGGAAAAGTAAGAAATGTTATTTTATAATAAAATAAATTTTCGTTTCTAATAAATCCAAAATGAATTATTTAAAGGATATGGTTTGGATGGGTAAAAAACCTCTCAAACAATATTTTTTTGACCGATTGGGGTCACTATAATAACCTTATCTTTTATATTTAACTCTTAGTTAAATAGTTTGACATTTCCATGTCTCTTTGTTTTTTTATATTATATGGTTAATAAAAAAACAATAAACTTCCACAAAAACCCCAAGTGGTTCATTAATGATACACATATAATTATATAAGTATTTTGGCCGATCCTTATATTTTTAGGATTATTATATCAACCAATAATATTGTATTTCTTTCAAAAACTCATTTATGTAAATTTTGACATTATTTAATAATTAATTTTTTCTAAAGTACTAAAAACATTAATACTTTAAAATAAACACATTTAATAAACCATGACATGTCATATTAACCTATAAAATTAGTTTAATTCATTAAAAGTCTCAAATTAAATTTATTTTTATATTTATAATATCAATTATTTTAATCATTCATTAATATGGTAATTATTGCATCATCATTGTGGCATAAATAAATGTAATTATTTAACATTTAAAAATTATAAATAAAATACCATAGGGTAGAAAATCTTTTTAAATTTCTAATGAATATTTATAGTCGAATTTATATTGTGTGTAACCCTATATTAAAAATGGTTTATTTATTAAACATCGAATTTAACCCTTTTATCATTTCGTTATATAAAATAATAATAAATGTCCTAATCTAATCCAAGTTGACCAAAGAAGTTAATATGTTATTGATAAGGTTTTTTTTATCGAATTATACTTATCAAATAGAATTAGGACATGTTTTAGGGTAATAACATTATCATTTTTACCCTTAATTACCCTATTTACGTTTAACCGTGGTATATAAAAGTAAAAAGTTACTATTCAACAAATATTATTTTCATATTATTGAACCACATTTTACTTACTAATATCAACGGTGTGTCTCTAATTTTTGAAATTCAACTCCGAGAGGCGATAAAATTATGTTATATTTAAATTAGTAAATGCTCCTAGGAGGTGGGTAAAAGATAATAAAAAGTTCAATAAAATTTTTATATATCTAAAATTATTATAAACTGACTCCAATGAATTACATTGAAATCATATTGGTATTATGTGTCTATTTTGACCTAAAATAAATTTAAATAAATCAACTAATTAATTAAATAAAAATTCGGTTTTAAACTATAACTCAGTGCTTTTCAATATTCATCAAAAATTAAAAGTTTTCAGAAAAATACACAAAATTAACCCTAAGCTAATTTCGATATTCCGAATCCAAAAATGAAGTCCATTTTGAAAGATAAAATTTATAAAATTTCAAAAATTGGGTATTACTATTCATAACGGCTAGTTTGATTGGTTGTAGTGTGTTAGAACTCGATGTTCTGTATAATACACGCTATTGTATTATTCAAAGAGAAGTGTACCGTGGAAGCTTGGGGTTTTACATTCTTCATCATTAATTACTTATTCAATACCTTTGGTATAATTTCCACAGATAATCCCTCTATGAATTCATACCTTTTTTAATGGGGTCCTCAATCGACACAGGGGGTGGAAATCTACATCATCACCATCCCAAAGCCTTCAACTTAGTGGTGTAAACCAATTTTTTGAGGGTATAGGTTAAGATGTAATTTTGGTGATAGTATGATTACTATAAATTATAGGTGGAGACACTATAAGAAAGAATCCTCCATTACATTATCCATGAAATTTTTGGAGGAATGAGTTATATATTATCCTCTACCACTTATAGACTCCAAAGGGAATTTTTCCCACTACTCAACATTTACTTAGTCATCCATTTCCCAATTATACAGTTGTATTTGAGATCCATATCTTTTTTTAGAACTTTTCAAGAGTTGATCTGTCTCAACATAGCCATTCATAGGTACCTAATTGGCATGCTGGAGTGAAGTTGATGGAGTTTGTTAATCCCAAAGTGTGATATCTATTGGGTGTGGGAAGGGGATGATCTCGTTAGGGGAACTGTGCATTAGGGATTATCCCCTCATTTCTGCCTCCTTCGTCTTTGGTTGATGCGGTGACACTTATGGTGCTCGATAAGTTCTGGAAGTGAATCCTTGGTTGTGGTGGTGCTTATTGGACTCACTCGTCTCACCATTGTAATATTGGTGTCCCCTCTCCACCCAACTCCCTCCTTACTAGAAAGGGTCTCCCATGGTAGCATAGTGCCAGTCCACAACTAAAATTCTAGGTTTAGTGGCATAAGGCCTCCACCTTGACTTTGGTGTGTGTTGTGGGTGCTTCTACATGGTCTTAGAGAGTGTAATGGTCAGAAATGATGGGATCTGAGTGGCGGGTCATCAATTATGAATACAAGTGATACACTTTTGATTTTCCTTTTTTATAGTCGATTTGGATTGGGATACGTTGGATCATGTTAACTCTACGTGACAGCGTTGGTTTCCCTTTTTTTTAATCCTTGATTTGGTGTTGAATTTCTGGTTCTTTGGATTATTCAAGAGTGTTGTATGAGGATTTTCTTGATTTTTTCCTACTGGAAAAGCCACGGTTTTGATAGGGAAAATTTCACATGATTCTCAGTTGGTGTATGATGGTTTTTTGGTTATTTTGGAGGAATGGATATATGTTTGGCTAGAAGAGGTTTTATGTTGGGATTTCAAATTCTATTAATGGGAGTCTATTTTGATGTAGTGGGTTTGTTGCTGGGAGTTGGATTTTTTAGCCTGGGAGATTGTTTGGATTCAAGTGGTCTTGTTTTGTGTAATTTTGTTGTTCATGTCGTGGAATTGGATTTTGGAAGGCTCATCTAAACATTCTATATATACTTGATTGAGAAGGGGATTAATGAAGGTCCCTTCACCATGCATTACTATACAGACATGAATGTTTGAGAGGGTATGGCAACACCATTGATACCAGGCTCATACATTTGTTTCATGGGATATCTTACTGAATGTTCATGCATTGGTGGAGGATCACTATACAGATGATTATTCGGTGGAGGGGTATGTCAATGTAGTCATGCTCTAAGAATTTACCTCGTATTTATGTTGATGTATTTAATTCCATGAAGCCTTGTGTGGTTTTCCCTCTTTCTTCCTTAAATGGATTCATATCCAATAATTCATAAAAAATTAGGTCTTCGGGATATTCAGTCCATTAGAGATATCCATTGGGCACTTTTATTGATCCAAAACATTATCCTTCAAGTTTTTCAACTACAATTGAGACCAATCAGGATGATGGATACTCTAATGGTTAATTTCATTAGCACAATATTCTTGTATCACCTCTAAAGGATCAATTATTCCAGTGTTCTCATAATGAGGCTACATTACCTGCATTGCTCCATCAGATGTTCCTCCCTTTTAATTCACGTCCACCTTAGTTTCAGGTTTGTTTAATGTAGAATGGTCTAGAGATTCCCATGTTGGAACAACAGAGTAACCATAGGCATGGTTAGGATCCCTTGAATTTACAAGATAAACCATAGAAGTGTCTCCCATAATTCCCAAAGATTTTTGCAAGTGATCATCATGCCTATCCAACAAGGGTCCAGCAAGAAGCTCATCTGAGGATTGAATAGCATCATGTATGTCCATTATGGGTCTAGAATGATTATCACCATTATAAATATAGTGATTATTAGGTGGATCACAAATATCATTTCTAGTGTTGAAATTATAATGAGTATTGGTTTTATTCCCTACATTAGAGGGGCCAATAACCATGGTGTTATCAAGGCTGGGTATACGATCCTTTCTTTCCCTTATTCTTCATCTCACAGTGTCATGAACCTTTATATTTGATAAAAATAAATCATTGCCCCTATTTCATTCTGTAAAAATGTGTTCACATACCATGTATCTTGTATAGAACATTGGTTTACTTTCATACTGGATAAGAAAATTAATTGTTTCATCCATTGTGGTATGATCCACTTCCCCAACAATAGTATTAGACGTAAATATTAAATAGTTATAGAGAATAATTCTTGTATATATGGTTTTCATTTTACATATCGATACAAATTAGGTTCCCCAAGACATATTATATGTCCCACCAGATCCTTTGGTTCATGTAAATCCAGTTTAACTTGCAAAGGTGGATATATACTTGTGTGTGAGTGTTCATAACCATGTTCGAATCAAATTTCAGATCCCACAGCTAGATTCATATGTTTTTAGGCCTTATGGGTAATGATTCAAATATCCAAGATCTTCAATTATAACCAGTTGAGGGAAATACTACATGGTAGTAACCTCTCCCCATTAATTTCATCTTTCTATCACTAAAACCCTAGATTTACAAAGTCATCCATATGGGATCATTTAATTCTCAGGTCTTTTCTCTCAGCGAGAGAAACACTCATACAATGATAGAGTATTTTCATAAGTTCACTCTTTCATCCACCACCTCCTAATTTGTTGAAACATATGTAATCCTTAATTTTTTAATATTATTTTTAGGATGGAGGCTGAAATTACTGAAAGATCGGTCATCTATAAGTCTAAAAAACTCCACAATGTTCTTCAACAAACCAGCAACATTATCTATTTCATGGTGGTCCACATTTGACTTTTTTATGCCATGATGGAATTATTCCCTATGTCTAACATGATATAAGGGTAGTACATGTCTTGCATTCTTATCTATATTATCTTGTTCTTGGTCATCATCTCTAGATCTAGGGTTTTCCACAATTTCTCATTTTCCCTTGTATTCTCCAATCATCTGATCATATACATAGTGATTATTGTGGTCCAATATGTAAAAAATAATATGGTTGTTATAATATTTTATAACATGTGCCTATTAATTTAGATGGTTTGGTTATGTGTTTCTGATGTGGAAATATTTTGAAACATTAGAAAATCAAAAATTGTTCTATAATATTGAATAAAATCATATATGAAAACATATTAATATTCTATAACCATAGCGGTATGGTGAATAAATTGGTTAGAAATTTAATGAATATATGATAGATTATATAATTGTATCATAATTGAGACTTCTTCAGAAAAAAAATAAAATTGGGTGTCGAAGAGGAGAAATCATACCCTATTATTTATGGTTTGATCGATTTTTAGATTGTGAGACCTACCAATTTATTTCATGGATATTCTTGGAAACCATATGAATTCCTAATTAATGTTATTCCATTTAAAATAGTCAAAGGAAAACCATATCATGCATGGACTATGAAATTTCATAATATAAATTTTTCGAATGACATTGGATTATGAAGAATACCTGAAAAAAAAATAAGTCATACATAACCCTATGTTATATACATTCATATTTGTTGGTAATCCTAAAGAATCAAATGGATATTAATTTTGTATCCTTACTGAGAATAATTTGATCATGTCTTGGACTATTATTTTCAATAAAATGGAACATATTAATTAGTGATTAAGTGGGAGGAAATTCAAACATATATATGTTTTAAACATAAAAAATCAATTTCTATATGCTGAATGTTGAGAATGATCAATCATGAGTTGTTCATGAATAATTAATGCATGTTATAGAAAAATCGTGATGGTCTAGTCATATTCTTCAACAAGTCAAGTTATATGGATATCATATAGAAAATGATGTGGGAGTAATGTCAGTAGATTATTAAATTAGTACCTTACAAGATCCCATAATGATTTTTTAGAATGATAATTTGATAAATTCCATGAAATATGATGTAATTCATTAAATTTACCATGTATAAAAAATTTTGATGGACCTAAATGGGTGATTCACATATGTTTATAGTGTGGATTCCAAAAAAAAATTCACCAGGATAGTATAGATTCAACCAATAATTATTATTTTTGTAAAATTGTTATTTTCAAATTTAGGGAATTATATGTGAATAAATCATTTCTCTATATGAGATGATAAATGAGATTATTATATTTCTATCAATATATTATTTTTAGGGTTGAGAGATATATTATATGGATGTCAAGAACACTTTCATTAATAGTTACCTAGTCTAGGATGTATATATGATACATTCATATGGGTTTTATGTATTTAATAACACTAATTAGGTTTATATGTTTTAATCTTCCATTAATGATTTGAATCAATAAAATTGACATTTTAACGTAAAATTTGATGATGAATCTAGGATATTTGTTCATTCAATATAATTCCATATTCTTGTATATGAAAGTTCATTAGTGGCAGTGTTGTTGAAATTTTGATAATATATGTCGATGATATACACAGTTATGAAAAAAATATCTTCAATTTAAATTATATAATGGTATAATTGGGAAAATTATTTATATTTTAAGGTAATGGTGAAGAATCTTATATAGTATGTATGAAAATATATATATCTAGATTAAATACCCATCTCGTACTAAGTTGAAAAATATATTTTTTAAATGTGATAATGTTTCTTATCATGGAGGACTCCAAGAATGGGGCTTTATCATTATTTCATGGCATGAATCATAAAAAATTTAATATCTTTATAAATATTCAATATGAAGAGACAAGATTCATGATATAGCTTCTATATGGCCAGTCATTTATTCTTTTTTATGTACTAGACCTAATGTCAATTATCAATTGTGAATAAAAAAATTAAAACAATCCAATATTATTGAAAGATGCTGGATTTAAATCAAGAAAATAATTATGTACTTAAGAAGATGAAATGATATTTTCTAATGTATTTTGAGGATGATATGATATCAAAATAAAGGGTCACATTGATTCTAGTTTCTATTCTAAGCAAGGTGATATGAGATCTTAATGTAGTTTCATTTTTTCTATAAATTAATTGATATATTAGTTAGAATAGATAAATATAATACAATATATAAGGTGTCCCAACTGAGGCATAGTACCTCGCTATATCTGGTGTTGTCAGATGTTCTATTTTTATAGATATTTTTTCCCCTAAACATGGGGTCATTCCAAGGTTTGATGGTTAAATTAAGCATTACTGTGACAAGAATGAAGGTATTAGTCGGGGAAGGTAACCCATGTCTAACCAATAGACAATACCCATCCTTTGAAAATGATGTCTCATTCAGGATATTAATGAGGGGCTGATGTAAACTCATATTGTGTGTCTTCGATGGAAATTTGGGATGCTGCATTGAAAAAATCATAAAACTAGAAAATAATTATGGTTATTTTGAATTTATTGGTATAATATAGAATAGTGATTGGTTGCAGTGAATGTAAAATGAATAATTTTTTTAATAATTAATTATATCTCAATTTATCATTTATTAATATTTTCCAAACATATATAACACTAATAATGGAATTATAATACACCATAAAATAAAATCATTGATTTTACCTTAATATATTATCATAATGGTGTATTATGAGTTGTAATGATATGTTAATATTACCATGAATAAGATATTTTAATCAATAATAACAGTTTTAATTAATACAATGAATTTACTCAAGGTACAATAATTCATGACTTATAATTTGAAATAACACACCAATGTTTTTCAAAAGTAATATATTATGTTCCTTATTATTAATATGGTTGAATGATTATCATGAATTCCCACTATTAGTGGTTAGACATATACCAAACATGGAACCTTCATACATGAATTCATTTCTGTCAAAATAATTGATTCAATGTTAATTTGGGGGTGGTTGACTATGTTTCTAATCATGTAATTTTTTTGATCTTATCAAAGATGAAAATTTTCCTCCTAATTGATAAGAACATAAATCTTCCTCCATGGTTTATATCAATAAAAAATCATATCCATGCCTAACTGAGTGAAATACACTCTTCACGGTTTCAGGGATGAATTAAATTTTATTTCTTCGATTAAATGGATCATTTTTTGAGTTTTATAAATTCTTTAACAGTTCCATATAAGATTTAAATATTCCATCTCGAAGGGTCCCTAGATATTTTTTATAAAGGATTACATAATTATAAATATAGTGTATAAGATAAAAAATTTTCTGAACAGGTTCATATAGATACATTAGTGTGTCTCATTGATATTACAATATACAAATTTATATCTTGAGTATAATCTCCATTTTACAAGAAAATTCTTTTTTACATACATCAATAATATTAAAAAAATAATTTATTATCAGTGGTACAAATTCCTATAAGGTAACAGAATTGGGCTTTATAATTAAGACTAAATTTTGAATAAATTTTTTATTAAAAAATATATGAATTTTAATGAAATTATATCATAAAATGTATATATGTTTTGAATAAATTGTAACTTATTGAAACAAATATATGATATTTTGATATAATTGAGTTATTTTTGGATATGATCTTAAATATTTCCATTACCTAATATAACTTATCTATAATGTAATCCATCTTATTCGTGTGATTCATATCTTTTCTATCAGAATAATATATCAATAAAATAATG
This sequence comes from Viscum album, assembly GCA_963277665.1. NCBI lineage: Eukaryota > Viridiplantae > Streptophyta > Magnoliopsida > Santalales > Viscaceae > Viscum > Viscum album. Next base: position 999,335,175 of record OY728151.1, on the reverse strand, counting down.
GTGATGAATCAATAATATTGTATAAATGGATTACTAGTTGAGAATATAGATAATGGGATTCATCTTCTTATTCAAAATTATTTTCTTAGGCTTATAAATATTAAGATGACTAATTTATGGAATAAAAACACATTAGAATCATTTGAAATGATAAAATATTTATTTTCTCCAATGGGAATCTGTTATTAGAAGACATGATGACTCACATGCTTTAGAATATATTGATCAAATTCCATAATTTTATGAAGGAATCCTATAAAAATAGATTTCCTCCCTTCGGTGTGCAACATGCTCTTTCTACGATAAAAAACTCACTTTTTCCTAACTCTCCATTAATATTCATAGGATATGGTTTTATAATATCATTAGAGTTCAAGAGGTCCTCTCCTGGAATTAAAGGATTATTCAGGATTGTGTATTATTTATATAGGTTAGAGTCCAATAGATGTATCTTATTGGTCTCTTCCATATATATTCCACTAATTTGAACATTTTTAGAATACAGTTACACATGATAATTTTTTTTCTTCATATCATGTTGATATAATGATGAATGATCCATCAATTTAATGGGTATATTTTCTATTATGGGAATGTGATGTTCCCACAAACCCTTAATTTCACTATATTTTGTTATTTTTCTCATCCCTATCATTGTTTACGTATATCCTTACAGATTCCATTTTTGATATAAGAATATGATAGATTAATATAGAGATATTATAATGGAAAAAATGGATGTCGAAATGTGTAATAAAAATAATATATATTTGAAAAAATAAAATATATATCATTATATTGGTTATGTGGTTGTATTTTCATTAATGGGTTTCTATGTATAATCATGTAAAATATTGTCGAATTTATGTGTGTAATATGATTAAGGTTAAATAAATAAAGTCATTTTGAAAAGATGAAACCATATTATTTCATGAAAATAATCTATATACCCATAATAATATGTTTTTATCCATTTAATTTATTATTGGATATATTGTATAATTTTTCAAGCTGATTGGGATGGCCTACTCTTGTTATTTACATTTATTTTTTGCTTGTAGGTTCATTAGGATGGGATTCAAGAATATCGTAGGATTATTTATGATTGATGTGGGGGTGCTATGGTGTTGGTGATTGGATCTGAGTAGTGGTTCTAACACGATATTTGATGTATCTACTTGTTTTTTAATTAGTATTATAAAGTTGTTCATTATGAATTATGTTGGTAAATTAGTCTTAACATGACATTTCATGTTTCATGTATTGTATTTCTACCATGATTATTTTTTTCATTTCATTAAATGCAGTTCACATTAAATATAGTCTTGGTTCATGTGCCTTTCACATCACTAAATAAATGACATTTTCTATTATTTATTACATTTGGAGAAGAATGAAATAGCTTTTTAAATCATGTATAGAGTAATTATAAGATATTCCAATTTATAAATTATAAATTAATAAAAAAATATTATTATTTATTGTTTAAATTAATAAATATATTTAGAATTTCAACAATATCAATTCCAAAAATAAGTAAAAAATTCAATTTTTAGAAATATATTAAATCTTCATTAAAAATAATAAATTGATAAATCATTGGAGGGATTTAAAAAAATTGATTATACTAAATATCTTTATTTACAGGATCTCTATCCACTCTAGCATATAAAATTTTGTCCGTTGACGTGTGTCACATAAATATTTTTTATGTATATTTTGTGTAATGTTATTACATATTGGATCAAATGAATTTGTATACCATTAATGATATTATCATGTTGTTTCCAAAATAAATAATAATTGTTGCGATTTTTTGATATCATAGTTATCAATCAAAATAGAATGTGCAGATAAAATAGAGAAGTTACATTTTATATATAATGACATATATTAATTTTTGGACATATTTTAAATATATAAATATTCATAAAAAATATTCCTATAATTTATATATCATTATATATATCAATAAAAATTGATAAATAATTTTTCTGTAATATATACAATAATAATAAAAATTTATACCCTTATTAAATGACTATTAAAACAAGAAAAACAATATATAAATATATATAAATAATAAAAATGTATTGGAAAATTATATTTTATAAAACAAATTATCTTTAATTATGTATTAGGTATACATGATAAATAACATAATGATATTAATGAATAGAATCATTATAATGGAACAATTTATATTATCCTAATTAAAATAGTTTAATTTATCAACCACATTATAAAAGATATGTTGAGTTCTTTTTTTAAATGAAAATATATAGAATTATGTTTTTTAAAGTAAATATAATTAAATCCCCAGAATTTTTATATGATGTTGTTTGTCTTTTAATAATATGGAGAATAGTAAATTATATCACCTCTAACATTTTTATATTTCTATGTGCAATCCTAAATATTTTTCAAGAATTTTTTATTTCAAAATATATGAAATTTCCAAAGTCTTTGGAAATGTTAGAACATGAAAATATATTTTTTAAAAATAAGATAATATATATAGTGTTGTTAAAATACATCAATCACACAATGTTCTATAATTTATGATGTAACATAATTTGATTTGTTCCCAATAAATATTTTCAAATCAATTATTGATCACCCTATGGAATAAATGGATTTTTATTTATTTATTCTTTGTTTTTTGTGATGTATATTGGAATGATTATATTTATAGTGTAAAATATTGATATTCTGAATTTTTTTATCTGATATAACTGAAATTATTGTATCTTTCTAGATAATTTTGTTTCTAAAATGACATATTATTGACTAATAATTAATTCATTTAGAAAAACAAGGATTTGGGATAAAATATATAATTTTTTTTATTCTAGATTTACAAGATTTTTTTGAAATAAAATAGTATTTCAATAATTTTTTAATTTGAATTTTAGTTGAATTTTGATCTATATTTTGAAAGAATAATTTTTTAGGGTGAATAAATATATATGGTTATATACGAGTATCTCACTATCATAGATTGGCACAAGGGATGAACTTGCTATATTCTAAGCTAAAAATAACTTTCTCATAAAGCTGACGTCTTTATCAGCACTAGAAAAAATTACCAATAAAGGTCGCATTTAGTAGTTCTAAAAAAGTATTGGAAAGTATTTATACTTTATTAGTGATTTTTAGAGCAAGTAATGTTTAGAACTATCAAAGCTATTATTACCACTGATAAATTTTTTTTATAGAAAATATTACTAGTATATATAAAATTATTATATGTATATTAAAAAATAATGTTTATTTGTAAACATTAATTAAAAAGTTCATGTCTATAATTAATATAAATATGATATATTAATATAAAACTTTTTTTAATTCAATAAATCTATATTTATTTATAATTATAATTATAAATCAATAAGTCTATATTTAAATTAATTAATGTATCTAATAAGTTTGGTCAATAAACATGTATATATATATCTCATGAGATATTGATGGTATTCATGGAAAAGATTGATTTTACTTATGTTCATAAATTTAAGTGTGAGTATAATTGACGCTATATGGACATAACTTTTTCGTTGACATGATTGTGAGTTTTGTTCATGTAGTAGCCTGAGTACCATGTTAACCTGATAACTAAGCCGGTATTGACATGGCCCGAAGGGCATTCTTGATCCCCTCGAGTTGGCGATAACAATGTGAAATCATACAACATGAAAGAGGGAGTGATTTTTTCCTCAAAAATAGTGGAAGTAATGGTAAAAAAGTCAGAATTCATACAAGAAAAACAAAATAGGTAAAAGTTTACAAGAATTTAGTCAAGTATAAACCACCCAATGTACAATAGCAGAGTACTAGAAATCTGTAAAAAAACATCCCACATCCCAAAAAATACAACTCTATAATCCATGGATCAATAGCTAGAACCACCTCCATGTGATTCTTTAACCCTACTCAAACCTTAAAGGATATAATCCACAAACAATTGAAGGTATATGTAGATTATGAAATTAAAGCCTAGTAGGGTCTCTATAAGGATTCCAAAATATATTCCAACATTTAATTGACCAAATAAAAAATTGAACATCAATCAAATAGGGTTTTTCATTTCAAAAAAATATATATAAATACTAAGGCATTACCCTTAAAGAAAATAATTTAAATAGATGGCTTAATTCAATATTTTTTATAAAATAGTTTATATAAATTAGATGGCATGTAAGAAAGCTCACAATAATAAAATATTTTCATTTAAAATAAAAAAACAAAGAAACATGGTCATAATATTAAAAGGTATGATAGTTCTAGGATATAAGACTCCAAACACCCAAGGTGACATGGAAATATATGTATACATGTTCCCCTTTTCACACTGGTCAAGAGGACTTCCCTGCCTTCCCATCGGGGATCTGATATGATGAATTTATGATTTGGGACATCATAAATCTCATAGTGTTTTCTAAAAAACTCAAAAACAAACTAATGATTTCACATGATCTAATAAAAAATCAACAATGTTAAATTTATAGTAAGACATAAAAAAATACAATTCATCCCATTCTCTAATTCAAATATGCCAATATTCATTTAAAAATTGACATATGGTTTTTTTAATCAGAGTTGTGTATTTTTTCAATATAAAACTGACAGGATTATATCCAAACCATTTTTTGTAAAATTTTTCTTGAATAAAATTTTTATATAATTTAAAATCCAATTTCACAATTAAAATTAAACAATTTAAATTTGAAACAATATACATCAATTTCACATATTAAAATTTAAAAATTTAGATTCCACCAAATTCCATACATATCACAATTACACTCCAATTCCATGGAATTGGGGGTTTTCCACAATATCATCCCAAAAACCTATTTCTAATTCTAAATACCCAAATATAAGGAATTATATTTAAAAATATTCAATTTCAATAAAAAAATAAACATATTCAATATAATGATATTTAATCAAATCATGAAATTTAGGGTTAATTTAATTGGCCAATCAAAATAGTACCACCTACCTTGGAATCACAGGATCTCAAATCACAACACCCTAATGTGATTTACCATTTAAGAACATCATCAATGGGAAAAAAATATTCAAACCTATATTCAAGATTCCAAATAGTGGGGATTAGATCCTCCAAAAAACATAGAGATCTACAAAACCATATAGATGAAAAGATATTGGGAATGAGATAGAGAATGGGAAGAGGAAACTAATTAGGAGAGGATTGAATGTCATTATCCTAGAATTGATCCACTTTTTTGGGGGTTATAATAGGCCAAAAAATGCTCTTGGGATTTCTCTTGTAAGGAGAAATCACTTTTTGGTCATACAAGTCCATCGACGAGAAAGATTTTCTTTCCTCTAAAGACATTGATGACCAACCGAGGTGAAACACTCAATAACTCATGGTCACCAATTAATAATTTCCATTATATTTGATGGTGATCAGTATAATATTTATACTCTCTCTATGCCATTATAATTTTATGATGAATAATCTGAATCTTTTCGTTCAACTGTATATCCAAGCTTGGTCAAAACAATGATCTTTCACCAATCTCCAACCATCATAATGAAGATTTGCAATTTTGGCCTTAAAGGTACTAAATAGAAGCCATTATGAAAAAATAATGGTAACTACTATTATATGAAAAATCAACTAGCATCTAATGATCATCCCACACTCCACCAATGTTGATAATATAGACACAGATCAAATACTAATGATTTTTTAAATATCATTCTATTTCTCCATCCGACTATAGATCGTATACCATACTTCAATTGACATGAGATCCCAATGACTCCTAAAGGCATCTCCAAAAACAATATGAGAACCATGGATTCCTATCAAATACTATATTCTTTGAAACACTGTGAAAATAAACAATCTTTTTCACATAGATATTACCCAACTCTTCAACCGTAATTGTATCATGAATAGGTATAATGTGAGCCGGTTTTCCTACCGATCGATCTCAACCAATATCACATTCTTCTTTCTCTATGTACATAGAATCGAAACCAAAAATTCCATTTATGTATTATCCCATAACAATGTAGACATTTTAAGTGGATGAACAAAACTCAAATGTTTCTAGTTCTCATCCTTGACATCATTGAATGTGTAAAAATGAGAAACAAATTCAGACATTCCCTATAACAAACATGGAAACCAGAACCTACGCCTCATGTCATTAAACATCTTGATGGATCTTAAGTACAGATCCCATAGAGATTTATGAAAATATCCCCTAACAACATTCCTTACTGCTAATGGCACACAAAAATTATTCTAGTAGCATAGAATCCCTTTGGTGGAGAATGAACAATTAGGAACAGTCTCCCCATCATAATGTGAGTATCTAATGTTGCGAAACTCTTCAGAATTATAATATTATTGAAGAATCTTCTACTCAATGGGAATAGATCAACTAATGAAAATCAAAAGAAAACATATCCCCATATTCCTATAACAGAATATGAAACTATGGAAATATATCCATCATATTTCAGTCTTCTAAAGACTATTTCATGGCATTGGTCAAATGATTCCTACTCAAGGCATCAATGACGAAATTCCAATTCCTTAGGGTATATGAAATTTTGAACTAATAATTCTATAGGTATTCTACCCAATTTCTGTAGAAGATATTTAATTATTTTTTGAGAGTATAAAACTCATGTTTCTTTGGTCAGAAGACACGGTAATATTTTTCTTGGAAAATATAATGCCTCTATCATTTAAGTGTGTGAATCAAAACTACAAGTTAATTGTCATTGGTCAGATAATTATTCTCATGTGGACTAAGGTGAAGATATCTATAAGAAATGACATTTTCACCCTATATAAGAATGAGGTCCAAACCTAAACCTAACTCATAAAAGAAGACCCCATTGTCCTACCCAGTCATTGAAAGAGTCAACACTAACATAGAAGTCAAAATAAGTTTCATATCAAAAAAATAATTCTGAAATTTATAATCACTAGTAAACAATACTCCCTCTTGAGTCAGAGCTACCATCCTAGAAGACAACTTTGAGAAGTCTGCAACAAATGATTAATAATAACATGCTAGAACCAAGATGCTCTATATCTCAAAAATATTTTTTTTTTGGTTATTACCAGGTCATAACAACCATTAACTTATTAAGATCAATAAAAATAAAATGTTATTACACCATGAGTCCCATAAATTTACCTTCTTGAATCTAGAAATCGCATTTTGAATGTTTGGAATATGGACAGTTATTTATCATAAATTTCAAAACTGTACTCAAATGACACATATGATCCGCATTAGATGTAGAGTAAATAATGATTTCATCCACATAGACAACCAAAAAGGTATCAGGACACTCATGGGAAATTTTTCATTAATTCCATAAAAACTTCAATTGAATTGGTTAGACCAAAGGTCATAAAAAGTTGCACATATTTCCCATACCTTCTCTAAAAGAAGGTTTCCAAAATGTTAGAATATTTTATTATCAACTGAGGTTAACCAAATTGAAGGAATGTATTTTAGAACCACATTGTTTACTTAAAATAGTAAAATAGTTTATCAATTCATGTAGATAGATACTTGTTCTTTATAGTTAATTTATTATGTTTTGGGTTATAAATAGATATGAATAGTGAACTATAATCTTCTTTAGCAAAGAGGATTGGTGACTCCCAATATGAAACACTTGGGAATATAAATCCTTTTTTAGATGATCATCCAACTGGATCATAGTATCATTCATTTTATTTTGTTCCATGTAGAAAAAGGGAATTAAAATTATTTGAGTAACATGCACTAAATCAATGAAAAATACCACCACTAATACCGATGGAAAACTAGAGAAATATGAAGGAAACACTTTTAGAAACTAGAAGACCATTGTATAGAGGCCACTACTCAATGATTATGTATTTAGATCAATGTTAAACATAGATATCACATTCCATAACTCTAGATAAGATGGTCTGGCTCTACTCAACCTTAGTTCTCATTCTCATTTAATGAAAATACATACACCATCATAAATAGTAAATAATACCCACTTAAGATAAAAATAAATGTGGGAATTATTGGAAATTATAAAATCCATACCCAATATGAATTCAAGGGGTTTCATGTTGTTAACTGGAATACTATTAGCAATATTAACATCTAATGAAGAGAAAACAAAATTTGGACAATGCAGACCCTTCTCTCTCTTCTTACTAAAAGTGTAGTAATATTCATTTAATATGATAAAAGATTCAAATGAAGGTTTAGAAGATTGAACACATGAGATGAAATAAATTAATCGAATGTATCAATATCAAATAAAGTATTAAGTAATTATGAGGCTATATTGATGGTATGTCTCATAATCGTGGGACATGTATCTGCTTCCTCTAGAGACTCTTCCACTACATGAATAAGATTCATTCTGGATGCATGTGATTGGAACCCCTTTTTCATGAAGAATCTGATCGCCCCAAATTTTTAGAATTGTATGATGTTCTCATGACACTATGAGGTGAGGAATAGATATTTATAGAATTATGTATGTGGACCTAGTGTCTATATGAGCCACATATCTTGGGTGCCTTAGTGAAATCACTCATTGAATTCCCTAGATTTCCACACTAGTAAAAAATCAAAGGACCTTTAAAAGGTTCTATAGGAGGTTTAGAAAAACCCACAATCTATAAAAACCATGAAAATGTTCAGGATTTTTCTTTCCTTCGAAGAAATATTCACCACAACCAGTAGAGAGAGAAACTCTTGATAACCATGAATTTCCAGCAAGGTCAATTTCGTCCATCAACGCTCTATCCAGAACATTAATATAAGAAGGAAACTTCCACAATAAAATGTGATAATGAATTTCCGAATGATTTCCCACATTAATCCATTGATCCTTTATCCTCTCAATTGATAATACCTCAGGTGTGAACCATACAAGCTTAGAAAAATGGTTTTCGTACACTCTCATGGTCCTGTTAATCTACACTTACTTGAATAATATTTTAGCCTTATACAAAAACATTGACTCTAGATTGAACTAGTCGGTGAAAATAAAATTGATGTATTTCCACTATAATCTCTCATTCTTCTTCTCTTCACTATCATGTCTCGCCATCCCTATCATGACCCGTCCCCCAGGGCCCTTTCCGTGACTACACCAAGCCCTCCTTCTATAGGCCAGTGGCTAGTGACTAGAACCAAATGCGTAAATCCCTAAACATGGAAGGCATTGCCTTTATAACCTGAAAACACATACAACGGAGTACGAGTTGGAAGAAAAAAATGAAGCAAAACAATATAAACAGAGTGCTGAAAAGTAAAGGGAGCCGGAAAACAATCCCAACAGGAAAGTACATGTACAGCTAATAAACAAGTACAACTGAAGAAAGGTAAAAAGATGATGGATCGTCCAATGGGAAATCCTACCTGAAGGGTAGGTACAGATAGCCTCCACAACACTCCACATCCATTCGTACCATATGTGTACTGTCACACTACGTGGTCCACCTTCGGGTACCATCCAGTCTTGGTACACTCAGCCTTGGTCAATGATGTATGTCATCTGCATCCAACACAACAAGGTGCGGGCATAGCCCATGCAGGGGTGAGTATAACGATACTCTATAGGGACCCCAAGACCGTCAAGGTCTCACACAACCAACAAGGATAAACTTCAAAGTATGAAATAAAAAGATGACCCCAATTATGTATATTACCATACATATACCTAAGTTATCAAGTAATCCATCTCAATCACGAGGTAAACACAAAAGTTACTGACTCAGCTCAAACCAGGATTTTATTCTAGGGGTAGTATCATGTAACATCCACAGTCACACTGTCGAAACCTAGGCTACGGGTGAACTCCTCCTCTATCGAGTACAGTGGGAATGTCGCGCCCACACAGAGGTTCTTCCCCCTAACCGTGGACTGCGGAGGTACTCCTCCTATTGAGTATTGTGGGTCTACTACCTCACGAAGAGGTGCTCCCCACCGTGGGTCTGTTCCACTCACACATGGGCGCTCCCCCTCATAGCCTACTAAGGTATTCCTCCTGTCGTGCATCGTGGGTCTGCTACATCACACAGAGGCGCTCCCCACTGTGGGCCTTTCGAGACACCAAGGCCCTCCCCACTGGGCTAGATGAGTCACTCTAAGTCGAATCAGTTAGCAGTCGTCAAGTCTTAGCCATCTACTAGGTCTATGCGCTATGCTCGCTTGTCTCCAGGAGGATCTACTCCATAAGATTATATTAGATTCTACAACTATCCCGAAGCCCGTGTAGAAGTCTATCAAAGGTCTGCCACGTTATAGGGATCTCAAACCAACAGACGGCGCATCAATCGGACGCCCGGTCTGTGAGTTTTTACACTTTTAGTCTCGGGGGCCCGGTTGGATTCTTGCACGATCCAACCAGACTGTATCAAAAAAGTACTCTGAACTCAAGTGGGGTATACTCAAGGGGATTTTCGCGCTCAAAGAAAACCTACTCCACTGAGAGTTCCTCAAACGGTCGTCTGGTGCCGATGATATGGCTAAAATAATGTAAAGGGTCGGTAGTGGGCCTGGGTTCAGTCCGACCCGATCAGACCGACCCGGTCTGGGTCGACCCGATCAGACCTGTTGGGTCTGGCCTAGCCCATTGAGCGAGCCAGCCTATTAGGTTAAGCCTGGGCTCAGGGCCGGTTTGGCCTGGAGCGTTGTGATGGCGCGGCCCGACGTGACTCGGCCCGAAGGGAACGACTGGGCCGGTTTGGCCAAGGTGCTGCGAGTGGGGCCACAGGCCTGTTCTTGAGGTCGGGTGGCCAGGAGGCAGTAGAGAAGGGTACGTCAAGGTGGGAACATAGCCAGGAAGGGTTCCAGTTAGGCCGGCGGGCAGCCGGGCAGGGTGCGGCCAGGCCGGGAGGCGGCTGGGCAAGGTGCCAGGTGGGCCGGGTAAGGCACCAGGCGGGCCGGGTTGGGCGCCAGGTGGGTCGGCGGGCGGTTTGAGCTGGCATGGTTCGGTGTGGATCTGGTCAGTGTGGGTCGGTGCGGCTCAGGCTGGTGCAGGCCGGCAGGGTTCAACCGAGGCGTGCGGGAGGCCGGCAGCGGTGCGGCTGAGTGTGCGGGAAGCCGATGGTGGTTCGGCATGTGGAGCCGGCTCATTAGGGGCACCATAATTCCATGGTGGAGGTGTGGTTCATGGAGGTTGCGGGAATAGCGGCATTTGCATGTGCCTTCGTCACCTTCAACATTGATTCTTCACCATGTCGAGGATCATCACAAACAATAACGGTGGAGGGGTCGGGCCATGTTGGTTTGTCCCACACCCTCCGTGTTTAGGGTGGTAACACTTGGCTCGTCAAAGCGTAATAAATATGAACAACAATTGTTTCAAAACCACGCAAAGATTCCTTTCCAATCCGAAGAAGAGAAAAAGAATAATAAAATTACATGAAATAAATACCCTACCGTTGATTGTTGGTTTTCGACAATGAAGTCGCGGGAAGAAGATGAATGAGTTCATTGTTCGTCGCGTCCGCCGTACACTTCCAATCATGAGATGGGTTTTCTCGTTGATGACGATGTGGAGGGTAGGGCGGTAGTGGAAAATTCTCCACATCCGTATGATCCGAGGAAGGAATTCGATGTATCTCCTCCCTGACGTAATTTGTTCTTCATTGGGAGATTTTCTCCTAATATTTTCTCTTCCCAAGCTCCACCAAATGAGAAATTCCAACCAAAAACAATAGATTGTCTATTATTTTAGTTTTTGGCACAAAATTCAAATTGGTGAATTAAATTTAATTGGCCCCACCTAATTAATTCATGTGTGTTGGCACAAATTAATTATAGGAGTTGGCACCAATTAATTAAAGGGAAGGTCAATAGGCTATCCCTCATTACTGAGGGAGATTTGAGAGGTTTTACTCTCCTCCATCAGTTGGGGGGTTAGCCCCATGTGGTACTCACTTCGTAACCTCTTGCGGGATGTTACATTCGGGTGGTCCAAACCACCATAACCTCTCTTGGGATGTTAAGGTGTGTTTGTCCCACCTCCAACATTCATGAAAGGGTTTTGAGCACCAAAAACTCACATAGAGTCTCAAATAATAGTTAAGTGAAGCTCACTTTATTTTATTATGTTCCTCGAAAACCCAAAAACTATCTTTTAATCTCGACCCACTGCCTTCGAAGTAAAAGTATTCTTAAGAGAATACCGGCGCTGCGAGTTCAACGGTGCCCTCAGATTTCAATTCTGAGCACCGGTTCAAAAGTTATAAAAACCTGCTCATACGTTTACTGAACGCACCCAAAAAAAACTTCAGAAATTGATTTCGGGCACACTGGGCCACAGAATCCCGCGCCGTCAGTTTTTGCGGACTTGTAAAATTCCCGTGTATTTATGAAAAAAAATCCACAAAATTTTTGGGTCTTTACATTCTCCCCACCTCATGGATTTACATCCTCGTAAGCTATAAATCAAACTAAGGTGGGGGTACTGAGCACACATCTGAGCCTCCCGCTCCTATGTGCCCTCCTGGAGGTTCCTATGCTGCCAGCGAACACGTACCAGAGGTATCAATCATCCACATAGGACATGATCCTGTTGATCCTAGATCTCTATTGGATCCTTCGTAAAAGTCTCTCCATCATCGACATCCAACTCGCTATGGTTGACGATGTGAGAAGGGTCGTACATGTATCTCCGCAGTTGGGATACGTGGAAGGCGTCATGCACCCGGTGCAACTGAGGTGCAAGAGCTAAGCAGTATGCCAACTTTCCAACCCTGCTGAAGACCTGGAATGGTCCAATGAACATTGTAGATAACTTGCCTCCTTGTCCAAATCTCTATAGACCTCGTCGAGGTGAGACATGTAAAAAGATGTGGTCTCCATCCTCGAACTCCAGATGTCTCCATCTCTTGTCAACATATGACTTATGTCTGCTATGTGGAGTCTTCATCCGCTCTTAGATGATCCGCACCTTCTCCATGGTAGCTCATACCACAACGTACCTACCCTCCACATCTTTGTCAACAAGAAGACGCAGCTTGGGATTGGAAGTGTAAGGAGGACACGACGAACAACGAATTCCATTTTCTTTTTCCAACGAATTCATCATCCATGACCAACGATGAAAGGTAGAGGATTTATTTTGTGTAATTTTACTTTTATTTTTCCCTTATTTAGATTGGAGAGGAATCATTGCATATTTGTGAAACAATTTTTGTTCATATTTCTTACTCTTTGATGAGCCAAGTGTTACCACCCTAAATGTTGAGGCTGCAGGCCAAACCAACTAGCCCAAACCCTCTGTCATTCTTGTTTGTGATGATCCTCGACATGGAGATAAAGAGACGTTGAAGGCGATGAAGTCACAAGCAAAGTCCATGCCTCACGTAGCCTCCACGAACCGCACCACCCCTGCGGCGTTCCAGTTCCCCGACCATGCCGGCTCCACGGGCCGAACCCCCATCGGCCTCCTGCGTGCCCCGCAGCACAGTTTCCGGCCTCCCACCCGCCCCGCAGCACTGTTTCCGGCCTCCCACGCGCCCCGGCCAAACCCCGCCGGCCTGAGCCATGACGAACAGTGCTGGACCAAACCACCCATTAGCCCACTTGTCACCTTACCCGGCCGCCTCCCAGCCTTGTTGTTCCCTACCCAGCCACCTGTCGGCCCGCCTGGCACCCTGCCTGGCCGCCCCCGGCCTGGCCGCGCCCTACCTGGTGGCCTGGCGGCATGCCTGGCGCACTCCTCGGCTACGTGCGTGCCTGGTCGCACCCTGCCCGGTAGCTTCCCGACCTCCCGGCCTCCCGAACGGGGTTTCTCCCCCCCCTCGCGGCGCCCTGGCCGTGCCCTTCAGGCCGAGTCGCGCCAGGCCGCTCCCTCGCAATGCTCTGGGCCAAACCATCCCCACGCCCGGGCCAAACGTCACAGGTTGGCCCATAAAATGGGCCGGACCAGACCCAATAGGTCTGACCGAGTCAACCAAAACCGTGTCGGCCCAGAAGAGGTGGGACATGGTCGGTCCGATCGGGTCAGACCAGACCATACCGACCCTTTAATTTCTTTAGGCCATATCATTGGCACCGAACGACCGTTTCACGAACCGTCCACGGCATAGGTTTTCTTTGTGTGTGACGGTCCCTTTAAGTATACCCCACTGGAGTTCCGGGTAATGTTGAGATACGGTCAGGTTGGATTAATTGTGCATGAATCCAACCGGGCCCCTAGGACTAAAAGGCTAATAACTCACAGACTAGGCGTCCGATTAACGTGTCGTCTATTACGTTGAGACTCATATGACGTGGTGGACCATTGAGATACTTATACAAGAAACATCAGGACAGTTGGAGCATTGACTAGAATTTTGTGGAGTGGATCCTCCCAGAGACGAGCGAGCCTAGCGCAAAGACCTAGTAGCTGGCTGAGACCTGACAACCGCTGACTGATTCTACTCGAAGTAACTCGACTAGTCTAGTGGGGAGCACTTTGGTGTCATGGTAGACCCACAGTGGGGAGCGCCTTTATGTGACGTAGGAGACCAATGCTACTCGACAGGAGGAGTACCTCAGCAGGCTACAGAGGGGAGAGTCTCTGTGTGAGCACGACAGACCCACGATGGGGAGCGCCTCTGTGTAACGTGGCAGACCCACGGTACTCGACAAGAGGAGTACCTCAGCAGTACAAGGTTAGTGGTAAGCGCCTCTGTGTGAGCATGGTAAACCCACTGTACTTGATAGAGGAGGAGTTCTCCAGCAGCCGAGGTTTCGATAGTGTGATCGGGGATGTTACTTGATACTACCCCTAGAATAAAATCATAGTTTGAGCTGAGTGAGTAACTTTTGTGTTTACCTCAATATTGAGATAGATTAATTGATAACTTATGTATATGTATGGGTATATACCTAAGTGGTGTTATCTATTGATTTCATACATTGTGGTTTATTATTGTTGGTTGTGTGAGACCTTGAGGGTCTTGGGGTACCTACTGATTATCTTTATACTCATCCATGCATGGGCTATGCCCGCACCTCGTTGTGTTGGATGTAGACGACAAACAACATTGACCGAGGCTGAGTGTACTAGGACTGGATGGCACCCGGAGGTGGACCACGTGGCGTGACGGTACAAGGAGGATATGGATGGACGTGGAGTGCTGTGGAGGCTATCTGTACCTACCTTTTAGGTAGGACTTCCCAGTGGATGATCGAGTAGTTATTTACCTTTCTTAAGTTGTACTTGTTTTTCTGTTATACTTATACTTTCCTATTGGGATTGTATTCCAGCCCCCCATTACTTTTAACCACTCTATGTATACAGTTTTACTTAGTGTTTTGCTTCCAACTCGTTCTCTGTTGTGTGTGTTTTCAATTTATAAAAGAAATGCATTCCCAGTTTATGGATTTACCCCTTTGGTGCTAGTTGTCAGCCCCTGGCCTTTGGAAGGTAATCATGGGGTGGTCACGGCACGGGCCCCAAGGTATGGGTCATGAAAATCCCCTTCTCAGTCCGTGAAGAAGAATGGTGGAACACTTCAACTTGATTTCATCTGGTGTCTCCAAGAACCCAAAAAAACATTCCATCTTGCTCAACCATTCCAAATACTATTGATGGAAATTTAATTCATTGAATTATACATTATTTTTTTGATCGAATTCCCAATAATGATTCTATAGGTCATTCCTTTGAGGTTCAACAGCTAGATCTTGAACGGGAGATGGTTTAGGTTCATGTAAGAAAACATGGAATGTACACACAATCCTATCAACAAGATTCATGTCCATGAGATGATTCACACACTAAGGATCATGAGATTATTCCTCCTTGACCTTATTCACACATCTTAATGGACACATGATGCTACACAACATCAATAATCAATAATGAGAACATTAGATTAACACTCAAATAGAGAAACATGGGGAAATTAATCCCAACTGATAGATTACTAATATTGGATTTCACAAAGTCCAATAAAACAAAGGAAATATTAGTGCTAATATTCAATAAATATTACCCAAACAATCCCTAGTGACTTATGGTTCATTGAGGTGATAGATGGCTGGGAACTCAATCACAACTACCCCATAAGTACCAAAAATATTAAAAAAATCATATACAGACTGCAAAAGACGTTGAACATCCTATAATATCACTGCTTCACAAACCATATGTAGTATCCTATTATCCTAATAGCTCATCTAGTCCGAACATAGCCCAAAGAGAATTCCTCAACCCAATCAGTTGGTAACTAGAAACCTGGCATGAGATAAAATGAAAGTGGATATGATTTTTCCTCAAATGTTGCTGATGTAAAGAAAATTAAGTCATTATGTATACAAGAAAAGATCCATAGGAAGAAGTGTAATATAAGTAAGACATGTTTCAAGAACCCAAAGTACTACATAAAATTACTAGAAAAATAAAAAACAACACAATTTCTAACAGACACAACTCTCTATGTCTAGGGAGAAACATCTAGACGCACCGTCATGTTGTACATTATCCCTACTCCAACCTGGAAGAGATAATCGACAAATAACGGAAGGAACAAGTCATGTGTGATCTAAAAGGATAGTAGGGACTCATAGAATATTATATAATATATGCCAATATTTAATTAACCAGAAAATGTTCTTTCTATTTTAAATAAAAAGGACATGAAATTTCAAAATAATATTTAAAAAATCATTGTTTACCTTTCACATGATAGAAATACATTAAACATATGGTTTAATTAAATATTTTATCAAATTTAAATTGAATCGAAAATATTACAAAAAATTGATATATATTAATTTCAAAAAAAATGAGAAACATGGTCATATTTATAAAAGGGATTATAGTTCAAGGTTATTTTATTTGACACACACAAGGTCAAATGAATATATGTGTATACATATTCCCAGATAGACACTGGATATGGTGAAATTTTAACCATTCTGTCGAGGTTGTTACATGATGAATTTATATTTTGGAACATTATAGATTGTAGAGTTATGTCAACATCACTCCCTAAATACCTAAGGCTTGCATGTTTTATAATAAATAATCAACTATAAGAAATTTACATTAAGACAACATAAAATAAAATTTGTCGCACTCTCTATTTCAAATATTCCAATTTCTATTTCAAACCAAAATAATTGGTTTTATTCAAAAAAATTATTTTTCATAGATAAAACCCAACTGTTTCTATCAGAACCATTTTAAATGATTTTTTTACACAAACAATAATTTTATGTCAACTAATAATTCACTTTAAAATTTTAAATTCAAAAATATAAATTTCTAAAAAATTCTATGTATTACAAAAAATTTAAATTAAACAATTTAAATTTCGCGAAATTATTTCAATTTCAAAATTACTCCCCAATTTAATTGAATTTGGGGATTTTCTCAATTTTATATAGAAAAAAATATCGATAAAAAAATCCTTCAATTCAATGGAATTGGGTTTTCAAATATGTAATTTCATAAGAAAAAAATCCTACATATTTTATTGAAATTAGTTTAATCAAATCATTTAATTTATGATTAATTTAATTGGTTAATCAAAATGGAAAAACCAATATTGGGATCCCAAGATCTCAAATCACAACACCCTAAATGGGATTCTCTATTGAAGAATATTGACAATGGGAAACCAAGAATCAATCCTTGGTTTAAGATTCAAAATAACATGGATAAGATTCTCCAACCAACACATTGATCTACATATCCCTAGGAAGGAAAAGGGAGAGAAAGTTAGAGAAAGAGAACAAGAAGTGGAAAATAACTGGGAGAGGATCAAATGTTGTTCTATGAGCTTCAATTTTCTTCTGGGAGGGTGTAGAGGGGCCAAACACTTCTATTAGGAGCGCTCATATAAGGAGAAACTGATTTGTGATTGTACAGGTCTATCAGGGGCCTAAAAATTGGGTTTTGGGAATTTCGAAAAAATCAAACTAAAAAACTCATACACACAGTAAGTTAGGTAGGGCCACATGTTTTAGACAAACTATGTGCCTTAGTAATGCACCCATTTAAATAGGTAGCAGGGTTTCTCCTAAGAGGTCACATAGTTTGTCTATTAGTTCACCTACTGTGAAAAATCCCACTACCTTGGTTAGCATAGTTTTCTCTACCAAGGCTCACAGTTTTGGAAAACTGTGTGTCAACCATGAATAGCCCAATAATTTTCAATCATTCTAATGTTTTCACGTGGAACAACCCCAAAAAACCCATCTGAAACATGAATAAATGAGGGTTTTAGAAATTCTTGCAATCAAAAACATGATTTATAGTTACTATGTTTAAAATCATATTATTACTTATATTATGAGGAATCATTAATATTGTATGTATTGATAACTCATGAATGTTATTTTAAATATTTAAAACCTTATTATTCATGATTTCCATATATGTGACAACTCATTTGTAATGATATATACATTACTATGTATGATTCATTCATGTTATTCTATTGAAAATTTTATGTTCTCATAAATACATATAAAATTATAATAAATTTATTTATTATATTTATTGTTATAAATTCCTAATTATATATACATAATGTTAAAATATATTTATTTATAATTCTAAATATATTTATATTTATTTAAATAATTACAAAATTTCAATAAAAACATTTATTATAATATTATAAATATATATTAATATATTAATATATATATAATTGTATACAAATATTTATAAATATATTTATTTATAATTATTATTATAAATAAAATATATTTTTAAATAAATTCAAAACTATAATCAATATATTTAACAAGATTATCATTTTATAAATATATAGATTACTTTTAAAATATATAAAAATATTTATAATTATAATTACAAATAAATTAATAAATATTTAAAAAGTATAAATCCAAAATAAATATATTTATTATATAAAATTTTGAAATTATATATTTAATAAATATATTTATTATAATTTTATAATTACAGAAATATATATTTTTTTTATAGTCCTAATTATTTAAACATTATTTTACTGATTATTAAATTATAATAAATATATTAATATATTAATATAACAATATATAAATAATATAAATATATTTAGTATATTAATAATTATATAATAATGAATACATAAATTTATATAAATATAGTTATAATAACATATTAATTATTTTTAAATGTACTTTGTTATAATTATAAAAAAAATTAATACAAATTGAACTAATTATAAAATTATAGTAAATATAATTAAATAATAAATATATTTACCATGATTTTAGTCATATATAAATTCATTTAAATTTATTTGTAACTATAATTATAATGGATTTTGTATATAATCAAATAATTATTATATTATAATAAATATATTTAAATAATAAATATAATTATATATAGTTATTAATTTATGTAATTATATAAATATACCAATGAAGTGTGGACCATGAAATTTTATTATATAAATATATTCTCAGTTATATAGTTATTTTTTAAATATATTTATATAAAATTGTACTTTTTAATAAATAAATATATAATTACTTATAAAATTAAAATAAATATATTGAAATAATAAATATATTTTCTATATTTTTATACAACTTTACCTATAAATATTCATAAATATATATAGTCATATGAATATATAAATATATTTAAAGTTGTATACAAGTATTTATAAAAAATAAAAACTATATTTATTATATTTATAATTTTATAAATATAATTAATAATATATAAATATATAAATATATTTTTAAATATATTTACACAATTACAATAAATATATTTAAATAAAAAGTATATTTATCTATTTAGATGATTATAAGTGCTTTCTTAGCATTAATAATGGAGTATCTTAATCAGCATTGATGAAAACCTTATGCGCTCTTATAAAAAGAATCCTAATAGATTCTACATCTCCTCACATATTCAATAATTCACAGAACCATATTTTTTCTACCACCTCTCTCCCTAATGTAACTCCCTATCATCACTCCCTTCACCTTCATTACCATCGTCATCATCACTCTCTTCCATCAATGTCGCTCCCAACTGGTCCCTTGTCATCGCTCCATGCCATTATCGCTCACAACCAAACCCTCTATGCTCTTCACCAATAAATCATCACCACTATAAGGTATGACATTGTTTCTTATCTTATTTAATCACTTCTCCCATATATGTCTTTACTCCCTCCGACCTCGATGCATGTTGTTCAAACAAGATTTACACCCTTAGTTATATACCCACACAATACGGGTTCACTAATAATGTATAAGTCTATTTATTATTAATTTATCTTTTTTATATTGGATTAATATAATTTTGATGGGGGTTTGATGATAGGTTCATGAAAAAAAATTTCAAACAGGTTTTAGGCATATATGTACTGTGTGTTGAGGGCATACAACTATATTTCTTAATTTTAGTGTTCATGTTAAAATGTATTGTTTGTCCATGGAGGCCCTTTTATAGATTTACTGTTTTTTTCTGAATGATTAAATTTGTCAAAATTAATTTAGATGTAAATACATCCTTGTTATAGTGTATTATTTTAATTATGTTTTTTGGGATATGATTTTCTAAGATGTTTTAAATAAGAATTTTCCAATTTAATGATTCAATTTATTATGTATTTATACTGGTTTTTTGTGTGTTTATATTTTAAGCAATACAAGATTTAACTCATAAAAATTCCCAATAATGATATGTTAAATTATTTTTTGTAATCATAATTTAAATGATTAAAAATTATCATACTGTAAATTCATTTGGTTAGTAAAATGTTAAATTTTAATTGATTTGAAAGAGTATACAAATTTTTTGGGATTATTTAAAATTTTTGATAATGTGTTATGTATTTTTCAAATGAAAATTTAGATAATATATAATTTTGTTTTATATAAGTTAACAATTAATATATTCATTTGTTTATTCTCTCAGTGTTCGTGAAATGATCTTAAATTATATAGGTGTAGTTTTTTATTTTAATTATTTAGGGGGATTACTGGTACATTTATGTTTTTTCTTTATTTTATAAAAGTATATATTAATTGTGATTAGTGTTTTTATTCTATTATTTTTCTAGTATTAGGAAATCACAATATTTTCCAAACCCAATTCTAATTTAATTTTCATTTAACAAGAATATAACATAGGATAAATGGTTAGCTTAAATGGTGAAATATTTAGTTAAAGGTTTATGATACACATTCTTATTATTGTGAATTCATATCTATATATCAGTATATCAATATATTTCATTCATTTAGTCATAATAATTAATGTGTTAATTACAGTTTCATAAAAATCGATTTCAAATATTCTTGTCATCAATAATTATCCTTTTTTAAGACTTATATTTGGGTAAAATGATTATTTTCATACTTTAATGTTTAATATCGTTGATAAATAATTTTTTATTCTCAATAAACAATGGATAACTAGTTTTGATGCTTGATTCGCATTGGTAAAGGAGATGTGATGCTCGATCCACTATAGGAAATGAGTTCTGGTAAACTGAAAGTGTTATAGCAAAAAATAAATGTGTCCAATATTTGAGACATCATGAGTTTAAATTTTCATGTATATTTTATTTTATGATATTATTATTTATTACACACAATTCATGATATTTTTTTAGTATAGGATGGATCAAGTATGAACCAATATAACAATGGTTGTGATGGATAATTAAGTGAGTTTTCCAATAGAATACCAAATGGGAATAGAGTTGGAGTGAAAATATCATGATAATGAAAACTGAAAATTATCAAGAAATACATAACAATATGAAACCATTTCAAACTCTTAACCATTTTATGGATGAAACAAATCATCATGGATTTATTCATGAATTAGTTCCTTCTAATCGTCTAGGTTCCTCTAACTTTCTAGTTTTGATGAAATAAATAGCCATAAGAATTTGAACATAAATTTGATAAATAGTGGGTGATGGTTTTGAATATGAGGAATAATGAATAAATTTTTAGGATGAAATGGTTGGTTTTTAATAAAATATTATTCCCAAACAAATTTCCCCAAACTACTCACAATAAAGTAGGGAGGGATTTTTTTTCGAAAAAGATGTTTCAATCCTTTGGTACCTACAAATGAAACCTAATTACAATCTCATGGGGGTTAGTAATATTAGTTCTATAAAAATATTTGAATTGGGAATCATGAAATTTGATTTTAATGAGGAAGGGTACATAGACAAACAATTTATAATGGCATTACCAGAAGTAACTGTATTTTATTTTCTGGATCCCACAAACCGAATCTAGTGAATTGTTATGTTATCATTCAAAACCAGTGAAGGTAAGTATAAAATTTAACTAATGATGAAAATTTCATGGGGATGTCACAATAATGTCACAATTCTACCAATTTAGATAGGGTTATTATGTCAAATTAGAACATAATGGAGGGTTTGGATTCTCAATATAGGGGTCAAACCCAATCATATTTTTTAAAAAATAGACTTCAATAATGAGATTATATATTTTTTAATATAAATTGAGTTTAATCATGTTATAGTATTTTTTTGATATATTTCTATAATCTAAATTATATTTTAGTACACTTTTATAGATATTGACTTTGTCACATACTGATGCTCCCAATCTTGAGGAAAAACAAATTCCTCAACCTGATATTGTTCCCTATGAAAAGAAACAATGACCTTAATAAATTTTGATTCTACCAGTCTAGAAGAACAAAATATTGATGATGTAAAATTTTAGTAAATGGTATATGTGGAATAAATGATGCATTATAAAAAAAACAAGGGAACTATAGTTTGACAGTGTTAGAAAATATTATTATAGTAAAAATCAAATGCATCAAATTTGAGGTCAAATAGACAGCATGATGCTAGTATATTAACTCAGATAAGGCCATATTCAGTAGTAATATTTTGATCATCACATGGAAACATGGACTGATTGATTTAGATTC